>CM070698.1:10559903-11159903 GCA_036346265.1 Melocanna baccifera | reverse complement strand
GAGAAAGGAAAATGGCGACTGTCGCCATCATCGTCGTCACCGTCTTCGTCGTGCATAGTTATTTCGGGCTGGGCTTGGGTTGGCACGGCACGAACGTCGGCACGATGGGCTTTGGGCCGTGCTTGGTCCTAACCGAGGTGAGACGGACCGACACGCACGACACGGTGAAATGATTGAGCCGAGCGCACAAAGCATGAATCGATCCGGCACGATAAACTGAACCGTGCCGCACGCACGACCAACTCCCACATCTAATCCACAGTATAAGCTAGCTTGCTCGACTCACACGGCCAAGCATTCACGCGTGGAAGCATGCATGCATGCCCCCTGCACAAGCCATGCATATGAACGCGAGAGAGAGAGAGAGCGCGCGCGCGCGCTAGACTACTCGCTGAAATTTCCAAATGACTAAACTCGTTGTCGCTACATGACCTAGCTCATATATAGCCCGGAGTCCATGGTCAGAAGTCGAACTTAGATGGCATAAGTAATTAATGCCGGTGCTGATGTTCTAGTAATAATAGACAAATTAATGTTCGATGGTTCGTACTATTCGTTCGATGGATATTAATATATTATTACTGGCGTGTGACAAGTAGCCGTCAACCATGGCCGTTAGTTAAGTCGGTTGGTTACGCCGTGTACACCGTATTTAATGTCTGGGCCCACTGTCAGAGAAACAAACCCTTCCTCAGGATGCTTAGTACAGTTTGAACAAACGCTAGCTAGACTTATTGGGACAGTGAGTTTTTTTATATAGGAAAATGCACAAGAATTTTAACTGAATGTTGATCGAAAATTTCCTGAAATTTCCAAACACGAGAAGCTTACGTCCTTTTGGTTTTTAGAAGATAACTTTTAAACAGAGTGATTTTTTAAGTTGATTTTTATAAATCTTTTATAGAAGTTACTGTAGAACGTGATTTGAATGAGTGGCTTCTCAATACAAATATTTTTTACTCCTTTAATTTCTCTCGTAATTAGTTAAAAAGACAAAACACTTTAAACAGGGCCAAGATTGATTGAGTTGTTGGCTCAGGACAGGACAAAACTAGGTAATTTTTGTAGTAGTACATAGTGTTCATGTTATAGATCCATGTATATATTTTGGCCTCCAGGTTTAAGGCTCCATTTATTTAAACTTAGACTTCTGACTTATTTTTTACTATTTATATTCTTCATCTTTTTTTAGTTTTTTGGTATTTTTAAAGCTTTTTTACCGGTTCTTTTTTCCTATATTCGTTTGTATTATACGTGATGAGCTAACCAATTTTTTTTTTCTATTTTTAGATTTCTTTAAAATTAATTAGCCAAATAAGTCACCGTCAGTTACAGTGTAATTTCAACTAGGTACAACACAATTTCAGTCATAAGCCATCAAATTTTAGCCCAATCGAGCGGCCTCTAAACCGTGTCTCTTTCATGATGCGTTAGCTTGTACAGAAAGTTGAAACCCATTTTGTACAGGAAGTCAGGAAACCCATCTAGTTCGTTTCTTACTTCTGCACTTCTTTTAATTACTAGTACCAGTTTATTAAAACCCCCGATTGCGCGGGTAGTACGTTCCAAGAAAATGCACTGAAATTGTCTTATTTACCAGCGGCATGTTGGTCTTCTCGATCTTGTGGTTAATTTGATGTAGATTCGAGCCTACAACGATGCATGAAATGGCAAAATGGACGGCACTGGTCTTCGACCTCCCCGATTCTTTAGGCAAACAAAATTTCCTAGTCTGTACACACAACCACAAATAATGGTCAATACTACACCGAATGAGGATGTTAACTTCCATGACGCAAGTGTTGGTCTCTGCTGTCTGTTCGAGATGATACCTGAATGCATGCATGCAGGAGCAGGATCGGAGCTAGCTAGTGTATACATTTACGCAGATATTTTCCTGCCATCTTCCACGATCCAATCAAATTAATGCCTTCAGTCGTTTGCGTGTGGAACAAATCTAAATTATACAACATAATCTTGATATTTTGTTCAAGAGAAGACAAGAATAACAGGTAGCTAATACATTCGATCGGCTTGTCTGAACATTTTTACAGCAATGTGGTCACAGTGGCCACGCATGGCATTGGTTAGGAGCTAAAAATTTAAAATGGCAGAGCTAATTATGTATTTCTACGTACCTTCCAATTAATTAGGTACTAGTTGTCACATATATACACACTTACTCGTTTGCTTGTAGAAGGGTTGATGTTTTTAACTGTATGTGTGTTGATGTTCTACATATATATACACTTACTCATTCGAGATATATACTTCTGTTGGACCATGTGGACAGGTCGAGAATATAGTGATGATGAATAATTGATATTTGGGTTGCATTGAAATTTATGTTTGTGAAGTTTTGGTTGATGCGCTATGGTAAATCTGGAATTGATGGAATACTCAGATTAAGCAGATCGACCACAGCAGATCAACCACGGAAGGCTAACCATGGCAGATCAACCATGGCAGGTCGAGCACGGCAGAATGATCACAGCTAGTCGATCATGTCTGGTCGATGATTGTAAGCTATAGCGAACCGGTCATAATCTATAGTGAACTGGTCGTAAGGAACAAGTAGTTGGGGCTACAGTAACTGATCGATAGTCGAGACTATAGTAACCAGTTGGTAGTTAGAGCTATAGTAACCGATCGGTAGTCGAAGCTACAATAACCAGTCGGCAGTCATAGCTACAGTACCTGGTCGGTAGTCGTAGCTACAGTGCTTAATCGATGGTCGGTGCTACAGTGACTAGTCGATGGTCGGTGCTACAGTGACTAGTCAATGGTCGGTGCTACAATGACTGGTCGATAGTCGGTTGTTGTAGGCTTTGAGTGCTACGATTCTTGTGATTTTCGAGTACCCTAAGTAATCGTAATCTTTGAGTACTCGTATGTGTTGGGCCAGTGGTCTTACTGGCCTATGCATGGCAATCAGATCGGTCATTCTGAGTGGTCTAAGGTTGATTTTTGAAAAGTATGAAAATTGAGATTGTGGATGATTTGGTTTGTGTTTATTGATAGTTAAGGGTGTGTTATGCGTGTGTGGACTGATGTTAGTCAAGTTAGAAAGAATTTGTATTGGGAAAAAAATCTTTAGTCTTTGTATGTGCAGATTGGGCATGGAGACGGTGATGGTCGATGACGAGAAGGACCAGGATTAGGAGGGGAAATCCTGAGGTCCAGGCACCAAGGATGTTACGAGGTGGTCGAGCTCACATTGGAGCACATGGAGATCAAAGTTGGAAGATACATGAAAAAACTACGCAAGGTACGGTCCTAGAGACTTCGACATGTGATGAGTTGGAATGAGTTATGGAAGGTGTTCATAACTGGAAAGTTTAGAGATCTATTATGGAGGGCACTTTGTAGCTACAGAACATGATTCAGAAATTAAAGATTAGATCTATTATGGGGAAGTTAGTTGACACCGGCGACGTGTTTTCTGGGCGTCGTCTTCAACTTGTTCTTGTTTCGAGCAGAGCAATGCTTGACGATATAGCGTTCCTCCGTCGACTTCACCTTCCTCAATTGCGTGTTAAATCGTCCACTCAATTGTTGCCAACAGCATTGGTGTCGAAGCGTTCAAGCAGAAGAAGATTACGACTACGTGCAAAGGGGTCGAGCAAGCAGTCAAAACCTTCATCGAGTACTAAATGATTCCAATAAATGGAGACAATCATTCACTCTTCTCTGATTGCTGTATTCGATCCTACAAGTTCACATGTTGATAAAAATTTATATGAGATAAATTTGATTCAAATGTTGTTAATATTTGCTTCGAGTATATGGCCTAGAAGTTCTGGTCTTAACACTTAAGCAATCATATTCGAACATCATTATAAGTAATGCATCTAGAACACGGCCGGTGTGTTTTTCCATGATTTGTCCAGGACATATGTCGAATTTACAATTGGATCCAACCGTTACTGTTTTCTTCAAGCATACTATCTGAAAGTTCTGTGAAATTGACAAACCATGCATACGTACATTTATTTCCTACAATGCATGCAGGAGATAACCTTGCATTTTCCTTCATCCACCTTGCAAAACCCTAATATTGAACGTCTTGGTGATCTGCGTGTTGACAAATGTTTCACCTAGCTTGTTAGTTTAATTTGTGTCTTGATATTTTGTTCTAGAAAACGAAATGGTGTGCATACATCTATATATATAGTTATCTGAAGTCTGAATATGAACCGGAGGAAGAACATGTAAGTAGACAATTTCCATTAGATTATCATCAAGTATTTTCCTTCGTACCCTTCCTTGCAAGTTATTAACGTGCTGATTTAGTGGTTCGTATGTTGACAGATCTATGCTTCTTGAGGTAAATTTTTATCACAAATCTTGAAATCCTTGTTAAACAACTTGCTGTCATGTATGCATTATTCTGTGATGACAGACTGTGGACGTTAACTGCTGAATGCTGGTCTCTGATGACACTTGAGTCCTGGACCCTGGTCCAAGCTGATGTTTGTATAGATGATATTTTCCTTCTGTCTTCCACGTTCCAATCAAATTAATTAATGCCTTCAGTCTGGTCGTTTGCGTGTGGAGGAAATTAATAATTATTGCTTCTCCAACCTAACTTAATCCAAACTAATAATCTTGATATTTTGTTTAAGAGAAACTACCAAGAACAGGTAGCGAGATAGCTAGAGCATACTTCCTGTTTGAACTTAATTTGAACACCAAATGGCTTCAGTAAGTTTTTATTTTATGATTCTTGACTTGGGTAAAGTTTCTGTTAATGATCCAGCGGAGCTTCCTTTTTGCTGTATGATCATGCCGTGCTGATCATCGACGTTGATATATGCTCCTCTTCCCTGTTAATTCTAGCTAGTAAGGTATGTCCAAATTAGTGTTCAGTGGTCCGTACACGCGATAGATGGCGATCGGTTGCCGTTCGTAATGTCGTTAATTTGTAGTACATCCTTAATTACTTCTGTAGGATCCATATGATAATAGAGGGTAAATGGTACCTTTAATTTTTTTCTCAAGTATTTTTCTAATCTTTACTCCAATAGTTATGAGAAGCTATGAAGATTAAGAAGCCAAAAATTCAAAAATTCTCAAAACTATTGAAATTTTCAGCCTGCGATAGTGATTTTAGCACTATTTCAGATCAAAAAATCCAAAAGATTTGAAACTTGAACCACAACTAGTTCAAGATCTTAAGAATCTATTTCAATCAAAAAAACTTTAAAGAAGTTAAGAGATTTGGGATATTTTGGTTCGTGTAGCTCTGCTGCAACAAAACGGGCCTAAAATCTAAAATTGAGCTAACTTTTAAATCAAAACTTCAAATCTCTTAAAATTTGGTATATACCTTTTATAGGATGTCATGAACCTATTTCAATCAACAATTAAGAAAATTATTGTCAAAGTTCTGACATTTTTCTATTTAAAGGCAAATTGCATTAAAAAGGATCAAAAACCTAAAACGGTGAATATAACTTGCATGTGGATAGATGATGGCCAAGATGGTTTTATATATATTTCCACATATCATAGCAAGTTAGAACATCAAAAAAATAAAGACAAAAACTCTCAGATCAAAAAATCACTTAAAGGATAAAAAACGTGCAGAAACCGAGTTTCTTGATGAACTTGCTACCAAAGTGACTACATGGATGGAGATTGATTTTATGAGATTATCTGTATCTTTTACACGTTCTTGGTACAGCAAGATCAAGATGAGAGAAAAGAAGAGATCAAAACTAATCTAATCAGAAGCAAATCAATCAAATCAAGAGATAGCCATGAAGATGATCAAAAATTGATGTATTGCCACTTGAGGAGGTAAGTTTTACAGCTACTCCACCTTGGAGGATAGAGAGTACACCATAAGCACTCAACTCTCAAACCATAATCCTAAACAAGCTTACAAATAATAGTCTGAAAGGCTTAGAAAACAAGCAGTGGAAAATAGAAATAAGTATAGTAGTCATTCGACATGCCCATAGACAATCGATTGGGAAGCGAAGTTCTAATTCGTGAAATTGTCGAAGTATCCTTCTTCTGGTACCTCCTGCTGATATGGCTTCTCCTCTTCAATTGAGCAACAGTGGGCATAAAGCCGTGAGTACATTAGTACTCAGCAAGTCCTTTGTAACAAATGATACAATATAATATGGATGGCTGAAAAGTTATTTTATAGAAAGAAATAATTTAAAGTAAATACAGTAAATATATTGAGTGAACTTTCAAGGAAATAATACTAAATAAATAATCAAAGAAATTTAATAAACCATAAGTGAACTACCTATTCACTTAGTAAACCACTAGTGAACTAGCTATTCACTTTCCGTAGCTCTTCGAGCCAAGTTTTTTCAGAAAAATATCTACCCCTTGTGTGAAATTACCGAGCATTGTACATAACCAGGAACATAGTATTCAAATAGTTTTACACTTGAGATTGCATAACTGTACCCACAGTCATCCTTGCATAAAAGGAAATCACAATCGTTTCTAGTTATTGTTTCACTGCAATGCTCTAATGCGACTTATTATTCGATTAAACAGGAATTTAATTTGTTTTATCAGATAATAACCATATATTGGTACTATTATCTAAGAAAGTACGTGACGGTACCAGTCAGGAAACCCATCTAGTACGTTTCTTTCTTCTGCACTTCTTTTAACTAGTACCAGTTTATTTGAACCCCCGATTGCGCGGGTAGTACGTTCCAAGAAAATGCACTGAAATTGTCTTATTTACGAGCGGCGTGTTCGTCTTCTCGATCTTGTGGTTAATTTGATGTAGATGAGCCTACAACGATGCATGAAAATGGACAGCACTGGTCTTCGATCTCCCCGATTCTTTAGGCAAACAAAATTTCCTAGCCTGTACACACAACTACAAATAATGGTCAAATACTACACCGAATGCGGATGTTGGTCTCTTCTGCCTCTTCGATGTGATAGCTGAATGCATGTGCATGCAGGATCCAGGAGCTAGCTAATGTATACATTTACGCAGATATTTTCCTGCCATCTTCCACGATTCAATCAAATTAATACCTTCAGTCGTTTGCGTGTTGAACAAATCTAAACTATACAACATAATCTTGGAGTGTCCAGTAGTTAGTACACATGCATGTTGTCGGTATGAACGCAGGCATATTTTGGAGGGTCCGAACATGACAATCGATTCGTACATATCTGGCTCACTAGTACATAGTAAATTGTACTAATATTGATGTAAATATAAAGATGATTCTAGCTATTTATACCTTAAGTACATTAAGATTAGTGTAAAATATTATAGAGAAAAAGTATAGTAGTTTTATATAATGGAGTACCATGAACAGTGTGTGCTTCTGACATTGCAACTTAGAGATCACGTACGTAGAGAACAAAGGCAAGATGTTTTGATCGTCGATTGTTGGTTAGTCCAACTGCCACGACGCAAATGGTACTGGATTTTCTGGCATTAGGGTAAGATTTCGATCAACTTTGTGTTGGATGGGTTATATATATATATTTATTTACCAGTTTTGCTAATCCACATGGAATTGAAATTTTATGGCTGCGTACATGCATGCAGGACATGATTCTTTTTCTGTTAGTTTCATTTTCGAAAAACTATTAATGTGGGAATTTTTATTTTTCTATTTTTGATTAATATGGTAATTTTTAGTTTTTTCTCTCTTAGAGTTAACGTGAGAGCTTCTAGCAGAGCCTCCAATTACTAAAGATATAGATAGACAGATTTATATAGGAACCCAATGTATTTTTCTTTGAATTGTCCAATCAAGGTATAGTACCGTTGACTACTCCATCCGGTCACAAATATATATACCCTTTTGGACATCGACACGATACCCAAAATACCACTTTGACCACTAATTCTTATTTTAATATATTTATAAAAACCCAACAAATATTAGTACAAAACTAGCTACACTAGACGTCCCATCACAGACAATTCTATAGAAATCGTCAGTGTTGTAATTAACACAGATGGTTTACAAGCGTGATCATCTATATTATTACCGATGACAAGTGTCTGTGATACATAACTATCATAGACGGTTATTTATAAGAACCGTTTGAGAAGTTATCATAGACAGTTCAAATTAAAAGTCATCTGTGATGTCTTCTGTTATCATAGATGATTCTTAATCTGAATCGTCTATGATAATTTTATACATCACAGATGGTTTTATTCCGAGCCATCTATGATAATTTTAGACAATATAGACGATTCTTAATAAGAACCGTCTATGATAATTGTATCGATTATTAACAAGAACCATATGTGATATATTTCCTGCCTTATAATCCCCTAAAGTTTTATAATCTCCCTCCCACTTCTCCTTGAGATGAATTCGAATCCGAGTAGAATTCCGTTCCGAGATACAATGAGTAAAACGGGCATAACTTTTGCATACAGTGCCTATTTTTAACGTTATTATACTCGTTGGAAAGCTAACGATGAACTCGATCCAAAAAATGATTCCTTGCACTAGTCGTCCTCTAAGACCCTCCAAAATCGACCATCTTTAGCACTGAATTTGTGTCACAAGTTTTTAGTTTCTGTTTTTGCCAAAATTTTCGATCTTTCCTTCGGAATTTGGGGTTTGCCTCAATTATAATGTTGTAGGTCTCGCTGAAACCTTTCAAATGAGCATATATAAGCTATATAAAATTTTACTATTTTATCTTTTAAGACTAGTTGTTTATATTGCACCGGTATATACATATATTGTCTTTATGCTTTATATCATAATTCACAGATCGCTAGGCCCGTCGATCCTCCCCCAACCCAATCCCATCTAATAAAAACCCACCAACCCTCACCCCATGGATTGTAGCTCTATCTTTCCGTCCCCACACCCATTCTGCCAAACATATTCCCACTCCTGCCTCTTTCTTCCCTATAAATAATCACCCAAACCCATTCTCTATCGCGCGTGAAATCTCTCTAGCCTCCTCACCGTCCTTCTCCTTGACCCCGACCCTGACGGTACGCAAGTCTACGGGCAGCAAAGCACCGCGAAAGCAGCTGGTTACCAAAACGGCGCTCAAGTCGGCGCCAACGATGGCGAGCATCAAGGACATCCAGCTCGCGCGCTCCATCAGGAGCAAGAGGGCTTAGGCATGGAGGGCTCGTCGGCGTGGTTGAGCTTCTACTATCTACTAGGATCTCTACTTCTTTTACGTTCTTGCTATGTTTAAGATTTAGGTTCATAGGATTAATTAGGGGATGTGTTCTTACCATGTTCTTGCTGTATTAGATGGGCAACCTACTCGTTATCTTGTAATGCTATAATGATGGATTTTAATCTTAATGGAAATGAAATATGCTGCTATGTTTGCTGTTGTGTTTGCTTGTTTTCAAAGGGCATAATAAAAAAACTAATGTATAGAATGAACTATTATATACGGTTTTATGTTATAAACCGTTTGTGAAGGATTATCACAGATGACTTGAACCAAAAATTATCTATGATGCTCATACCATCATAGGCGGTTCTATCCACTAACCATCTGTGATGGTAAAATACAATAGACGGTTCTATATAACAACCGTTTGTGATACTCGCCCATTACAAACGGTTGGTAACTAGAACCGTCTGTGATGTGTTAGTATTACAGACGGTTTTTTGTTCGAGCTGTCTATGATAGTGTTCTTCATAAACGATTTTGGTTACAAATCGTCTGTGTTGTAATTATACAGATGGCTCACAAACCATCTATGATAACCTCCGATGATTACTGATATATAAATTCAGATGGTTCAGAAAACCGTCTGTGATGACTCTTTTTGTAATAGTGAAAGTTATGATATCATGAAAGTACTTTTCAAGACAAGGTCTGCACATATGATTTTCATGTATCTAATATAAACATTTAAAAAGATATCAACAACCAAAGTTTTAAAAGTTTAACTGCACGAATTCCAACAAAATATGTATTTATGACTGAAGGGAGTATATAATTTATATATTGACGTGTATTTATTTGAGATAAGTTTTATTATTCAAATGTAGCTATTTTCTTTGAGAATTAATACATCCTGGAAATTCCCTAACCATGGCAAACCATAGATACATTTATTTCCTAACCAGCGCAGGGGATGATCATGCATTTTTTCATCATCCTTGCCGTGAAACCTTAATCTTGAGTTTTGGTGATCCGCATATTGACAAATGCTTCATATTGCTAGGTTAATTTGGTTGCTGATATTTTGTTCCAGGAAACAACATGGCACACATAGTCCTCAGACGTCTGAATAAGAAATTGAGAAGAACTTGAAATTAGGTATGTCCAGCTGAGATCTAATGTGGCGTACTACGTGGATCAAACTTGGTCAAAATCATCTTTTGATAGCGAGAGGGATGGATTCTAAATGGTTATAAGAGATATAGAATATGCTTTACCTGGTTCTATAGATGAGAAACGAAAATTAAACCATGCGAAGAGGTGAAGACCAAGAATGGACTTTTTCCTTACATTTTTTATCATGTACTTTCCTTCGTGCTTCCTTGCAAATTAACGTAAATCTTGTAACAGTTAATCTGGTAATTCGCGTGTTGATGACTCATGCTTCTTGCGGTTAAGTTTATTCGAGCCTTAATATGGTCAATCCATTGCGCAAATTTGTCAGTCTCTTCTGAGGACTTGAGATGACACGGCCCACGAGCTAGCTGATGTATCATGTATGTACATAGATCTTTTTCCTTGCGCCTTCCAAGTTAGAAACAAAATTTAATGCATTAATTCAGACAATTTATACGTTCCTGATTAATTAGGCTAACTAATCCAAAATAACCTTTTTAGTACTCAAACTAACCTTGTTATGTCGTTCAGAGACGAAGCATAGAGTACCTCGAACAGGTGTAGCTAGTTTTGCTTAGCTTCTTAATTTGGACACCAAAATTTAATGCATTAATTCAGACAATTTATATGTTGCTGATTAATTAGGCTAACTAATCCAAAATACCTTTGCGTCGTTCTCGACCTTGACTTGGGTAGCTAGTCTAAATGTTGAACTGAACTTCCTAATTCCTAATCGTGGTAAGTAATGCCATTGCTGATCGATGTTCTGGTGTATAGCTTTTCTTCAATCTCCTCCTAGCTTTATCGAAGGAATGGACAAACTACTGTTCAACGGTTCGTACGACTCGATGCACTCCCGTCCGTCACAAGAGCATGCGGTCCCAAGACGATAATTTGATCGCCAATTTTTATTTTAATATATGTATAAAGCTTAATAAAATTATAATAATATAAAAGTACCTTTCAATGCAAATATATACATATGATTTTTATATATTAATTATAAATATTTAAAAAATATCGATAGCTAATATTTTAAAGTTTAACTGTATATATTTGAAAACCATATATGTATTTATGACTAGTGTGTATATGATCACTGGCCTTGGTCGATTGACGACTTACATTGGCGCCGTGTGACAAATAGTCGTTAACCACGGACGCTAATTAAGTGTTAGTTAGCTCGTGTCACCGTATTTAAGTTCTGGGCCCACTATCAGAGAAACAAACACTTTCTCTGGATATTCGCTGCTTCACGGTAAGAAATTGTTTTGGTACAGAGAACACAAGTATGTTTACTGAAAGTTTTTTTTTTCCGAGCAAGCTGTTTAGAAATGTTCACTGAAAGTCAATCGAACATTTCCTGATATTTCCAAACTAGAGAAGCTGTTGGTATATATGATATTGTGTAATTGATCTTTTCTTCCAGCTAGCTAGGTGTTTCTTGCGTATCAGCTTAGTGCAAATGGCTGCCTCTTGTAAGGTTTATATAGCCTTCAATTTGACGGCAGCAAAATTATTCTGTAAAAATGCACTGAAATTTTGTCTTATTTAAGTAGCTAGCGCGTATAAGTGTTCTTTTGTGGTTAATTTGTTGCAACTACTGAAGAACTTCCAAACAAAGGCAGGCACACTGCTATCCCCCCCCCCCCCCCCATTATTTTCCAATTAAATCAAACTCAAACATAGGATTTTTTTCATGTTGATGAATGCAATTTCATGGTAAGTCGAACCTCCATGTTGATATCTCGATCTCTGGAATGCGCTGTCATGATCTCTGTCAACATCAAGATGGCCATGGTATCGTCCTGCTGACTGACTCTCAGGTCGGAACCGTTAAATTAAGAACTTCAGAGCGAATCAAGGTGCACTTAAGTAGCGTTGATATGACAACCTACTGTACGTGCTGAGGAATGCAAATTAACACAGGTCATGTAACGCGTGTTGATCGAACGGATGCGTGCTTCATGTGAATATGTGATTAATTTAGACATTTCTGGTTAATTTTTTAACGGAGATTTTTGGTTAATTTTATTGAAGTCTTGATATCCTTAAACAGCTAGCTGAATCTTTGAGATGACACCTGAAAAATGCATGCAGCATACATGAACGTAGACCTTTTCCTTCCAATCAAATTAATGCCTTCAGTAGCTAGTCGTTTGTGTGTGGAAGAAATAAATGCTTTTCCAAGGATAACCAAATCAATCTAAACTAATCCCTTCATATTCTGTCCAGGAGAAGCCAAGAGCAGGTATGGCTAGTACATTCAATCGGCTTGTTTAAACATCATCGTAGCAATTTGGTCACATCTACCACGCACGGCATTGGTTAATTAGCAGCTAACAATTTAATATACTTGTTCACTCATTTGCTTATACAAGACCGATTTTTTTTTTTTTTTGCGAGGAGAAGAACTGTTGTTTTTCTTAACTATGTATATCTCTAGGGGTACACAGCTTACACAGCTAGGGGATCAGAGCATGACAAATTGAAGTGAATCTGGCTAGCTAGCTAGGAGCAGTATTGATGGAGCGTACCATGAACTTTGGTCTCGGCATAAACCGTGTTCTTCTGATTTGTTGGACATTTGTACCATTTTTAGTCAACTCAGAAGTACAATTAGTGCACAAGAACCGGCCTAGCTACTCCATTTGTTACATGTTCCGCATACTGAGATCAAGCAATGCAAATTTGCTACATGTTCTGCAGCACTAGCTAGGCATTTTTTTCATGAAATCAATGACACGTAATTTGGATATATGTACATTATTTCCAACTCTGTACAACGAGCAATGAACATATGATATCTATCATCAGATGTATATGTATCCGCTACATGTACAGACAGACTTATAACTAATTAACCACTTGGAGAAAAGATGTACAGGAAGCTGTCATGGCACTACCAAACACGAGTATTATTTTACAGACGCATGATAAACACATCTCTTATATTTTATTTAGCTTAATTATGTAGCATGGTACTTATGTAGCATGCATAACGTAGATCCGATATGATCCCATCAATTTGCAGCATCCAGCAATGGTTGATCAATCAAATCGGTTCTGCGGCGGATAGGTCGACGACATACCCTTACCTGATGAGAAGAACATTTAGAATTAACAGTGAATCCAAGATGTGATTGATTAATTGCGTGACATCTTGAGAGGGAGAGGGCCGGGGGAATTATACATCTTCTTGTATACAGTTAAGCTTGGATCTAGCTAGCAACAAATAACACAATCTATTGTACTTAATTTTGACTCACTTTTTGGGCCATTGTTCTGGGTTCCACCTCCGTTTGCATTCGGCGGCTTGTACTTATCACTGCAACCTGCAGAATTTATAACTAACCTGCAGAATTGTTTGATGCCTCAGTTGATTGCGCGGGGTATGCTTCATGAGAGCGACCATGTCCCTGGGAAGGCACAGTGCTCGTAACTCCTGCATGCGTAGTGTGCATCAAGAAAAGAAATAATTAATTAAGAGAAATATGTTCTAGTGAGCTTCACAAATTACATACACTGTCTTAAGTTTCATGCGAGTGCAAAACGTAGATCATTTGGACCTTAATTTTGAGACTCACCCTTAGAGGACATTGTTGATATGCTCTCTGGTGTTGTGTAATCTTTTGCTTCCGGTGCTAGCTTGTACGTGCTTCGAGTTATTTCAAGCGAGTACATTTGTAAAGTTTATATAGCCCTCCTAGAGAACTAAATTCCGAGAACATTCGCTGACAGTACACCTTATTTACCGGTAATTTAGGCCACTTTTTTCTTCTTGCGGTTAATTTGATTTAGAAATTAAGAGTAGTGCAACAGAAACCTAGTATCGCTGTGAATATGCAAGACATGGATGCATGGAACAGGGTTTAAACTTTCGGCGCCAAAAATTTTTCGGTGGTCAACGAAAGGAGAGAAATCCAAAATTTTGTCAATTTTGTTCAAAATTTCAGACGAAAATTTTAAATTTTTTGATGAAATTTAATCAAAATTTAAATAAAATTTGGATAAAATTTAAATAAGGATAAATTCAACAAAAATTTGACCGAATTAGTGCTCTTTCGGTGGCCAACAAAAGGAACGCAATTTCGCTATTTTCGGCAAAATTTCGTCTGAAATTTTAAAGCCTGGCATGGAATTGGTCTAACATGACTCATAAGGACGTACGGATAGTCAATAGCTCGCGTGTCGTACACATGACATATGTCTCTGCACGTGGTCAATGCAATCTACACCTCAATATTTTGTTTTTACAAAAAAATAATCTGGTGTTTGGTGAAACCATCTTTTAATTGTTCAAGCTGGCATCAGGCAGAACTTGCTTGCTCATTGATGCAGGAGCTTATGCAGTTTTCCATCCTTCTTCCAACCAAAATATGATGCCAAATTATGCGTGAACTAATCATGGACGGCTACCATGTACTGATTTAATTCAAATCTTGAAACCTTGAGACCTTGTTCAAGCAAACATCCTGGACATTTCTGTTAACATGTAATGTTCGTGGCATTCAGATTACTCTGAACAAACTAACTACTGAACTACTTAATTCCTAGTTAACGCAGCCGTTCATGCAGGTATTTTCCCTTCCAATTCTCTTCTAGTTAAGTAAAAAATCAAAGGTAGAAAAATTTGCATTTGGACTAATACGATTTCATGGTAATTAAATTTAATTTCGATATCGATATGTCGACTTCAAGTTCGCCCTGTCATCGCTGTCAACATCAAGATGGCCATGGCATCGTCTCCTGAGACTGACTGTCAACAGTTAAATTAAGAACTTCACAATGAAATTAACAGGGTGCTTGTGATGTAGTTAGTGTTGAAAAAGTAGGCAATATTTTAATTCCAAGTTTTAGTAGGAGATAAAAGCAATATACTATTGATGCACAACTAATTAGTAACAGTAGGCTACTCATCATACTTCAGAATATACGCAAGAATAATATTATATCAAAGTCGTACGAACACACGAACGACTTACTGTTGGGTTTGATGAAGATTAGGAAGCAGCGCAGACATGATGCAGCGTAGGCTTGACGCAGTGCAGGACGTAGATGAAGTAGAGCAGGAGCGGTCGCGCAGATGTGCGCTGCCCAGAAACCTTATTGCTGCCCCCGTGCAGGTCTTCACGACAGCAATGGCTCGGAGATACCGCTCACCCTCCTTCCAGGTGCACGCAGGGAAGAAAAGCCGGCGTAGTTCGAGTAGCACAGTATAACAGCACAATAAGAGATGAAAATGAGAAGTTCGCGTCATTTTTGAGCCTGGACGTCTCCAGGTATTTTATACACGTGCAAATTACTCTCTAGTAACAGCCCTCATTGAACGAAAATAATTCACTAGTAACTGATCAATTATTCACTAGTAACTGATCAATTATTCACTGGTAACTGATCAATTATTCACTGGTAACTGATAAAATTCAAAACCAAATAATGGTAATTAAGCAGTCTCATGGCCAGTTTAAAAGGAGAGAGATGATGCGAGGTTCAGCAAAAATAAGGTGGACATGGTCTGCCAAGTGGCGCGCCACGTCACGACACGGTCGCACGTCGCAAGTCACAAGTCACGCGATTTTCACGCGAAAATACGCGAATACGCGCACGCGTGCGTGCGCGTGTGTGTTTAACCAAAGTCACCATCCACTTCCATAACTCAAGGAGTGGCATGGACTCCACCTTATAAATTGGTCTCCCCCACTTTGCCTAAGCAATATGGTACTAAACCTCACATGTTTTGGAATTTAAGAAAATGGGCCACAAATCATGGGCCAATTTTTAACAATCCCCCACCAATTCCAAAGCAAGAAGTAAAAGGATATCAAAGATATTGTGCTGACGTACTGTTAATATACTAGTCTTTTAGTGTAAGTCCCGTACGGGTTGAACTTACACCTAGAATAACAAGATTCATCTTCTCACAGCTAATGAATGGACTATACCTTGAATTCACAGCTTTTTGTGATTAGATTTCACTTGAAATCTCAACTAGTAATAGGCTGCCAATGAACCACGCCTAAACGGAGCGTTATATGGTCATGCTCCCTTATCTGCTCATGAGCTTTCTAGAGAATACCCTTTTCTCGTGAACTGCGACCAAACAGTTAAGCTCAAGTAGGTGTATTCTTTCTAGGTATCCTGCAGGCTAATACCTTTTTCTCATTTGGACAACAGAATACATTAAGGCTTTATGCCAACCTTCCATACAGTTGAGAGTATTTTATTTATTAGGACATAGGTACAATCAATATATACTCTCTTGTTACAACATCAACTTGTTTTTCTCATTACCTAAGTCACGGGATCTCCGATCAAGAAGGTATGAGTTACCATTGCGATGTAACTTAAATGGGCTTCATTCCCATGTCCACGTACAACGGAAATCGCTGTGCTAATCCTTTTGTGAAAGGGTCTGCCAGATTTTTCTCAGCGTTAATATAGTTCACAGCAATCACTCCAGAGTTTCTTAACTTTCTGACAGATTTAAGCCTACGCTTCACATGTCTAGAGGACTTCATATTATCCTTTGTACTTGTGACTTTGGCCAACACAGTTTGATTATCACAGTACATCAGGATTACCGGTATTGGTTTCTCAACCAATGGTAAGTCCATCAGAAGCTCTCTTAGCCATTCAGCCTCAACAGTGGTTGTGTCAAGTGCTACAAGTTCCGCTTCCATGGTTGACCTCGTCAATATAGTCTGTTTACAAGACCTCCATGAAACTGCAGCACCAGCTAAAGTAAACACATAACCACTTGTAGCTTTGATCTCATCAGCATCAGAGATCCAATTGGAGTCACTATACCCTTCTAATACAGAAGGGTATCCAGTATAATGTATTCCATAGATGTTGTGCCCCTCAAGTAGCGCAACACTCTTTCAAGTGCCTCCCAGTGATCATCTCCTGGGTTAGAAGTAAACCGACTTAATTTGCTCATAGCAAATGAAATGTCAGGTCTTGTGGCACCAGCTAAATACATGAGTGACCCAATAATTTGTGAATATTTCAATTGATCTTTTCCTAACCCTTGATTCTTTCGAAGCTTAATACTCGCATCATAGGGTGTTAGAGAAACTTTACAATTTTTAAAGCCGAAACGGCTAAATATTTTCTCAGCATAATGAGATTGGCTCAAAGTAATCCCATTCTCATTCTTAATCAATTTAATATTCAAAATAACATCTGCCTCTCCTAAATCTTTCATATCAAAACAACGGGATAGAAAAGATTTGACCTCGTCAATTACGGCAGTGTTAGTTCCAAATATAAGTATGTCATCGACATACAAACACAAGATCACTCCTTGACCCCCACCATAACGGTAATATACACATTTATCAGCTTCTTTCACAATAAAGCCAGCGGTTGTCAAAGTCTTATCAAACTTTTCGTGCCATTGTTTGGGTGCTTGCTTTAAACCATACAAGGATTTTAATAATCTGCATACCTTATTTTCCTGTCCAGATATCACAAAACCATCCGGTTGATCCATGTAAATTTCTTCCTCCAACTCTCCATTAAGGAAAGCTGTCTTTACGTCCATTTGATGAACATACAGACCATAGGAACATGGTAACGCGAGGAGTACTCTGATGGGGGTTAATCTGGCAACAGGAGAATAGGTATCGAAGAAATCTTCTCCCTCTTTCTGGGTGTAACCCTTAGCTACAAGTCTTGCTTTGTACTTCTCAATAGTACCATCGGGCCTCAGTTTCTTTTTAAAAACCCACTTACATCCTACAGGTTTGCACCCAATAGGAAGATTGGTGATCTCCTAAGTCTCATTAGCCATGATTGAATCCATCTCGCTACGGACTGCCTCTTTCCAATACTCAAGATCGTAAGATGCATAAGCTTCCAAAGAGTCTTTGGCACATCATCCACGAGGTATACAATAAAGTCATTACCAAAGGTTTTCTCAACCCTTTGTCTCTTGCTTCTTCGAGGAGCTTCTGCGACTAAATTGTTGTCCTCCTCAGGGATATCATAAAATGGTTCAGAAATGGTGGAAAGTTCAGAAGTTTGATTGTTCTCATTTTCGATATTATCGATGTGAACATTCTCAGTCCGTGTTGAAGTACTGCCTACTGTTCTCGTAGGAAAGATATTCTCAAAAAATGAAGCATCTCTAGACTCCATTATTATATTAACAATAATCTCAGGAGTTTCTGATTTAACTACTAAAAATCTATAGGCCGTGCTATTTTGAGCATATCCTAGAAAAATACAATCGACTGTTTTTGGTCCAAGTTTTCTCTTTTTCTGCAATGGTATATTGACTTTTGCCAAACACCCCCAAGTTCGCAGAAAATTAACATTAGGTTTTCTCCCCTTTCATCCCTCATATGGAGTAATTTCACTCCTTTTAGTGATTACTCTATTTAGGACGAAAGTTGCTGTCAATATAGCTTCTCCCCACCATGCCTTAGGCATACCGGAACTCTCTAACATGGCATCGACCAAGTCCGTTAGTGTCCGGTTTTTCCTCTCAGCTATCCCATTTGATTGGGGTGAGTATGGTGGTGTTAACTCATGGATTATTCCATGCTCAGAACAGAATTGGGAGAACTCATGAGAGACATACTCTCCTCCACGATCAGATCTCAATCTTTTTTTTTCTTTTCTAGTTGGTTCTCAACCTCAGCCTTATATGTTTAAAGTAGTTTAAAGCTTTATCCTTAGTTTTTAGCAAATACACATAGCAGTAGCGTGTTGCATCATCAATAAAAGTTAGAAAATATCTTTTGCCTCCTTTTGTCAATAGTCCATTCATTTCACACAAATCTGAATGAATAAGATCTAATGGTGCCAGATTCTTTTCATCCTCTAATCCCTTAAAAGGTTTTCGAGGCTGTTTTGCTTGCACACATGACTGGCATTTTTATCCTTTGACAATTTCACATTTTGGAATTAAATCTAATTTGGACATTCTCACAATACTATCAAAACCAATATGACAGAAACGGGAATGCCAAATATTTGCCTCACATTTATTTAAATTTGTTGCAACATTCAGATTATAACAATACTCTAAAGTACTTAGGCGTAACAAGCCTCCGCTCTCATAGCCTTTACCAACAAAATTTCCGAACTTAGACAATACAATTTTATTCGACTCAAAAACTAACTTATAGCCATCCCTACATAGAAGAGATCCACTAATGAGGTTATTGTTTATTGTAGGAGCATGCTGCACGTTATTTAAGTGGACAATCTTCCCTGAAGTAAGCTTCAGATCCACCGTGCCAACACCAAGAACAGAAGCATGTGAGCCGTTTCCCATTAGGACGGAGGAAGCCCCTGCTGCCTGGTAAGAAGAAAACAAGAAAATATCAGAACATACGTGAACATTAGCACCAGTATCCACCCACCAATCAGTGGATTGACATGCTGAAAAAACAACAGGTGGATTACCATACCCTCCTGAAGTTGAGACCTCGCCTATGATCACGTTAACAGCCTTCTTCTTTGGCTGTTCACCATCTCTGATTTTGCGGAAGCGACAATCCTTCGCAATATGACCATCTTTTCCGCACACAAAGCAGGTGATGTCCTTCAAATCTCTTTTCTCAGTTTTCTTCTTCTTAAAGCTAGTTGTTTTGTTCGGTTTGTTGGATTTGTACTTTTTTGCTACAGTCTTTTTCTCAATGAAATTTGCATTGTTTTGGCCAGAAGTGCTTGGTGCATCTTTTGCTCTTGCTTTTTCCTCCACATCGAGAGCAGCAATGAGATCCTCAACAGAAATCTCTTCCCTCTTGTGTTTCAGGCTAGTGGCAAAATCCCGCCAAGAAGGAGGGAGTTTAGCAACAATGCCCGCAGCCACAAACTTAGGAGGTAACACACAGCCCAAGTGCGCAATTTCACCGACTAGTAGCTGGAGGTCATGAGCTTGTCCAACCATAGACTTAGCATCATCCATGCTAAAGTCGAAAAATTGCTCACACATGTAGAGCCAACGACAAGCCTCTGCCTCTGCATATTTGTGCTCTAGTGCATTCCACAACTCTGTGGCGGACTTATAGTCCATATACACATCGTAGAGCTGATCCGCCAGAACAGTCAAGATGCAACCAAGAGCAGTGTTGTTTGCACTATCAAATTGCATGTACTGCTCAATCGTAAATGGATACTGCGGGTGGACAACCCACCACAGCCCCAAAGACATGAGCCAAAACTTGACTCTAGTCTGCCATCTACGAAAATTCTGACCACAAAACCTCTCAGGTTTCATTGCATCAGAAGCGCTAACCATTTCTGTATTGCAACAAATTCCACAATAAGGTTTCTGGATTGTTGAAAAAGTAGGTAATATTTTAATTCTAAGTTTTAGTAGGAGACAAAAGCAATATACTATTGATGCACAACTAATTAGTAACAGTAGGCTACTCATCATACTTCAGAATATACGCAAGAATAATATTGTATCAAAGTCGTACGAACACACGAACGACTTACTGTTGGGCTTGATGAAGATTAGGAAGCAGCGCAGACATGATGCAGCGTAGGCTTGACGCAGTGCAGGACGTAGATGAAGCAGAGTAGGAGCGGTCGCGCAGATGTGCGCTGCCCAGAAACCTTATTGCTGCCCCCGTGCAGGTCTTCACGACAGCAATGGCTCAGAGATACCTCTCACCCTCCTTCCAGGTGCACGCAGGGAAGAAAGGCCAGCGTAGTTCGAGTAGCACAGTATAACAGCACAATAGGAGATGAAAATGAGAAGTTCGCGTCATTTTTGAGCCTGGACGTCTCCAGGTCTTTTATAGACGTGCAAATTACTCTCTAGTAACTGCCCTCATTGAACGAAAATAATTCACTGGTAACTGCTTAATTATTCACTGGTAACTGATCAATTATTCACTGGTAACTGATCAATTATTCACTGGTAACTGATAAAATTCAAAACCAAATGGTAATTAAGCAGTCTCATGACCAGTTTAAAAGGAGAGAGATGATGCGAGGTTCAGCAAAAATAAGGTGGACATGGTTTGCCAAGTGGCGCGCCACGTCACGACGCGGTCGCGCGTCGCAAGTCACAAGTCACGCGATTTTCACGCGAAAATACGCGAATACGCGCACGCGTGCGTGCGCGTGTGTGTTTAGCCAAAGCCACCATCCACTTCCATAACTCAAGGAGTGGCATGGACTCCACCTTATAAATTGGTCTCCCCCACTTTGTCTAAGCAATATGGTACTAAACCTCACATGCTTTGGAATTTAAGAAAATGGGCCACAAATCATGGGCCAATTTTTAACAATCCCCCACCAATTCCAAATCAAGAAGTAAAAGGATATCAAAGATATTGTGCTGACGTACTGTTAATATACTAGTCTTTTAGTGTAAGTCCCGTACGGGTTGAACTTACACCTAGAATAACAAGATTCATCTTCTCACAGCTAATGAATGGACTATACCTTGAATTCACAGCTTTTTGTGATTAGATTTCACTTGAAATCTCAACTAGTACTAGGCTGCCAATGAACCACGCCTAAACGGAGCGTTATATGGTCATGCTCCCTTATCTGCTCATGAGCTTTCTAGAGAATACCCTTTTCTCGTGAACTGCGACCAAACAGTTAAGCTCAAGTAGGTGTATTCTTTCTAGGTATCCTGCAGGCTCATACCTTTTTCTCATTTGGACAACAGAATACATTAAGGCTTTATGCCAACCTTCCATACAGTTGAGAGTATTTTATTTATTAGGACATAGGTACAATCAATATATACTCTCTTGTTACAACATCAACTTGTTTTTCTCATTACCTAAGTCACGGGATCTCCGATCAAGAAGGTATGAGTTACCATTGCGATGTAACTTAAATGGGCTTCATTCCCATGTCCACAGAAGCAACGGAAATCGCTTTTCGTGCTAATCCTTTTGTGAAAGGGTCTGCCAGATTTTTCTCAGCGTTAATACAGTTCACAGCAATCACTCCAGAGTTTCTTAACTTTCTGACAGATTTAAGCCTACGCTTCACATGTCTAGAGGACTTCATATTATCTTTTGTACTTGTGACTTTGGCCAACACAGTTTGATTATCACAGTACATCAGGATTATCGGTATTGGTTTCTCAACCAATGGTAAGTCCATCAGAAGTTCTCTTAGCCATTCAGCCTCAACAGTGGTTGTGTCAAGTGCTACAAGTTCCGCTTCCATGGTTGACCTCGTCAATATAGTCTGTTTACAAGACCTCCATGAAACTGCAGCACCAGCTAAAGTAAACACATAACCACTTGTAGCTTTGATCTCATCAGCATCAGAGATCCAATTGGAGTCACTATACCCTTCTAATACAGAAGGGTATCCAGTATAATGTATTCCATAGATGTTGTGCCCCTCAAGTAGCGCAACACTCTTTCAAGTGCCTCCCAGTGATCATCTCCTGGGTTAGAAGTAAACCGACTTAATTTGCTCATAGCAAATGAAATGTCAGGTCTTGTGGCACCAGCTAAATACATGAGTGACCCAATAATTTGTGAATATTTCAATTGATCTTTTCCTAACCCTTGATTCTTTCGAAGCTTAATACTCGCATCATAGGGTGTTAGAGAAACTTTACAATTTTAAAGCCAAACGGCTAAATATTTTCTCAAATAATGAGATTGGCTCAAAGTAATCCCATTCTCATTCTTAATCAATTTAATATTCAAAATAACATCCGCTCTCCTAAATCTTTCATATCAAAACAACGGGATAGAAAAGATTTGACCTCGTCAATTACGGCAGTGTTAGTTCCAAATATAAGTATGTCATCGACATACAAACACAAGATCACTCCTTGACCCCCACCATAACGGTAATATACACATTTATCAGCTTCTTTCACAATAAAGCCAGCGGTTGTCAAAGTCTTATCAAACTTTTCGTGCCATTGTTTGGGTGCTTGCTTTAAACCATACAAGGATTTTAATAATCTGCATACCTTATTTTCTGTCGGATATCACAAAACCATCCGGTTGATCCATATAAATTTCTTCCTCCAACTCTCCATTAAGGAAAGCTGTCTTTACGTCCATTTGATGAACATACGCACCATAGGAACATGGTAACGCGAGGAGTACTGATGGTGGTTAATCCGCAACAGAGAATAGGTATCAAGAAATCTTCTCCTCTTTCTCGGTGTAACCCTTAGCTACAAGTCTTGCTTTGTACTTCTCAATAGTACCATCGGGCCTCGCTTTCTTTTAAAAACCCACTTACATCCTACTGAGTTTGCACCCAATAGGAAGATTGGTGATCTCCCAAGTCTCATTAGCCATGATTGAATCCATCTCGCACGGATCGCCTCTTTCCAATACTCAGATCGTAAGATGCATAAGCTTCCAAAGAGTCTTTGGCACATCATCTACGAGGTATACAATAAAGTCATCACCAAAGGTTTTCTCAACCCTTTGTCTCTTGCTTCTTCGAGGAGCTTCATGACTAAATTGTTGTACTCCTCGGGATATCATAAAATGGTTCGAAATGGTGGAAAGTTCGAAGTTTGATTGTTCTCATTTTCGATATTATCGATGTGAACATTCTCATCCGTGTTGAAGTACGCCTCATCGTTCTCGTAGGAAAGATATTCTCAAAAATGAAGCATCTCTAGACTCCATTATTGTATTAACAATAATCTCAGGAGTTTCTGATTTAACTACTAAAAATCTATAGGCCGTGCTATTTTGAGCATATCCTAGAAAAATACAATCGATCGCTTTTTGTCCAAGTTTTCTCTTTTTCTGCAATGGTATATTGACTTTTGCCAAACACCCCCAAGTTCGCAGAAAATTAACATTAGGTTTTCTCCCCTTCCATCCCTCATATGGAGTAATTTCACTCCTTTTAGCGATTACTCTATTTAGGACGAAAGTTGCTGTCAATATAGCTTCTCCCCACCATGCCTTAGGCATACCGGAACTCTCTAACATGGCATCGACCAAGTCCGTTAGTGTCTGGTTTTTCCTCTCAGCTATCCCATTTGATTGGGGTGAGTATGGTGGTGTTAACTCATGGATTATTCCATGCTCAGAACAGAATTAGGAGAACTCATGAGAGACATACTCTCCTCCACGATCAGATCTCAATCTTTTTATTTTATTTTCTAGTTGGTTCTCAACCTCAGCCTTATAAGTTTTAAAGTAGTTTAAAGCTTCATCCTTAGTTTTTAGCAAATACACATAGCAGTAGCGTGTTGCATCATCAATAAAAGTTAGAAAATATCTTTTGCCTCCTTTTGTCAATAGTCCATTCATTTCACACAAATCTGAATGAATAAGATCTAATGGTGCCAGATTCTTTTCATCCTCTAATCTCTTAAAAGGTTTTCGAGGCTGTTTTGCTTGCACACATGACTGGCATTTTTATCATTTGACAATTTCACATTTTGGAATTAAATCTAATTTGGACATTTTCACAATACTATCAAAACCAATATGACAGAAACGGGAATGCCAAATATTTGCCTCACATTTATTTAAATTTGTTGCAACATTCAGATTATAACAATACTCTAAAGTACTTAGGCGGAACAAGCCTCCGCTCTCATAGCTTTTACCAACAAAATTTCCGAACTTAGACAATATAATTTTATTCGACTCAAAAACTTTCGGGAAATACAAAGTTTCAGCACCAGTTGAACTTGCCCTGGGTTGATATTTTCGGAAAATTCAGGCTACAAGGCTCAGCCCAATGTTGCGTGTGACACGTGCCTCCGTATTTGATCAATTACGTCTTAATATTTTGTTTTGATAAATAATCTGGTGTTCAAAACGTCTTCAGGCAAAGACTGTAGAATTTTCTGGCTATAATCGATGCAGGAGCTTATGCAGTTTCCGTTCCTACTTCTAACCAAGCTGCAATGCTGTGCATCAATCATGGATGGGTTCCATTTTTTTGAGACGAAGTTAAAATTTTGTTTAAGAGGAAAACGAGTTGACCTGAGGACCTACATTTTCTTCTTGAGAGGAACGGTTGAGTGGACCTGCATGGCGTAGTTTGGTCCAGGGCAGTTTCTACGTCCCATCACCAAGAGAGTGGGCTGCATTCCCGGCCAGATTTTTTCAGGACAAGGAGACTGTCAACTAGTTAGAATTTTCAGAAAATTCAGGCTGCACGGCCTGTCCCAATGTTTCAAGGGTACGGAATACATGGCAAGGCTACGCTGCCCATATGTGCATGCAAGAACTAAACTGGTCCAAATTTGAATGCTGATCTTAATAGAAAATTCAGCATGCATGTGCTTTCACTTTATCAGCCCGTGCAGCAAGCAAATTTGAAGTGACGTATTTCTCATTTTTTTAATCTAAAAGATCAATTTATGTTATTAGAAACATTGTTTTGGTTGCCAAAAACCTATATTTGTTAGCTCATATTATTTTCTTGTTCACATTATTGTTTGAGGGATATTTGTTTCATAAAATAAAATGTTTCATAATATAGGACAGGAAAAAAGTGGGAACATGAAAGGAAATCAAGTGTAATATAGATGACTGGAAAACACAGGAATTTTAGTTAAACACTAAATTTGGAACTATACATATTCTGAATTTATTTTAAGTTTCTTACCTATTTAAATTCAATTCAAACTAGCACGATCCAATGTCTATTTGGAATTCTAATTCAGAACTTGAAATTCCATTATTCTGATCAATATATATGAATTTATATATTTTTTTGATACCACCACAAAACAGTCCGAGTTTTAGTTTAAATATATGAAGTCAACTGATACTCGCACATTTAATATTATGAACTTTCTTATGTCCGGTCCAAAATCCAAATAGGACACAGTAATTTCTATACATTGGCTATTCTGCGTTCGACGTGCTACCGTGCTGTAAACTAATTATTGGGCCGCACAGAAGAGAAGCGGGCTGCTGCCGCACGAGCACCAGCGCACGAAACGCGACCTGCGAGCCGTGTACGAACTGCGAACACTACACTGTCCCGCGTCCGGCAAAGTCATCTTGGGATACCGTTGTGTGTCACCAGTTGGGCCATAGTCGTTTTTTTGCAAGATATTTTGGGTCAAATTCCTTCCGGTGTGCCAATGATAAGGGTCCAACTAGCGGAGGATATATGGTACTCTATCATAATTCTAAAAATTGCTTTTTATGGTAAATAGTTTTTTATAGTATATAGCTTTCAAACAGAATGTCCTTTTAAGATAGGATCTACTAGATAATTGTAGCACATAGGATCTACTAGATAATTGTAGCACACACTGTCGTAACTTCATTTATACTAGCCGAAATCATACGCGAATTTCTTGTAATATCCCAAAATAATCTGAAGGACCTATGTGGAAATCATGAAAAAGAAGTACATGAAAAAGGGGATGTGTTGATTTTTAGAGGAGAGTTTGGTTTCTGGGAGTGAGTCTTATGGGGTTTGGGATCATATTAGGATGGCATGCCAAGATAAAAAGGGAATGTGGGAAGAGGTTGGCCCAAAAACAGAAAAAAAAAATTAGAAGCTCTAGCTGCATTGTTTCTCTCCTAGGCGCTACGGCAGGACTGTTTTGTGCCTGCCATCACTTTCATCTACCTTCGCCGCACGTGGCAAGAACGTAAGGGAGAAGGGAAGGAAAAGTGAGGAGAAATCGTTGTTTAGTCTTTTCTTTGCAAGGTATTTTGGGCCAAATTCCTTCCGGTGTGCAAATGATTAGGGCTCAACTAGCGGAGGGTATATGGTGCCCTATCATATAACTTCTAAAAACTATTTTTTTTACGGTAAATAGCTTTTCTATATAGCTTTCAAACAGAATATTATTTTAAGACAAAGTCTACTAGACAATTGTAGTACACATGATCGTGACTTCATTTATGCCAGCCAAAATTGCATGTGAGTTTCTTGTAATATCCCAAAAATAATATGAAGGACCTGTGCAGAAATAGTGAAAAAGAAGTACATGAAAAGGGGATGTGTTGATTTTTAGAGGAGAGTTTGGTTTCTGGGAGTGAGTCTTATGGGGATTAGGATCATATTAGGATGGCATGTCGTAAATAATTAGAAATTGGTTCGCTGTTTGTGCATACGCAAATAATTAGATATGGAATTTTTAATACTGCCGTCTAGAAGATGACATTTCTATCTTCTGGGTTAGAAATGTGTTGTAGATGATTAATATAGACTTTTGACCATCTAGGAAAACATAAAAAATTTTGTATAGATTCCAGAACTGGTATGATTTACTATATTTCATTGTGGGAATTGAAAGTTGCGAAATTTCTAGTACTGGGACAACAAGGGGACTGTCCGGTAACAAGGGAATTGATAAATTTAGGAAGCATATAGGAGCATTGTCGAATATTTGTCGTATTGTATTGTTGTAGCGTGTATTGAGATTAAGTATTTACTGTAATAGGAGTAGCTACGGGTGTGTTATCACCTTCAAATCATTCATGTCGTCGCATCTAGAAAGGAAAGTGCTTAATAGAATGATAGATGGCGATTAATAGTTGCTCACTATTTTGAATTATTCATGTCATGTAGTAATTTTGATTATCCTTTTGTTCAATATGATATTAATTTGATGCTAATTGTGATATGTACTAAAATGATGAAAAATGGCATTCATGACATGACATATACATTACGAGCCAGGACGATAAGAAAGTGAGTAGTTACAAGTAAAGATATGTAATTATTCCGGTGTGTTCTTAAGAAAGACCTACCTCAATAGGAACCTCCACGGGATGGAGGTAAAGGGTGACATCGACAAGTACCCTCCGCTATACCGGTATAAGCTACAGAAGAGACATGAGCACAAGCATTAGCATTGCTAATAGGAACCTCCTTGGGATGGCCCGATCTTCACGACAGTAGGTCGAAGAACCGAGGATAACTTGCTGTGAACATCGGGGTAACTAGCTTTATACCTGCCAAGGTTGGATGCGACCAAACGACGGGGAGAGAGACACCGAAACCTTGAGGACTTCGACTCGATCTCTGAACGACCGCAGAACCACAATCCGGGACTAACCCACACAAAAGGCCCAAAAGCCTAGAGCACGAATTAGGGGATCCCAAAGGGATCTCTTCACGAGTCCAAGAAGAACAAGGAAGAACAATGGTATGAGTAAGACACTTAGCAGCTCGGCTGCAAAACTATGGTTTATCAAATGATTCAAAAGCCCCCAATTGTTTAGATACAAGGAGTATTTATACTAGGAACAACCCTCCTAGTTGAGTGTGAAAAGGATTTGGAGTTTCTGAAGATAGGCTAGGTGAAAGGTCTCCATGAGATGAATTCCCGAGGAGGTCTCGCGTGACTGTTAGCCTTCTGAGCAGTCTCAACTAATTCGATCATAACTTCTTGTTGGAAAGTCCAAATGACGTGGGGTTTGTTGCATTGGAAACTAGACTTGATAAGCTTTCCATCAAGTACTCATGGACCCCCAGAGCCTTCGGAAATCAAAAGTTATGGTTGCTTCTTTATGGCTGTAGGTGCGGTCAGCCAGGTGGTCTGATCGTAGCATTGTATTTGTTCCTCATGCCAAGTAGCTTCCTCCGCTTCATGTGTAAACCTAAGTAACATCAATGTAGAACATTTAGGTAGTATAACATCCTGAGATATGTTGAAATCAAAATCATCTAGGAATGAATTCACCTGTTCTTGTATTTTCTTGGCACGACTTCGTGTAAGTGGACCTTGATTTGTATCCTTTATGCTTGATGGTGAATGGTTGATATGTGATGGAACATGCTGAGCTGGGATGTCCTCATCAATTGCATTGCACTAAGAGTAATTGACTTGAGATATTGTGACTTGAGGATGAGAATTGCTGAGAATGCGATGTGAAAATTGAGTTAATGGTAAATGGTTATAGATTGTTAAAATGGTGTGGATTTGTTTATTGTTCTGCTTGTACGTGCTGAGTCATGGACTCACCCTTACTTATTTGTTATTTTTATATGAACGTTGAAGGCGACATGCAAGAGTGGGAGTAAAACATGGAATATTACACTTTTATAGCTCTTCACTTCACCTAGTGATCCATTCACTTATTGTCATAAATAATTTAGTTTTATCCATACAATGATTAGATGAATAATAGTTTCACCTAGCTCTTAATGGTTCTTAATGATGCTATATGATGCGTTCCTTGGTTTAGACTTACATATGATTCACCTTGGTAACTATATGGATCATCTTAGTTCAATTTATGGTTTATAGTGTTGCTTAAATTTATATTTAATATGATGTTGGATGTTTAATCTTGAAGTCTAGTTGTTGGTATTGTTTGGTTATTAGTTAAAATTGATAGTGATAGTAGAGTGGGTGACTTCTTGGGCTTTTGTTAAGCCAAGGTGTTTCATCTCTCTCTCTCTCTCTCTCTGTACGGCTCTCTACAAGCTATTATTATTCATAAGCTAAAGCCAAAAGCCATTAGTAAAAGTCAATATGAATAGGCCCTAATTCGGCAATAGCTAATGGCTTTTGGCTTTCGGTTGAAATTGCATTATAGTGGCTGTTAGCTTTTGGCTAAGACATTCAATAAAATAAAAAATTATAGAAAAAGTAGAAAAACACTATTATATTTGCACGGACAATGCAAAGGAAAATGGTTTAAAGGAAAAAGAGGAAAAAACCGTGTTAAGAACCTGTAATAACCTGATCGTCGTTTCGGCGAAGGTTTTAAAAATGATCACAGAGTCGCTCGGATTTTCGGTAAATCGCGGGAAGGGAAAAATAAAATTGTGAGATAGCAATAAATTAAAAAATGAATGTGTTGTGGCTACAGACCAAACAGAGAGAGAGAGTATGGTGGTGGAGAGTTAGGTAAACAAATGACCCCTGCCCCCCAGAGGCTTCGTAAGTCCATACAAATACCCCGAGGGAGTATTTTTACAATAGTGCCCTTACACCCGAATTCTTCCCGAGACCATCTTGTCGTCGTACATGGGTTCATAACTCGCTAACAGGCTAGCTGGGCTTAGGTGGGGGCCACCCCCACAACAGGAGCCTCTCATGGTGAAGGGCTTCACAGGCCGACACCATGCCGCCGAGCCCTTTGGCCCCCTCCGTCCCTGCGGCCTGTGAGTTGTGTGATATTGGGCGAGGGTGACTTTGGAGCCGAGCTGCTGCGCGGGGGCGAAGACCTTGCTGAAGGCAGAGCTGGTCTGCTCCGCGGGCGCGAAGACCTCACCGAAGGCGGAGCTGAGCTGCTCCGCAAAGGCGGAGATCTCGCCGATGTGGGTCAGATACGCAGGGGCGGCAAGCTGAAGTGGCGCACGCACGCGCAAGCGACCGCGCCGGTTGGACTTCTGTCGGTTGCGTGGCCCGAGGAGTCTACTTCGACGCGTCCGCATCCTGGTGAGTGCGCCGTGTGCTCATTTTGCCCGTGACACATCATCGGCCGCCGGTTGGCTGTGCCGCGACCAGCGCATGTTTCGACCGAATGATTGGCCGTGCTGACAGTATCTGGGACGGTGCCGGCGCACGGGTGCGTGGCGAGGTGTCTTTTCGTAGGGGATGAAGTCGAGGTCGGACTCGAAGCCGGCTTGCGGAGGTGAAGACCTCGTCGAAGGCGTAGAGGCAGGAACTGCATCAGAGGCGGAGCTGTAGCTGCCCCGCCGGCTGACCCGTTGCACTAGTGCTTTGTGTGACCTAGCATCCATAGAAAGGCACGTGACACGTCAGAGTACAAAAATGGTTGTGGTAAGAGCAAAGGGGTTTAATGTGCAGCAGGCGCCGGGTTGTTCCGAGCCAGCGGAGTGGAAGGGACCTCTTCGGGCGTGGCGACGCGCGTCGATCGCTGCTGCGATCTTTGTGTGGAGGCGGACTGGGCTGGTCCTGCAAAGGTGAAGGCTTCGGGGAAGTCGCGAAGTCTTCCCTCCACTGGGCTACAGCTGTGGCCGGGGCCGTGCTGCGGAGCCGAAAAACTTTGTTTGGCGTGGGACGGTCCCGCGGGCGATCTGGAGTTGCTATGCCGCGCGTTGGAAAGGCTGGGGTGGTTTGCGACCATCGTACGCATGGTCCCGAGGTGGCGGTACACGCGGCGCTGCCTGGTTGGTGCGCCGTGGGATGTCAGGAGCCTTGCGACCGCGCGCCCACGTCTGTTCCCGAGGGGGGAGAGATACGCGGCGAGTCATCCCGCGGTCAGTTACAGTTCCCGACCGTGGGCGGGACGAACCGACAGCTCCCGCCGGTTGCCCTCCCGATGGCGGGACACGAAGGGGCTGTATAAAAGGTGTTTTATTGGCACACGGGCGTGCATCCCGTTCGCGTGCGCCCAGTTGGTTGTTCCGCGTTGCTGTGCGAAATCCACTCGCCGCTGCTCCGGCCATTCCGTCGTGCGGAAAGAAAGATGGCAAGCCACGGAGATTCCGGCCGCCGGCTGAGTGGCAGCGCTTCGTCGGGCCAGCGCGGCTCGACACCGCCTCAGGAGGAATATTCGGTGGTGGCTCGTGAGTTCGTGCAGACCCGGAAGGTGTACAACGTCTGGCAGAGCTCGCAAGGGTAGTGCTCTGCAGTGCTAGGGTGAAGCCATGCCACCAAGGAGACAATCAAAGCTCTCCTGCGGGAGAAGAAGATAGACGACTGTTACGTGGCCCGCCTGCCCGGTCGCGACGAAGTGGAGCCTCATCCCGACGAGTCGGAGGCGATTGTCTTCGCTGCATTCTTCGAGGCGGGACTCCGGATGCCGTCGACGCTCTTTGTCGTTGAGGTCCTGAAGGCTTATGGGTTGGAGTTGGCGCAGTTGACCCCGAATGCAATAGTCCGTTTGGTGGTGTTTGCTTGGGCGATCCGCGTGGAAGGGGGTCATCCCCGCGCGAGCTTATTCGCCCTTCTTCATGATGCGTGCTGCCAACCAAAGAGAGTCAGAGAAGGGGCACTGTCCAATTTCGGCAGTGTTCACTTTGTGGTGCGGTCGGGCTACGCGCATCTGGTTCCCGCTCTGACGATGAAGGAGAAGTGGGAGGGGTGGATGCGGTAGTGGTTCTACTGCCGCGTGACGCCGACCAGCAATCTGCGGTGCCGGGGTCAACCGATAGCCTTCGACTGCTGCCCGGGGCTGAAGCCGGTGAGCGAGGATCAGTGGCAGGCGCGGAGAGTTGGCGGCGTGACCCTTCGGTTCAACATGCGCAATCTTGCCAAAGAATTTACCATGTACGGGGTGTCTCCGCTCTCCGGCCTGTAGAAATATGAACGACGTGGTACGCGGAGGGATGGCGTTCGCCCCTCGGTGTCGTCGCTGCAGCAGCCCACCGGGCATGCAGTGCTCTCGTTGCGGGACGCTGAGCGCGCCGTCGATGCCTTCCTGGGGTCGTACACGTGGAAAGAGCACACCCTGCGCGAAGCCGCAACCAGGCCTGCGGGGTTAGGGCGGATAAACCGGGTGTGCGAGGTCCTGGGCCTCGCTGTGCCCGAGCGCCCAGTGCCGGTGCGGAGTTCACCCCGTCGCCATGATGGTGCCGACGGGGCGGGGGCGTCTTCCCGGCGGCAAAGGTCCCGGTCCCAAGCTGCTATTTCTGACCCGTCGGCCAGCTTGGCGGCAGAGGCCGCTGACCCAGACGACGTGTCAGGGGGTGGGTCCGAGCATGGCAGCACGGAGGGTCGCGCTATGGCCAGCGAGGACCTAGGTGGCGAGGCGGGCCTTGGCGGTGACGACGTTGGAGACGACACCTTGTCGCCGATGCCAGTCGGCGAGGACCTGCCTCCCGCGCTGCCATCACCCGTGATGGCTGCCACAAGCCTGCCGCCGGCGCCCGTCCTGGCGACGATTGGAGCGGTGGAGCACTCGTCGTCGTCACCGGCTGCAGCCGCCACGAGCATGCCGCCCGCGCCGGAAGGTGCAGGTACTGGAGCGATGGCGATGCATCCTCTGGCTCTCCAGCGGCTAAACGCCGCCGGGTGCAATCGCCTTCACGGGCGGGGCAATTCCATATGGTGGGCGCGGTCGGCGGTGGCCTAGGATTCGACCGCGAGGCCACCCCGACTGAGGAAGGAGTTATTACGTCCTAGGCAAGGACTGAGCCGACACCTCCCCACGCCATAGTGGGGGGTGGCGGAGGTAGGCGTAACTCCTTTTCTCCCTGCGACTTCGCGAAGCTCTCTCCGATTTGTTCGCTTATACCGTCGTCGACGTCAGGAGAGGGGAAGTCGTCCGGGCGCAGGCAAGGCTCGAGCAGCGGTGGTGTCTGCGAGGTCAGTGGTGGCGCTGCGCGAAATGCATCGCGGACACCTGATGCTGCCGCGAGGCCCGCACGGCTCACCGTGTCTGACTTCGTGCCACAACCAGAGGCGCTCCGTGCCCTCAACGGGGCCGCAGAATGTGGTGACGGCAGGCTAGATCGGAGAGCGCTGTCGTCATGTGGGGCGGACCTGCTTGCGTTTGCACTGGGTGCCGCAGGGATGAAGGTAAGCTCCTGAGCACGCCACTGACATCACCTACCACGTGCATGCTGAGCAGCCATGTCCTTCTGTCGTTAGGCGGTCGCCATCGGTCGGGCTCTGGATGAGGCGCGCCTCCGCGAACGGAGGGCGCTGGAGGAGCAGCTTCGTCTTTGCGACGCAGGCTCATGACACGGCGACGCACCGCATCGTGTGCTAGAGGCGAGTTCGCGCGCGGGGCGTCTGTAAGCTGCGAAGAGGCCCAATGTGTCACGGTAGAGGATCGTGCCGGCTTGCTCGGTAGGATCAGCGCGTTGGAGGAGGAGAGGGCCCAGCTTACCATGGCCCTGGAGGAGAAGAGCCAGGCTCTGAGTGACGTGTCCGCGGCAGCGTGGAGGCCATGGGGTCTTTGGAGGGGACCCTGCGGGGCCTTTCCGTCGTCGTGCCAGACGTCACCCATGACGCCGCAGACGTGAGGCAGTCGTTGGCGCGGATTGAGGAGAGCTCGGGCTTGGCGCTTGATGGTGCGAAAGCCTTCGGCGATCACTGCGACTACGCCAGCGCGTGCCTTGCCTTTGCCACGCTCCACGCCCGGGGGTGCGAGCACGTGGAGGGGCTGGTGGCTCCCGGCTTGAGCGCTCCTGCCGGGGCCGGGGTATGGTCCGGCGCAATCCGCACCACCCTGCCCGCCGTGCAGAGCTTCAACGAGGGGATCTGGCGCCACTTCAGAGAGGAAGCGGCCAAGGCGTTGTTGCGGCGGATGCTATATCGGAAAGACAACTTCCTTGAGTGGTTAAAGGAGGCTCGTCAGCGCGCCGAAGACGGCGCCGACCCGTAGTGTCATCCGGGAGCTGGTGGTGTGATGTAACTTTTGCTTTTGCTGTTGTTTTCTTGTCCTTGCTAATGGAAAAGAGGGCCATTATGTCGAGTCCTGCACAACTGCATGCTGTTTGTACAGTTGTCCTTGGAGTAGACGCAATCGCGCTCCGTCCCCTACCCTTCGAAGTGGTGGCAGCGGAGCTGACGCCTAGTTGGAGTAGACGCGATCGCGCTCCGTCCCCTACCCTTCGAAGTGGTGGCAGCGGAGCTGATGCCTAGTTGGAGTAGACGCGATCGCGCTCCGTCCCCTACCCTTCGAAGTGGTGGCAGCGGAGCTGGCGCCTAGTTGGAGTAGACACGATCGCGCTCCGTCCCCTACCCTTCGAAGTGGTGGCAGCGAAGCTGGTGCCTAGTTGGAGTAGATGCGATTGCGCTCCGTCCCCTACCCTTCGAAGTGATGGCAGCGGAGCTCCCCTCGTCCGCGTCTAGTTTATACTCCGGAGCGTGCGTGGGACTATCAACCACGGCTTAGTTAGGCTCCGGAGGGTACGCCAACGCGTGCGCGGGACATCCGCGTCTTATTTAGACTCAGTAGAGTACGCAGGGAAAACATCCACGTCTAGTTTATACTCCGGAGCGTGCGTGGGACTATCAACCACGGCTTAGTTAGGCTCCGGAGGGTACGCCAACGCGTGGGCGGGACATCCGCGTCTTGTTTAGACTCAGTAGAGTGCGTAGGGAAAATATCCACGTCTAGTTTATACTCCAAAGCGTGCGTGGGACTATCAACCACGGCTTAGTTAGGCTCCGGAGGGTACGCCAACGCGTGTGTGGGATATCCGCGTCTTGTTTAGACTCAGTAGAGTGCGCAGGGAAAACATCCACGTCTAGTTTATACTCCGGAGCGTGCGTGGGACTATCAACCACGGCTTAGTTAGGCTCCGGAGGGTACGCCAACGCGTGCGCGGGACACCCGCGTCTTGTTTAGACTCAGTAGAGTGCGTAGGAAAAACATCCACGTCTTATTATACTCCGCATAGTGCGCGCGGGGGCGTCCCTCCACTGCGTCTTATGTATACTCCGTAGAGTGCGTGCGGAAGCGGACCTCATCGTGACGTCTTCTTTATACTATGTAGAGTGCGTGCGGAGGCGGACCTCATCGCTACGTCTTATTTATACTCCGTAGAGTGCGTGCGGAGGCGGACCTCATCGCGATGTCTTCTTTATACTCCGTAGAGTGCGTGCGGAGGCGGACCTCATCGCTACGTCTTATTTATACTCCATAGAGTGCGTGCGGAGGCGGACCTCATCGCTACGTCTTATTTATACTCCGTAGAGTGCGTGCGGAGGCGGACCTCATCGCTACGTCTTATTTATGCTCCGTAGAGTACGTGCGGAGGCGGACCTCCGTGGAGTGCGTGTGCGAAAGTTAGTCCATGTGGTGCGCGTGCGGAGGTGAATCTCTTATGCGTGCGTGTGCGGAGGTGAGTCTCTGTGTGGTGCGCGTGCGGAGGTGAATCTCCGTGTTGTGCGTGGGAACATCAACCACGTCTTTATACTCCAGAGAGTACGCGCGGTGGCAACACCAGCGTGTGCGCGGAGTCCCGCGTCTTGTTTATACTCAGTAGAGTGCGCAGGAAAAACATCCGCGTCTTATTTTATACTCCGTGGAGTGCGTGCGGGGGGCAAGCCTCCGCACACTGTCGGTGGGGGGGGGGCATGAATAGCCTCGCAAACGGCGAACTTTATTAAATTCTCGTTTGCTTGGGTGAGCGAGTATAGCAATCAGGGACTAACCGCTGGACTGGTTGCCGCGAGACGACGCTTATTGGTTTAGACATAATACTTCCGCAACCTGTCCGCATTCCATGTGTGGCGGAGCGTCTGCCCTTCCAGCGTGGCGAGGTGATAAGCTCCTCGCTGCAGTGCTGTTGCGACAATGTACGGACCTTCCCACTTGGACTGCAGCTTGCCGACCGTGTCTGCGCGAAGCGCCCTCCTGAGGACAAGGTCCCCCTGTTGGAATTCTCGCGGATACACGGAACGGTTCTGGCTGCGGGCCATTTGGCGGGCGTACTTGGCGACGTGTTGGGTGGCCTTGACGCGCTCTCCGTCGAGGAGGTCTAGGGACAACTGGCGTCTTCATCTAGTGCCTGGGCGAGGACCCTTCGCGAGCCGGTCTTGATCTCTTCGGGTGTCATTGCCTCATCACCAAAGAGGAGTTTAAACGGCGTGAACCCCGTCGGACGTGTCGCTGTTGTGCGTAGCAACCAGAGGACGTTGTGGAGCTCGTCGGGCCACTTGCCTTTAGGTAACCCGACAAGTCGTTTTTTGATTCCGGCGGAGATGGCGCCGTTCGCCCGCTCGACCGCTCCGTTGGACTGTGGATGTCCGACCGAGGCGAACCGAAGCATAATGCCCATGTTGTCGCAGAACTCCCTGAACGGAGCAGAGTTGAACTGGAAACCATTGTCGGCAGTGATCTCCTTGGGCACTCCGAAGCGGCATATGATATTCTGCCAAAGGAAGCGCTGCATGGCTGTCGAGGTGATCTTGGCTAGCGCCACAGCCTCTGGCCACCTGGAAAAATATTCCAAAGCGACCACGATAAAGCGCAAATCTCCTGGGGCGTGGGGCAGAGGTCCGACCACGTCGATGCCCCACCGCACCAACGGCCATACAGGGGGGATGGGGTTGAGGCCGGTGGGGGGTCTATGAATTGCCCGCCCCATCCATTGGCAGCCTTCACACCGGCGCACGGTTTTTGGCGTCGGCGGCGGTTGGCGATGAAGCCCCCGCTGAATGCCTTGCCGACGAGCGACCTTGGCGCCAGATGCGAGCCGCAAAGGCCCGCGTGGATTTCCGCCAGGAGGTGCTGTCCTTCTTCGCGTGAGAGGCACCGTAGGAGCGGTGCACAGACTCCTTTTTTGTAAAGCACTCCGTCGAGGAGCTGGAAGGATCTGGCGCGGTACTGTAGGCGACGGAGGTCAGCGGGGTCGTCAGGCTCGGCGATGCCCTGTAAGAAGGCATGAATTGGCTCTCGCCAGTCGCTCGGATGGGTGATCTGGTGGACTAGGGCAGGGTCGCGATTGTCCTGCGCGATGGCCGTCGTGTGCAGGACCTCGTAGAATGCGCCTTCGGGGGTAGGGAGCTGCTGGCTGGCGGCCTTTGCAAGAATGTCCGCTTGCTCGTTTTCTGTGCGGGGGATGGCCTTAACCGTGACACCCAGGAAATACCGCTCCTTGGCTCGCACGGCGGCCAAGTACTTGGCCAGGTCGGGGTCCTTGGCCTGGTAAGACTTGTCGACCTGCCCCGCCACTAGCCTGGAGTCTGTGCGGACGAGGATTCGCCGCACCCCCAGAGCTTTGAGCTTTGCTAGGCCGAAGAGTAGCGCTTCGTACTCCGTGGTGTTGTTGGTGGCAGGAAATGCGAGGCACACCGAGTATAACAAGCGGCGTCGCTCCGGGGTAGTGACCACCGCCCCCACGCCCGTGCCGGAGACGCAGTACGCGCCGTCGGTGTCGAGCGTCCATACCGGGTCCTCGGGCTGCTCGGCGTCTTTGGACGGCTGGGTCCACTCGCGAGGAAGTCCGCAGGATTTGGGACTTGATGGCCGTCTTGCGAAGCATATGTCAGGGAAAAAGGGGCGAGTTCGGCTGCCCACTTGCCGATGCGTCCCGTGGCCTCTTTATTGTGCAACATCTCCGCCAGAGGGAACGAGGACGGCACAGTGATTGGGTGGGCGAGGAAGTAATGTTGGAGCTTCCTCGAGGCCATGAGTAAGGCATAAGCCAACTTCTCAAGCTCCGTGTACCACGTCTTGGCGCCTTGGAGGGCTTCAGATACAAAGTAGACTGGACGCTGGCGAACGCCCTCCTCGAAACGAGAACGACGCTGACGGCTGTCGCGGAGGCGGCAAGGTAAAGTAAAAGGGGAGCCTCTGGTGCCGGGGCTACCAGTGTGGGTAGGCTTGCAAGGTGCTTCTTGAGGTCGTCGAAGGCGCTGGCGCAGTCGGCGTCCCACCGAAACCCGTCGCAACCGCGCAGGGTTTTGAAGAAGGGTAGGCCGTGCTCCGCTGCCCTGGACAAAAAGAGGCTCAGGGCGGCCATGCGGCCGGCGAGCCTTTGGACCTCCCGTGTCGTTTTAGGCGGTTCCATGGCAAGGATTGCGTCAACTTTGTCGGGGTTGGCTTGGATACCGCGCCCGGACACCAAGAAGCCCAAAAGCTTGCTCGCCCGTACACCAAAAACGCACTTGTCCAGGTTGAGCTTGATGCCTGCCTTCCGGAGATTGTCGAAGGTCTCTTGGAGATCGTGGCCGTGAGTCGCCAATTGCTTGGTTTTGACTACCACGTCGTCCACGTACACCTCGACGTTCCTCCCTAGCTGGGAGGCCAGCGCCAGCGCAATTAGGCAGGTGAAAGTTGCGCTGGTATTCTTCAGGCCGAAGGGCATTCTGACAGAGCAGTATGTGCCTATCGGAGTGATAAAGCTGGTTTTGTCTTCATCATCCTTGGCCATGTAGATTTGATGATAACCGGAGTAGGCGTCCAAGAAGCTCATGAGTTCGCAGCCTGCCGTGGCGTCGACTAGTTGGTCGACGCGCGGGAGGGGGTAGTCATCCTTCGGGCATGCCTTGTTGAGGGCGGTGAAATCGATGCACATGCGCCAGGCCCCGCTGGCTTTCTTCACTAGCACCGGATTGGCCAGCCAATCCGGGTGCTGAACTTCGCGAATTACGCCGGCGTGCAGGAGCTTCATCACTTCCACCTTGGCCGCCTGCTGCCGGTCCGCGGACATGCGTCGAAGCCTTTGCTTGACCGGCTTGGCGTCCTGACGGATCGCGAGGTTGTGCTCGATGAGGGAGCGGTCCACACCCGTAAGGTCCTCCGAGGACCAGGCGAAGACATCTGCGTTGTTCTGGAGAACTTGGAGGAGCTCTCGCTCCCTCTCCAGGGGGAAACCGTCGCCTATGGAGATGACTCGGCCGTCGGCCTGGAGGGGGACCCTCTTGACTTCGCCCTCCGGTCGAGGCTTAGGGGTCCACCCCGGGGCGGATGGTGTGTCCGCCTTAGGCTTGGCTGCGAGGGCGTGCACCTTACGGCGGGGACTTGTGAACTCCATGCGTCGGGCGAGGTCCTAGTCGCCGAAGGTAGTGATGACGCCTCGCGGGCCCGGGAGCTTCAGGCACAGGAAGCCATAATGTGGGACCGCCCCGAAGGATATGAGGGCAGGGCGGCCCAGAATGGCATTGTACGGGCTTGGGGTGTCCACGACGTCAAAGACGATGCCCTCGGTCCTGACATTATCGCCTTGATAGAGGGAGACTTGGAGGTGTACTTGGCCTAATGTACTTAAGGGTTGGCCGCCGAGGCCCCATAATGGGGTCCTGGATGGTTGCAATCGATGGTGAGAGATTCCCATGCGGCCGAGGGCCTCCGCGAAAAGCACATTCGCCGAGCTACCTCCGTCGATGAGGACGCGCCAGATGTCGCACTCTGCAATGTCGGCCCGGACTAGCAGGGGGTCGTGGTGAGGAAACTCGATGCCTCGGGCATCGGCGGACGCGAAGGTGACTTCGCCCTGAGCAACTGCCAGCTGTGGCTGCTGCGAGACTCCCGACGACGAACCCCCGGAGATGACGTTGACGGCCTGAATCTACGGGGGTGCTTGCTGCGAGTCCTGTGGACGGGCCCCTGGCGCGACGGCCATCGGGATCTGCAGGCTCGAAGCCTCTTGCATGGCGCTCACAGTGTCATGGAGATCTGCCAGCTCTCGCTGGAGCGCATGGAGGGCGGTCGGTAGAGATCTTTGTGCTATGGGCGTAGTCAAAACGGACGGTGCACCTGGTCGCGCTGACTTGGCAGCCGCGACTAGCGTCCGCGCCGCCGGATTGTCCGCCCCATCTGTGTGGTGGATTCCTGCGTTACTGGCCTGAGTCGCAGTATTACCGGTGCCGTTGGGTATTTCTGTGTCGCCTTGGGTGCCGACGTCAGGGCCGTGTCCCGCCTCGCCGGTGCTATGGTGGCTGGCGGGGTTGGAGTCGATGGCTATGTCGGCGGAGGCAGGGTTGGAGTCGACGGCTGCGTCGGCGGAGGCGGGGTTGGAGTCGACGGCTGCGTCGTTCACTCCTACAGCCGCCCATGCTGACGCCGCGGTGCCGATGCTGACGCAAGGTGTCGCCTCTGCGAACCCTTTCCTCCTTGCCGCCAACGATGTTGGTGCCATCCTTCTTGAGGTCTTCTTGCTTCCATCGTCCCCACGGATGGCGCCAACTGTTGTGGCTACAGACCAAACAGAGAGAGAGTATGGTGGTGGAGACTTAGGTAAACAAATGACCCCTGCCCCCCAGAGGCTTCGTAAGTCCATACAAATACCCCGAGGGAGTATTTTTACAATAGTGCCCTTACACCCGAATTCTTCCCGAGACCATCTTGTCGTCGTACACAGGTTCATAACTCGCTAACAGGCTAGCTGGGCTTAGGTGGGGGCCACCCCCACAACAGAATGAAATAGTTTATAATATATATAAAAAACTTTTAGGGCTAGTTGGAGGGTGGGCTTGCCACCTTGGGCCAAAGGGCCCAAGGGGGGTGACCGTACCCCTCAACCCTAACCCTAGCTGCCCCACCCCCCCATAAAACCCATGAGGCCGCAGCCCCTCCCCTTTCCCCCCAGCCGCCACCCCCTCCCCTCCCATGGCGCCTCCACCTTTTCCCCCATGGCTGCTGTCCATTGATGCAAAGGGGAAAGCAAGGAAGGAGAAGAGAAGGAAGAGAAGGAAGGGAAGAAGGAGAAGAAGAGGAAAGAAGATCCCAAGGGGATCCCCTAGATAGCTCTCCCTCATCCTAAATCCCTCTGATTTTGCTGTAATTAGGATTATTAGCCTAAGAATTGGTGGGGATTAGTAATTAGATTCTCCGATTAGAGAATTCATGTTGTCTGCCTGTAGATCAATTCATGTAATGTTACTGTTTGCGCAGTTTAGACCCACGAAATGATTTTTCCTATGGTTCTTCCTAAAAGGAAAATTGTAGAGAACGATGAGACGCATCGTCTGTATTTATTTTTTCAGATTTTGTGCCCACGGGATTTGGGCACAACAGGGTCAGGAACCTCGCTGTCTGTCAGGGGGCAGACTGGGGTAGATTGCTGTTCAGGTGTGATTTAGGAGTAGTAGATGATTTTTATGTTTTTGGTCACAATTGAGAAAATGTAGGACATTCAGTAATCTAACTGTTGTATAAAAATCATAATTTTTTAGAGCCCTATACTATGGTTGGGGTGCGTTGGAAACTGGCTGCCCAGATTGCCAAAACAGAGGACGCCTCTGTTTTGTGCATTTACACTTTGCTAGGAACAAAATAAAAATAAGTGATCTACATGAAAAGTGAAGGTATTTAAGTGAGGAATCCAGAAATATCTCTCTCTCTGTAAACGGTTTAATAATCTTAAAGATACAAAAAAAATTAAGCAGCACTGCTGCAGCGAGTAGAGTGTAGAACAGTTAAGCGGAGAGGGATGTTGTGGGGTTTTGGGATTTAGTGATATCTTTATCTCTTAAGACGCATTTTCATTGCTGTTGTATTGTGCTGAGAGGTACTTATGGACAGGTGGTTTTGCTCTTGAATGCACGTGATTGCTTCGCTTTAACGGTAAAGGCAAGTAAATGTAGCGGTTGTGCTACAGTTTAGCTCGTTAATCATTCTACCTACACATTAAGTATTTCTCTTAAATTGAGTTGCCATGCCATTGTTACATGCTTCCTTAATGTGGTTCATGTGGTAGTACTTTAAGAATTCAATGGTTAATGATCTTGACGGTTTAATTGTGGGTATGTGGAATTGTTCTTGATGAAACAAATATAGTTGCGGGGTAGTAATCTTTATGAACATATTGTGGCCTAAGTGGCAGTATTCTTAGCGAACATTTGCAGTTGTGGTGGTAGTATTCTTGAGTATGCATGAGAAGGATAGAGCGGCACATCACAATTGTACACCATCTTATGATTAATGATGTAATAATTGTGGAGTCCTAGTCATGGTTTTCATTCTCTCATTGATGTTTGTTTCAAATTAATTATGCTAGACAGTGATTCATTTTAATTGGTTAAAATTGGTAGTGATGGTTCTTTATTAATAGTGTTCCATTACCTTTGTTTTAGTATGCTTCCGCTTAGCTATCATGCTTCAGAAAATTGTTGTCAGTTTATGTTATCATGTAAATTGGCTAGTTTGTGGAGTGGTTTATTGGCATCCCAGGGTAATGTGGATCCTAGGGTGTTACAGAACCCAATTCATTCAAAATGAATTCTGGCTTCTAAAAGCAAAAGTTAAAATCCAAAAACTATTTAGAATGGGTTCTATGTCATTTTGGGCACTCCTAGTGCAGACACTGTATAACAATATCTATTGTTTGCCACATCACATAGACACAAGACTGAAACAATCTAGGCCCAAACCGAGCCTAGGGCCCAACAAACTACCATTTTTGAAGCCCAAAGCCAGCCTGATAATAAAATGGTTGCCTCGAAGCCCAGCCAAACAAATAGGCACATCAAAAATCAGCCAACGCATGTAGGAATTACAATAGATCCAAATCCATTACAATGGTACTCCATAGTTCTATGACAAATCCATTCAAACTTACAACAATGAGGACAAAATCGATCTGTGGTACATCAACTCTTCAGTTCATCTAGTTTTCATCTCTAAGTGCAAAACTAGATAAAAACAATCCCCTAACTGGCAATATCATATAACTTAAGTTCATGTGATACTATCCACTTAGTACAATTGGAGAAACCACAAGTCTCTATCACAATCCCTTAAATAGATGGGCTAGCTAGCCATATATAACTCTTAGTGGATATTATCCACTTAGTATAATGGGAAAAACTCGATAACCCAACACACATAGGTTTTAACTCACTACGCTTATGCATGCTTTTCAAAGCGCATAAACCCGAATCCACTAAGTCCTAAGCTTTGATCCGTCTTGATCATATCAGCTTCTTTATAACCTAAACCACCTTTCCTAACGCCGCTCTCACGTCATGGTTTTTCTTCCAAAGCTATTTCTAGTATTTTGGTCAAACTACCAAAATATCATTTCTTGACCCAGTCATCTCCTTCTACTGCAAGCAATCGTCATGCTTGCCATGTTTAGGTGCACCACTGGCTTGCCACGCATCGGTAACTCTCTCCCATTCTGGTTCCACTATACCACATCTCATTTGGACTGACCAAATCATATGGTGCAAACCTGCCATTTGAACTTCTCTTCAACATTTCTCACTTTTCTTATGCTATGCTTAAGCTCACCATCTCACCTCACATCCTTGATCATTCTGGGCTATAATGCCCTGAATGTCTTTACGGCATCCCTGCGAATGATCAGTAGAATCGCGGAGTTTCCTAACTTTTCAGTGAATCGCGATATGCGGGAATAAAATTGCAGAATTGTCAAAAATTAAAAAATAAATTAAATAATTAAAATTAAGAGTTTTGGGCTATCCGGATGGGTGGGCCAGCCAGCCCAAAGGGGGCCGCACCCCCCAAACCCTAGCCTAAAAACTCCCTTGGCCGCCCCCTCCTCCTTTTCCCTTTTAGCCGCCACCCCCTCTTCCCCCTTGCGCTTCCACCTTCTTCCTTGGCTGCTGCTCTGGTGTTTGCTACAAAGGAGAGATCAAAGAAGAGAAGGGAGAAGAGAAGGAAGAGAATGGAGAAGAAGGAGGGGAGAAAAGACGAAGAAGAAAAGAGAAAAGGGGTGATATTGAGGGATCCCCTAGGTAATTTTCTCCACCTTAATTATCCCTGTTTCAGGTGTAATTAGGTGCAAAGGAGATATCAATTGTTTATGCTCTTGATGGATTAATTGTGGTTATGTGAAATTGTTCTTAATGAAACAAATATGGTTGTGGGGTAATATTCTTTACGAGCATATTGTGGTCTAAGTGGCAGTATTCTTAATGAATATATTGTGGTCTAAGTGGTAGTATTCTTAGTGAATATATTGTGGTCTTAGTGGTAGTATTCTTAATGAATATATTGTGGTCTATGTGTAGTATTCCTTATGAATTGATTGATTATGATCTTGGTGAACCGAATATGGATTATATGGTATTGTCCTTACTGAATCATATGTGGATTACGAGGTAGTATTCTCGAAGAATATATTGCTGATCTTTGTGGTTAAATTTTAATGAATCATTGGTATCATATCATGTATATCATGACATATCATTTGCATCGTGGATGTCATCGCACATAGCCGCAACCGTACCGGTACAGCATCATACATTGCCGTAGTACGATGCACATTCTTATCTTGTTGGGTAAGGGTGCAGTGGATCATATGTATTCATATGTATTTACATTATGGATAGATCATTTGCATACTTATGCAATGTACTATGGTTGAATTATTTGCAAACAAATGTAACTTCTTAGCTTTTTATGGGGAATTGGCTCATGAGAGTCACTTGTGGTATGAGAAATGTGGCTGTGGTCGTGGGGTGGGGTTCACCCCTAGTGGTATGGTAGGGGTTGTGGTTGTGGCATGAGGTTTTTTTTCTCTTGTGGTAATTGTTGATAGCAGATGTGGTTGTGGAAAATAATAAAGTTAGTGAGGTAAGATATGTTAATGCTATAATGTTATTGGTAGTAGTAGTGGTTGAGGTTATGAAGTAGGGAATCGAGATTTATTTGCTAATATTTTACTGTTGTTGGTAGTTATTTGGGTTGTGGATGTAAATGTGGTCACAGTAGGAAATAATTATTGATGCTTAAACCATTGTAGTTTAATTAGCTTGTTAAATAGTTTGCTTGTTGAGATTTTTATCTCATTCTTGTTTTTCCCCCCTTCCAGGTGACCCTTGAGCATGCATGGAAAGGGTAGAGCAGCACAACACTGTTACACACCATTTCATGATTCATGCTGTAATAAATATGTTGAGTCTCTAGTTATTCATCTTTTTCTCCCATTGTTGATGACTTATTTAATTAATAATGCTAGACTGTGATTCACCTTAATTGGTTAAAACTATCAGCGGTTGTTCCTTAATTAATAGTGTTTCATTACCTTTGTTGTTATGCTTCCGCTTAGTTTATCATATTTTAAAAGTTGTTGCTAGTTTATTTTATCTTGTAAATTGGCTAGTTGTGGAGTGGTTTAGTGGTATTCAAGGGTAATGTAGGTCTTGGGGTGTTACATGGGCCTCAGCTCCTCCATGTGCGTAACCCCAATCCTAGCTATAAACCATGGTTGACTCCAAATGACCCTGCATATTAGCAATAACATGTTTCATACAACCGATAACCGATGATCTAGGTCACCATATCATCCTATGATTCAAAATTTTCAAAATCATCCATTTCTGCAACCTGTCCAGAAAAATCTGCAAATTTGCAAATTTCACATTTTCACTCCTCTAAAATGACAATGGTTCATCATAATAAAACTATGGACCTTCTCACATGGTTCTTCAATCTCCCCTTTGATGAACCCTTTAGCACTTTCTCAAAAATGCAAGACAGGGTGGTTTTAGAATTTAGAGAGAATTTTGCAAATGAAGGTCAAAATAGTCATAAGAGGAATGTAAAGATTGAACATGACCATATGAGCCAGAAATGGATTGAAGCTACTGAAAATGGCAAGTTTTTCACAAAAAGCTTCAAATCCACCTAATTAAGTCGAGAAATCTCGCTCTAGGTCTATATAAAAGAACAATTGTTCAATTTAACCTTGATCATGATAAGAAGAGTTCAAAAGATTAGGAGAATCATAACAAAATATTAAAGCTCCAATTTAACAAAATTTTGCACAAAAACTCCAAATGAACAAAGAACTATCTAAAAAACTCCATCTCAATCAATAAGCTTAAGAGAGTAGTCTAGGTCATCTAAAACCCCTGTTGAGTGAGCCTAGTGCAATGACAAGCTGTCTCATGAGAAAGAATTGTTAAAATCAGTTTTTTCGCATAAAAGAGATCATTTTATATTTTCTTGACTTCGTTTAAGAACAAAGAGGTGATACTAACTCAAGCTTCAATAAAGAACTTGCATAGCTCAATATAAAGCTCAATTTAAGTTATGCAAGTTCTAACATCACCTCAATTTAAGTTATAATATCAATTATGCAAGAGGTGATATTAGACATGGCATAAATCATAAGAGGATCATTAAAGCAAAACTAGTTACAAGATTCAATAAGACATGATTTAATTCAAATTTCTCACATTAATCAGGCTAGCATGGCAAAAGCTATACATAGGACACAATAAATCTTGCAAACTAACACAAAACATGGTAAGATGCAAAGTAAGATATCATGTCACACAAGTACAATAGGCAAAGCTCTATATATTTATATTATAATGCACGTTGCTGAATTTAAAATTCAATATGATACAATGAATGCAAAATAGTCAAACTCCCCTCAAAACAGGTCAAAAGGACTAATAACCCCCTAATTCTGCCCCGCAAAGAAGTAAAATGAGAAGAATCAAGAGCCTTAGTAAAAATATCCGTAACTTGTTGCTTGGACAACATCACACTTTTCTACAAACCTCTAAGAAAATGATATCTAATATCAATATGTTTGGTCCTAGAGTGTTGCATTAGATTTTTTTTGTAATGTTTATGGTGCTAATGTTATAATAAAAAAGAGGAACACTATCTAAAACCAACCTATAGTCCCGTAGAGTAGATAAGATCGACTAGAGAACCTGAAAACAGCTACTAATAGTAGCTACATACTCCACCTTGGTAGTGGACGGTGTAACAGAGGACTACTTTCTAGATGACCAAGAGATAATAGATATGCCTAAGAAATAACAAGTGCTAGAAGTACTCTTCCTATCTACTCTACACCCTACAAACTTAGTATTAGAAAAAGCCCAAATGGAGAGTGTAGAATAAGAAGAATACCAACATTCAATGTCAAGAGTATCTTGAAGGTACCTGAAGATACGACGCATTGCTTGATGATGTGAAGCACGAGGGGAAGCCTAAAATTGAGTGCACAGATACATAAAAAATTGTATGTTTGACCTCATTGCCATGAAGTAGAGGGAGCCGATCATGTTGCGGTACTCCTTCTGGTCTACGGGCCCTCCATACTCATCAGGATTTAACATGGTAGAAGTGGCAATGGGAGTAGACATTAACTTGCTACTTCCTATGTCGAAACACCGAAGAATGTCCTTCGTGTGCTTGCTTTGATGAATGAAGGTCCTTTCTTTCAGTTAGTTGACCTGAAGACCTAGGAAGAAGGTCAGCTCGCCAATCATACTCATCTCAAATTCTCTGCTCATAGAATTTAAAAATCTAGATACCAAAGTATGAGAGAAACCATCGAATATGATGTCATCCACGTAAATCTGAATAACTAAGAAGTCAATGCCATGTCTAAGAGTGAATAAGAATTTATATACCATTCCCATTTTAAAATCATTCTTAAATAAGAAACTCTTCAGCCTATCATACCTAACTCTAGGGGTTTGCTTCAATCTATACATGGCTTTAGAAGGCTTACACAAATGGTTTGGGAATTTAAATTTTTAAAACTAGGTGGTTGCTTAACATAAATTTCTAAAAACTCTAGAAAATAATAAATAACTTTGAAAATTCTAGAAAATACTATAAATCTAGGAGAACATTGGAAAAATAAAGTAAACTATTTTTGGCTTTTAGAAAAGAGATAAATTTAGTTTTCTTACTCTAGGCTTTGAAATAAAATCTAAAATAATCCAAATAAATTCCAATAAATGAAATAAAATACAATTAAAAATTTTGAGATATTACAAACGTACCCCCTTAAGAGAAATCTCATCCTCGAGATTTGAACTAGCTAGCATAGAGATGGGGATGGTTGGCTTTTAGGTCTTCTTCTCGTTCCCAGGTGGCTTCATCTTCTGTGTGGTTTGACGCTTTGCTATCTTAAGAATCTTGATTGGTTGCTCTTGGTAGGTGAGATCTTTCTGAAGATCTAGGGTTTTGAGAGTGGCTTGCTCTGCGGGTACTCGAAGACACTTTTTCAGATGGGAGACGTGGAAGACGTTGTGCACTCCTGACATGCTTGGCGGCAACTCTAACTGATATGCAACTTCTCCTTTGTGACTCAAAATCTTGAATGGTCCCACAAATCTCGGTGCAAACTTTCCTCTTGCTTGGAACCTTTTGACTCCTCTGAGCGGCGATACTCTGAGGTAAACATAGTCTCCAACCTCGAAGGTCAAGTCTTGATGACGATTGTTGGTATAACTTTTCTGTCGAGATTGGGCTATTTTTAATCTGTCATTGATCTTTCTTACTTTTTCTTCAGGATCTTGAAGTAGGTTCGGTCCAGCATCTTGGAACTCACTTGGCTGTTCCTAGAGTAAAGGTGTTCTACACTGACATACAGTGCCTCAAAAGGTGCCATTTGCAGGCTGCCCTAGTAACTATTATTGTGGGAGAACTCCACATAGGGCAAATAACGATCCCAATTGTTCCAAAAATCTAAAGCACAAGCTCTCAACATATCCTCTAGTACTTAATTAACTCATTCTATCTGGCCATCTATCTGGGGTCATAAGTTGTATTGAAATTAAGCTTACCCCCTAATTCTTCATGAAGTTTCTGTCAAAATTGGGAAGTGAACTAACTACCTCGATCTGACACTATTTTTTTGGAAACTCCATGCAAGAACATAATTCTGGACATATATAGCTCTAGTAACTTACTTCCGGAGTAAGTAGTCTTTATAGGTATGAAATGGGCTACTTTAGTCAATCGGTCGATTACCACCCAAATTAAAGCATAATCAGATTGAGTTCTAGGGAGTCCGGTTATGAAATCTAAACCAATTTATTCCCACTTCCAATCTGGTAGTGGCAATGGTTGCAAGAGTCATGTAGGTTTCTGATATTCTGCCTTGACCCTCTAGCAGGTGTCACAAGTTTCAACAAACTTTGCAATTTTTCTTGTCATACTGATCCAACAGTAAATTGAGTAGGGGATTTCATGAGCATCTCAAAAGATTATGTTCTTGATTCTTCATTATTGGGTACATAGATACCGTTCTCAAACCAAACGATTCCATATTCATTTTCACTGAATCCTAGGGCTTTGCCTCTTCTTATATTCTTCCTTATTTCCTGAATATCCTCATCAACCTTCTGAGCTTTCTTGATCTAGTCAAGTAAAGCAGGTTGAACCTCTAATGCTGAGAGAACACCTTGATTCACTGGATTTAGACTCAGATGGGAGACTCCCTCCTAAAGTCGGGTCTGGTTTTCTTCTAATAAAACATGGTTTTCATTGGATTTCCTACTTGCCACATCGGCCCCAATATTTGATTTGCCTGGATGATAATTGATGTGGCACCAAGTAGCACTACTATTTTGGTTAGTGCTATTTTGAGCCAACAAGATGAAGCCAAGGGGGAGGGGAGTGAGGACGGCAAAAGAAGAAAGAATGTAATTACTACGGCGCGTGAAGAAGACAAGGAGAAGAACATTGCCAGCCGCAGGGAGAAAACCCTAGTTTGGAACCTTTGATTGGATAGAGTTATGCATATATTGTGTGGGACTAATCATGTTGAAGAGCGAAAGAGAAAGCTCGTTTGGCTCAAGAGGAAGACACAATATCAATCAAGTTTTAGTGCTTGCAATTCTATGCACAAAGTTTAAGAAGCTTTCAATGCCAATTATGAGGTTGTTAGTGTGCACAAAATATATATTTGCAAAGAAATGAAGTCTACTTTCCAACGGATTAAACAGTGCTTGATTTGGAGCTTCCTACATAAAGATATGGTAAAATCATTGGATGTGTTACCAAATATAAAGAGTCCGAGTATTACAATGCATGTGTGTGTAATATCTGACCATACAATGGCTTTCCAAAGACTGAGAATGATTCCTTTTTAGGTTCCAAATGGATTTGAAAGCCCCTTAAATAAGGAAAGTAAAAATATGAATATTTGAAGTCAGTTCGGATTCTGTTCGGGACACCTAGCAAGACCAACCTTAAAACACCCATAAATTCATAAACGGAATCCAATTTTGGTGTTGTTAGACTTGTTAGAAACATAATTTAAAGCCCCATACAATTCATGAGGTGCCAGCCTTAGAAACTGCTTGGTGGTAACACAAATTGACACACAAACTAACTGTTCTATTTTAGGTATTTCCTTTTTAGTTCGTATTGGCATAAGCTTTTTGTATTCATGTTATATTCAAGTTGGTCGCACCTTTGGTGCAAATATGAGGCTAGGACCTTAGCCCTATTATAACTTAGGCCATCTATGATGTAATTTGAGGAATATGGACACTAGAAAATCGCCATTGTTTGGTGGCCATTGTTGGTGTGTTCTTGAGATTTCCATCGAGGAATTATTTTTGGTGTGTTGAATCTAATTGTGGTGTTGGAATTGGCTCGTTGAAACTTCAATTTCTCTACCTTTGTTTACGTACTATGGTGTGCATGGAAGAAGGTTTATCTCGGAGGTGTATGCTGTTCTTGGGTGCACAAGAAGTCTAGAACAACGAGGGCGACCAACAAGGTGTATCATGAAAGATCAGGGCCAAACAACGTTGTTTAGCTAGTTTGCTAGTTGGATCCACATTAATAATGCATCCTGATATCATAATCCTTGATCAATTCTAACCATCTGCACTGCCTTAGGTTGAACTTCGCTTGTGTGAAAATGTACTTCAAATTTTATGGTCTATATAGACTTCACAACAGCTACAAATGAGATAGTGATGCTAGATCTTCAAAGCATGCACTATAACTGCTAATTCCAAGTCATGAGTGGGATAATTGCACTCATGAGGTCTTCACTAGAATGATGCATAGTCTACCATTCTGCCTTCTTGTATTAAAACACAGCTTAGACCTTGACGGGAGGTATCACAGAAATCTCATAATTCTTATGCACATCTAGCAAAACAAGTACTGGTGTTGAGCCTAGGTTGTTCTTGAGAGTATGAAAACTCTACTCGTAGGTTTTCATCCCTTCAAACTTCTTTTGTTTTTTCAAAAGCTAAGTCATTGGCTTGGTTAACTTTGAGAATCCTGTTATAAAGCGGCGATAGTAAGCCACAAGTCCAAAAAAACTTCTTACTTCGATTACTGACTTGGGTTGTTTCCATTCCATTACTGTTTCTATTTTGAAAGGATCTATAGTGATACCTTCGGCTGTCACAATATGCCCAAGGAAAGCAACTTTCTTTAGTTAAAATTTACACTTACTGAACTTGGCATAAAGCTGATGCTTTCTAAGTTTTTCTAGAGTTATCCAAAAATGATTTTCATGTTCTTCTTCATTTTTGGAGTATATGAGAATATTATCTATGAAGATTACCATAAACTTGTCCAAATACTCCATGAATACACTATTCATCATAGTCATGAAATAGGCATGTGCGTTTGTCCATCTCAAGGACATAACAGTGAACTCATACTATCCATAACGGGTGAAGAATGTGGTCTTGGAAATATCTTTAGTATGGATTTTCAGCTGATGATATTCTGACATTAAGTCTATCTTAGAGAAGACACTAGCTTCCTTCAACTAATCAAATAGATCGTCAATTCTAGGCAATGGGTACTTATTCTTAATGGTAACATCATGAAGTGCTCTGTAATCCATACACATTATCATACTACCATCCTTTTTCTTGATGAACAGAACAGGCGCTCTCCGAGATGATGAACTTGGACGTACATATCCTTTATCCTCCAATTCCTGGATGTGCTTCTTCAACTCAGCTAACTTATTAGCTAGCATATGATATGGTCTCTTGGATATTAGAGCGGTGCCGAGGACTAGGTCAATGTCGGGACCCGGAGCAATAACTCCAAGTCTCTCTGTGTAAATCGCACTATCCTAGGAAAAGCTAGTGCACATAGGGTCAACAGCGATACATATCATGCATAACAACCACAAATATTATTAAGTAAAGATACGGGTCTTATGGCCAAGTTTTACAATAAAGGGGCACATAGCCAACTGAAATAAAACAACGAAAATAAATAGCAGAAGATAAACAACCCATCCTGCCTGCCACAGGCGAATGACTATAAGACGCGGCCTACTCGTCCAAGTTCTCACCATAGTCGTCGAAGTCGTACTCTGGCAACAGATTTAAGCAAGGTGAGCACTTTAAAGTACTTCACAAGTTACACCAGGGAATATAACTGAATGAATGTATGCATAAGGAATTTCAAAGGAAGGCTTAATAGGGTAATTGTGCGGAAAAGAAATTCTGAAATTGAAATACAATAAAGTAAGTACAAAAGCTAAATTTTAATACATCATATGAAACAATAATTTAACAAAGTATTATCGTTAATGTAGGCTCCAACCTACACTAATCTAACCACGGGTATCCCACCCGGACCATTATCAAAACTGAAGTTGTTTGTCCAAAACCAAGTTTTTATAAAACCAAGTCTAATATGTGAATACTCTACTCAGCATGTCCATGACCATGGACACGACTATCTAGGATAGATTAAAACTCTGCAGAGGGGTACAACTTTACCCACAAGACACGTCCTCTCGCTTGAGTCACGCGATTAACACACTGCCTTAGGTGTGCGGCGGGGAGTTCACGACAAGGCCGTTCCAATGCTCTATAGCCAAAATAGTTACACCGCCACTAAGGTTTCACCACAACTCGAATCCATGAGTTGGAGCCCCCTCTTGTGCCATGTGAGACTTCTCGTGGCCTACGCCACGCTCACATTCAGCCTATAGCGTTTCTTTGTTTGGAATATTACAAATTACTTAGCCAGGTCCGTCCCATACCGGACTTATGGTAGTACGAGGTAACTTTGTAAAATAATTTACAGAAACAGTCCTTAACTTGACTTAGGCTAATTTACAGAAACAGTCCTTAACTTGACTTAGGCTAATTTACAGAAACAGTCCTTAACTTGACTTAGACTCAACCACAATTCTCATGCTCGACAATCCACAATATGTCACCAAACACGATGCATGCCGGCACCCCACCACCTAACCAATAGCCTAAGTCCAAACCAAGTTTTTCTATTATCATTTTAAAATTATTTCATAAATTTTCTTGACTCACCGAAGTCAAAAATACATTAATAAAACTGTCATTTTATGTGAAATAATTGATTCCACCTAAATCATTCTAAGCCAGGCTAAGCAATTTACTAAAAATTTCTAGTTAATACTACTGTACCAACCAGTTTTTGTCTAGGTGACAAGGCATGTGATGACGAAGTCCAAATTTGGCCATTAGCAATGGAGCATAGGTATAACTAAAGTTTAAACCGTCTTTAAACTACAGTTGAGTAAAATTTACGCATGCATATACAGTAAAACAACATAAATAAATTTAAAATAGTAAGAATAACATGGTCAAGGGTGTAACTTGCCTTGCTCGAAGTTCTACTGCAAATCGTCGACAAAATCAAACTCTCTCGAATCGTCAAAATCTATACGCGAAGAACCAAATTCAAATTCAAAAAAAAAATTCAAAATAAAATTCAAAATGAGGCCAGAAATGGATAGTTCATGATTTTAGAAAAATTTAGAAATTTGAACGGGTCAAATCGAAGTTAAAATAAAGAAGTTATGGCCTTCGGAAGGTTAAATACAAAGAAAAAGAAAAAGACCATTTTCTGGAATTAAATTTATACTGAAATAGCATTTATGACGTCAGCAGATAATTTATTGTATTAATTTTCTAAAGGAAAACTGAGAGTCCTATTGCGACGGTCTGATTGTTCTCCAACTAACGACTAACTTACTTCTGCGGTGGTGTAGTCTAACAAGGCAGTTAAAACATGCGTTTATACTCTATAACTGCACATGATCTTATCCACATTTCTCTGACAATAACCACCCTATGGTGAACTGCTACCCCTGTCTCTCTGACAATAACCGCCGTCTAAAAGTTAACTCCTGAAGTGTCAAGATGCCTCCTGGCAAGAAGCAACTGCCGTCGATTCGCCGACAATATAAGTGACAGATTTTGAGAAAGGAGGGGGAGGTGGGAGCGAGAGATAAGTCTCGGTAGGGAGTAATCTATTTGTAAATAGTGTAATTCCTTACACTATTCATGCTTGTAAGCTTTTTCATAACAACAATAGCACAGAACGTAGGGTTATTATTCTCTTAGGAGAAGCCCCAAACCTGGATAAAATCCTCGTGTGTTCATTCTGCATGATGATACAAGGGCCTTGAGCATTTTCACCCGAATTCAAGAAATTATATATAAGATCGATATTAAAACATCAATAGTTGGCACCATCCGTGGGGAGAGTTTCTTGCAAGGCTTTGGTGAACTCCTTGTCAACGAATTTTCAGCCCTCTGATGCCATCTTGGTAGGAGAATGGAATGAGGAGAATTGGTTTGACTTGGCGGACTACACAGATATCAACATGGAAGCCTGCTACGATTACGAGCAAGTCCTGCTTGCTTCCGATGGTGAGGCTGTTCCTGGATATCCGTTAGAGGATTCCAGAGACCCTACCACGGGAAAGGCTATGGAGAGATTAGAATCCTTTGCAGCAGTACGCCTATAGGAGAGCTCACCTTCCCCAAGTGGCAAGAGTCAGTCTGATAGTGAGCAGGGCTCACAACGCGATAATGATTCTGCCCCGAAGAGTCCAACTCTACCAACAATGATGACTTACCCAATTTAGCTGATCCTAGAGAACCAGAGTTGGGGGGCACTGGCGTTGCCTGCTGATGGTAACACACCACTACAGTCATCAGGGGATTTGCACCCTGGGGGTTCGTCCATCCGGTCGCAAAGTGCTCCTCCCGTCGGAGATAATTATAACCCAGAGTTCCCCTATTTGGCGGGTATTACTCCTGGTCGCGATGCACTATCGCTCAAGGTTTCCTCAGATGAGTCGACCTCCACTAGAAATCGAAGTTCTAGACAGGAGGTGATGGCTCTTCTTTCAGATCCTCATCACATTCCCTATGGAGGCCCACACGAGACTTCCCCTCGAGCACACTCTCCTTCCTCTTTTGAGGATGGCGCAGACACCTCTGACGTTAAACAGGATCAATTCTCTTATGAGTGTAGGAGAAATCCTAGAATTAATCGCTCTCCTTTGAGGCAGACGCAACCTGCCTCGGATAGACTCAAGCAGCCTCGCTGGCACAATTCTAGGACTTGAACGAACACGATCGCTTCGAGTCGTTCATAGAACTCTCCACACAGGGTTCAATATGATGATGATCTATGATGGTCATCTGGTCATAAATCCAGCCAAAGAAGGGTTTCTCGAGCGACTCAAGATCGGCGGACCGATTGATGAGGACATCACTTCTCTTAAATATGAACACTCCTCTTACTGCTTCCATGAATGATGGGTAAGGTCCAATCACTCGGGCACATGCTCGTCAACTCAACTATTAGGTAAACTCGTTTTTAGGAGTCAATAATATTTCCGCTGAGCATTCGATACTTCCTAAGACTTGTGATTTTCTTGTTCTTATGAACCATGGAGAAGAACCACGCGAGCTCAAGTGTAGAAGTGGAACCGTCAAGCGCAATCCAACTCATATTCGCGAGTTCGACTCAAGGTCAGACTGCTTGATAGCGCCTACTTCAAACGACTATAACTTTTGATCCAGAAGGTTTCTCGGGGCCCGTGAGTACTCGTTGGTAAGAACACTTGTAAGAGTGTGGTAAGACGCTTGAGAGTGTGTGATTCCACCTTCCATCACCTAGTAGTTGATAGGGATAATTCCTTTGTGTTGTCCTTTGTTTTCTACTAACTATGGTAGGTGAGTCGTCTGAGGTGCAAAACTATATTGCAAAGGGAGAGCTCATGACGCTCTTGGATGAACAGCGTACTACCATTAAGGAGGACATCGATAGGAAGCTTCAAGTTATGATGGATATATTGCAGCGCTCCATCAATAAGAGTATTGCAGCACTCACTACACGCCTTGAAAGAATGATGAATCGACCACCAAACAACGGACGCGAGTATGAACATGATGCACCCCAAGATCTTGAGGTGGGAGATGATAATGAGATGCGAAATTGTGAAGCTCAAGATGTACGCCTACGACACCGCCTACAACTTAACCGTCACGGTATGGGAGGTAATAATTTTCAGCACCATAATGCTCGAGCTAATGATGACACATTTGCTAAAATTAAATTTACCATACCATCTTTTGCGGGTGTTTATGATGCTGAAACTTATCTAGATTGGGAGATGACAGTTGAACAAAAACTTAATGCCCATCTAGTTCCTGAAGGGCATAGAGTCAGATAAGCTACTAGTGAATTTAAAGATTTTGCTATCCTTTGGTGGAGTCAAGTAGTTAATTCCGGATTAGCACCTGATACATGGGATAGATTAAAGGTAGCTATGCGTGCTAGATTTATTCCTCCTGCTTTTAAACGTGACATGCGTACGGAATTGCAGCGCTTAGACCAAGGTAATAAATCTATCGAGGAATATTATCAAGAACTACAAATAGGCATGCAGCGTTGTAATATTATTGAGGATGAGGAGAATAAGATGGCTCATTTTTATGGGGGCTTAAGGTGTGAAATTCAGGACATAATTGATTACAAAGAGTATAACGATATCAATAGATTGTTCCAGCTTGCTTGTTTGGCAGAAAAAGAATTGCAGGGTAGGCAACAAAGGACAAGGAGCAACTTTGGAGGTACATCTACATCGAGATCGACGCCTGGGCAAGCCAAGACAGCCCCACCTTCTGTTTTTCGAGCTGCTGCCCCCTCTGTGAGTAGGGCGCGTTCAGCAACACCACCGCCCCATCACACGCACCCGAGACGAGCAAATCTACTACTGTGCAAGTCATCATCGGTTGCTTCCACGGGCCGTACGACGGGCATTGCGTGCCACCGTTGTAAAGGGATGGGCCACGTCATGAGAGATTGCCCAAGTCAGCGGGCGTACATTGCGACAGAAGATGGTGGTTATGTAAGTGCTAGTAATGTTAAGGATAAATATGCTCTTGCAGCTAACCTTGAAGGCAATGGTGATGATCATGAGATAGGTAGCGATGGTGAGGAAATATTAGGTGCTACTGCTACGGCGAATTATAGAACCATAATTGTGTAGCGAGTACTGAGCACTCAAAGAAAGCAAGAGGAGAAGCTACAACGTCATAATTTGTTTTAGATGTTCCTCATCATCAAGGATTGCCGTGTTCATGTTATAATTGATGGCGGAAGCTGCAATAATTTGGTGTATTCAGGATTGGTCAAGAAACTTGGCTTGACACACGTGCGCATCCTCACCCATACCATATTCAGTGGTTCAACAACAGTGGTAAGGTGAAGGTAACACAACCTGTGAGAGTGCATTTTTTCATTTGTTCCTATCGTGATGTTGCTGATTTTGATGTAGTACCTATGCAAGCATGCTCACTTTTACTAGGTCGTCCATGGGAATTTGATACCGATGCAACTTATCATGGTAGAAGTAATAAGTATAAAGGAAAGAAAATAACTTTTCTACCTTTGACACCTACTGAAATTGCTAATTATGACAAAGAGCTAGCTGAAAATAAGAAGAAAGAACTTGAACATGAATCTGAAAATCAGCAAGTAGTGAAGGATGTTTTCCCACCTAAGAAAGAGAGATTGGAACTGAGTTCTAGGACTGAGGGAATTAAATTAAAGGGTTATGTCATGCTTGCAACCAAATCTGACCTTGCTGAAATTGTCGACAATGATATACCATGCTATGCTTTGATATGCAAAGACGATTTATTTTCACTTGATAATGTATCTTGCTCTTTGCCGCCTGCTGTCATTAACATTTTGCAGGAATATGAGGATGTGTTTCCTGCTGAACTACCCCTAGGACTGCCACCTATTAGAGGGATTGAACACCAAATTGACTAAATTTCGGGAACGACTTTGCCAAACCGTGCGGCGTATAGAACCAATCCGGAGGAGACTAAGAAAATTCAACGACAAGTCCAAAATCTTTTGGACCGAGGGTATGTACGAGAAAGCCTGAGTCCTTGTGCTGTACCATGTCATAAAAGTGATGATACTACAAATGTTGCTGATTTGTTCTTTAAGGAAATTATTCGATTGCATGGTATTCTGAATACGATAGTTTCAGATCGTGATGCTAAATTTCTTAGTCATTTTTGGAGAACCTTGTGGGGTAAGTTGGGAACTAAGCTGTTATTTTTCACCACTTGTCATCCCCAAACCGATGGATAAACTGAGGTAGTCAATAGAACATTGTCTACTATACTTAGGGCTGTTCTTAAAAAGAACTTAAAAATGTGGGAGGAATATTTGCCTCATGTGGAATTTGCTTATAATCGTTCGCTGTATTGTACCACAAAGAAATGCCTCTTTGAGATTGTGTATGGTTTCATACCTCGTGCATCTATCAACTTGTTGCCTCTTCCAGCTTCTGAGAGGGTAAATTTTGATGCGCAACAACGTGCTGATTTGATACATAAGATCCATAAGACAACTAAAGAGAACATTGAGATTATGAATGCTAAATATAAAGCTGCTGGTAGTCAAGGACGCAAGCATATGACTTTTGAACCTGGTGATCTTGTGTGGTTACACTTGCGTAAAGAGCGATTCCCTGAAATGAGAAAGTCTAAACTCATGCCTCGTGCAGATGGTCCTTTTAAAGTGCTTGAACGTATTAATGATAATGCATATAAGTTAGACTTGCCTGCAGATTTTGGGGTTAGCCCCGCCTTTAACATTGCAGATCTACGGCCATTATTCGGCGCAGAAGATGAGCTTAAGTCGAGGACGACTCCAATTCAAGAAGGGGAGGATGATGAGGACATCACTTCTACTGATATGAACACTCCTCTTACTGCTTCCATGAATGATGGGCAAGGTCTAATCACTTGGGCACGTGCTCGTCAACTCAACTATTAGGTAAACTCGTTTTTAGGAGTCAATAATATTTCCGCTGAGCATTCGATACTTTCTAAGATTTGTGATTTTCTTGTTCTTAGGAACTATGGAGAAGAACCACGCGAGCTCAAGTGTAGAAGTGAAACCGTCAAGCGCAATCCAACTCATATTCGCGAGTTCGACTCAGGTTCGGACTACTTGACAGCACCTACTTCAAACGACCATAACTTTTGATTCAGAAGGTTTCTCAGGGCCCGTGAGTACTCGTTGGAAAGATCTTGAAGTCTACTTTTAGATGAATCTAGTCTCACCTCGAAATTCCATCTGAGCCAATCAAAAACTGCAAAATAAGTTGCGTCACTTTTCCAGTTCGAGTCAAAGTGAGCCTTGGACCTTGTAATCACACTTAGACTATTTGGGTCGGTACTATTCATGGGCGTACTGTTCATATGAACAGTACCCCTGAATAGTACCGCACCCCCTTTTGTTAGATAAGTGCGGCCTCTCCCACCTCTATTTAAGGAGGTCGCACCCATTTAGTTTTCCTCGGGTTTTCTTAAGAGTTTATTCTGCTTAGTAGTCTCACCGCATGTCCGGTTGAGGAACTCCAACTTGTGAACTTAATCTTTATTCGTAATACAATTTCAGATTGCATCTTTTACTCTCTTGCTTGTGTTCTCGATTCGCTTGCAGGAGATAGCCTTCTTGACAGGGTCAACCGCATTCGACATGGTTGATAACCATCGGAGCAGTGGTGTAGTGATTGTGAGGGGATCGATCTGTTTTGGTCGGAACCTTTGGATCATCAACGTCGAGTTCTCCATAATCGACTTATCAGTACCTCTTGGAAGATCAGGCCATCGTCACATTACAACAGCTCGCTGCCTCTGCCATAAAGTGTCCCAACCACCGGCTAGCATCCCTGTGGTTGCTGATTTCCATGTGGCGCAAGGGGGGGTGTGATGCGAAACCCTAGCGGGCGGATTAAGTTGTAACACCCCAGGACCCACATTATCCTGGGATGCCACTAAACCACTCTACAAGGTAGCCAATTTACAAGATAACATAAACTGACAATAATTTCTAAATCATGATAAGTTAAGCGGAAGCATACTAAAGCAAGGTATTAGAATACTATTAAATAAAGAACAACTACTAAAAAGTTTAACCAATTAAAATGAACTACTATCTAGTATTATTACTTTGAAACAAACACCAATAAGGAAAATAAATCCATGATTAAGACTACACAACTATTACAACATTAATTATGATATGATGTGTGACAGTGATGTGCCACTCTACCCTTCCCATGCATACTCGAGAATCACCTGGAGAGGGGGGAAAAGCAAGAGTGAGATAAAAATCTCAGCAAGCAAACTGTTTAACAAGCTAATTAAACTACAATGTTGTTAAGCATCATTATTCATTTTCCACAATGACCACAATTATAGTCTTAACCACATTTACTACCATCAATAATAAATCATTAGCAAATAAATATTAATTGACTACTTCAAATCCTCAACCACTACCAATGACATGAAAGCATCAACAGGATTTATCTCACTATCCTTATTATTTCTTGCAAACACAACTGCTATCAATAGTTACCACAAGAGAAAAGAATCTCATACAATAATCTCAACCACTATCATACCACAAGGGGTGAACCCCCTTCCACTACCACAGCAATATTCCTCATACCTCAAATGACTCACATGAGCCAATTCCACATTACAACTATGGAGTTGTATTTGTTTGCAAAATAACTTCACCACACTACATTGCATAAGTATGCAAATGATCTTTCCACAATGCAATGCAATGAATGCGTATGCTCCACTGCACCCTTACCCAACAAAGTAAGAGTGTGCATCGTACTACGGCAATGTACGATGCTGTACCGGTACGGTCGCGGCTATAAGCGGCGACATCCACAATGCAAATGTCATGACATGATATGAATGTTATGATAATCATAAACCACAATAATTTAACCACGAAGATCAACAATATAATGATCAAGAATACTACCTCATAATCCACATGTGTCTCAATAAGCACAATGCCAATGATACTTAAGATCATTACCACATAGCCCACATTCGGCTCACCAAGATCATAATCAATTGATCTATAGGGAAACCTACCACATAGTCCACCATTATTCATCAAGAATGCTACCCCCCACAACCACAAGTATTCATTAAGAATACTACCACCTATACCACCATATGTTCATAAAGAATACTACTCCACAACTATATTTCTTCAATCAAGAACAATTTCACATACCCACAAATAAACCATCAAGATCATAAACAGTTGAGTTCTTAAAATACTACCACATGGACCATATTGAGGAAACATGTAACAATGTCATAGTACCTCAAATTAAGAGAATAAATTATTGTGAAGGTAGAATAATTAACAAGTTAAACATGTAGCACAACCGTTACGTTTACTTGCCTCTACCGGCGAAGCGGCGAGATCACGCTCGATCAGAAGCAAATCCGCCTGTCCAAAAAGGAACCTCTCAGCACAATACACAGCAATACAATCATGACTCTCAAAGAAAAGTGTCGCCAAAACCCTAAACCCCACAACATCCTTCCCCACGTAACGGTTCTACAATATTCCCACTGCAGCGGTGCTGCTTAACATTTTCTTATCTTTAAAAATATAAAACTAATCACAGAAAAAGTTATATATCTGGATTCCTCACTTAAACACCTACACTTTTCATGTAGATCACATATTTTTATCTTGTCATTAACAAGGTGATATCTAATGCACAAAACAGAGGATGTCCTCTGTTCTGAAAGTCTGGACAGCAGGCTTGTAACGCGTCCCCAGAACAGATCAAAGCTCTAAAAATTCTGGTTGTTTTACAGAAGCTATATTACTGAATTCCCTACCTTTTTCTCAATTATGCCCAAAAATTTAAAAATCATCTTCTACCCCTAATTCCCATCTGAACAGCGGTCTGTCCTTGTATGCGCCCCTGACGGATAGCGAGATTCCAGACCCTGGTACGCCTAAATTAAATGGCCAACAATTCTGAAAAAAATACAGTAGATGCATATCGTTGTCCTCTACATTTTTCCTTTTGGGGATACCCTCAAGAAAAATAGTCTTCGGGGTCTAAACAGCACGAACAGCAACACTGCGCGAATCAATCTACAGGAAGACAGCAGAGATTCTCTAATTGGGGTTCTAAATCCTAATCCCCACCAAAATCTTGGGCTAAGAACCCTAAAATAGTAGAAATCAGAGGGATTGGGATGAGGGAGAATTACCTAGCCTTGGATCACACCTTTTCTCTTCTCCTCCTCTTCCTCTCTTCCTTCCCTTCCTTCTCTTCTCCTTATTTTCTCTCTTCTCCTTCTTCTTCATTTGCACCATGGGCAGCAGCCATTGAGGGAAGGGAGAGGGCGCCAGGAGAGGTGGAAGTGGTGGCTTGGGGGAGAAAGGGGGAGGGAGGGCTCCCCAAGGGGTTTATAAAGGGGATACTAGGGTTTTGGATGGGGTACAGGCCCCTGTTTGGGCTGTCTGGCCCAAAATGGCTGGCCCACCCCTCCGGAAAGCCCAAAACCTCTTAATTAATTATTTTAATTCTCTTTTTATTATTTTAGACTATTCCGAAGAATTTATTTTCACCTCCCGTGATTTACCAAAAATCCGGGCATCTCCGCGATTAATTTAAAAACTGACGCCGAAACGACGTTCAGGATATTACATAAGTTGTAACTGAATTTTGTAAAGGCCTTGTTGTGATTACCTTAGGTCGAGGCTAATCACATCGTGTGGGTACAGTTGTGTAACCTCTGCAGAGTATAAAACTATTCGAATAGCCGCGTCCTCGGTCATGGACAATGCTCGGTGATTTCACACGAGGGGTAGTTATTTATGAAAACTTGTGGATTATGGTTGGTTAGTAAACATGTAGTTCACTATTAGTTTAGCTTATGGATGGGATGTCCATAAGTGGTTTCATTCAATTCTATTGATTATTTATCAGTATTGTTTTTCATTATAAGTTCGCTTTCAATCTAATTATTATATTTGTTTTAAAATATCATTTATGCAAATTAACTTTTCAGCCTTCCATTGGTAAGTCTTGCATACTATAATGCATTCATTTGTTACAAACGACTTATTGAGTACTAATGTACTCACGGTCTTATGCCTATGTTGCTCAGTTGAGGGTGAGGAGTATTATCAGTAGGGGGTTCCAGAAGGAGAGTACTTCGACGACTTCATGGATTAGGATTTCGTTCTCCACTCGATAGCCTGTGGGCTTGTTTATTGACCGCTACGCTTTATTTTGGATTTTTCCCTACTAGATTTAAAGCCTTTTCGGCTAGTGATATTGTAAGCTTGGCCATAAGGTCGTACCTTTGAGATTTATCGATATTTGAGTTTTTCCTTTATTTTAGTATATGTATAGTTTTGATTACATCTATGTTTAACTGTGTGTACTAGCGTGATCCTGGACTAGTGCAGTTTACACAGAGAGTCTGAATTTGCATATTCGGGTCTCGACAAAGATAGTATCAAAGCCATATCGACTGTAGGACGAAGCCCTAGTTAGAATGGACGTTTAGCCCAAAACTTATTTTCTAAATCAAACCAACCAAATTGGATACTTAGTAATATCTCTATCCTCTTACCTCTTTCTTAGGGATTCTTGCTCCTCGCCCCACTCTCTGCAAAATTTGTTTTTCGAAATCTTTAAACTGATCTTTCCTTTATAAATGCATTAGATGTCCTAAGCTTCTTTCAGCCAGATAGGAGGATGGAGTGGACTTCTTCGCGTTCTATTGCGGAGTCTTGGATTAAAGAGATCGCCTGTCTACCTCACCAAGGATGAGAAAAACAAAGGACAATGCATCGGAAGCATCACCAGGTTGTACTTCACCACGCGAGTCGGCAAGCAAGTTCTACATCACGACTTCAAGAATACCGATGCATGTGGAGAAGAGTTAACCCAAGGAGCTGCTCACAAAGCCATCCGACGACTTTGCAGGTTATACGAGATCAACATGGCAAGACTCATCCGAAAGTTCAAGGAGCAGTATGGAGTTACCCCCAGTCTACTGGAGCCAGTCAGGGAGGAGCCCCGACCGCAGTCACCAGTACCTCTACCGTCGCCTACCCTGCCGAGCCTGGAGGAGAGATGATGCATCACTGGTGATCGATGAGAGTACCTACGCCACTTCATTCCAGCCCCAGTCGAAGAGCAGTCATCGCCAGTCTGCAACTCGTGGGTTGTCTACAGCGATTCAAAGGATGAGAGTAGCGAGCCCTATTTGTCAGGACCTGAGTGGGAGCCTTTAGACTAGCTAGTGCGAATAGAATGTTGGATTTTATTTGCAGATGTGTGTGATGTGAGCTGCAAATCTTGCCCTTAAAAGCATTATATTGCAATCATGTCAATCTTTTTATTGGAGTTAATTTTGCTCAGTTTTGTTGTTAGCCTTTTTTGGCTAAGTGCTTGTTTATACTAGGTTGCCATTAGCAAAACCCCCCTTAGACAAATTTACCCCTCTTATCTATGCTTTTCCCTCTCATCTTTTGCCCTTGGTCAGTCAGCAGTTGTTTCCCTTTTCAGAGCAGCAGCAAAACGATGGATACCAGGAACTCTTCAGGCCGTAGCCAGGCGAATCAGGATCCAGAGAGTAGTGCCGCTTAGCCAGTTCCACTGACCTTGGACCCCGCCCTCAGACAGTTTTTGGTGGCCCAGAAACAGATGATGCAGGCAATGATGCAGAATATGAATGCGATGATGTAGCGTCAGCACCAGGAGGCAGTAGCACCCCCGCCAGCACAGTAATTACATTTCAGCCGAATTGTTTTTAAACGAAAAAATTGGGTGTATGATGTCAGCTGACGTTAGCCCTGGAATTAAATTAATCAGATGAGAGAATGACATGTGGGCCCGGTCTACGGTGGACTGAGTCCACGAATTGGACCGTGCTGAGGTGGCAAGCGGGTGCGCGGCGGCGCTGGCGTGGCCGGCCTGGGGCACACGTGGCGCCTGCATGGCAGCTACGTCGGCTACCATGTCAATCCGACCTGCAGACGTGGCATGGCTGGCGACGGCGGCGCTCGGGAACCGAGGGTCATCGGCGATCCGATGGGCGGTGGTGCTGGTCGAGTGGTGCAAATGCAAGAAGGGAGTGAGGGGAGTCCATTGGTACCTAGCGCGGATCTCGAGGATGGCCGAAGCATACTGGCGGTGGAGCGGGGCGGCGGTCGGAGGAAGCTCACGGCAGTGAGGGGGTTCCGGTGGCGGAGGAGCTCGGAGAAGAGGGGGCTTCTGGCCGCCGAGGCATGGGCAAGGTGTCGGTGTCGTCGGCGAGGAGCGGGGAGGCCCTTGGCGGCGGCAATTGCTCGCCGGAGTAGACGAAGCCGGCGGAGGGGAAAATCGCGCTCGGGGAGGCTCCGGTGCTCGGATGCTCCAATTGAGGGGCAAGGGAGAGGTGGTGTGGAGAGGGGATCCTCGGGGAGGTCTTATATAGGCCAAAGGGAGGAGTAATGGGCGTGCGTGCATTCAACTGGAGTGAAGCGCCTGAGGGGGATTAACGCGATGGCAAGCAGGGGTTTAAAAGGGGGGTTAATGGCGGAAACAGACACGGTGTAAAGGGGGCTTTGATTTCCCATCAGCGCGGGAGATCAAACGAGATGGAACCGAAGCTTTAAAAGCTTCGGTTTCGGCACTAATGGCGGTCGGGGCGGCGGGGATCGCGGGGGGAAGAAGGAAAGCGGCGGGGGAGACGGAACTGACAAGTGGGGCCCACCAGTCAGTGAGAGGGCAAGGAGGGGAAGTGGAGGCAGTGGCTTTCGGATTTGTGACACGCGGCAAAGGGGAGTGATCGGGGCCGTAGGGTGCTGCGCGAAGGGGTAAGTGAAAGGGGACGGGCAGGATCCGATCCGACAATGGGGATGTAATCGGAGCCGTTCGGGCATGGGATGGAGGGTTAAGTGGTTGCGGGCGGCAGGGATTTGGTACGGCAATAGGGAAGGGTTCGGATCGAGCCACGCGTCGATTAGAGGGAAGAGAGGAGCGGACGAAGCGGTAAGTGACGATGGGCGGCTGGGATCAGATCGGGCGGAGGGCTGGCCGGTCCGATGGGCGACAGGTGTCGGCCAGAGAGGAGAGGAAGGCGGGGTGAAGGGGTAAGTGGGATCAGGCGGCTGAGATTGAAGCTGGTGGCGTGGATTAGCCCGATGGCTGACACTTGGTGGCCGGGAGGGGTTTTGGATTAAATTTTCATTTAAGGATTTCCAGAAATGCTAATAAGCTTTAAAAATTCTCAAAAAAATACCAAATAAATTTTAAAAATTCTAGAAAAATTCAGAGAATCATCTCGATCCATTTTAGACTTAATAAAAATATTTTCAACTTATAATAGCATTTAATTTTTTGTAAAAGCACAAATAATTTCATTTAGGTGAGTTTCTAATTTTTATAAATTCCTGAAAATTGCTATAATTACATAGTTGACTTAGGAAAATGAAATACACTTATTTTGACTTTTATAAAATGAAATAATTTGATTTTTCACAACCAGGCTTGAAATAAAATCCAGAAGGATCCAAATTAAATCCAGAAAAACCCCTTTAAAGGAAAAGAAATTTTTAGGATGTTATAAACCTACCCCCCTTAAAAGAAATCTCGCCCTAGAGATTTGCACTAGCTAGCAAAAGAGATGGGGATGGTTGGCCTTTAAATCCTCTTCTCGCTCTCAGGTGGCTTCGTCTTCGGTGTGGTTGCTCCACTGAACCTTGCAGAATCTGATAGTCTTCCTTTTGGTCTGATGCTCTACTGTCTCGAGGATCTTGATCAGCTGTTCCTGATAGGTGAGATCATCTTGAAGATCCAAAGCTTCCAATGCAGCTTGCTCTGTGGGTACTCGGAGGCACTTCTTTAGTTGAGAGACGTGAAAGATGTTGTGCACTCCTGCCATGCTCGGTGGCAGCTCCAACTGTTAAGTGACTTCACCTCTTCAGCTCAGGATTTTGAAAGGTCCCATAAATCTTGGGGTCAGTTTTCCTCTGACTTGAAATCTCTTGACTCCTCTCAGTGGGGATACTCTGAGATAGACGTAGTCCCCAACCTCAAAGATCAAGTCTTGTCGACGATTGTCCGCATAGTTCTTCTGTCGAGATTGGGCTATCTTCAATCTATCCTTGATCTTCCTCACTTTATCCTCGGTGTCTTGAAGTAGGTTTGGACCAGCTTCTGGGGGTTCTCCTTACTGTTCCCAAAGCAAGGGTGTCCTGCACTCTCTGCCATACAGGGCATCGAAAGGCGCCATCTACAGACTGGCTTGGTAGCTATTGTTGTACGAGAACTCCGCATAGGGCAATGAACGGTCCCAACTGTTTTCGAAGTCCAAGGTACAAGCCCTTAACATATCCTCAAGTACTTGATTTACTCATTCTGTTTGCCCATCATGCAGGGATGGTAAGTCATCTTGGCCCGAGCTTACTCCCTAATTCTTCATGCAATTTCTGCCAAAATCGAGAAGTGAACTGGCTGCCTCGATCTGACACTATCTTTTTTGGGAACACCGTGCAGGCACACAATCTGAGACATGTACAACTCCGTCAACTTACTTCCGAAGTAAATGGTCTTGACTGGTATGAAGTGGGCCACTTTTGTCAATCGGTCAATGATTACCCAAATCGAATCATAACCCGATTGAGTTCTCGAAAGTCCGGTTATGAAATCCATACCGATTTCTTCCCACTTCCAATTTGGGATCGGCAAAGGTTGTAAAAGTCCAGCGGGTCTCTGATGCTCTGCTTTAACTCGTTGACAGGTGTCACAGGATTTAATAAACTCTGCTATTTCTCTTTTCATACTGACCCACCAGTATCTTTCTCTTAAGTCTTGATACATCTTGGTACGACCTGGGTGAATGGAGTATGGGGTGTCGTGAGCTTCTTTGAGAATCAGGGTTTTGATTTCCTGATTAATCGGCACACAGATGCGGTTCTCGAACCAAACCAAGCCCTGCTCATCTTCACTGAATCCTGGTGCTTTGCCTCTTCTCATGTTCTTTCTTATTTCCCGAATATCCTCATCAACTTTCTGAGCCTCTTTGATCTGATCAGGCAAGGCTGGTTGGATTTCCAATGTTGCGAGAATGCTTGGATTCACTAGATTTAGACTTAGACGGGCGACTCCCTCGTGAAGTCGGGTCTAGTCTTCCTCTGATAAAACCACACTTGCATAGGACTTCCTGCTCAAGGCATCGACCACAACATTTGCTTTTCCAGGATGGTAATGTATACCAATATCATAGTCCTTTATCAACTCTAACCATCTTCACTGCCTCAGGTTGAGTTCGGCTTGAGTGAAAATATATGTAACATCCCAATTTTATTCTCCTTTTTCAATGATTTCTGCAATTAAATTGGATTTTATTTTAAAGCCCTGAAATGAGAAAAAAATTAATGTTTTTATTTTATAAAAGCCAAAATAAAAGTATTTCATTTTACAAAGGTCAAAATAAATGCATTTCATTGTCCTAAGTCAAATCTGTAACTATATTAATTTTCAGGAATTTATAAATATTTAAAACTCTCCTTTTATAGGTCAGTTTGTGTATTTGCAAAATCTAAATGTCAATTTGGGTTGAAAATATTTTTATTAAGTCTAAAATAGTTCCAGATGATTCTCTGAATTTTTCTGGAATTTTCGATGTTTATTTGGTATTTTTCTGAGTATTTTAAAGCCTACTAAGTATTTCTAAAAATCAAAAAGAAATTAAAATCCTAAACCCTCCCCGGGCTAACAAGTGTCGTCCATCGGAGCCTTCCCCGCCACTAGGCCTCATCCCAACCGTCCGATCTTACTTGACCGTCTCCCCCTCCTTCCCCTTCTCTCTGGCCAACAAGTGTCAAGCATCGGACCGCCCTCCACCCTCCCGAGCTAATCTTGTCCACCCGTCCCCACTTACCGTTCGCCCGCCTTTCCCTCCCCTCTAGCCGACGCGTGGCTTAAATCGGAGCCATCTGCTGTTGCCAGATTACATCCCCACCGCCCACACTCACTTACCTCTTTGGCCCTCACTCGAACGGCGCAGATTGAATCTCATTTGCCAGATGGAATCTTGGCCGCACCTCTTCACTTACCCCTTCACTTAACATCCAATGGCCCACTCGTTCCCCTTTTGCCACACGTCACAAATCCGAACCACCGCCTCCCTTCTTTCCTGATGGGGACGGGGTCCCGATCTTCCAACAGGTTCTGAATATGTTCGATTTGGTGGAGGCGCGATACAAATCGATCCGGCTTCCGAACAACATGTTCCGAACCCCGCAATCACAGCACCACATCTCCTCAGGTTATCAACCGTGCACAGCCCGGTTGACCTCGCCAAGAAGGCTAATCCTCGCCTATGAATCGAAGAACACAAGCAAGAACAAGGCAGAACACAACTGAATTGCAGATGTATTGATTTAGCACTCGAAAGTTAGGGTCTCACAAACCGATGAACGGCGAAACTGTTCAAAGACAGAATAATCTAAGCAAAACCCGCCCCCTAATGGTGGGGGTGGAAGCTGGATATAGAGGAGTGGGGGGCGTGCAAGACCCCTGGATGCGCCCTAATGGGCTTCAACACGATACAAGGCCGAACGGCCCAAAAGACGGTGGTGCAGCACCCTGATAGATTCTGACTACCCAATTGTTTTGACGATTCCTGTTGACTCAGAAGGAATTTTGACATGGGACTAGATCCATTGGAAAAGTCGCCTTCTCAGCTTTCCATCCATATGTAGAACGTCCAAAACGGAGTCCGGATGCGATCTGGGCATCCGTTTTAGTGCAGCCTGGTCCTGGACTCCGAATTGGATTCGAAGTCGGCTTGAGTTGGCCTCCAACATGATTCGACCGCCCTTGCTGGACTTGTGCCCCTCCTAGCCCTTCTCCAAGTACTTCCTGGTCCTCTTCATGGTTCCTAATCATAAGTAAATCATTAGGTAGCAATCGATTCTCAAATGAACAAAAAGAAGTACTTAGGAACGAGCTCACCTGTAAATTCAATTGTCGGGTGCGAGCTCTAGTGATTGGTCCCTGAATGAAAAGTGGCGGAGTGTTGTGTGTATCCGAAGAAGTGATGTCCTTATCATCCTCCCCCTCTTGAAGCGGAGTTGTCCTCAACTCAGCCTCATCTTCTTCTCCCAAGTATAGCTTCAAATCTGAAATGTTAAAGGTGGGACTAACCCCAAACTCGGTAGGCAACTCAAGTTTATATGCATTATCATTTATCTTCTCAACTATCTTAAAAGGGACAGTAGCTCTAGGCATCAATTTTGACTTTCGTAACTTAGGAAATCTATCCTTTCTCAAGTGCAACCAAACAAAACCAACAATCCTATATTTTTCATTCATCTTTTTTAATGTTTGCCTTAGTAGTCTCATGCATTTTGATAATAAAATTAGCACGCTTCTTAGCATCATTATGAACTCTCTCACTAGTAGGCAAAGGTAAAATATCAATAGGGGTACGGGGATTGAATCCATACACTACCTGAAAAGGACTTACCTTGGTGGTGGAGTGTTCCGCTCGATTATATGCGAACTCAACATGCGGCAAACACTCTTCCCACAGCTTCATATTGTTCTTCAAAACAGCTCTCAACATGGTAGACAATGTGCGGTTCACCACCTCGGTTTGGCCATCAGTTTGTGGGTGACATGTTGTAGAGAACAATAACTTTGTACCCAACTTGTTCCATAGAGTACGCCAAAAGTGACTCAAAAATTTGGCATCACGATCTGAAACAATAGTAGAAGGTATACCATGCAAATGAACTATCTTTTTGAAAAAGAGGTCAGCAATATGAACGATATCATCGGTTTTATGACATGGTATAAAGTGAACCATCTTAGAAAAACGATCCACAACAACAAAAATGCTATCCCTCCCCCTCTTAGTCTTCGGCAATCCTAAAACAAAGTCCATAGAAATATCTGTCCATGGAATAGAAGGAACAGGAAGAGGCATATATAAACCATGTGGATTCAAGCGAGACTTAGCTTTTTGACATGTAGTGCAGCGAGCCACAAACCGCTCAACATCTCGCCTCATCTTTGGCCAAAAGAAGTGTGTGGCTAGAACATCCTCCGTCTTCTTAGCACCAAAATGTCCCATCAAACTGCCTCCATGCGCTTTCTGCAACAACAAAAGACGAACGGATCCAACTGGAATGCATGGGCGGTTAGCTCTAAACAAGAACCCATCATTGATCATGAATTTATTCCATGCTTGTCCCTCTTTACAATGCAACAACACATCCTTAAAATCAGCATCAAAAGCATATTGTCCTTTAATGGTTTCAAGACCAAAAATGCGACAATTAAGTTGAGACAACATGGTATAGCGTCGAGACAAAGCATCAGCAATTACATTATCCTTTCCTGTCTTGTATTTAATGACATAAGGGAAAGATTCAATAAATTCAACCCACTTAGGGTGTCTACGATTCAAATTGGTTTGACTACGAATATGCTTAAGTGATTCATGATCGGAATGAATGACAAATTCTTTAGGCCATAAATAGTGTTGCCACGTCTCTAAAGAACGAACAAGAGCATACAATTCTTTATTATACGTGGAATAATTAAGAGCAGGATCATTCAATTTTTCATTAAAGTAGGCAACAGATTTGCCTTCTTGCATCAAAACACCACCAATGCCAATTCCGCTAGCATCATATTCCAGCTCAAAAGTCTTACCAAAATCCGGAAGTTGGAGCAATGGTGCGTGTGTAAGCTTGTCCTTCAAAAGATTAAAGGACTCCTTTTGTGATGGCCCCTAATAGAACACGACTCCCTTCTTTCTCAACTCAATCAACGGTGTCGCAAAGGTGCTGATTTCATTGACAAAGCGGCGATAAAATCCTGCAAGGCCAAGAAAACTCTGCACTTGGGAGACCGTCGTGGGCGTGGGCCAACTCCATATCGCCTCCACCTTGGCTCTATCAACCTCAATTCCCTGTGGAGTCACAACATAGCTAAGAAAAGAGACTTGATCCGTGCAAAAGGTGCACTTCTCAAGGTTACCAAACAAACGTGCATCTCTCAAAGCATTAAAAATAGCACGTAAGTGATTCAAATATTCATCCATGGACTTGCTATAAATCAAGATATCATCAAAGTAAACGACCACAAATTTGCTAATGAAAGAACGTAAAACCTCGTTCATTAATCTCATGAAAGTGCTAGGTGCATTAGTTAAACCAAAAGGCATGACTAACTACTCATACAAGCCGAACTTAGTTTTAAAAGTAGTTTTCCATTCATCGCCAAGTTTCATTCTTATTTGGTGGTATCCACTACGCAAGTCAATTTTTGTGAAAATTATAGTACCACACAACTCATCAAGCATGTCGTCTAGCCTGGAAATAGGATGACGATACCTTATAGTAATGTTGTTAATGGCTCTACAATCTACACACATACGCCAAGAACCATCTTTTTTGGGAACCAAAAGAACAGGAACAGCACAAGGACTAGGGCTCTCACGTACGTACCCACGGTTCAAAAGGTCTTTGACTTGTCGCTGAATCTCCTTAGTCTCTTCGGGATTGGTCCTGTACGCCGCACGGTTTGGCAAACTCGCTCTAAGGATCAAGTCAATCTGGTGCTCAATCCCTCGAATGGGTGGAAGTCCTGGAGGTATCTCATCAGGGAAAACATCTCTAAGCTCCTGCAAAAGGTTAGTGATAGGAGCAGGCAAAGTGCAAGGCATATTATTAAGAGAAAATAAAGCATCTTTGCACACAAAAGCATAGCATGTATCATGAACATCATCAATTTCAGCAAGGTCTGATTTTGTGGCAAGCATAATAGAATTTTTGAAATGGATTACTTGTTGTTTTGCAGATTTATCATGTTCCTTTGGATCATGAGCAGCAGCAGCTCTCTCCCTATCGGCCTCTATAATCTCAGCTGGGGTCAAAGGCAGTAAAGTAACTTTCTTTCCCTTATGCATAAAAGTGTATTTGTTACTACTACCATGGTGTAAAGCATCATTATCAAATTCCCAAGGTCGACCCAATAAAAGAGAGCATGCTTGCATGGGAACCACATCGCAATCAACATGATCAGCATAACCACCAATGGAAAAATAGACTCAGCATGTTTGTGTTACCTTAGCTTTTCCAGAGTCATTTAACCACTGAATATGGTATGGATGTGGATGCGGTCGCGTGGTCAAGCCAAGCTTCTTGACCAAATCAGAACTCAGCAAGTTGTTGCAGCTTCCTCCATCAATGATGACACGTGCGCGCCGGTTCTTGATTGCGAAGAAAGTCTGAAACAAATTATGGCGTTGAAGCTTATCGGGTTGTTGTACCTGTGTGCTGAGGACTCGTTGCACAATGATGCTCCATAGCGTCGCTGTGGACGCCCCACCAAGGACCAGGTTGTCATCACCACAGCCATTGTCGTCTGAGGCAGTAACAACATCATCATCCTTCTCGACATCCGAAGTGCTAATGTAGCCTCCATCTTCTGTGGCGATGTATGCCCGTTTGCTAGGGCAATTCTTCTGCACATGACCAAGCCCATGGCAGCGATGGCACTGAATGTCGGAGGAGCGGCCCGTTGAAGCCACGGAAGAAAAACTCTTGGCTGGACCTTGCAAAGAATTTTTTGTAGAATCTGCAAGGCGTGTCGTGGAAGGTGGCTTCGGTGGCGCTGCTGCAAACTTATTCACAGGTGGTGGAGGAGAACGAAAACTCGAAGAAGAGTTGGGCAGTCCCGGCGATGTAGTCGTTCAAGGCATGTAGAAGGGTCGTTCGGTGCTTGCCTTCGCTGATTCCTTGCGTCCCTGCAATTCTTTTTCTGCAAGCATAGCAAGCTGGAACAACTGGTTGACAGTAGTAAAATCTTTATAATCAACAATGTCCTGAATTTCACGCCGTAACCCCCCGTAAAAACGATAAATCTTATCCTCTATTTCCTCAACAACCCCACAACACACCATACCCTTTTGAAGCTCAGCATAATAGTCCTGAACAGAACTATCACCTTGTTCTAAGCGCTGTAATTTTTTTCTCAAATCACGTTTATATGAGAGAGGAACAAAGCGATTACGCATAGCTTCTTTTAATCGCTCCCATGTATCAGGTTGTAAGCGCATGGTACCCAGTTCATTCCACCAGATAATAGCAAAGTCCTTAAACTCACTAGTAGCTTGTCTAACTCTATGTTGTTCAGGAACCAAGTGAGAATTAAACTTCTGCTCTACCGTCATCTCCCAATCAAGATATATTTCAGCATCATAAAGACCAGAAAAAGATGGAATGGTAAATTTGACTTTAGCAAAAGGATCGTCATTACCATGACGGTTTTGGTTATGACCCATACCATGTCGATTTTGCTGAAGACGCCGATGTAGTCGTGCATCTTGTGTCACCCGCTGATCAATGTTGCCATCCACATCATACACTGTGTCATCATCATGACGATGGCCGTCATTGACAGGTGGCAAGCGTGCCTCCAATGTGTCCATCCGACCAGTGAGGTCAGCCATCCGCCGCTCCACCCGCTCAATGCCTTCTGTGGTGTTCAACTGGGCAATGGCAGCGACGATGGTGTCCATTCGCGCACCGAGATTAGTGAGTGAAGCATTTTGTTTGTCGAGTGCAGCTTGTAGCTGGGCGCGACTAACACACTCGTTAAAATCACCCGGTGTCCCGTCCCCTTCGTCTCCTGCCATGGTTAGTGGAAACACGGGGAAAGCAAAAGGATTATCCCTAAAAACTACAAAGTAAGGACAGTGGGAACCCGCAAAGGAAGTGGCTTACCAAGCTCTTACAAGTGTTCTTACCAAAGCAAGGCAAAGGATACCTGGAGAGTGTGATCTGACGATTGCAAGGGTCAAAAACTGTGCTATCCGGAAGTAGGTATATGGAGCTTGGAAGGCCAAATATGTTAGTGGAACACAAATCAATAACAGATAGTAATGCTGAATAAATGTCCAAAGTACTGATCCTAGTTGCTGGTCTAAATGTGTCCTATATCAGCTAGCCAATCAAGCCTATGCATGGAACTGTATGTACGCACACGCAATGATCAATGTGACTTGATGTAAGCAAATGAGAGCCTCACAACAAGTACTAGGAGAGACGCTAGCCCACTACTCAAACTTCTTTCTAAGGGCACAAGACTATTCGCGCGAAGGAGAGCACAAAACAGCGATATCGGCAAAACGCGAACAACCCTCAAGTTTGAGTAGATACAACAGCTAGTCTCAATAGATGAAAAGGCAGAGTTTTATGTGGCTTATATATACTCGTTTGAAAGGTATCGACGAGATCTACAACTTTTTCAACTGGACGAATCCCAAATTCCAAAGGGAAGGCTGAATAAAACCCCAAAAACAGAAAGCTGAAATCTTGCGACGCGATTTTGGGGCTAAAGATGGCCGATTTTGGGGTCTTGGATGGTTTTTATTGGATGCGCGCCGTCTCTAGCTTTCCAACGAGTACAAGAACGTAGAATTTCGACTCCGTATGCAAAAGTTATGTCCGTTTTACTAAAGGGGGGTCGGAAACGGATTTGAATTCGATTCGGTCTCAAATTAAACTGCTATAACTTTTGATCCCGTGGCCGAACTTGCACAAAATTTTTTTGAAGGGTTTTGGAGGTGTCAAGAAGGACTCCACTAAATTTCACTGGATTTGGAAAAGTTTTGATAAACTTTCAAATTTTGGACAGAAGGGGCACTCTTTGCTCTGTTTTTTTTAACCGAAATCAATCTCTCTTTTCTTCTCTTTTCTTTTCTTTTATTTTCCTTTCTCTTTTTTTTTTCTGGGTCCAAAACCCTAATTTTTCTTTTGTCACAGAGGATGGCGGTGGATGGGGGGGCTTGCGGCAAGGGTTTCCACGGATGGGGGGGGAGTAGATGGGGGCTTGCGGTATGGGTGGGAAAACAAAAGTTGACGGTTAGGATTTGTATGAGAGGTAGCGGAAGCAAGACAAACCGAAACAAAACACGATCTAAACCAGCAACACAACTTGACTAAGGACACAAACTCAACAATACGGACTCTGAAATCAAATTGTGCAAAAGGCTAAACGAGATCCGGGACAGCGAACAACCTATGACTACAATTTTTTTGTAGGGCTTTTTCTTGGACTCTAGGATGAAACCGAAAACAAAAAAGGTAGGGTAAATTCGAACCTGAAGGAACACCTGAAGCTCTGATACCACTTGATGGGGACGGGGTTCCGATCTTCCAACAGGTTCTGGATATGTTCGATTTGGTGGAGGCGCGACACAAATCGATCTGGCTTCCGAACAACACATTCCGAACCCCGCAATCGCAGCACCACGTCTCCTCAGGTTATCAACCATGCGCAGCCCGGTTGACCTCGCCAAGAAGGCTAATCCTCGCCTACAAATCGAAGAACACAAGCAAGAACAAGGCAAAACACAACTGAATTGCAGATGTATTGATTTAGCACTCGAAAGTTGGGGTCTCACAAACCGATGAACGACGAAACTGTTCAAAGACAGAATAATCTAAGCAAAACCCGCCCCCTAATGGTGGGGGTGGCAGCGGGATATAGAGGAGTGGGGGGCGTGCAAGACCCCTGGACGTGCCCTAATGGGCTTCAACACGATTCAAGGCCGAACGGCCCAAAAGACGGTGGTGCAGCACCCTGATAGATTCTGAATGCCCAATTGTTTCGACGATTCCCGTTGACTCAGAAGGAATTTTGACATGGGACCAAAGCCATTGAAAAGGTCGCCTTCTCAGCTTTCCATCCATATGTAGAACATCCAAACGGAGTCTGGATGCGATCTTGGCGTCCGTTTTAGTGCAGCCTGGTCCTGGACTCCGAATTAGATTTTGAAGTCAGCTTGAGTTGGCCTCCAACATGATTCGACCGCCCTTGCTGGACTTGTGCACCTCCTAGCCCTTCTCCAAGTACTTCCTGGTCCTCTCCATGATTCCTAATCATAAGTAAATCATTAGGTAGCAATCGATTCTCAAATGAACAAAAAGAAGTACTTAGGAACGAGCTCACCTGTAAATTCAATTGTCGGGCGTGAGCTTTAGTGATTGGTCCTTGAATGTAAAGTGAAGGAGTGTTGTGTGTATCCAAAGAAGTGATGTCCTCATCATGTCCCCTTCTCTCTCTCACCAACGGGTGGGGCCCACCTGTCGGGTCCGTCTTCCTCCCCGCCTCCTTCTCTCCCGCGCCATTACCGCTGCCATTAACGCAGTAACCGAAGTTTTTAAACTTTGAATTACTGACCGCCTTCCCTCCCGTGCGTTCGTGCATTTAAACCCTCATTCCCCGCCGCCATCAAACCCGCCATTTACAACTCCGGTGAGTAATCGCGCGGCTGTTACTACCCCCTTCTCCTATTTAACCCCTCCCCGAGGTTTCCCTCACCTCACTGCCCACTCCCCCTCCTTCAATTTCCTCTCCCTCCGCCCGAGAAGCCGTCACACCGTACGCCTCCCCCTTGCTGCGCCGACAAAGCTCCGGCGAGCAATTGGATGAGCTTCGGGCATCCTCGAGCCATGCCTCCACCACCCTGAGCTTCACCAAGGCCGCACGCACCTTCTCCACCATCTTCCCGAGCGATCGCATCACCGGAGGTCCCCACCGCCGTCACGCCTCCTCCGACCGTCGACCCTCACCGCCACTAGCCTCCTCCGATAAACCTTGGGACTCGCCACCGGTACCATTCGATTTCCCTTCCCTCCCTCTCACTTTCCCACACGTCGGCCGGCACCGCCGCCCTCTGGAACTCCGGCAACCATCGGCTCCCGTGCGCCACCGCCGACCGGCCCCCGCCACGTTAGTGTCCATGTGTACGTGGCAGCCCAGTGCACGCCACGCATGCCTTGGCCTCGCCACCTCAGCACCAACGCGCGTTCTAACCGGCCCTTGCCACATCAGCTACGCCCAGTCCGTGGACACGGTCCACCATGCGCTGAGCCCACACGTCAGCCTCAGTTGCAAATTTAAAAATACTAGGGCTGACGTCACACAGACGCAATAAAACCGATTTTCCGTTTAAAAATAATTCAGCCAAAATTAATTAAGGTGCTGACGTCATAATCTCAGTTTTCCTTTAGAAAAATAATGCCTGCTAAAGTCATAATTCATTTTCAGTATTTAAATGAACCTTTTTCTTTTAATAGTATTTAAATCTTTAAAAGGCCATAACTTTCTCATTTTAACTCCAAATTGACCCATTCAAATTTCTAAATTTTTCTAAAATCATGAACTTTCTATTTTTGGCCTCCTTTTGAAAATTTGAATTTATTTGTGTTGTAGGGGTGGCCCCCACCTAAGCCCAGCTAGCCTGTTAGCGAGTTATGAACCTGTGTACGAAGACAAGATGGTCTCGGGAAGGATACTCAAGTGTAAGGGCACTATTGTAAAGACACTCCCTCGGGGATATATGTATGTACATGGCGAAGCCTCAGGGGGACGAGAGGTCATTTGTTCACCTAACTCTCCACTACCATACTCTCTCTGCTTGGTGCAGCCCACAACGGCTTGGCGCCATCGTAGGGGCAGCGGATGCAAGAAGACCTCAAGAAGGATGGCACCAACATCGTCGGCGGCGAGGAGGAAAGGGGTCGTGGAGGCGGCACCTTGCGTCAGCATCGGCACCGCGGTGTCGGCATTGGCGGTCGTAGACTCCAACCCCACCTTCGCCGACGCAGCCGTCGACTCCAACCCCGCCTTCGCCGACGCAACCGTCGACTCCAACCCCACCTTTGCCGACGCAGCCGTCGACTCCAACCCCGCCTTCGCCGACGCAGCCGTTGACTCGGCCACTTTGCGATGTAGTATCGACTCTAACCCGCCCGGCTACCAGACCGTGACGCGCACATGGGCGGCGTCGGCACCCAGGAGACACGAAGCGTCAAGCGGCCACATTATCGCAACCCGGGCGATGCGCGGGAATCCACCACACCGACGGGGTAGACAGTCCGGCGGCACGGGCGGTGGTCGCGGCTGTCAAGCCAGCGCGATCAGGTGCGCCGCCCGTTTTGACTACGCCCGTAGTACAAAAATCCTTGCCAGCCGCCCTCCATGTGCTCCAGCGGGAGTTGGCAGATCTCCGCGACACCGTGCGAGCCATGCAAGAGGCTTCGAGCCTGCAGATCCCGATGGCCATCGCGCCGGGGGCCCGTCCACAGCACCCGCAGCAAGCGCCCCTGCAGATTCAGGTCGTCAACGTCATCTTCGGAGGTTCGTCGTCGGGAGCCTCGCAGCAGCCACAGCCAGGAGTAGTTCAGGGCCAAGTCACCTTCGCGCCCGCCGATGCCCAGGGTGTGGAGTTTCCCCACCACGACCCCCTGCTCGTCCGAGCTGATATTGCAGGATGCGACGTCCAACGCGTCCTCATCGACGGAGGTAGCTCGGCGAATGTGCTTTCCGTGGAGGCCCTCGGCCGCATGGGAATCCCTAGCCGTCGATTGCGACCATCGAAGACCCCATTATGTGGCCTTGGTGGCCAATCCCTAAGTACACTAGGCCAAGTATATCTCCAAGTCTCCTTCCATCACGGTGATAATATCAGGACCGAGGCCGTCGTCTTCGACGTCGCAAACACCCCAAGCCCGTACAATATCATTCTGGGCCGCCCGGCCCTCATCTCCTTCGGGGCGGCCCCGCATCATGGCTTCCTGTGCTTGAAGCTCCCGGGCCCGCGAGGCGTCATCACTATCTTCGGTGACCAGGACCTCGCCCGACGCACGGAGCTAACAAGTCCCTGCCTTGGGGTGCACGCCCTCGTAGGCAAGCCCAAAGCAGACACACCATCCGCCCCGGGGTGGACTCCTAAGCCCCGACCGGAGGGCGAAGTCAAGAGGGTCCCCCTCCAGGCCGACGGCCGTGCCGTCTCCATAGGCGATGGCTCCCCCCCGGAGATGGAGCAAGAGCTCCTCCAAGTTCTCCGGAACAACGCAGACGTCTTCGCATGGTCCCCGGAGGACATCAAGGGCATGGACCGCTCCCTCATCGAGCACAACCTAGCGGTCCGTCAGGACGCCAAGCCGGTCAGGCAAAGGCTTCGACGTATGTCCGTCGACCGGCAGCAGGCAGCCAAGGTGGAAGTGCTGAAGCTCCTGCAGGCTGGCGTCATCCGCGAAGTTCAACACCCGGATTGGCTCGCCAACCCGGTGCTAGTGAAGAAAGCCAACGGTGCCTGGCGCATGTGCATCGATTTCACCGCCCTCAACAAGGCATGCCCGAAGGATGACTACCCCCTCCCGCGTGTCGACCAACTAGTCGACGCTACGGCCGGCTGCGAACTCATGAGCTTCCTGGACGCTTACTCCGGTTATCACCAAATCTACATGGCCAAGGATGACAAAGACAAAACCAGCTTTATCACTCCGATAGGAACATACTGCTTTGTCAGAATGCCCTTCGGTCTGAAGAATGCTGGTGCAACTTTCACCCATCTCATTGCGCTGGCACTGACCTCCCAGCTAGGTAGGAATGTCAAGGCGTACGTTGACGACGTGGTCATCAAAACCAAGCAATTGGCCGCTCACGGCCACGATCTCCAAGAGACTTTCGACAATCCCCGGAAGGCGGGCATCAAGCTCAACCCGGACAAGTGCGTGTTTGGTGTACGGGCGGGCAAGCTTTTGGGCTTCTTGGTGTCGGGGCATGGTATCCAAGCCAACCCCGACAAAGTCGACGCAATTCTTGCCGTGGAGCCGCCCAAAACGACACGGGAAGTCCAAAGGCTCGCTGGCCGCATGGCCGCACTGAGCCGCTTTTTGTCCAGGGCAGCGGAGCGCGGCCTGCCCTTCTTCAAAACCTTGAGCGGAGCCGCTTTTTGTCCAGGGCAGTTGGGACGCCGACTGCGTCAGCGCCTTCGACGACCTCAAGAAGCACCTTGCAAGCCTACCCACGCTGGTCGCCCTGGCACCAGAGGCTCTCCTTTTACTTTACCTCACCGCCTCCGCGACAGCCGTCAGCGTCGTCCTCGCTCTCGAGGAGGGCGTTCGCCAACGCCCAGTCTACTTTGTCTCTGAAGCCCTCCAAGGCGCCAAGACGCGGTACACGGAGCTTGAGAAGTTGGCTTATGCCCTAGTCATGGCCTCGAGAAAGCTCCGGCATTACTTCCTCGCCCATCCAATCACTGTGCCGTCCTCGTTTCCTCTAGCGGAGATGTTGCACAATAAAGAGGCCACGGGACGCATCGGCAAATGGGCAGCCGAACTCGCCCCTTTTTCCCTGACATATGCTTCGCGCACAGCAATCAAGTCCCAAATCCTTCCGGACTTCCTCACGGAGTGGGCCCGGCCGTCCAAAGACGCCAGCGGCGAGAGGACCGGTATGGACGCTCGACACCGACGGCGCGTACTGCGTCTCCAGCGCGGGCGTGGGGGTGGTGGTCACTACGCTGGAGCGACACCGCCTGTTATACTCGGTGCACCTCGCATTTCCTGCCACCAACAACACCACGGAGTACGAGGCGCTACTCTTCGGCCTAGCAAAGCTCAAAGCTCTGGGGGCGCGGTGAGTCCTCGTCCGCACGGACTCCAAGCTGGTGGCAGGGCAAGTCGACAAGTCTTACCAGGCCAAGGACCCCGACCTGGCCAAGTACCTGGCAGTTGTGCAAGCCAAGGAGTGGCATTTCCTGGGTGTCACGGTCAAGGCCATCCCCCGAGCAGAAAACGAGCAAGCGGACATTCTTGGAAAGGCCGCCAGCCAACACCTCCCCGCCCCCGAAGGCGCATTCTACGAGGTCCTGCACACGGCGGCCATCGCGTAGGACAATCGCGATGCTGCCCTAGTCCACCAGATCATCCATCAGGGCAACTGGTGAGAGCCAATTCACGCCTTCTTACAGGGCATCGCCGAGCTTGACGACCCCGCTGACCTTCGCCGCCTACAGTGACGTGCTAGATCCTTCTAGATACTCGACGGAGTGCTCTACAAAAGAGGAGTCTGCGCACCGCTCCTACGGTGCCTCTCACTCGAAGAAGGACAGCACCTCCTGGTGGAAATCCACATGGGCCTTTGCGGCTCGCATTTGGCGCCAAGGTTGCTCGTCAGCAAGGCATTTAGGCAGGGCTTCTACAGGCCAACCGCCGTCGTTGACGCCCATGATCTTGTGCGCCGGTGTCAAGGCTGCCAATGGATGGGGCGGGTAATTCATAGACCCCCCACCGGCCTCAACCCCATCCCCCCTGTATGGCCGTTGGCACGGTGGGGCATCGACGTGGTCGGACCTCTGCCCCGAGCCCCTGGAGATTTGCGCTTCATCGTGGTCGCTTTGGAATATTTTTCCAGGTGGCTAGAGGCTGTGGCGCTAGCCAAGATCACCTCGACAGCCATGCAGCGCTTCCTTTGGCAGAACATCATATGCCGCTTCAGAGTGCCCAAGGAGATCACTGCCGACAATAGTCTGTAGTTCGACTCTGCTCCGTTCAGGGAGTTCTACGACGACATGGGTATCATACTTCGGTTCGCCTCGGTTGGACACCCACAGTCCAACGGAGCGGTCGAGCGGGCGAACGGCGCCATCTCCGCTGGGATCAAAAAACGCCTTGTCGGGCTACCAAAAGGCAAGTGGCTCGGCGAGCTCCTGGCGTCCTCGGTTGCCGCTGCATAACAACACGTCCGACGGGATTCATGCTGTTCAAACTCCTCTTCGGCGATGAGGCAATGATGCCCGAAGAGATCAAGACCGGCTCACGAAGGGTCCTCGTCCAGGCACCAGATGAAGAGTGCCAGTTGTCCCTGGACCTCCTCGACGGAGAGCGCGTCCAGGCCACCCAACACGTCGCCAAGTACGCCCGCCAAATGGCGCACAGCCAGAATTATTCCGTGTATCCGCGAGCATTCCAGCCGGGGGACCTTGTCCTCAGGAGGGCGCTTCGCGCGGACACGGTCGGCAAGCAAGAGTCCATGTGGGAAGGCCCGTACATTGTCGCAGCAGCACTGCAGCGAGGAGCTTATCACCTCGCCACGCTGGAAGGGCAGACGCTCCGCCACACATGGAATGCGGACAGGTTGCAGAAGTATTATGTCTAAGCCAATAAGGGCCGTCTCGTGGAAACAAGTCCAGCGGTTAGTCCCTGACTTCTTGTACTCGCTCACCCAAGCAAACGAGAATTTAATAAAGTTCACCGTTTGCGAGGCTATTCATGCCCTCCCCACCGAAAATGTGCGGAGCCTTGACTCTGCACGCACTCTAAGGAGTATAAATAAGACGCAGATGTTTTCCCTGTGCACTCTACTGAGTATAAACAAGACGCGGAATCCCGCGCACGCGTCGGTACCACTACCGCGCGTACTCCCCGGAGTATAAAGACGTGGTTGATGTTCCCACGCACCGCACGGAGACCCACCTCCGCACACACACCGCACGGAGACCCACCTCCACACACGCACCGCACGGAGACCCACCTCCGCAAATGCACCGCACGGAGACACAACTCCGCACGCGCACTCCACAGAGGTCCGCCCCCGCATGCACTCTACGGAGTATAAATAAGACGTAGCATCGAGGTCCGCCTCCGCACGCACTCTATGGAGTATAAATAAGACGTAGCGTAGAGGTCCGCCTCCGCACGCACTCCACAGAGTATAAATAAGACGCAGCGGGGGGACGCCTTTGCGCGCACTCTACGGAGTATAAATAAGACGCAGATGCTTTCCCCGCACACTCTACGGAGTATAAATAAGACGCGGATGCTTTCCCCACGCACTCTACGGAGTATAAATAAGACGTGGATGTTTTCCCTGCGCACTCTACTGAGTCTAAACAAGACGCGGATGTCCCGCGCGCGCGTTGGCGTACCCTCCAAAGCCTAACTAAGACGTGGTTGATAGTCCCACGCATGCTCCGGAGTATAAACTAGACGCGGACGTTTTCCCTACGCACTCTACTGAGTCTAAACAAGACGCAGATGTCCCGCGCGCATGTCGGCGTACCCTCCGGAGCCTAACTAAGCCATGGTTGATAGTCACACGCATGCTTCGGAGTATAAACTAGACGCGGACGTTTTCCCTGCGCACTCTACTGAGTCTAAACAAGACACGGATGTCCCACGCGCGCGTTGGCGTACCCTCCGGAGCCTAACTAAGACGTGGTTGATAGTCCCACGCATGCTCCGGAGTATAAACTAGACGCGGATGTTTTCCCTGCGCACTCTACTGAGTCTAAACAAGACGCGGATGTCCCGCGTGCGTGTTGGCGTACCCTCCGTAGCCTAACTAAGCCGTGGTTGATAGTCCCACGCATGCTCCAGAGTATAAACTAGGCGTGGATGTTTTCCCTGCGCACTCTACTGAGTATAAACAAGACGCGGAATTCCGCGCATGCGCTGGTCTTATCACCGCGCGTACTCTCCGGAGCCTTGCTAAGCCGTGGTTGACAGTTCCACGCGTGCTCCGCTGCCACCGCTTCGGAGGGTAGGGGATGGAGCGCAATCGCGTCTACTCCAACTAGGCGCCAGCTCCGTGGCCACCGCTTCGGAGGGTAGGGGACGGAGCACGATCGCGTCTACTCCAACTAGGCGCCAGCTCCGCTGCCATCGCTTCGGAGGGTAAGGGATGGACCGCGATCGCGTCTACTCCAACTAGGCGCCAGCTCTGCTGCCACCGCATCGGAGGGTAGGTGTAACATCCTGTTTTTCTGAGATTTTTAAAGCCTGGATTTCAAAAATGAATTTTCTGGAATTTTCTGAAATTAATTGAAGCTTCAAATGAATTTTTAAAGTTTTAAATGATTTAATGTGATTAAAATAAACATTAACATAAGTTGAAAATATTTTATTTGTGTTCCTCAGGTCTCAAGGAATTTTCTGGTATTTTTGGTGAATTTTTGGGAGTTATTTGCTATTTTCTAGAGCTTTTAGAAGTTTATTTGAATTTCTGGAAAAAGAAAAGAAAAGAATTAATCCCCGCCGCCCGATCTCCTCTCTCCTCCACGCGTCACCCATCCGCGCCCGCGCAGCCGTACCCTTTCAGCGCGCGCTTCCGCCGCCCGATCCGCTTGCGCGCCACGCGTCGCGCATCCGTGGCCCGCCGCTGGCGGCACCAGCCAGCCCGCCCTCGCCTCGCCTCGGCGCCCGATCGCGCGCCGCGCGTCCCAGCCGTCGCCCGCGCCCGCGCGAACCTAACCTAACCTAACCAATCCCGGCCGTCCGATCTCGCGCGTGGCCCAATCCTAACCGTCTAACCCGTCGCGTCAGCGCGTCGCCATAACCGTCGAGCTCCTCGGTTCGCGTGATAAAACACTGGCGCTCCGCCTCGGTTCGCGTGCCTCTCGTCGCCGCCGCCGAACCCTCGCCTCCGCTCCCCAGCTCTCGCGCCGCCGTTCCCGGGCCGCTCGCGCCTGCGCTGCCGTCGCCCGTGCGCCCCTCCGTGCGCCCGTCCCCGTCGCCGTCGCCGAGGACCTCGCCGGTGAGCCTCGCCGCCTCCCTCCTCACCGTCGCCGCGTCGCCTTCCCGTCGCCGCTCGTCGCGAGCGCGCTTCGCCTCGCCTCGGTCCCAGCGCCGCCAAACCGCGACACCGCGCGCGCGCCGCGCGCGCCGCGCCTCGCCGCCGCCGCCGCCGCGTCGCGCATCGTCACCGCCGCCCGCGCCGCTCCATCCGCGCCGTCAGCGGCGCGCCAGCGCGAGCGTCGGCGCCGCAGCGTCGGCAATCTGCGCACCACCGACACCGCCGCCCGATCCGGCCGCGCAGATCGGTCTGGATCCACGGCGCGATCGCGCCGCGTGGCCAACCCTCGGCCGTCGGATCCCGCCGTCGCGCCCGCGCCGTGCGCGTCGGTGAGCCACGTCGGCCCTAGCCGGCGTGGCATCCTACGTGGCATGCCACGTCGGCCGTAGCCCACCCCGGTGCCACGTGGCGCCACGTCGGTGCCACGTCGGCGCCACGTCACCGTGCCCACGTGGCGGCATATCTTCTTTGCCACGTCGCCAAGCCGCCGCGCGTCGCCCCTCTCCCCCGTGCATTTATTCCGTGCGCGGGTTCACCGTGGACCAGGTATTCGGTGGACCGGTTCACAACCAAGATGCCTTTCGATTTTCCCGAATTAATTTTGAATTAATTTTCCGAGCCCGTTCTCCTCCGTCCTAGCTCCGATTGACCCGTTCTTTTTTCTAAATTCATCTAAAATCGAGCTCTAGCTGTTGGTTCTGGTTTTGTGAATTTTTGAGTTCTTTTGCTTGTCATTTTATGTGTTTCTTTATTTCCGGTCGCTTTCTCTCTCGTTAGATTCGGATTCCGGAGGAGCAGGTTTCGCGCCAGAAGACCAGGAGTACCCCGCTGAGCATAACGAAGGCAAGTCGTGTCCCTTGATCATGTTGAACCCAATTTTGCAAACTATTATTTAATTATTTTGCTTTAAATTACATTGCATTGCTATTTTTATTCAAACCTTTGCACAGGTAGCTATTGTCCCAATTGCTATTATACCTCCTTGACACTTCGAAATACCATGATGCCTTTGTCACCTTAGGTTGGGAAATTTTATTAGTGATGCTAGATAATTTATCACATGGGTTGGTACGATTAGATTGCTTAGCCAGTTTATATTTACGATTGGTCTCATCACACCTGTTAAATTATAAATTTGAGTTAATGACATATGGAACTGTGGTTGGTGCCACGTGTATTAAAATTTGTGCCACGTCATTGGTGTGACGTTGGCTTGGTTATACAAATTGGTTTTGCACTCGGGCGAGTGATCGTGCGATAAAGGGAAATACGGTTGTACTTTGGGGGATGTGGTAGTCTCGCCCGGGTAATGCTAAGGACTTAACTTTGTGCGCCATTGATCTGAGCTTAATCGTGCAAACCACATGTCTATTATGGGATGGACCTGGCTGATTAATTTGTAATATTTCAATTCAATTCTGCCATTGTGATGAACATGGTTGCTGATTTCCATGTGGCGCAAGGGGGGGTGTGATGCGAAACCCTAGCGGGCAGGATTGGGTTGAGGTAGAGCATTGTAAAGGCCTTGTTGTGATTTTCCTTAGGCCTAGGCTAATCACATCGTGTGGGTACAGCTTGTGCAACCTCTGCGAGTGTAAAACTATTCGAATAGCCGCGTCCTCGGTCATGGGCGGTGCTCGGGATTTCACCACGAGGGTTAGTGTTTCATTTATAACTTGGTGGTTTATGTTGGGAGTGGACGGGTAGTTCATTTGTTGGTTTAACTTGTGAATTGGTGTTCACAAGTGGTTCATGTTTATTCCTTTGATTATCTATTATTCTTGTTTTGATTAAATTTCGCTTTCAAGTTATTTAATATATTTCATCGATAAATGCCTTTATGCAAATTAACCTTTCAGCCTTCCTTTGGTAAGCCTTGCATATTATATTGCATTTATTGTTACAAGCGACTTCTTTGAGTACCAATGTACTCACGGCTTTACGCCTATGTTGCTCGATTGAGGGAGAGGAGTACTATCGGCGGAGGTGCGGAAGGGAGTACTACGGCGACTTCACGGATTAGGCCGTTCTCCACTCGATAGCTTTGTGGCTTGTCGATTGGTCGCTACGCTTTATTTTGGATTTCATTGCTATTTTGTTAAGCCCTTAGGCTAGAGATATTGTAAGCTTGGCCATAAGGTCGTACCTTGATATTTTATCGATATTCTAGTTTTCCCTTATTATTGTCGTGTGTATGACTATGATGACATCTATGTTTGATCGTGCACTAGCGTGATCTGGACTAGTGCAGTTTACAGAGAGACCGAATTTGCATATTCGGGTCTCGGCAGAGATAGTATCGAGCCATATCGACTGTAGGACGAAGCCCTAGTAAATGGGTCGTAGCCCAAAAATTTATTTTCTAAATCAAACCAACTAAACTTGATATTTAGTAATATCTCTATCTTCTTACCTCATTCTTAAGGATTCTTGTCTCTCGCCCCAACTCTTGCAAAATTTGTTTTTCCTAAAGTTATAAACTGATCTTTCCTTTATAAATGCATTAGATGTCCCAAACTTCCTACAGCCCGACAGGAGGATGGAGGTCACTTCTACGCGTTTTGTTGCGGTGCCTCGGTTTAAGAGATCGCCTCTACCTCACCAAGGATGAGAAGCAAAAGGTCAACGCATCGGGAGCATCTCGGGCTATACTTCACCACCCGAGTCGGCAGCGGTGCTACATCACGGTTTCAAGAACACCGGTGCGGTGGGAGATGTCGGCCGAGGAGTTGCGCACAAAGCCATCCGTCGACTTTGCAAGCTATACAAGATCAACATGGCGGACTCGTCCGGAAGTTCAAGGAGCGATGCGGAGCCACCCGAGACTACGAGCGATGCAGGAGGAGCCCGACCGCGATCGCGAGATCTCTACCGTCGCCTACACCGCCGAGCCCGGAGGAGAGCGTCGTATCACCGAGATCGTCGCGCCTACCTCGGTCGGTTCACCCCAGCCCGATCGAGAGAGCGATCGCGCCGATCCGCAACTCGTGGGTTGTCTACAGCGATTACGAGGGCGATAGCGATGTACCATATTTGTCGGGACCGAGTGGGAGCCTTGAGTAGATAGTGCGAGTAGACACGTTGGATTTTATTTGCGGTTGTGTGCGATGTGAGCTGCAAATATTGCCTTAAAAGCATTATATTGCGATCATGTCAAATCTTTTATTGGAGTTTATTTTGTTCAATTTCTTAGTTAGCCTTTTGGCTAAGTGTTTGTCTAGTTAGGTCTCCATTAAGCAAAACCCCTTAGACGCATTTACCTCTTATCTATGCTTTTCCTCTCGTCTTTCACCTTTGGTCATCGTGATTGTTTTCTTTTGAGCAAGATGGTTGATACCAGAACTCCTCCACCGCCATCGGGGAACCAGACCCAGAGAACAATCTTTGCGCGCGCGGTGCCACTGTCTTGGACCCCGCCTCGATCGCTTCTTGATGGCGAACTCGGATGATGCAGACTATGATGCGGGGTATGCGGACTATGATGCGGCGACAAAGACCAGAGCGATACCACCGCCAAGCACCTCGTCGGCCAGACCGGCTATGCGAGTTTATGAGGACGAGACCGCTGTTTTCTCCGGTTCGTCGAGCCTTTGGAGGCCGGCGATTGGGTCCGTTCGATTGAGAAGAAACTGAACTTGGCTCAATCGACAGGAGAAGAAGGTTTTGTATGCGGCACACACGCTTGAGGGACCAGCAGCAGAGTGGTGGGAGAACTCTTGTGCCGCCCATGAGAACCAAAGACGACATCACGGAAGGAATTCGCAAAGGCTTTCCACACCACTCATGTCATGGAGGAGTGGTTGAGATGAAGAAGGATGAGTTTCGGGAGTTCCGAGAGGAACTGTCGGTGAGTGAATATCTCAATAAATTCACTCGGTTGGCTCGCTTCGCGCTGCAGGATGTAGCGGCGCATGCAGCTTCGCGAGAAGAGGTTCAAGAAAGGCTTGAACCCAGCTTTGAAGGTGCAAGTCGTGGCAACGACTATGCGATTCTCAGCGGTTGGTGGATAAGGCCATTCTCATCGAGGAGAGTCGCGCGAGCTCGAGGAGTCTCGCAAGAGGAGGTTGATCCAGCGAGGATCACGGTCACACCATCTCGAGGCCTCGTTTTGGTTCCTACCACCTGCACGAGCGCCACAAAGGCGGCAGCGGCAGCGATCTTGAGATTTGGACCCGGCTCGACACGCGCCCGATTTGATCAGTCGGCGTCCTAGTGGTTCCAGTGGACAGCAGCAGCGGCGAAAAGCAATAATTCAGCGGCATCCATCACTTGCTTCAAGTGTCATGAGGTGGGACACTATGCTAGCAAGTGCCCTCGAGCGAGCCCCGACGCCGATTCGCTTTGACTTGGGAGCCACACCGGTCGTACCCCTACCCCGGAGCGGGGCGAGCACCCCGGCCTCGGGGCAGGCCAGCGGGGCGCCGGTGGTGAGAGGTCGGGTGAACCACGTCACCGCAGAGGATGCCCGAGCAGCACGGACGTTGTGATCGATGCGTTTCGTACATTCGGTTCTGCCACCGTTTTATTTGATTACGGAGCTTCGCATTCGTTTGTTTCTCGGAGTTTTGCTTTAAAGCAACAATTGAAAATCGTTGCTCTTGGATCTGTTCTTTTAATCCAATCCCGGATCGAGTTGAGATCCAACCTAGGTTGTCGGGAGTTAGGATAACCATTCGGGAGTTGAGTTCAGGCCGACTGATTTTGTTGGATATGCGGTCCCTAGATGTAATCTTGGGAATGGATTAACCGAAGCGGCGAGCGTGTTAGATTGTGGGAGCGAGCAAAGAACCTTAACCAATTGAGACGGAGTTAAGGTGCGATTCGCGGCTTGATGAGTGCCAGCGAGCGGTCATGATTTGCGAGTAAGGTAATCGGTTGGAGGATGTACGGTTGTCGAGAGTACCGACGTGTTTCGGATGATCTTCGGTATGCCACGAGAGGGAGGTTGAGTTTCGATTGAGCTTGTGCGGTACGCTCCGATTTCCAAAGACCCTACTGGATGCCACCAATGATTTAGCGAGTTGAAGAAGCAAATTCGGGAACTTTTGGATAAGGGTTACATCGGGCGAGTTCGTCCCGTGGGGAGCGCCGATGTTGTTCGTCAAGAAGAAGGATGGTAGTCGGCGCATGTGTGTGGACTCTGAGCACTTAATGAGGTCACCATCAAAAATAAGTACCCTCGCCCGGGATTGATGACTGTTTGACCAGCTTAAGGGAGCGGAGTGTTCTCCAAGATTGATTTGAGATCAGGATATCATCAGATGAGGATACGTAAGGAGGACATACCCAAGACAGCCTTCTCGACTCGTTATGGTCTATACGAGTTCACAGTGATGTCATTTGGTTTGACTAATGCTCCAGCATATTTCATGTATTTGATGAATAAAGTGTTTATGGAATATTTGGACAAGTTTGTCGTTGTTTTCATTGACGACATTTTGATATATTCCAAGAATGAGGAGGAACATCAGGAGCACTTGAGGTTAGCATTGCAGAAATTGAGAGATAATCAGTTGTATGCAAAGTTCAGCAAATGTGAGTTTTGGATGAAGAAAGTCGCCTTTCTAGGGCATGTGTTGACAGCAGAAGGAGTCGCAGTTGACCCAGGGAAAGTAAGTGATGTTTTGGATTGGCAGTCACCCACTTCAGTTACCCAGGTCAGGAGTTTTCTGGGTATGGCAGGATACTACCGTCGCTTTATTGAGGGATTCTCCAGCGTGGCCAGACCCCTCACGCAGTTGCTCAAAAAGGAAAAGAAATTCACTTGGGCGCCAGTGCGAGAAGAGTTTTCGAAACTTAAGGAGAGTTTGACCACAGCCCGATGCTTGTGTTGCTGATATTAACAAGGATTTTGAGATATTTTGCGATGCTTCGCGCAAAGGTTTGGGTTGTGTCTTGATGCAAGACAAGAGAGTGGTAGCCTATGCCTCACGCCAGTTGAGACCGCATGAGGAGAACTACCCTACCCATGATTTAGAGTTGGCGGCCGTAGTGCATGCTTTAAAGATTTGGCGTCATTATCGATGGGTAACAGATGTGAGGTTTACGGATCATAAGAGTCGAAATACATCTTTACCCATCCGAGCTTAACCTCGAGCGAGAGGAGGTGGTTAGAGCTGATAAAGGATTATAATGTGGGCATACATTATCATCACAGGAAAGCTAATGTTGTTGCGGATGCCTTGAGCGAAAGGTATCTGACAATTCAGTGATGGTTCGAGAGAGTCAGCCCGCTTTGCATGAGGAATTTCAGAAGCTTAAACTTGAGTTGGTTGAGCCAGGATTTTTGGCAGCTATGGAGATGCAGCCCACTTTGGATGGTCAGATTCGCCAGGCTCAATCAGATGATGAGGCATTCCAGCGGATCAGGAAGAACTTAAGTAAAGGTAAAGAGTCAGGATTTTCAGTGGATGATCAGGGAACCTTGTGGTTCAAGCAGCGTTTGTGTGTGCCCAACAAGCAAGAACTAAAGGATGTGTTATTAAAAGAGGCTCATGAGTCACTATATTCGATTCATCCAGGCAGTACCAAGATGTACCAGGATATTAAGGATAAGTATTGGTGGCCAAGCATGAAGCGCGAGATTGCTGAGTATGTAGCCCTTTGTGATGTTTGTCAGAGAGTAAAGGCAGAACACCAGAGACTGCGGGTTTGCTCTGACCATTGAAAGTCCCTGAGTGGAAGTGGGAAGAAATTGGTATGGACTTTATAGTCGGGTTGCCTAAAACCAAAGAGGGTCATGATTCAATTTGGGTCATTGTGGACCGTTTGACCAAGGTTGCTCATTTCATTCCAGTTAAGACGACTTACAGTGGTGACAGATTGGCAGAGCTATATATGTCGAGATTGTCGGTTTGCATGGTGTGCCCAAGAAGATTGTGTCGGATCGTGGATCGCGATTCACCTCTCGATTTTGGGGTAGTTTCCATAAGGCTATGGGAACCCACCAATTTCGATCTGACATATCACCCCAGACATGATGGTCGAGCAGCGAGTTAATCAGTTACGGAGGACATGTTGAGAGCTTGTGTGCTTGATCATGGGTCTAAGTGGGACGATTGTTTACCTTTGCGAGTTCTCATACAACAACGATTATCACGCCGGTTTGCGAGATGTCACCGTTTGAGGCATTGTATGGCAGAAATGCGAGACCCCTCTCAATTGGAAAGAGACGGGGAAGGTCGAGTTTTAGCCCAGATTGTTTGAAAGAAGGCGAGGATAAGGTCCGCTTGATACAGAAAGGTTGAAAGCGCCCGGGCAGACAGAAAAGCTATGCGAATACTGGCACGCCGAGGCGAGTTTTGAGCCGATGATTTTGTGTATCTTAGGATCACACCATTCAAGGGTGTGAAGAGTTTCAGCTAAAGGAAGCTTGCACCGAGATATGTTGGTCCGTTCGGATTACAAACGCAGGGAGAGGTTGCTTATCGGTTGGAGCTACTGCGTCCTTGATGGGGTACATGGCGTCTTTCATGTGTCCCGGTGAAGAAGTGCTGCGCGTACGAGAGGAGGTTGTGCCGATTGAGGCCGTTGACTGCGGGAGGATCTCATCGTATAAAGAGCACCCACCAAAATCTTGGAAGTGTCGAGCGAGTCACCGGAATAAAGCGGTCCGTTTTGCAAAGTTCGGTGGAGCAACCATTCCGAGGAGGAAGCCACACGGGAGCGCGAGGAGGATCTCGGAGCGAGTTTCGAACCTATTCTCTTAGTTGGCCCAGATCTCGGGTCGAGATCTCGTTTAAGGGGGTAAGGTTTGTAACATCCTGTTTTTAAGATTTTTAAAGCTGGATTTCAAAAATGAATTTTCTGAATTTTCTGAAATTAATTGAAGCTTCAAATGAATTTTAAAGTTTTAAATGATTTAATGTGATTAAAATAAACATTAACATAAGTTGAAAATATTTTATTTGTGTTCCTCGTGTCTCAAGGAATTTTCTGGTATTTTTGGTGAATTTTTGGGAGTTATTTGCTATTTTCTAGAGCTTTTAGAAGTTTATTTGAATTTCGGAAAAAGAAAAGAAAAGAATTAATCCCCGCCCGATCTCCCTCTCTCCTCCACGCGTCACCCATCCCGCCGCCCGTACCCTTTCCCGCGCCCGCTTCCGCCGCCGCCGATCCGCCGCGCCGCGCGTCGCGCATCCGTGGCCCGGCATACTGCGGCACAAGCAACGCCCGCCCTCGCCTCGCCTCGGCGCCCGACAAGGCGCGCGCGATCCCAGCCGTCGCCCGCGCCGCGCGAACCCTAACCTAACCTAACCAATCCCGGCCGTCCGATCTCGCCGCGTGGCCCAATCCTAGCCGTCTAACCCGTCCCGTGTCGCGCGTCGCCGTAATCGATCGAGCTCCTCGGTTCGCGTGATAAAACTCGCGCTCGCCTCGGTTCGCGTGCCTCTCGCCGCCGCCCGAACCCTCGCCTCCGCTCCCGGCTCTCGCCGCCGTTCGGGCGCTCGCCGCGCCGCGGCTGCCGCCGCCGTGTCGCCCTCTGTGCGCCGTCCCGTCCGTCGCCGAGACCTCGCCGGTGAGCCTCGCCGCCTCCCTCCTCGCCGTCGCCGCGTCGCCTTCCCGTCGCCGCCTCGTCGCCGGCGCGCCGCTTCGCCCGCCTCGGTCCCAGCGCAGCCAAACCGCACACTTCGCGCCGCGCCGCGCGCGCGACGCCTCGCACCGCACGCCGCCACGCGTCGCGCATCGTCACCGCCGCCCCGCGCCGCTCCATCCGCGCCGTCCGCGCGGCGACGCTTCGCGCGTCGAGCTGCCACGCGTCGGCAATCCGCGCACCCCACCGACACCGGCCGCCCGATCCCGACCGCAGATCCAGATCTGGATCCACGGCCGCGATCGCGCCACGTGGCCAACCCTCGGCCGTCGGATCCCCGCCGTCGCGCCGCGCCGTGCCGCGTCAGCCGGGCCACGTCAGCCCTAGCTGACGTGGCATCCTACGTGGCATGCCACGTCAGCCGTAGCCCACCCCCAGGTGCCACGTGGCAGCCACGTCAGCTGCCACGTCAGCCGCCACGTCACCCGTGCCACGTGGCAGCATATGCTGCTGCCACGTCAGCACGCCCCCGCCGCGTCAGCCCTCTCTCCCCCGTGCACTGTTCCGTGCGCCGGGTTCACCGTGGACCAGGTATTCGGTGGACCGGGTTCACAGCACAGTGCCTTTTCCGATTTTCCCGAATTAATTTTGAATTAATTTTCCGGGAGCCCGTTCTCCTCCGTCCTAGCTCCGATTGACCCCGTTCTTTTTTCTAAATTCATCTAAAATCGAGCTCTAGCTGTTGGTTCTGGTTTTGTGAATTTTTGAGTTCTTTTGCTTGTCATTTTATGTGTTTCTTTGTTTCCGGTCGCTTTCTCTCTCGTTAGATTCGGATTCCGAGGAGCGAGTTTCGCGCTGTAAGACCAGAGTACCTCACGAGCATAACGAAGGCAAGTCGTATCCCTTGATCATGTTGAACCCAATTTTGCAAACTATTATTTAATTATTTTGCTTTAAATTACATTGCATTGCTATTTTTACTCAAACCTTTGCACAGGTAGCTATTGTCCCAATTGCTATTATACCTCCTTGACACTTCGAAATACCATGATGCCTTTGTCACCTTAGGTTGGGAAATTTTATTAGTGATGCTAGATAATTTATCACATGGGTTGGTACGATTAGATTGCTTAGCCAGTTTATATTTACGATTGGTCTCATCACACCTGTTAAATTATAAATTTGAGTTAATGACATATGGAACTGTGGTTGGTGCCACGTGTATTAAAATTTGTGCCACGTCATTGGTGTGACGTTGGCTTGGTTATACAAATTGGTTTTGCACTCGGGCGAGTGATCGTGCGATAAAGGGGAAATACGGTTGTACTTTGGGGGATGTGGTAGTCTCGCCCGGGTAATGCTAAGGACTTAACTTTGTGCGCCATTGATCTGAGCTTAATCGTGCAAACCACATGTCTATTATGGGATGGACCTGGCTGATTAATTTGTAATATTTCAATTCAATTCTGCCATTGTGATGAGAATGGTTGCTTTGATTTCCATGTGGCGCAAGGGGGTGTGATCACGAAACCTAGCGGGCGGGATTGGGTTGAGGTAGAGCATTGTAAAGGCCTTGTTGTGATTTTCCTTAGGCCTAGGCTAATCACATCGTGTGGGTACAGTTGTGCAACCTCTGCAGAGTGTAAAACTATTCGAATAGCCGCGTCCTCGGTCATGGACAGTGCTCGGGGATTTCACACGAGGGTTAGTGTTTCGTTGATAACTTGGTGGTTTATGTTGGGAGTGGACAGGTAGTTCACTGTTGGTTTAACTTGTGAATTGGTGTTCACAAGTGGTTCATGTTTATTCCTTTGATTATCTATTATTCTTGCTTTTGCTTAAATTTCGCTTTCAAGTTATTTAATATATTTCATCGATAAATGCCTTTATGCAAATTAACCTTTCAGCCTTCCTTTGGTAAGCCTTGCATATTATATTGCATTTATTGTTACAAACGACTTGCTGAGTACCAATGTACTCACGGCTTTACGCCTATGTTGCTCAGTTGAGGGAGAGGAGTACTATCGGCGGGAGGTGCGGAAGGGAGTACTACGACGACTTCACGGATTAGGCTTCGTTCTCCACTCGATAGCCTGTGGCTTGTCGATTGGTCGCTACGCTTTATTTTGGATTTCCGCTGCTATTTTGTTAAGCCCTTCCGGCTAGAGATATTGTAAGCTTGGCCATAAGGTCGTACCTTGATATTTTATCGATATTCTAGTTTTCCCTTATTATTGTCGTGTGTATGACTATGATGACATCTATGTTTGACTGTGTGCACTAGCGTGATCCTGGACTAGTGCAGTTTACACAGAGAGACCGAATTTGCATATTCGGGTCTCGATAGTAGGGGACGGAGCATGATCGCGTCTACTCCAACTAGGCGTCAGCTCTACTGCCACCGCATCGGAGGGTAGGGGACGGAGCGCAATCGCATCTACTCCAACTAGGCGCTAGCTCCGCTGCCACCGCTTCGAAGGGTAGGGGACGGAGCGCGATCGCGTCTACTCCAACTAGGCGTCAGCTCCGCTGCCACCACTTGGGAGGGTAGGGGACGGAGCACGATCGCGTCTACTCCAACTAGGCGCCTGCTCCGCTGCCACCGCTTCGGAGGGTATAGAACGGAGCGTTGTCGCATCTCCTCCAACTAGGCGCCCACCGCTTCAAAGGGTAGGGGGCGGGGCGCTCGCGCACATACTTCGAATATGCGCCAGCCCCGCCGCCACCACTCTTCGCCCACAGGGCACCGTTGCCTCTACAACAAGTGAACGCGGTGGGGAGGTGCCAACCTCCGCTGTATCAACAATCAACTATACAAGCAGCATGCAGTTGTGCAATACTCGACACAACGGTCCTCTTTCCCATTAGCAAGCGAAAGAAAACAACAGCAAAAGCAAAAGTTACATCAGAACCACCAGCTCCCGATGACACTAAGAGTTGGCGCCGTCATCGGTGCGCTGACGAGCCTCCTCCAGCCATTCCAGGAAGTTGCCTTCCCGGTGTAGCGTCCGCCGCAACAACACTTTGGCTGCTTCCTCTCCAAAGTGGCGCCAGATACCCTTGTAGAAGCTCTGCACAGCGGGCATGGTGGTGAGGACTGCGTCAGACAATACCCCGGCCCCGGTCGAAGTGCTCAAGCTGGGAGCGGCTAGTTCCTTCACGTGCTCACACCCCCGGGCGTGGAGCGTGGCAAAGGCGAGGAACGCGCTGGCGTAGCCGCAGTGATCGCCGAAGGCTTTCGCACCATCAAGCTTGAGCCCTCCTCAATCCGCGCCGAAGACTGCCCCACCTCCGCGGCGTCGTGGGTAAGGTCCGGCACGACGACGGAAAGGTCTCGCTGGGGCCCCTCCAATGACCCCATGGCCCTCCAAGCTGCCGCGGATGCGTCGCCCAGAGCCTGGCTCCTCTCCTCCAGGGCCATGGTAAGCTGGGCCTTCTTCTCCTCCAACGCACTGATTCGCCCAAGTAAGCAGGCACGCTCCTCTGCTGCGACACGTTGGGCCTCTTCGGCAGCACGTTGTGCCGCCGCCGCCGCGCGAACTTCCACCTCTAATACACAGATGCGGTCGTCCTTCATGGCGTGAGCCTCGTCGACAGCACGAAGCTGCTCCTCCAGCGCCCTCCGTTCGTGGAGGTGCGCCTCATCCAGAGCCCGCCCGATGGCGACCGCCTAACAACAGGAGGACATGGCTATTTAGCATCCACGCGGTAGGTGATGTCAACGGCGGACCCAGAAGCTTACCTTCATCCCCGCGGCACCCAGCGCGAGCGCAAGTAGGTCTCCCCGCGACGACGACGCGCGCCGGCCCGATCCAAATGCCGTCGCCACATTCCGCGGCTCCATGGAGGGCACGGAGCGCCTCCAGTTGTGGCACGAAGTCAGATACGGTGAGCCTTAGGGGCCTCGCGGCAGCATCAGGTGTCCGCGCTGCGTTCCGCGCAGCGTCACCGCTGACCTCGCAGACACCACCGCCGCTCGATCCTTGCCCGCGTCCAGGCGACTTCCCCTCTCCTGACGTCGACGACGGCATGAGCGAACAAATCGGAGAGAGCTTCGCGAAGTCACGGGGAGAAAAGGAATTACGCCTACCTCCGCCACCCCCCACTACGGCGTGGGGAGGTGTCGGCTCAACTCCTGCCTGGGAAGCTGTAACCCCCTCCTCAGTCGGAGTGGCCTCGCGGTCGAATCTGAGGCCCCCGCCGACCGCGCCCGCCACATGGAATTGCCCCGCCCGCGAAGGTGATTGCACCCGGCGGCGCTTCGCCGCTGGAGAGCCAGATGACACACCCCCGACCGCTCCAGTACCTGCGCCTTCCAAAGCGGGAGGCATGTCCGCGGCGGCGGCAGCAGGTGACGACGACGAGTGCTCCGCTGCTCCAGTGGTCGCCAGGCCTGGGGCCGAAGGAAGGCTCGTGGCAACCACCACGGCGAAGACGGCGCGGGAGGCAGGTCCTCACCGACCGGCATCGGCGACAAGGCCTCGTCTTCGGCGACGTCGCTGCCAAGGCCCGCCTCAAACCTAGGTCCTCGCTGGCCGCAACGTGACCCTCCGCGCTGCCATGCTCGGACCCACCCCCTAACACGTCGTCCGGATCAGCGGCCTCTGTCGCTAGGCTGGCGGACGAATCAGAGATAGTAGCTCGGGACTGGGACCTTCACCGCCGGGGGGACGCCCCTGCCCCGCCAGCACCATCGCGGCGACGGGGTGAACTCCGCACCGGCACCAGGCGCTCAGGCACAGCGAGGCCTAGGACTTCGCACACCCGGTTTATCTGCCCTAGCTTCGCAGGCCTGGTTGCGGCTTCACGCAGGGCGTGCTCTTTCCATGTGTACGACCGTAGGAAGGCATCGACGGCGCGCTCAGCGTCCCCCAACGAAAGTACTGCATAGTCGATGGGCTGCTGCAGCGACGACACCGAGGGGCGGACGCCATCTCTCCGCGTACCACGCCGTTCGTATCTCCATAGGCCGGAGAGCGGAGACACCCCGTACATGGTAAATTCGTCGGCAAGATCACGCATGTTGAATCGAAGGGTGACGCCGCCAAGTCTCCGCGCCTGCCACTGATCCTCGCTCACCGGCTTCAGCCCCGGGCAGCAGTTGAAAGCTATCGGCTGACCCCGGCACTGCAGATTGCTGGTCGGCATCACGCGGTAGTAGAACCACTGCCGCATCCACCCCTCCCACTTCTCCTTCGTCGCCAGAGCGGGGACCAGATGCGCGTAGCCCGACCGCACCACGAAGTGGACGCTGCCAAAATTGGACAGTGCCCCTCCTCTGACCCTCTTTGGCTGACAGCGCGCATCATGAAGTAGGGCGAATAAGCTCATGCGGGGATGAGCGCCCTCCACTCGAATTACCCAGGCGAACACCGCTAAGCAGACTATCGCATTTGGGGTCAGCTGCGCTAGCTCCAATCTATAAGCCTTCAAGACCTCACCAACAAAGAGCGTCGATGGCATCCGGAGCCCAGCCTCGAAGAATGCAGAGAAGACAATCACCTCTGACTCCTCGGGATGGGGCTCCACTTCGTCGCGGGCGGGCAGGCGAGCTCCGTAACGGTCATCTATCTTCTTCTCCCACAGGAGAGCTTCGATCGTCCCCTCTGTGGCAAGGCTTCGCCCTAGCACCGCGGAGCACTGCCCTTGCGAGCTCCGTCGGGCGTCGTACAGCTTGGGGGCCTGCAGCGACTTACGAGCCACCACCGAAAAGTCCACCGCAAGCAGCGTCGAGCCGCGCTGGCCCGACGAAGCGCTACCACTAAGCCGGCGGCCGGAATCTCTGTGGCTCACCATCCTTCTTTTTGCACGAGGGATCACTAGAGCAGCGGCGTGTGGATTTCGCGCAGCAACGCGGAACAACCAAGAGAGCGCACGCAGACGAGATGCACGCCCGTGCGCTAGTAACGCACCTTTTATACAGCCCCTTTGCGTCCCACCATCGGGAGAGCAACCGGCGGGAGCCGTCGGTTCGTTCCGCCCACGATCGAGAAGAATAACTGACCGCGGGATGGCTCGCCATGCGTCCCGCCTCTCTCGGGAACAGACGCGTGCGCGCGGTCGCAAGGCTGCTGACATCCCACGGCGCACCAACCAGGCAACGCCGCATGTACCCTCACCTCGGGACCATGCGTACGACGGTCGCGATCGCCCTGACCTTCGACCGCAAAGCCGGCTCGGATCGGCGCTGGGCCGCCCGCGCCAAACAAAGTTTTTCGGCTCCGTAGCATGGCCCCGGCAACAGCTGTGGCTCTGTGGAGGGAAGGCTCTGCGACTTCCCCGAAGCCTTCACCTCTGCGGGACCACCCCATGTCCGCCCTCAGCCATAGCACTACAGCAGGCAGCCGTGCGTCCGCGCGCCACGCCCGAAGGCACCCCTTTCGCTCCGGTGGCTTGGGACAACCCGGCGTTTGCTACACCCCTTCACTCTTACCACAACCGTTTTTGTACTCTGGTGTGTCCCATGCCTTTCTATGGATACTAGGTCACAGAGAGCACTAGTGCAACGGGTCAGCCGGTGGGGCAACTACAGCTTCACCTTTGACGCAGTTCCTGCCTCCGCGCCTTCGGCGAGGTCCCCACCTCCGCAGGCCGGCTTCGAGCCCGACCTTGGCTTCATCCTCTACGAAAAGACACCTCACCACGCACTCGCGCGCCGGCGCCGTGCGCCCGTAGATGCCCCCACTTCAGTGCCTTTGGGCAGCCCAGCCACCCACCGCATCCCACATTCCCTTACCTTTGGTACTAGGTATTATTCCCGCACCTTGACCCTCATACTTTCACCGCTTTTTCGTGGCTGCGGGTCCCGAATCACATCGGCGGGCGACCACTCGGTCGAAGCATGCGCCGGTCACGGCACGGCCAACCGGCGGCCGATGATGCGCCACGGGCAAAATGTGCACGCGGCGCACTCACCAGGATGCGGGACAACACAGGACACGTCGGAGTTGACTCCCTGGGCTGCCACCGCACGTTCGTGAGCTGAAGAAGCATAACGGCCCAAAGATGCACCGGTACCACGCCCCCACATAGATACTGCTCCAAGCTCGGAGGCGATCTTGTTCTCATAAATAGGCGCCGGAATCGACGAAGCCCTATTTATGAGAGCAAGACCATCGCAGAGCATGGAAGCACGGTGTGCAGGTCTCGGAAGCACAGTGCTCCACCACTGCCGTATATATATATACCAGCTTTCCCATCGGGAAATGCAACCGGCGGGACACCAACTGGCGTGGCTTCTCACTCGTGCCCAACTGACGGGAGTCGAACCGACGTGATCGCTTGCGCGTGTGCGCGCCGTTTCAACTTGCCACCCCTACGTATCTGTCCCACATCAACGAGATCTTCGCCTTCGCGGAGCAGCTCAGCTCCGCCTTCAGCAACGTTTTCGCCCCCGCACAACAGCTCGGCTCCACCTGTGCCCTCGCGGAGCCACAATGTGCGCCACATGTGAGGTCACCCTCGCCCAATATCATACAAGTTGCAGGCCGCAGGGACGGAGGGGGCCAAAGGGCTCGGCGGCATGGCTTCGGCCTATGAAACCCTTCACCATGAGAGGCTCCTGTTGTAGGGGTGGCCCCCACCTAAGCCCAGCTAGCCTGTTAGCGAGTTATGAACCCGTTTACGAAGACAAGATGGTCTCGGGAAGGATACTTGAGTGTAAGGGCACTATTGTAAAGACACTCCCTCGGGGATATATGTATGTACATGACGAAGCCTTGGGGGGACGAGAGGTCATTTGTTCACCTAACTCTCCACTACCATACTCTCTCTCTGTTTGGTCTGTAGCCACAATAATTTTAATTTTATTTTTGAATTTCTTTTGAATTGGTTCTTTACGTTAGATTTTGACGATTCGGGAGATTATGACTTCGATGATTCGCAGCAGGACTTCGAGCAAGGCAAGTTACACCTTTGACCATGTTGACCATAATATTTCAAATTTAATTATGTTGTTTTATTGTATATGCATGCATACTTTATACAAGCATAATTTAAATTTGATTTAAATTGTAGTTATGCCTATGATCCTTGATTATAGCCAATTTGAATCTCAAATCCATATACCTTGTCATCCTAGCTGAAAAACTAGTTGGTACCATACTAATGACTAGGAACTTTATAGAATTGCTTAGCCTGGCATAATATGATCTTAGCTGGGATCAAATATTTCACATGGAATGACAATCTTTTTAAATGAATTCTTGACTTCGGTGAGTCAAGAAAGTTTATGAAATAATTTAAAAATAAAAATAGAAAACTAGTTTGGATTTAGGTTACTGGTTAGGTGGTGGGGTGTTGGCATGCCTCGTGTTTGATGACACCTGGTTGATTGTCGTGCATGTGGGTATGTGGTTGAGCCTAAGTCAATTTAATGACCGTTTCTGCGAACCATTTTACGAAGCCACTTCGTACTACCACAAGTTCAGTATAGGACGGATCTGGCTAAGTAACTTGTGAAGTTCCAAGTATAGTTTCGCTATAGGCTGAATGTGAGCGTGGCGTAGGCCACGAGAAGTCTCATAGGGCCCTAGAGGGGGCTCCAACTCGTGGATTCGAGTTGTGGTGAAACCTTAGTGGCAGCGTAACTGTTTTGGATATGGATCATTAGAATAGCCTTGTCATGAACTCTCCGCCGTACACCTAAGGCAGTGTGTTTATCGCGTGGCTCAAGTGAGAGGGAATGTCTTGTGGGTAAGTTGTACACCTCTGTAGAGTTAAAAATTTATCCTGGATAACCGTGACTATGGTCATGGACATGCTGAGTAGAATTTTCACAGATTAGACTTGAGTTTATAAACCTTGGCTTTGACAAACAACAGTGGTTTGGAAAATGGTCTAGGTAGGATACCCGTGGTTAGGTTAGTGTAGGTCGGAGCCTACACTAACGATATTACTTTGTTAAATCTTGTTTCTTACGATGTATTAAAAATTCAGCTTTTGTACTTACATTATTGTATTTAAAATTTAGTACTGCTTTTACGCATATTCACCCTAGTAAGCCTTCCTTTGAAATCCATTATGCATGCATCACTCTGTTATATTTCCCAGTGTAACTTGTGGAGTACTTTCGAAGTACTCACCATGCTAAAATCTGTTGCCAGACTTCGACGGCGACTTCAACAGTGAGGACTACTTCAACGATTAGGACGCGTCTTACAGTCATTCGCCTGTGGGAGGCTGGATAGGCTGAGCTGCCACCTTTATTGTTTTTCCGCTGCATTTATTTTCAGTTGGCCTCATGCCATTTTATTGTAAGACTTGGCCATAAGGCCGTAAATTTTCCTAGGATAGTGCAATTTACACAGAGGGACTTCAAGTGTTGTTCTGGGTCCCGACAATATACTTAAGGCTCTTATGGTCTATGTATACTTCACAATGGTTACCGATAAGATAGTGGTGCCAGATCTTTAAAGCATGCACTACGGCTGCTAATTCCAAATCATGAGTAGGATAATTGCACTCATGAGGCCTTAGCTGGCGTGATGCATAAGCTACCACCTTGCCTTCTTGCAACAATACACAGCCTAAGCCAAGGCGAGAGGCATCACAGAAAACCTCAAAGTCTTTATGCACGTCCGGCAAAACAAGCACGGGTGCGGAGACTAGCCTTTTCTTGAGGGTTTGAAAACTCTGCTCACAAGCTTTCGTCCATTCGAACTTCTTTTCCTTTTGTAACAACTGTGTCATTGGCTTGGCTAACTCGAAAAATCCTACTATGAACCGATGGTAATAACCCGCAAGTCCAAGGAAGCTCCTGACTTCTGTTACTGACTTGGGTTGCTTCCATTCCATTACTGCTTCTATCTTTGAAGGATCCACAGCAATGCCTTCTGCTGTTACAATATATCCGAGGAGGGCAACCTCCTTTAGCCAAAATTCACACTTACTGAATTTGGCGTAAAGCTGATGTTCTTGAAGTTTTTTCCAAAGTTATCCTGAGATGAGCCTCATGCTCTTCTTCGGTCTTGGAGTAAATGAGAATATCATCGATAAAGATCACCACAAACTTATCCAGGTATTTCATGAACACACTGTTCATCATGCTCATAAAATAGGCAGGTGTATTAATCAGTCCAAACGACATGACAGTGAACTCATAATGTCCATATCGGGTGGAGAACGCAGTCTTAGGAATGTCCTCTTCACGGATCTTCAATTGGTGATACCCTGACCGTAGGTCAATCTTGGAAAAGACACCAGCTCCTTTTAACTGGTCAAACAGGTCATCGAACCTGGGCAGAGGGTACTTATTCTTAATTGTGACATCATTGAGTGCTCTGTAATCCACACACAACCTCAAACTCTCATCCTTTTCTTGCCGAATAGAATAGGTGCTCCCCAAGGCGACGAACTAGGTCGGATGTATCCCTTATCTTCCAAATCCTGAAGCTGCTTCTTCAACTCTGCTAACTCGTTAGAAGGCATCCGATATGGTCTCTTGGAAATTGGAGTGGTGCCTGGGACTAGGTCAATCACAAACTCGATTTCCCTATCCGGTGGCATTCCAGGTAACTCCTCGGAAAATACATCTGGGTATTCCCGCACCACGGGCACTTCTTCTAAGGCCTAAAGGTGATACAGAGCACATCCTTCATCTGCAAGAATCATTGGTGAGAGTGATGGATCGGTTAGCACAATTGATCTAACCCTGATTTTTGGCTAACCAATTTATTCCGAGAATGACATCCAACCCTTGAGATTCCAAGACCAAAAGGTCAGCCTGGAATAGGGCCCCACCTAGAAGCAATTCTACTTTTGGGCACAAGGTCCCTGCTCTCATTTCCGCTCCAGGGGAGTGAACTATCATAGGGTTGCTAAGGGTCACCATGCCCAACCCATCCTTATCCGTAAAAATTTTTGACACAAAAGAATGCGAAGCTCCGGAATCGAAAAATACTGATGCTAGTACTGAGTTAACAAGGAACATACCCAGTATGATGTCCGGTGCCACCTAAGCTTCTTCAGCCGTCACATGGTTCACTCTCCCCTTGACAAAGGTTTGCGGCTTTTGCTGCCCCTGGTGCTGGCTTCCTGATGCTCCTAAGTTGGTTGTGGCTTGATTCTTCTTAGGACAAGCCTTGGCATAGTGTCCTATTTCTTTGCAGTAGAAACAGGTCACTCCGTCCGAAGGGGGATTGCTCTTCTGGACTTGACTACTGGCAACCGGGGTGTGGTTGGCCTGGAACTACGAGCGGTTAGCTTGTAACGGTGGGTGACTGGCTGATGGCTTGAACTTGCTAGACGAAGTCTTGAAACTGCTGCCTTGCGGCTTGAACTTGTTCATCTGAGGAGGGGTGATGCGAGCCTTATGAGAACTTCCAGAGCTACCTCTCTGATCAGCCATCTTTCTCTTTCGGTTCTCCATCTCCATGTGCTTGCCCTCTTGGCGGATAGCCTTACTGACTAGCTAGTGGAAGTCAGCATAGTCGCCTGATATCAGCTGCACCGAGATGTTGTCATTCAGACCTTCCAGGAATCTTTCTTGTTTAGCTTCATCTGAGGCCACATCTTCTGGGGTATAGTGGGCCAGCTTGTTAAATTTTTGCACGTACTCATTCACCGTGCGGCTTCCTTGTCGGAGGGCTCGGAATTCCTTCTTCTTCAGGGTCATGGTACCAGTAGGGATGTGAGCTTTGCGGAAGCTTTGCACGAACTCGTGCCATGACACAGCCTGAGGGTTGGCATGAGTGGTAGTGAAGGTATCCCACCATTCAGAAGCAGGTCCATTCAATTGGTGGGTGGCGAACAAAACTCGCTCCCGATCAGTACACTGTAGTATGTCCAGCTTCTTGCTGATTGCCCGGAGCCAGTCATCGGTGTCTATAGGCTCCGAGCTGCCTACAAAGGTCGGAGGCTTAATCCTTAGGAACTCCAACAATCTATTGGGCGGAGCTTGAGCAGGTTGGTGATGGGCTTGATGAGTGGGGTTGTTGATGGCTTAAGGTAACAGTTGGATCAACTGATTCTAGTTGGCCATTAGTTGATTCCAATCCAGTCCTGCTGCTGGCGGAGGCGGAGGGCTAGGAGTAGACTGGCTACCCTGAGCTCCGGGGTTAGCATCGTCGTTGAAGTTCCTCTTTGTGTTCACCATCTGTCGAAGCTTCCAGATTTAGAGGAGAGAGAGAGAACTAAAGGAGAGGTTTCTTGTAACAATCCCACCAACAAGATCACACAAAAAGCAATGAAGAAACCGCGAATAAGTGCCAATAAAAACTTCTTTTATTTTATTATAATAATCTTACGGCTGTTAACAAAGGACTACAGCTCGCTGATAGCATTTTAAGACTAAGACTCAGGGTTCCCTAAACACTGGTGCTACGCTTAAGTCTCTTCGGGGGTGGCTCTGAGGTAGCAAAGTCTTCATCGTCGTCACGGTAATTGGCCAGTTCTTCCTCTGCTGTACGGAGCCTTTGTGCAGTGGAGTGCAACATGTCCAGGGCGGCCTGGTACACCGAGTCCATGGCCTTGGTGAATTCCACCTACTAGAGGAGACGAGTATTGCTCTCGTACTCCGTGGATGCAAATTCACTGGCGAAGTTGACTGGAACTCGGATGGGGTAGTAGCGGAAGTTGGTGCGCTGCAGCTCCAGAGCGTATAGGTTCCTCAACTGACGGATAGCTTGACGAGCTGCATCCTGAACACCAGCGAGGAAGGTCTCCCGGGGGTAGGGGCGTCGAAGGTGTGGATAAATGCTTGGTCTCTAAAGTTGGCGAAGATCCATACTTTGACTCTCCAACGTGTTTGATCTCCATACAGACCCAAGTATCCCTGGTAGAGAGGACGGGGTTGGAAGCCCAACTCTCGCTTGAGGCTGTAGAGGCAGTCCGCGCGGTCTCTAGCGAGGGTTTTGTGGGTGAAACGGTTGGGTTGCTCCATCTACAATTTTGAAGAGGGGAAGAAGTTAGTAACGAGTTTTTATAAGAGACTGAGCAAAGGAGGAAATGGCTTTGAAAATATTTTCTTATCAAGATGTATCCTTAAGGTTGTTCTCTATCTAAGGTCACGTCTTAGGGTCATTATTGCTCTGATACCATCTCTGTCGGGACCCAGAACAATACTCCATGTTCCTCTGTGTAAATCGCACTATCCCAGGAAAAGCTAGTGCACACAGGGTAAACAGTGATGTATATCACGCAAAATCACCACAATTATATTAAGCAAATTTGTGGCCATATGGCCAAGTTTTACAATAAAATGGCACAAGACCAACTGAAAATAAAAGTAGTGGAAAATCAATAAAGGTGGTAGCTCAGCCCATCCAGCCTCCCATGGGCGAATGACTGTAAGATGCGTTCTACTCGCTGAAGTAGTTCTCACCGTCGGAGTCGCCGACGAAGTCTAGCACAGATTTTAGCAAGGTGAGCACTTTAAAGTACTCCACAAGTCACACCGGGAGATATAACAGAGTGATGCATGCATAAATAATTTCAAGGGAAGGCTTAATAGGGTAATTTGCGGAAAAGCAGTACTTGAATTTAAATACAATAATGTAAGTACGAAAAGCTAAATTTCAATACATCATAAGAACAATATTTAGCAAGGTAATATCGTTAGTGTAGGCTCCGACCTACACTAACTTAACCAGGGTTGCAAATTTTAACGACTCCAACTAAGAGCAACTTCGAGCGGATGACATCAACCTGCTCGAAGAAAGAAGGAACCAAGCCTTGATCCGATCGGCAGTCTATCAGCAGGCTATGCATAAATACTACAATCGTAAGATCTAACCTCATAGCCTTGTAGTAGGTAACTTGGTATTAAGGAAAATCCAATTCTAGTCTAATCAAAACAAGCTTTCCTCCAAGTGAAAAGGTCTTTACACTGTAGTCGAAGTCATGCTACTAGGCTCTGTACGACTTGCCATAGAAGATGGTCAGGTTCTTTCAAATTCATAGAATATTGACCAATTACATAAATTTTACATCTAAGATTCTCGTTTCTTTGGCAATAAAGTTTTGGTGTTCTCAATCTTTTTATATTTGTCTATTAAAAGTTCTTTTATGTCTGTTAGACTATTCCTAGTAATTTCAATTGGTTTTACCTAGTCGGAGAAGGGGACAACACTAGTCAAAGTCTCTCCTCTCTACATGTGGTCCTGCCCACTAGAAGGAGCTTCCTAGTGATACAATGTACCTAAAATCTTGCTGCTAGAATAAAACAATTGGATCATCTACGAACACGTTAGGCTGATATGAAATAAATAACTCAAATGATCATCTCACTACCATTTATGTTTTCAATTTGATTAACCTGATCGAAGTATAGTAACAACTACCTAGTCAGAGACTTCCCTTTCTGCATGTGGTTCTGCCCACTAGAAGGAACTCCTTAGCATCGACTCGTTCCATACTTTTGCTGCTAGAATATGACAATCGATTTCGACAATGGTAGTTAGAAGATATGCTTTACTCCTTACTATTCGCTTAGTTTATCGATACAAACTAAGTAAATAGTCAGGGGCTAGAATAGAGGTATTCGCATAACTTCATTTCTTAGCTCTTATGTTTTTTCTTCCAACTTTTGTTTTACTAGTACAAAAAAAGATGCATTGCAGGAAAAGACTCCTCATTCATTGAAGGGAAAGGAAGAGATATTTTATTTAATATAAGGTAAATCATTACAAAATTTATTATGATTACACAACTACTCAAAGGGCGAGTCGAGTTGCATTTCTTCTAAAACAATTCGAGCATATGGTTCGGCATCTTTGATCAGTCGAGCTGCTATTGCATTTGAGTAGTCGAAGTCATGCTTGATCAGTTGAAATGACTGATTCTGGTCACGTGCTTTGAGTTTTGCCAAAGCATATCTTATGGCACCTTTGACTGCTTCTCGAATCGACTCAACTTGTTTGCCCTTCAGTGCGGCTTAGTGTTTCTCTAGGTCTTCACTTGTAGCCCAATCATACTTGCACAAGTGATTATGGAATCTTTGAGAAGGTCCATTTTCTTAGAACCAAACTTGTCGAGTAGATTATTGAAGAGTTTAATGTTGTCGTGAAGGATTGTCTTCACCGACTTCGTCTCCTCTTTACTACAAGTGGAGATGTCGAGGGTCGTTTAATTTTGGCGATAGCCCCTTCAAAGAAAATAATGATTATCATGTTGTAGCACATATCATGACCCTAGTATTGGCATTTTAGTTGTAAGTTATACTATGACCTCCTAGTCGTAAATTATGTTACGACTACCTAGTCGTAAGATAAATTATGACTATCCAGTCGCAAACTTTGCTACGACCATCTAGTCTAGGTGAAGTAACTCTTATCTGAAAGTCGTGCATCAAGGCTTCCAAGGTCATTCTTCATCTTCGTTTTCTTCTCCTTGCTTATTCTAGAAATAGCTCCTATCACCTTGGTCTTTTCCTTCGACTTTGATGCGGAGATGGTTTATTTCGGTTTTTTTTCTATCAAAGGAAGGAAATCAAGGAAAGTAAAGAGAAAGTAAATAGTTATGAGTTCATAACTTACTATTTATTTTTTCTTCTAAGGCCTTGCCCTTGGAATTAGCTTGTAATAGGCCTATACTTAGGTCGGCGACCTCTTTCTTAAGTCTTCGCGTCTCAAGTTTTTCCTGCTCGAGTGCAGCCGCCAGGGCCTTTGCATCACTCCTGGGCCAAGAAAGGTTGGCAGACAATATGAGAAGGTTGGTCAGGCAGTCAAAATAAAATTTGATCACAGGGGAACTTACAACGCTCTTACATCTTCAGAGAGCTTAGCGTTCTCTTCTCGAAGGTTTTATGAGAGTGAGCTGCCTGTGGTACTTGGCCACAGTCACCATATTCTCCAATGCTCTCTATATTTGAGAAGCCAATAAGACACCAGTAAAGGTTTTATGTGAATGTCTAAGTACTAGATACTTACATTCATCTCCCTATGAGCAAAATTTCTTGGAACGCTCGTGGAGTCTTGGAGCTAGTCGAGTTTGTCGACCCTCCACCACACATTCTCAAGATGATTGTCATCAAAAATCTGTCCTTTGTTGGGCAGATCGTTTGGGTGTGGGGCTTGAGGTTGATCGAACGAGTGCCTCTCTACAAAAAGAGGATTAAAGATAGAAGAGAAGAAGTTGGGAAGTTCATTCTCTTCCCATATGTTACCTTCCTGAAATTGAGGAGGGATGCCTCCAGCGAGCTCCTCAGTGCGCTGCTCGGGAAGTTATCCCCTCTCTTCTATTTCCACGACCACCTCTGTGGTCATGGGCGCCATAGCGCAGATCTCAGTCCCCATCGTTTGGGTGGTCATTTGTTCGACCACCGTTATCATCTCTTTGCTGACTGCGGGTAAAGTTGTAAGAGACTCCCTTACAGTGTCATCTTTCTTCGATGGAGACACCGAGCTGCATGCCACAAAAGTAAGAAAGTCTTCCAATATAATATGAAAGGAAAGAGCTACATGTATACTTATACGTACGTTGTTTTCGTTCATTTGATTTTGAATTTAGAAGAAACTTTTTCAGAGATCAGTTTCTTCAATTTCTTCTCTTTGATCATTTTTGGTCGAACGGAGATACTCTCGACCATGTCTGGCCTAGAACCTTGAGCAAGGCTTTCAACATCTTGCTCCTCTTGACTCTTCTAGCAGTCGAAAGCAGTTTTGACTACCTAAAGAGTGGACCCTTCCTCGATCATGGGAGCTGTCATTGCGGCAATTTCATTCACAGAAGACATGAAATCCTTCTAGTGATCCTTGTTGAGTTTCTTAATAAAATCTTGAAAAGCACACACTGAATGGGTTTCAATACTATAAGAGAAGGGTACCTTGATCTTGGATGTCAGTTGCTCAAGTACAGCTGCTCCAATCTCAGATGCAGTACTTAATTCCCTGATGAACTACTAGATTGGGTCAACCTGAGTAGTGGAGGCAGAGGAAATAGCAGCACTTGAGCTAGCCTTTTCCTTGTCAATAGCTCTAGTCAGCCGATGCCTCTTGGCCACTAGAGCGTCTGCTTTTCTAGCCGCTTCTCCAATAATCATCAATTCGACCCCTTGGTTGTCTTAACGGTCATTCACGCCTACACTCTAAAAAAAAGAGAATAAGAATAACGTTTAGTCGTAAGTTTTCTACGACTACCTAGTCGTAAGTTCTTCTACGATTATTAAGTCATAAGTTTTTCTACGACTACTTATTCGTAAGTTCTTCTACGACTATTAAGTTGTAAGTTTTTCTATGACTATCTAGTCGTAGGTTCTTCTATGACTTTAGGTCGTAAGTTCTTCTACGACTATATAGCACTAAAGGGTAACATCAGTGTTTTGATTACTTTTAGGCATTCTTCTCTCTCTTTGATGGATACATCCACCAAGATACCAGGAGCCCCCATATCCATTGATGGAGTCTTCTCGCAAACGTTCTTGACTCGAGAGTCAATCTCTTTCAGGTCAAGATCAATTTCATTTAAACCATTAGTATACAGTACCCAGAATTTAATTCTATGAGTTCTACTATATGTACCATTTTCATAGTCTCTGGTAGCGTCAGCTGCAACAGAATACATCCATATGTGATGTGATCGCCTCTTTAGAGGGCTGATACGTCGGGTGGTGTAGTCCTTTACTACATGGCATCCTATAAGTTTCTTATCTCTCAGCTCCTTGATAGCTGAGATATAAGGAGCTATCCTGGAAATATCCTTGAAGCGGAATTCTGGGAAGTGTTCTTCTCGGCAGTATTCCCCACAAAGGAAAGGTTGTCTTCGCTGGTGGTCTCATAATAGAACCACCTCTTCTTCTACCCTAGCCACGACGACTGGGTGAACTTGGGGATGTATGCCTCCGACTTCCCGACGTGGAGCTTCAGTCCGCAACTTCCAGCGATGCCGGTTTGACAGCTCATTTCATGATAATACCGGAAGAGCTCCTAATCCGTAGGGATCCCCAGGTATGCTTCGTAGAGATACATGAATACGCTCAACATGGTAATTGAGTTAGGAACCAGGTTCACCAACTCAACCATGAAGTATTCGAGTACCATTGTGAGAAAAGGGTGAGCAGAAAGACGGAGGCCACACTCATAGAAGGCCTGGAACACCAGGATTTGACCCATTTCTCTCAATGGCCAGTGTTGTCCGATGGCCTCAATCCATCGCACCAAATTCCATGGTGGGATCTTCTCGGCTTCCTCCAAGGCCTTCAGCTTGGGCCTATCCATCTCTGACACTGCCCATTTGGTTGCAAGCTTTGCCATTTTCCTGAACTATACGGTTTGGGAGGAGGTTGAAGGTGGGAGACAACTCATTCGTCAGAAAATGCAAGTACAATGAAGTGGTTAAGAATAGTGAAGCCGAAAGATCACCCAAGGGTTGATTTTTATCGAAGCTCTGGCTATCCGCTTCGGAAGTTAGCAATTTTCTTGAAAAGCGAGTGGGCGGACAACAGTTATGAGAGATAATTAAGAATTCTTTTGAAGCCCGTCTTTTCAACTCAAATGAAATTACCCTTCTGTCCAAGCATACTCTTGGTCAAGGATCAAAGAGATAATGCATTCGATCATCTACAACTTTGCTTGCACAAGAAGTTATCTTTCATTTGAAGTTGGGAGGCTAGATGATGAGGATATAATAATCCTCTTATTTATTACGTCATCACATTCACGGACTATACCCTTTAACGATAAGGGAAAGATTTTATAGAGTAGACGTAAGTCTCACTGCGACTACTCTGTAAGCTCTTTTACGGTCATCTAGTCGTAAGTTTTGCTACGACCTCCTAGTTGTAAGTTATGCTATGACTACCTACTCGTAGCTTTTGCTACGATCACCCAGTCGTAAGATCTACTACGACCACCTAGTTATAAGTTCTACTACGACCACCTAGTTGTAGCTTTTGGTACAACCACCTAGTCGTAAGATCCTTTGCTACGACTACTTAGTCGTAAGACTTGTTACGACTACTTGGCCATGAGTCCTACTGCGATGATCTAATTGTTCTCTAACTAACGACTAATCCACTTCTGCAGTGGTGTAGTTTGACAAGGCAGTTAAAGCTTGCGTTTATACTCCATAACTGCACACGATCTTACTCACGTTTCTCTGACAACAACCGCTCTTCGGCGAACTACTAACCCCATCTCTCAAACAATAACCGCCGTCCAGCGATTAACTCCCACAGTGTCAAGACGCTTCCTGGCAAGAAGCAACCACCGCCGATTCGCCGGCAATATAAGGGACAGATTTTGATAAAGAGGTGGGAGCAAGAGATAGGTCCCGGTAGAGAGTAATCTATTCTATAAACAGTGTAATTTCTTACATTATCCACACTTGTAAGCTTTTCCACAACAACAATAGCACAGAACGTAGGGTTATTATTTTCTCAAGAGAAAGCCTGAACCTAGATAAAATCCTCGTGTGTTCATTTTGCATGATGATACAAGGGCCTTAAGCGCTTTCCCCCGAATCCAAGAAATTATACGTAAGATCGATATTAAAACATCGACACTTGTAAATCTTATCTTGAAAAAATACTCTGTTTGAAAGTTATGTACTGTAGTAAAAGCTAAAAACCGCCCACAAAAAATGGAAAGAACATGGCCAATAGCTACTCTTTTCCTTTCGCTCTATTTGTCGACTATCATGTGCGCAGAAAAAAAACACTAAAACTAATAAATAGTTAACAGGAAATAACCATACATACTCTATTAAATGACATAACACAACTTCCTAATCTTTTCAAAAGCAAGGATGGATAGTGGGTGGAAAAATTGCAATAACTACAATATATATTCGCTCAACGAACACATATATTGGAATGGATACTACCAAGGCTATAGACAAATATAGCAAAATGGATTGAGTATCTGGGACTTTAATTTGTGTGAATTTCAATATATCTTGAGGCAATTGAATTTGCTTCTAGTTTTTTTTAAAAAAAAGATGAGATACAATGCTCTCATAAAAAGTCGAGGTTTAGTTTTCAACTATTCATTGCTGCGGACTACTAACCACGCAATGACGTCAACATGTCTAGAGCCTTGCACGCCAGAATTGCAGAAATGTTTGTGAACTCACTGAATCCTACGGTATTACTCTCTCTGTTCTTTTTTAACCCTAAAATCGGTATCTTTAAGCTAGTTTAACCACTAATATGCATAAATCTATCTAGATTTGCAATATCAAAACTAGTGTTTATTATATCAGAGATATTAAAATCAGGCTCTGATACTACTTGTTAGATCGTAAGAGATTCTCATTCTCCAAAACAAGCTTATAAGGTGAAAGACTCTTTTACTTTTAAGTTAGGTTATTTGTCCTTATATAACCAATGTGAAACTATTCTAACACTATATAATTAGATTTGTCATGAAAATACTTTTGTAATATTATAATTTTATTTGTATATAATAAGTTAAAGTTATAAAATACAATGATTAAAGTCACGTATCGTAGAACGTGAAAAATAAAAAAAATCACTTAAAAAAACGGTTGGAGTAGTTTTTGTTGCTCCTTTTAATTTAAGGTGGACCTAATAAACACAAATAATCATATTCAACAATGTGCTAGACTTGAATCAAGCTCAGGGAACTAATTAAGCCACATAAATATAGCTGGATAAATTCGGACATACCGCGCTTTACATTTTGTAAGGAAGCCAAATGTTATCACCACAAAAATAACTATGCGGCTTCTTTCCTGTAGGTGCCGCAGTCACGCAACCTCGGGCGGATTCTTTCCTGTAGGTGCCGCAGTCACGCAACCTCCCGAGCTATAGTGAGAATTTTAGCTTTCTTTCGGTATGCTGTCTAGGAATAATTTTGCAGGTGCCTTGTTGCACCATGTGTATATGTGTTGGACCATAAATGGAGTGTCAGTTAGAGCCTTGAGGGCAACTGCTCTGCAGCACCAGCCTGAGCAGGGTCCAACGAAGGCAATTGGAATACTTGTGGGCAAATGGATCAGCAAGGTGCCAAGAAAAGTTATCGTTAGGTCGATCAGCTCGATTTTGTCTTCTAAATAGATTCGGAAATATTGTTGATGTTGACACTTCGGGAAATATTGTCTTCTAAATAGATTTTGTCTTCTAATCACACTTTGATAATCACACTTTGATGTTGACTGATCGATCCCAGACCACGCTCTAGACATGGCTTCCTTGGCCAACAATTGATGGAAGAACTAGCCACCATGGGCGAAGCCAAGAATTGGATATGGGAGGGCTAATATGGACAACAAGTAGAGTAGAACCAATGAATTATACCGGATTAACCGATCCAATAGTCACATATCAGATTAATATGTTTCACAAATTACAATGCAAAGAAAATTACATCTCTAGTAATTTAAACATAGCTCTACGACTACCAGCAAGATCATAGGCCTTAATAATATCATCATTACTAATCTTTGCGGCCAATTCCTTTTCAATATAAATTACCAAAACTTGAACCAACAGGCTTAAAAAAACTATGAATTGTCTTTCTCTTCTTTATATCATCTAAAATTGTAAAGAGAAATTTAGATAGTGATTACTGATTAGATAAAAGAATACCACCAAATAACTAATTAGTGATTACCTGCTGATGGCATCAAGGCACAAGCCGCGGTAGCCAGTGATAGTCTAGACAGACGACAGTCCTGTTCTTCTAGACAACCTGCACCACGGTCCACTGGGCGGCGTACAGGACCGGAGGACCTACTGCACCTGTGAGTGCGTTTGTGCGTGGAGTTGAGCTCAGCTTGTGCCGTGCCAGACTGCCAGTTACGGGTGATTGTTCCATGCGAAGACTGGAAGACGTCAGGCATCGGCGTCGCGGTGAGTTCGCTATTTGCGGAAGAAAAGAAACGAACGGGCGCTGCTGTGTTTTTTGGAAGTTGAGTCGGCTGCCAACGAAGCGATAAAATATGAAGCGTCACTGGGCTGTGTATTTCCGTCAAGGCCTTTCTATTTCCGTATCATTTGCTGGAAGAAGCCATGATGACAGGCCTTCTCACGTCACGAAGTGACTGAGAACTAGCTCAGCGTCACGGAAAAGAAGCTTCAGGCCAAAAGCTGTGTTTTATTTCCGCGTTTTGGATAGATTCACACATGAAGTGACTGAGAAGCCTCTGGTCTCCTCCGTGCACCATCATCGCCAAGGTCGATGACCCCACACACAACGTCGACCCATTTGAGTACGACCCGCACTATGTCTCTGTCGGGCCATACCACCGGATGAGCATCCCGCACCTCGCGAGGGACGACGACAAGATAAGAAGCCTCGACAAGATAGGATGCTCTGCCAATTAAAATAATATATTTGACTGATTAGAAGAGTGAAATAATCTAAAATAACTTACTTTCCCTTCTGTTTTATTGGTTCTTTCTTCTCTCTCCGCTCGTCCTCCTCTCCCATCTCTGCCACTGCCTCGACATCGGCACTACCCACGCCTGTCATGGCTCTGTCTCCCTTGCGTGGCCCCGCACCATGTCGGAGTTGCTACTACTTGGTCTCTATTTGCTTTGGCCGCCACCACCAGCAGAACCTACAGCTTTATCGAATTCTTTGCTGGACTCAACTATCCCAAAGGTACACCGGACGACCCCATCACCGCAAGTAGACAAATTCAACAGACAAATAGATAGTACACCAATCCAATCACATTGAGTCTTTTTTTTAAAAAAAAGGATACAAATCCACAGGCAACAAAAAGCTAGAATCCAAGAAGAAAGATATATGGTTTTTCATCTTTTTTTGGCTTTTTAGCTATTTGGGATTTTTTTGTCTTTTCTTTTTTTTCCCTATTCCTTTGCACTGTTCATGCTGATATAATATTTTTTATTTTTTATATTTAATTACATAGAATAAGCCAACAACAATTATAGTACAAAATAAGCCTTAAACTTTGACTTATTAGCCACTTGGAACAGGCCCCTATCACAACTCGGAAGTAGAGGCAGATAAGGCTGGGTTCTTTTGGGCTTATAACTTGGTTTTTTACGGTAACTAGCTTTCAAATGGAGTATCTTTTTAAAATAAGATCTACAAATCAATTATAGTAGACACTATCCCGACTTCATTTTTATCGGTCAAAATCACATACGAGTATCTCTCTCCATACTCTTCCTCTCAAACAGTTAGAATTTAAAATTTTAAGTCAAAAGCCACCATCCAAAAAAACCCATCCTAAATCAAGAACTCGGGAGGCCAAATTTGGCAGGAGAAAAGGGCCATATTCTCCACCAAGAACCCACTTTTACTCCCCATTTTGGTTCAATTCTCTTAAAAGATGAAACACAAGCGATAACCAAACATAGAAAGGATGGGTGGATTCGAATCCACTTATACTTACGCTTTGGCTTAGGTTGCTGCAATAATTAGCTTTTGAAAGGTGAGTTTTTTCAAAATGGGGTCTACAGGAAGATTGTAATAGATATTATATCAAGTTCAGCTATACCGACTAAAATCACATATTACTATTTCTCTCTGTGTACTTTCTCTCGTGAATAGCCAGAATTCAAAAACCAAAAGCCAAAGTCACAGTCCAAAAGAATCCATCCGATATCGTGAACAGTGGGCAGTTAAATCTACAAAAATAAGTAAAGAAAAAGAGAAAACCCAAACTTTTGTGTTCCAAGATCACAACATGTTAGTTCCCAAATCCGGCGCCGGTCGGGCTCCTACGAGGCCACATTCTGCAGGAGGCTTCATGAACTCCACAATAGGAGCAAATTTGCGAGTAACAGACCACAGGCGTTGCCAGGAAACCGGATTTGGGATCAAAAAGTTTAGCTAACTAGGAGAGAGAAGGAGCGTAAGAGAAAGGAAGGAAGGGGGACGCCTATGAATGGTTGTACGACAGTGAGCTCCACCAACCGATAGGGTAAAACAGAATTTGTCACGTTGTCTCTTTGTGATATGCCCTAAAGATAATTATGAAGATAATTATATTATTTCTATAGTTTTGATTTTTTAAATAATACATTTATGTTGTCCCTTGAATAAATATTTTCATATGAATTAATAAGTATGTGAATTTTTCGTAGAACTCTTTACTTATGCTTTAATGTTATTCTAAAGTATCTCTAATCTTATGTCATTATGTGGGACAATTATGATTTTCAGATCAGCACATATATGATTGATGATCGTGTTTCACGGATCATAGATATGGAGATATCAAATCAATAATGTGGACACATGTTAGAGAACATGGTGTTAGATTGACCTACCATGGAACACTACAAAAAATGTTATATTCTTAAGTGTCATCAGTTGGTCTCATACATAGTATATGTAGGATCCTTAGACCTAGGATCATCACAGTTTTCTACATGTGTAATAGTTTACTTAGGAGTTATCAAACACTACTCTATAAATAGATGATTATAAAAGTAGTTTTCAGGTTTACAATAAAATATTCGAAGGAATGTGAACGATATCTTTGGACCCCTCAATGTGATTGGATTAAGGAAATACATGACCATAACAAATATGGTTGAGGAGTCAATCACAACTGAGTAATCCACTACATATTCAAGTGAATAATCGAACTATCATAGGATGATACGTTTCTCGCCTTGTGTTCGATCGATATATAAGGCAAACGGATCAATACATAAGCAATATACATGTTCATCTGATATGATCTTTATGTGTATATGGAGTCGTTACATCCTGCAAGGAATCACTGCCAACTTATGGACTGAAAAGAAGTTTTTGGTCTATGGCTAAATATACATGAACCTATAGGGTCACACACTTAACGGGACAAAATGATACTTATCCGAATGATTAACTCCGAGTGAGATACAATCTTTGCTCATATTGGATAAAGATCCAGCCTAAGGTTTTATGAGTTGGATACGATATCTGCTCATATTAGATAAGTATCTGATTGGAGGCTATATACACACCCATTGAAAGCTTAGCCACTATCTCTTATGACCCCTGCCATGCGATGGTACTAGCACACTGACCTACAATATTCCATCCCTGGATGTGTGAACCTTAGTAGAGACGCTGTTGCGACTGTGATGCTGATCGGGATGATCATGAGGAGGAGACAGTTAGCCAAAGAACAATCAACTACTTTCACTCTACCAACACACACTTTGTTGAATCGGCCGCTTCAACTCTACTTCTGTTGCACTACGCGTCTAGTGGTAATGATCTATAATCTATTACTCGCATGGCTTCATGGTTTACGCGGTAGAAAATTTTAATTTCTACTAGTGTAGTCTACCTATATCCTAATACTCTTCTCTCTCACATGGATATTATATTTTAATGGCCCCGGTAATCACTAGCAAGGAGTTATAAAAGTTTAGTATGTTTCAATGAAGATATAAAAAAAGCAAACACCACAAAGTTCAATTTACCCAAACCAATTTTGCCTTTTATTTACCAGTGGGTCCCACCTTGGGGAGAGAAGGGGTACTAAACATCGGAGAAAAAAAGACTGACTTAGCACCTGATATATTTCTTAGCACTTGTAAGGGACTCCACATTATGAAATATGAATACCCGTAGGGAATCTAAAAGCATTGCTTCTTAAGGTTGCGCTATGTCATATGTTGGAACAAGCGGAGAAGTTGTTGCGTACTAATGTGAAGCTTTGGTTCGAAATTTATTTTCCTTGTTTTATAGGAAGAAGGCCGGGAAGCCCGACTCTTATTGGTAGCCAGAGTGAGTCGTGCAGGGTACAGAATGTTAGTGATGTGCCTAAGAGGCAATCATAAACAATTGGTTTATAGGCTAAAAGAGATATTGATCCATATGAAATTTGGGTTCTAATGGGCCTACAATGTGGAAGCCCATTAGCATGCTCTATAAATATATGGAGGTGGGGCGGGTGATGATACCATGCTGAAAACCCTGGCCGCCACCTCCCCTCGGCTGTATCTCGAAACCCTAGCCGGGTGCGCAGTGCTAGCACACCAGCGCACGGCGTTCCATCCCGAACATGTGGACTCCGTGGAGGCGCCGCTGCAGTTGCTGCTGTGCTGATCGGCGAGAAGCACAAGGCTATTGCTAGGACGCGAGGAGGAGACGATCGACTGCTTCTTCTTCATCGACGCGCATCTACGTTGGAGGGCTGCTCCAACTCTTCTTCCACTGCGAAGCGCATATAGTGGTAACTATCCATGACTCTCTTATGCGCATGTTTTCTGGTTGAACACGGTAGAAAAGGAAATGTTGTAGCTAGTGTAGCCTACCCGTTCTCCTTCAGTGGTATTAGAGCAAAGCTGCGTAGTATGTGGTCTGGATCATGCGCTTGTAGATGCATGGATTGATTAGATCAAGCAGTCATAAGGGGTTGAAATAGGTATGAGTTGATAACATCATGTGGCCAAAAAGATTAGCTCGTGCTCCTTCTTTGATGTATGCGCGACTTGCCCCTACCGGCTGGAATCACTATCGGGGCTAACTGTGCGCACAATCAGTAGATCGAGCCAACAGATCGAGGCCTTGTGTTGCGGTCTCCTCAAGTATACCGATCGCGATGATCAATATGATTGATCTAATGAAAATTGAGACATTTTGAATGGCTCAGATTTGGGTTGATTTGATCGGCCCGATGAGATTTTCATAGCGATTTCATAGATGTGATCTATGTAATTCCGTGAGACCCGATTTCATTGATTTGATCGGCCCGATCGAGGCCTTGGGACCGCCGTTGTGTACACGCATAGTGTAACATCCCAAATTTGCGATTTGCAAAATAATGAAAATCTTCTCTTAATTGTGGTGAGTTTCAAAATTTTGTTTGTTGAAGTTCTTGATTTGAAATTTGAGGCGGCAAAAATTTAATTAAGAAAATAAAACTTCAAAAGGGAGAGTCAAGATTTCAAAAAAAATAAATCTGAATTCTCAAAACTCCAGGCAAACCCAAAATCCAAATTGTTCTAAGGACCAAATGTCTTTAAACCGAGTTCTCGAATTAGCATTCAAATGTTAACTTTCCAATTCTTCGACACTTCATTGGATAACCAAGAAATAAATTGTGAAAATCTTTAAATTTGGAAAATCCCTTTTGGGTCTTGGCTCCTTTTTCCGGCCCACTCGGCCCGCCTGGGCTCCTCCTGCTTCTCTCCTACCCTCTCCCCACGCGACTCCCTCTCCCAGTGCCGCCACCGGTCTCTCTTCTTTCTCCACCCCTCCCTCTACGGATCCACGTCGGCCCGGCCTTCCCCCTTGCCTCCAGGCCGTCTCAGCGCCCCCGTGCTCTGCCTCCTCCCTCTCCTTAGCGCTGCTCCGGCCCAACCCCAAGCGCCTGCTGCTGCGCCCCTAGCTCTGCCTGGCGCCACCCTCACGCCTTAACTCGCGCGTCACTTCGCTGAGCTAATCCCCTCTCTACCCAGCCTAGCTGCGCCCCAGCCTCATCACTCTGCGTTACATCGGAGCCTGCACCCGCCTTCAATGGAGTTCAGCGGCCTCACTTCCCCTTCCTTTGGCTCTACCGCTTGTCACCCTGCGCCGAGCCAGATACTGCCACCCTCCTTTACTCGCTTGCAGGTACCGAGCCATCCCCTCGAGTCACCTCTGCCCAGGCCAGCATTAGCTGGGTCTTCAATGCTCAACAACTAGCCATTCCACCGAGCGTAAGAAGGCCCCCAACTCGTATTCTTTTTCCCCATTTTCTTTCCCGGCCGATATCACTTCTCCGGCAAGGCTCACGGCGAGCTACCCACGTCCCGTTGCGCCCCCTGGCCTCTTCTACCTCTCCCCTCATCTGATTGAAGTTTGGATATCAGGATTCACCGCAGACCATCTTCCTCAAGTCCGGCCAACGCCACCTCCGCCTCTGCCACGGCCATTTCCCCTTCGATTCCCCGCGGTGGGAGCGACTCCTCGTCCCTCTGAAGCTTCCCCAACCGCCGGCCGCTGCTCCTACCCGCCAGCGTGGCCTCCCCACGCAAGCCAACCACCGTCGCCTCAAGCTCCTATCGTCGGCCCGCCTCAGCAACCGACCAGCAAGACCACCCCTACCGGTGAGTTCCCTGGGGTCTCCCCTCACTCACCCTCACCTCCATTTCGTTTTCCTCCTTCCTCCGCCATCGACATTTCCTCCGTTCGCCGCCGCCGACCGAACCGCCACCGCTGCTACCGCTGCCGTCCGAGACATCGCCTCGCCTCTCATCTCGGGACGACTTGTGCTGCCGTCGCCGCCGCCTCTCCTACCGTTCCCGTCACCGCGCTGCCGCCTCAAGTGAGCTACCTCGCCGAGCCCTCTCCTCCATCCCAGCCGAATGCACCTAAGTCTTCGGCCTCCCCTTTTTGTTTCTGTGACAGGTGGGCCCCACTGATATGTGTATACAGCTATGATTGTCACTTGTATATTTGTCCAACACTGCTATCTTGTGACAATTTGTATTGCAAATCTCAGTGGTCAAGTTTGAAAATGTTAGTAGAATTTAAAATGCAATTTTGCAGGATTGAATAGAATTGTATGTTTAAATCAAATAAAACTCTGTGAAAGAATCTATTAAACACTCTTGGTTAATTTCCAAATGATTAGTGTTTAGCACACTCTTGTTAGTTATAAAGTCATAATAATTTGTACAGATCAAACTACCAAGACCTTGATTTATTGTTACTGTTGTAGGGGTGGCCCCCACCTAAACCTAGCTAGCCTGTTGAGAATTATGTACTAAGGAAGGCTTCGGTGCGAAGCCACAGTTGTAAAGATGTACGTATATATATATGATGATATCGAGTCTTGGGAAGGACCGAAGAGGTCATTTGTTTACCTAACTCTCCACCACCACTCTTTCTCTCTGTTTGGTCTGTAGCCACAACAGTTGGCGCCGTCCGTGGGGACGACGGAAGCAAGCCTCAAGACTGCAAGGGGGAGGATGGCACCAAAAAAAGCTTCGTCATCGGCCGTGAGGAAGAAAAAAGCGGCTGTGGCGAGGCCCCGCGTCAGCACCAGGGCTTCGGCATTGGCGGTCGGGGAAGAAAATGATGATGCGCATCGCGCAACCATGGACGTCATCGACCACGCCACCTCCGACGCCATCGACCCCGCCACCATCGACGCCATCGACCCCGCCACCATTGACGTGACGATCGGCCCCAACCCACCCGTTGCACCCCAAACTGCCATTGGCGCGACGAGCCACCTTGACGACCACCGCCTCCGCACCCGGCGCGGAAGTGCCAAGCGGCCCCACCGTTGGCACCGAGCTCCAAGGCGCGGACGCGAGGGGCAGCCCAGGAGCGCAAGCAACGGTCGCGATGACATCGACCGCACCGCCAGGCGCGCCCGCCACCCCATCCACACCCGCCACGGAGAATGCCCTGTTGGTGGCCCTTGGCACGCTCCAGTGGGAATTGGCGGATCTCAGGGGGGCCGTGAGGAGCATGCAAGAGGCTCGGGCTCCGCCGCCTACGGTGGTCGCGCGAGCTGCACCGAGAGGGCGGACAGCCGCGACGCCCCAACTTCCAGCCGCGCTTCACTCCGACGAGTGGACCTAGAATCCCCGTTATCGCCGGGCCTACAGCAAATACCGTGGCCGGAGGATTTCAAATTTCCCAGCTCCGTTACATCGTACAAAGGCGACACGGACCCCCGAGAGTTCGTGCGCGTGTACAAAACCGCCATCGAGGTAGCAGGCGGGGACGACACCACCAAGGCGAAGGGCTCCGCCGCGCACAAGGAGTGGCGCTTTCGTGGTTCTTTACCATAGAGCCGAACTCCATATATGCATGGGAGCAGGTGCGCGACCGCCTTTATAACAACTTCCAGGGGAACTACATTGAGTGCGTCGACGCGGACCAACTCTTCGCCATCAAGTAACATCCATCGGAAAGGCTCCGCGAGTATTTCAAACGCTTCGCGAAGGTCCACTGCCAGGTCAAAGATGTCAACGAAACAACAATAATCAACGCAGCGGTGCAGGGTCTTCGCCCAGGGCCACTGGCCGCATACAACGCGCGCAAGCCGATCAAGACAGTGGCGAAACTCTTCGACAAGATGGAGGAATACGCTCGAGCAGAAGAAGACACGAAGCAACGCCAGGGCAACGACGCTGACGTCAACCCATCGGGAAGCGTCGCGAAGAGCGCCGACCCATCACAAGCAAACTCCTCGCGGAGCAAGCGCCGGCAGAAGATGTCGAAGGACACCTCCCGGCATAACGACAAGCCGGCTGACAAGGCTCATCATGCCGCCGACGCCCCGCAACCCGTAACGTCTTTGACATCGAGGCTGGCTTTGAGGACAACGCCCCCGCCAACCGCGGGGATAGGGCCCGACGAGGTCGGGGGCAAGGCCGAGGACGGGGCCGTGACGGTTAGGCCCGAGCGGAGTACGGCGACCAACAGCGCTCGCAGTGGTGCGAGGTGCATGGCCAAGGCAACCATGATACCCGCTCCTGCACCACCATTGCAGCACTTCGTCAAAGCGCCGCCAGGGACAGGGATCTTGAAACGCGATCACCCGCCGTCGCAAGACGCTCGGCAGCCACCGGCCGCCCTTGAGGATTTGCGATCAGAACCGCAACCTCGGAGGGCCTCTCGCGACGCAAGCCTGTGCACGCTAGCCCCAAAGAAAGCCCTCGCGTATCCACATACTGGAGGGTGCCCTGCGCAGGGTCATCAACGTCATCTCCGGCGGTTCCTCCCTGGAGTTTGCCTCGGAGCGGCAGCGCAAAGCATACGTGCGGAGGCTACACCACGTAGCGGCATACCCGACCCAATCGCCGCCAAAGTGGGCGTAGTACGACATCACCTTCACGCCGACCGACGCCGAAGGTGTGGAGTTCCCCCATCAGGATCCCCTAGTCATCCGTGTCGCCGTGGTAAGGTGCGGCGTCCGGCGATCCCGGTTGACGGGGCAGCCCGCGAACGCCCTGCTCGCACGTGCCTTCACCGATGGGGATCCTCTGAGTCGCTCGGCCCTCACGAATCCCGTTGCAGGGCTTCGGAGGCCAGCCCCTATTGGTTTTGGGTCAAATATGTTTACAGGTCTCTTTCGACCAGGACGACAATGTGGCGACCAGGGACGTCACCTTTGATGTCGTCAACATCCAATACCCCTACAATGCCATCCTGGGGCGACCAACTCTTAACTCCTTTGGGGCAGTACCGCACCATGGCTTCCTATGTGTAAAGCTTCCAGGCCCACGAGGTGTCATCACCATTTTTGGCGATCAGCACGTGGCCCGGCACCTGGAGCATGGAACCCGAAGCCCAAGCCTGGGAACCCACCGTGATCCTTAGGCCAGACGCGCCCGTACACACCCTGCGGCAGCCCAAGCACAAGAGGCTTCGTATCCCATCGCCACGGTAACAAGTCCGGTGGTTAGTTCATATCCCGTTTGTACTCGCTCACCCGCGCAAACGGGAATTTAATAAAGTTCACCGTTTACGAGGCTATTCGCGGTTCCCCGCCCCCCACCGCCACAAACGTGCGGAGGCTCGCTCCCGCACGTACTCCACGGAGTATAAACAAGACGCGGATGTTTTCCCTGCGCACTCTACTGAGTATAAACAAGATGTGGGATTTCGCGCACGTGCTGGTGTTGTCACCACGCGTACTCCCCAGAGTATAAAGATGTGGTCGAAGTTCCCACGCACCGCACGGAGACCCACCTCCGCACGAGCACCACATGGAGACTCACCTCCGCACACGCACTCCACGAAGGTCCGCCTCCGCACGCACTCTACGGAGTATAAATAAGACGTAGCAATGAGGTCCGCCTCCGCACGCACTCTACGAAGTATAAATAGGACGTAGCGACAAGGTCTGCCTCCGCACGCACTCTACGGAGTATAAATAAGACGTAGCGATGAGGTCCGCCTCCGCACGCACTCTACGGAGTATAAATAAGACGAGCGACGAGGTCCGCCTCCGCACGCACTTCTACGGAGTATAAATAAGACGTAGCGATGAGGTCCGCCTCCGCACGCACTCTACGGAGTATAAATAAGACGTAGCGATGAGGTCCGCCTCCGTACGCACTCTACAGAGTATAAATAAGACGTAGCGATGAGGCCCGCCTCCGCACGCACTCTACGGAGTATAAATAAGACACAGCGGGGGGACGCCCCGCGCGCACTCTGCGGAGTATAAATAAGACGCGGATGCTTTGCCTGCACACTCTACTGGACTGAGTCTAAACAAGACGCGGAAGTTCCGCGTACGCGAGGGCGTACCCTCCGGAATTTAAGTAAGTCGTGGTTGATAGTCCCACGCATTCTCCGGAGTACAAACAAAGACGCGGATGCTTTCCCTGCGCACTCTACTAAGTCTAAACAAGACGCGGAAGTTCCGCGCACGCGAGGGCGTGCCCTCCGGAATTTAAGTAAGTCGTGGTTGATAGTCCCACGCAATCTCCAGAGTACAAACAAAGACGCGGATATTTTCCCTGCGCACTCTACTGAGTCTAAACAAGACGCGGATGCCCGCGCACGCGCCGGTGTCCTCACCGCGCGTACTCTCCGAAGTCTAAATAAGACGTGGACGATATTCCCACGCACTTGCTGGAGGCCACATACAACGGCACACGGCCCCCCGGGGCGCCATACGACCTCGGCAAGCTGTGCACGCCGCACGGACGGGTGGCCGTGAGTACAGGAGCGAGGCGCCGGAGCTCAACGTGGGGCCCGTGCTTCATGCTTCTGCATGCCGATCAACCAGGCGGCACAGAAGCTCGATGGCCCGCGCCTCCACGGCGGGGCCGAGCAGCCAAACGCTCCCAAAGAAGGCGCCCGCGGACCTGCACTCAAGACGAGAGTGCCCAGGCCGCGCCCACCTCGGCGCGTGGCTCCCGGCAGCACCACAAGCCCCCCTCCCCTCCTTCCCTCACCCCAAGCGTTCACTAGCTAGGGGAGGAGGCGGGGGGGAGAACGGGTGCCTGTGCGGGACAGCAGGACAAGACGAAGCCTCGCCGGCGCGCCATAACAATCTACTCCTGAAGTTAGGAGTGGCCCAGATGAAGTACAAGTGAATTGCCCACCACCCCGCACCACCCGCGGCTCTTCGGCGCGCGGGTGGAGGAAAAACACATCGTGGCGACGCATCCCCTAGCAAAGGCTGGACACCCGACCCCGCGATCGCCTAGGCGGCATCAGTCGCCTTCTGCAGTCCCCTACGCTATTGAGCGACGTTGGAACAAAATGAGTACGGGGTGCGGCGTATGGAAGGCGAGTGCCGCTCCATTTGGTCACCCGCCCCTTTTAAAGAGCCCCAAGGCCAAGACCACGGGCAGCGTGCCGAAGAGTCCCATCGACGCCCCAGGAGCACGTGGTGCGGCAAGGCTGCCCCATTCCACACATCCCCCCAACATACGGGGCCCGGAGCGAGGTACGATGGCCAAGAGACACCTCCATTGCAGCTGTACCGCACCTTGTGTGGATATCAGGCGATCCTGCTTCAGCTGTCCCATCAGCGCTCGAGAATATAGCGAAGCAGCGTCGCCCATGAGGTCCTCCATTGGCCACCAGGAAGTCGGGGACAAAACCTACGCGGCTAGGCCCCAATCCCTCCTCAGGTGTACCCTGCCCTGCACAGCGCAAGTGTCTAAGTGCCACCACTTCGGAGGGTAGGGGACGGAGCGCTCGCGCATCTACATCGACTAAGGCGCCAGCTCCGCTGCCATCACTTCGGAGGGTAGGGGACAGAGCGCTCGCGCATCTACATCGACTAAGGCGCCAGCTCCGCTACCACCACTTTCGAGGGTAGGGGATGGAGCGCTCGCGCATCTACATCGCCTAAGGCGCCAGTAAAGGAATACGCGTAGGCTACGGAAGCAGAAAACAAAACTTTTCTACCGCGCACCCAAGAACATCATGCTAAGGAAGGATCATGGATTGTTACCACTTAGACGCATAGTGCAGCGGAAGAAGAATTGAAAACCGATCCAATCACGCGCGTCGAGGTAGTAGTGGAAGTAGCCGATCGTCCCGAACAGATCGTCTCCTCCACGCACGCCGATCAACACTGCAACGAGCAGCGCCTCCACCGGTATCCACACGTCCGGGGCTGGAACGCCGATCGCGAGTGTACTAGCACTCGTGAAACGCTTAGGGTTTGGCTCGGAGGTGGCGGCTAGGGTTTTGCTAGATGTTGACAGGACGAATCCCCTCACCCTCGCCTCCATATATATAGACCTCCTCACGTGGGCCTTGCGGACCGAGGCACATTAGGAGTCTATTCGATCTTTATCCAATTGAGCCCATATCCGAATCATATTCGAATCGGTGTTCCAACCCGTTAAGCGTGCGACCACAGAGGTTCACGTATACTTGGTCGTGACCCGAAACGCCTTTCCGTCACCCCATTAATAGCGCCTCTAGTAAGACATATTAACCCCAAAGTATATGTAAAGATCATATCGGCTGAACTCGTAATGTTCTCTCATGTACGAATCCCTTTGCCTCACGATATAAATTGAGCTCAAGGCAGACTCGTGTCATCCTTTAATAGCTCAATCACTCTATCGATTCCGTGATGGATTATAAACTTATGATTGACTCCTCAATCACCTTGGCATGGCCATGCACTTTCATAATCCATTACATCGAGGGGCCCAGAGATATCTCTCCCATAAGGAGGGGCAAATTCTATCTTGATCATTCACATCCCACTACATGTTTCATGGCAAACCCGAAGACTACTTTTATGACTACCCAGTTACGGAGTAGTGTTTAGTAGTCCCAAAATAAGCTACTACTCATGTTGGGAACCATGATGATCTCAAGTCTAAGGATTCTATATAAACATTACTTGAGACCAACTGATGACACATGGAATCTCTGCAGTGTCTCATGGCAGGTCTATCCAACATATGTTCACTAACATATGTCCATATTATTGATTTGGTATCACCATACCATGATCCATGAGACATGATCATCAATCAATACATATGCTGATCTTTGTCTTTGAATCATATTTGTTCCTCATATGATATACGATCGTGGATCATTTAGAAATAGCAACATTTCAAGATTTAAGAGTCTCATGAATAAGTCACATACTCATTGATCAATAATGATGATGTCTATTCCAAGGAACAAAGTAATGTATCATAAACATAGTATGTGATATATACAACATCTCCATGTTGCCTCTAGGGCATATCACTAACAGTCTCCCACTTGCACTAGAGTCAACCATGTAGGTATCTAATACCCATTGCCCTAGTGTGAGCCTCATGCTTTGGTCGGGAAGCGGCTTTGTCAACGGATCTGCAATGTTCAAATCCGTTTGTACTTTGCATATCTTCACATCGCTCTCTCCACTATCTCGCGATGAGATGAAATCGTTGAAATGTGCTTGGACTTCAGTGCGATCTAGGCTCCTTGTCTTGTGCAATGGCCCCACTATTGTCACAAGAAAGGTCCATTGGGCCGAGGCACTAGCCATCACACCAAGCTCGTAAATAAATTTCTTGATCCAAACAAATCTTTGGTAGCTTCGTGTGCTATGTACTCGGCTTCGTTGTAGAATCAGCAATCGCTCACGCTTGGAACTCTTCCAAGATACCGCACCGCCATTCAGCAGGAACACAAATCCAGATTGTGATCTAAAATCATCTTTGTCAGTTTGGAAGCTAGCATCGGTGTAACCATTTACAACGAGCTCTTCCTCACCTCCATAGACAAGGAACACATCTTTAGTTCTTCTCAAGTATTTCAAGATGTTCTTTACGGTAATCCAGTGATGTTCTGGAGGGAGCGCTCGCGCATCTACATCGACTAAGGCGCCAGCTCCGCTGCCACCACTTCGGAGGGTAGGGGACGGAGCGCTCGCGCATCTACATCGACTAAGGCGCTAGCTCCGCTGCCACCACTTCGGAGGGTAGGGGACGGAGCGCTCGCGCATCTACATCGCCTAATGCGCCAGCTCCGCTGCCACCACTTCGGAGGGTAGGGGACGGAGCGCTCGCGCATCTACATCGACTAAGGCGCCAGCTCCGCTGCCACCACTTCGGAGTGTAGGGGACGGAGCGCTCGCGCATCTACATCGACTAAGGCGCCAGCTCCGCTGCCACCACTTTGGAGGGTAGGGGACGGAGCGCTCGCGCATCTACACCGACCACCACGAAGAAGAAGCAAAGCAGGCGCATCCATAAACAGCAGAACGATGCATTTCCCAATTCGTCCACTACAACACTGCTATATTCTTACAAAACCGGCCGGGCCGGCACTACTCGTCCGGCTTCGCGGGGACGGCCCTTCGCGCCGAAGTCTCGCCCGCCGAGGATCGATTCGCCCAGAAGTCCAGGGAGTCTTCGGCCCACCACAAGCATCGTAAGCGGCGTCGAGTTACAACGTCAGAAACCAGCAGCAGGTCCCTATCAAGCAGCTGCTCGCAGCAAAGTGGCAAGATCGATCAACAAAGCAAAGCTGTTTGCAATGCATTCCCGGCATGGCGTACGTAAGGTTACAACACACACCAAGCATACGAGAGCCCGGAGTCACACCTGCTTTGGGCCGACGGTCCCACCATCGTCGCGCCGCGCAACTTCATCAAGCCACTCACCCAGATTCCCCTCGCCATACATGTTCCGCCGTAGCTCCACCTTCGCTGCGGCCTCCCCAATATACTCCCAGATCCGCTCGTGAAAAAAACCGAACGGCGGGCCTAACGGCGCGCACGGCGCCGGACATTACCCCGGCTCCAGCGGGCTTCTCCAGCTGGGGGTCACCCAATTCATCAAAATGGCGGCAGCCCCGGTGCCGGAGCAGAGCGCATACCAGACAGGCAGTCACATAGGAGCAGTGGTTGCCAAAGGACGTCGCAGCCGGCTGAGCGAGATCGGCCGCTTCCGCAATCCGTTGGAGAGTTCAGGGAAGCTCTTTGAGTCCGAAGGAGCGGGGCGGTACCTCGGGAACAAGGTTCTCAAGGGCACCCTCCAAGGCCAGCATAGCCTCCCATGCCGTTGCCGAGGCGGCACCCAACGCCTCATCCCGCTCCCTCAGGGTTGCCGCGAGGCGGCCGTTCTCTTCCTCCAGGGAGGCAACCTGCTGGAGCAGCCCGTCACGCTCCACCACCGCCGCCTGCCGCGTCGATGCCACACGCTCCGCGGCATATGAGACAACCGCCGCGCGTTCCGCTTCCAGCAGCCGCACGCGGTCGTCCTTAGCAGAGTGTGCCTCCTCAGATGCACGAAGGGCCCTTTCGGCAGCGCGCAACCGGCCTTCCAAGGCCTCCCGTTCCCGCGCATGGACCGCCTGTAGCGCCCGGCTGAGGGCGAAAGTCTACACAAGGCAGCAATCAGCACACCTCCAAGAAGGCCACGGGCTGCTTGGGGTTAGGCACTTACCCTCAGTTGGGAGACCTCGAGCACCCCTTCCAGCAAATCAGGCCCGCCGACCGCAGCGCCGCGATCCAAGCTCTCGGCCGCATCATCGACGGCCCCCCGCCATGCCGCCAACACCCCTGCTCGAGGAACGAAGTCCGCTAGACATCGGGCGGCTTCCGCAGCAACAGCCTCGCTGGCGCCAGGCGCCCCTTCCAACACGTCACCTTTGGGCTCCGCAGGCCCCCCGTGCTCGAGAAACGGCGTGGCTGTCAAGGCACATGAGGGTCAGCTCTGTGAATGTCTACTAGGTCACAGTCATGGACATTCTACCTTGAACCCCGCCCGAATCCGCGAGGACCTTCGCGTCCTCGCCCGCCTCGCCAGCTGGGGGAGCTTCGGTGTCGGAGCTCAGCTCCATCAAGCCCTCGCCACTGGCAGCCACAAACTCGGTTGGGGCCGCGAGGGCACCGACGCACTCGGTCTCGGAGTCAGAGTCCCATAGGGCCCCGACCCGGCTCACTACAACAAAACCCCCACCCGACCCAAGCAGCGACCGCGTGCGGGGTCATTTCGCCTTCGGGGAGCAGGAAGACGGTCCCACTCTGGAAACCGCTGCAGACGAAGGTCCCTCTGCCGTGGGCGCTGGCCCCGCCCCAACATCTGCCGCGGGCACTCGCTGTGCTCCAACATCCTCCGGGAGTACTGGTTCCGTCCCAACGCTGGCTGGTGGCGACGCGGCACTCACTCTTACCTCCAGCACTGCGTGCTCCACCAAACGGGAACCCGCCTCCGCTACAACCCTCTCCCCCGCGGCATCCCGTCGAGGTGGGCTGGGGGCTGGAACAACGCGCGCTGGCACCCTAATGCCCAGGGCCTCGCACACGCGGTTCAACCGCCCTAGGCCCGCCTCCGCAGTCGCGGCCGCGCGCAGCGTGTACTCCCTGGCTGTGTACGGTCCAAGGAACGCACTCACTGCACGCTCCGCGTCCTCCAGCGAAATACCTGCGAGGGGCACCGAGGCACATTGTTAAAAAAAACAGCCTCCACGAGCACCACAGGAAAACAAGCTTCAACACAACTTACGCGGGCCAGAGGGCCCCGGCAGCGAAGACACGGAGGGACGGACGTTGTCACGTCAATGTTAGTGATATGCCCTAGAGGCAACATGGAGATGTTGTATATATCACATACTATGTTTATGATACATTACTTTGTTCCTTGGAATAGACATCATCATTATTGATCAATGAGTATGTGACTTATTCATGAGACTCTTAAATATTAAGATGTTGCTATTTCTAAATGATCCCTGATCGTATATCATATGAGGAACAAATATGATTCAAAGACAAAGATCAGCATATGTATTGATTGATGATCATGTCTCATGGATCATGGTATGGTGATACCAAATCAATAATATGGACATGTGTTAGTGAACATATGTTGGATAGACTCGCCATGAGACACCGCAGAGATTCCATGTGTCATCGCTGGTCTCAAGTAGTGTTTATGTAGAGTCCTTAGACTTGAGATCATCATGGTTCCCAACATGAGTAGTAGCTTATTTTGGGACTACTAAACACTACTCCGTGAATCGGGTAGTCATAAAAGTAGTCTTCGGTTTGCCATGAAACATGTAGTGGGATGTGAATGATCAAGATAGAATTTGCCCCTCCTTATGGGAGAGATATCTCCGCCCTCGATGTAATGGATTATGAAAGTGCATGGCCATGCCAAGGTGATTGAGGAGTCAATCACGAGTTTATAATCCATCACGGAATCGAGAGAGTGATTGAGCTATTAAGAGGATGACACAGTCTCGCCTTGAGCTCAATCTATATCGTGAGGCAAAGGGATTCGTACATGAGAGAACATTACAGTTCAAATGATATGATCTTTACATATACTTTGGGGTTAATATGTCTTACTAGAGGCCGCTATTAACATGGTAATCGAAAGGCGTTTCGGTCACGACCAAGTATACGTGAACCTGCTGTGGTCGCACGCTTAACGGGTTGGAACACTAATTCGAATATGATTCGGATATGGGCTCAATTCGGATAGAGATCCGAATAGACTCCTATTGGGCCTCGGTCCACGAGGCCCACGTGAGGAGGTCTATATATGGAGGCGAGGGGCGAGGGGAGTCGTCCCGCTAACATCTAGCAAAACCCTAGCCGCCACCTCCCGAGCCAAACCCTAGCCGCTCACGAGTGCTAGTACACTCGCGATCGGCGCCCACCCGGGCGTGGGATACCGGTGGAGGCGCTGCTCGCTGCGTTGCGATCGGCGTGCGTGGAGAGACGATCTGTTCGGGACGATCGGCTACTTCCACTACTACCTCGACACGCGAGATTGATCGGTTTCCAATTCTTCTTCACGCGCGCAAGGCCTAAGTGGTAACGATCCATGATCCTTCCTTAGCATGATGTTCTTGGGTGCGCGGTAGAAAAGTTTTGTTTTCTGCTTCCGTAGCCTACGCGTATTCCTTTAGTCGAAGCCCCCCAGGAGCCAGGCACCAATCTGCAGCAAGCGGCGCTACACCATACATGACGTACTCCTCAGCGAGGTCGCGCATATTGAAGTGGGCGGTGATTCCGACAAGTCTCCGTGCTATCCGCTCGTCATTAGCATCCAAGGGCCTACTGGGCATGGCGCTAACTGCCACCGGTCGCCCCAAGCACTCAAGGCCGCTACCGCTCGCCACGTGGTGATAAAACCACCGCTGTGTCCAATCGGACCCCCACTCGGCCCGACCCGATTCTGCAGGAAAAATCTTCGCACCGCAGCGCAGCGGCGCAGGTCGACGCGTTACAAAGGCGGCAGCGCCGTTTCCCGATCCTCTGCCGTGCATCGGACATCATGAAGAAATGCGAGCAGTGACGCGGTAGGCCAGCACGCCTCCGTACGCGCAGCCCAACTACACATAGCAAGCCGGGCAATCACATTCGGCGTCACCTGCGCCAGCTCAAGTTTAAAAGCCCGCAGGACGTCTCCAACAAGCCCGGCGGCCGGGATATGCTACCCAGCCTCTAGGTAGGCGACGAACATGATCGCCCCCGAAGTGCCGGGGTGCGGTTCGATCTCGTCGCCCGCAGGCAGCCGCACGTCCCGGCGGTCCGACAACTTCCCCTCTCGGAGAAGGTCACGGATCGCCTCTTCCGTCACCAGCGTCGAGCCCAGGACGTGGGAGTGCCGCCCGCCTCCTCTCTCCGGCGCCTTCCACCACTCGCTCACCGCCGCGGGGCAGCGCCCCTCGAGGGTGTACGTCACCTCGAGCGGCGATGCTCGCTGGACGACGGCGCCGTCGTCAGCCGCCCGAGTGCACGCCCTGCGGTGTGCCGCCATTCTTCTAGAACTCCGGGATGACGAAGGACGAAAGAACTAAGGGAGGGGAATGCGCGGTTGGGAGATGGAGGACAAGGCGATGAAAAGGCAAGTGGCCTAATGCAAGGGGTACTTAATACCCCTCTTCCCCCACGTCATTGATAAGCATAACCACCGGGAGGTGAACCGCCCATGCCCCCACGATCGCTGCTGTACCAGCACACACGTGTGTGCCCGAAGCCCGGTCAAGCGGCGGTTGCACTAAATGCCTCGGCGAGGCATGGCGCGCCAACCTCGCCTCGCTGCGTGTCTGCTCGGCAGGTCCGGAAGCGCAATCGCCAGAGGTCGACGCGTCGCCCACGCGTCCGAGAGCGCACCCGGAGGAACCCGGCTGGGTCTCCGCCTGAGCAGGCCACATGCGACACCGCCAATGGCCCGCCGACCCGCCTTTCGGGAAGCCTTCGTCTCAACGAAACGACTCTGACTCTGCCCTCGACGCCATTTTCATCGCCACAGCGCAGTCACGCCCCCACAAGCCGCGCCACAAGGGCGCCCCTTTTACTCCAACGCCTCGGGATAACCCCGGAGCTTCCCGCACTCTATACCTCTTCGATCTTACTACAACTGTTTTGCTATTCTAATGTTCCCCATGCCTTTCCACGGACGCCAGGTTGCACACAGCACCAACGCAGCAGGTCACTCGGTCCAAGCACACGCCGATCACCGCATGCCCAACCGGCGGCCGACGAGGCGACACGGGAAAGATGCGTGCGCGACGACATGGGAAAGATGCGCGCGTGGCGCACTCACCAGGATGCGGGACAACGCAGGACACGTCGGAGTCGACCCCCCGTACTGCCACCGCACATTCGTGCCCTGAAGAAGCACCACCGCCCCAACATGCGCTGGTACCACGCCTTCACAGACATATTGCTCCAAGCTCGGAGACGATCTTGTTCTCATAAACAGGTGCCGGAATCGACAAAGCCCTGTTTATGAGAACAAGACCATCGCAGAGCATGGAAGCACGGCGCGCAGGTCTGGGAAACACAGTGCTTCACCACGGCCATCTATATACACCGCTTCCCATCGGAAACGCAACCGACGGGAGTCGAACCGGCGCAATCATCGCGCGTGGCACGCCGTTTCAACTTGCCACTCCCGTATATCCCTCCCGCAACGGCAAAATCCTCGCCTTCGTGAAGCAGCCCAGCCCCATCTTCGGCGAGGTCTTCGCACCCTCGGAGCGACCCAGCTCCACCCTCGGCGAGGTTGCAGCGGGCATCGGGGCTGCACATGCTCAGCGATGCGGAACACTTCCCCGAGCTGCAAGGACGTTACACGGCCCGGTGGTCCACCCCCTTCATGCGAAGAGCCGCAAATCTTCTCGCCAGCTCAAGAATATACCTTCTTCCTTCCACAAACATGCACAGAGCCGCTCAACCGACGCCAGCCCCACCGCATATTCGTGAGAGGAAGAGGCACATTCTTGAGACAAGCCGCCCCAGCAATGGTTCACTGCACTGCTGCGGTTGTATATATACAGCCGTTTTTGGGAAGTGTAATCGATGTGAGTTCAACCGACGCGGCCGCATCGACGGGAGTTCAACCGACGCGGCCGCATCGACGGGAGTCCAACCGATGCGGTCGCATCAACGGAAGCCCAACCGACGCGGTCGCTCACCACAATTGTCAAGCTCTTCGCCTTTGTAGCGCAGATGTGACTCCGCCTGCAGCCGTCCGGCGCAAGACTCTGACAGTGGCTTCGCTGCGAACCTCCGGTTTCGACTCTGCTTCACCCACAAACACACGATACCACAGGTCGCGGGGACGGAGGGGGCCAAAGGGCTCGGCAATATGGCTTCGGCCTGTGAAGCCCTTCACCATGAGAGGCTCCTGTTGTAGGGGTGGCCCCCACCTAAACCCAGCTAGCCCGTTGAGAATTATGTACTAAGGAAGGCTTCGGTGCGAAGCCACAGTTGTAAAGATGTACGTATATATATATGATGATATCGAGTCTTGGGAAGGACCGAAGAGGTCATTTGTTTACCTAACTCTCCACCACCATTCTTTCTCTCTGTTTGGTCTGTAGCCACAACAGTTACATCTTAAATAGGCTAATGCAAAGCAAACTCATTACTTAACTAACTCTTGCTTCATAAAATGCTAATGCCAAATTGTTCCAAATCAATAGACCCTTCTTTTTATTGAAAATAGAATAAGCAAATCAAATATTCAATATCCTCATTTGTAAGTCCAATCTTCCATATCATCTTTAAGATGCAAAGATTCAAACATCTCTTTCTTTTGCATAAGAGACTATTGAACCTAGATAGAGGATTATTGCTCTTTACCTCAAATGTTTTGTCTTAGGATAACTATAAAAATGCATCCTAGGACTAAATCTTGAGGATAAGGCATACAATGAATTCTTGAGCAAGTAGCACCCTTGATTGGTTATATTAAAGCATAACTTGCATCCTAATTAATCTAAATATTCTCCATCGATCGAGGGAAATTAATTATATACACTCTTATTAAATTATAATTCATGCCTCCGGTAAATCATCTCTAATAATCCTCTCTAATAAGTTTGAGAATTTCTAACTTGCTCCTAACCATAATCGGACAAGTGGCCAATTCCAAACTATAATTAAATTTTGGAAGAATACCTAAATACCAGTATCTGGCAAATCACCTTCCCAGGCAATCTTTCTAAAGGCACATAAATCCTGGTTAACTTATGAAACTTCCTTGATAAATATCAAATATTATAAAAGATGTTATTAAGAAAAGATCAAACCTTAACCTTCCCCTCAAACCCGTACCTTGAACCCTGCAGAAATGATCCTGCGGGTGATCCTTTAATTACCTTTTTCCAGTCTCTTAAAATTTTCCCTCTCGGTAAAGCTATTTAATCAACTCCTTCCTATTAAATAAATCCATTCCAACCGATCCCTCTCTACTCTCAATTTATGAACAACATTAATTAGAACTCAATTAATTTAAACTAGACCTTTTGCCGCCATTTGAATTTATTTGGTTCTTCATTTTGTTGCGCGTAATTAAAAACCGCCGTCTGAAGGCGACAAGACCTAGCGGATTCAGGCTGCAGTGAAGATTCAAGAATTATATTTATTGCGACTGACTGGTTAAGCGGGCTTGAATTAAAATCAAGACTGCAGTAAATAATCGAGGCAAGTCATCACTTTGATTATATTGATCCTACATTTTCCAAAATTTATATTCTTTTAAATTATCAAAATGCATACTTACGTTGTTATGCAAATTATATCAAATATAAGGTAGATATTACCCTTTTATGCTACCACTATTATTAATATGACTTCCTTTACCGTTGGATTCAATTAATCCTTGTCGCCCTAGATAATATTGCTATTAACATTAGCTAAGTTATATTTATTGCCAAGTGAGTCCAGAGCTAGGGCATTCAATTATCCGGCTCATCATTATTCTTTAAACGGCAAATCAATTTTGGGCAGTCATGGGATGTAGATGACTGAATGTTTTGGTACAGATTATCTTGCACTTCTCGAAACCCTAAAACTTGCTTACCTGTCTGGGCAGATGGTATGAGTGGTTGGTGGATGTAACATTGGACTGTGGTATGCCCGCCTGGACGAATTAAGGACTTAATCTTGTATGACCTCTCCATGTAAAACAGTGCAAACCACAAGCTGGCAAAGTGTAGGCATGGCTGAATAATTTACCAGACCCTCTAAGTTATCTCACAGGTCAGACCGAGAAGGAGAGTGGGGTGCAGGAGACCAAAGAAGGTTCTGCCTGAAGGGACACCGTGTAAAGGTGACGTGCGTATAGGGTGGCGTTGTGGATGAAGCATTCCAGCTGCGCTAGTCGCTATGTGTGGCATCCCGCATAACCTATGGATTCAACCCCATGGGGGTGAGAAGCTTAGGGGGAAAGGTATTGTAAAGGTCATATGATAATCCGGTTGATCTACATGTCTAAGGAAATATGAGGAATATAACAATTGGGTTATCTCTTGTGGGTAAAGATGTACAACTCTGCAAAGTCTAAAACTATTTGAATAGCCGAGCTCACGGTCAAGAGCGGACATGGGAACTTCCTCGAGTTAGTTCTATTTCAAAAACTTTTTTTGGGCGGGATGAAAACTAAGTAGGGAGAGGTACTCTACTTTGTTGAACTTTTCCTGGAGAGATGTACTCCAGCGGTAATTAGGGTGGACGTAGCCCAGTAAACAAAATTAGCATTGGTGGAGGTAACCATACACTGTAAAAGGTGGATGTAACCTGCACTACAAATAATATTGCACTCTCTCTTTACAGCTTGCATTTTGGTTAAAATTGCTAAGTCATAGGAATTTATTTATAATATTTGGAAATGCTGCTTTAGCAAATAAAATAACCTTAAGCCTCCTTTTACAGCCTTGCATGTAATAGTTATTAGTGTTGCATTCTGTGTGGTGGCTTGTTGAGTACAATTTGTACTCACTGTTGCTAATTACCCTCCAGTCAGTCAAGAAATGAAGAAGGCCCTGCAATGCTTAAAAAGGGTCGACAGAGCTGATATTCAAGAAGGCTATGGACATAGGTCGCGAAACCCCAGTTGGCTGCCTGTGGGCAAGTCCTGAGGGTCCCACTTGTGTGAAGATTTTCCGCTGCTGCATTCTCGGCCTAATCGGCCCATGTAAGTTATTACTGTATAAATTATACTTCCGCTTAATATGTTTTTGATATACAGTAATGTAACTGTGAGCACTGGCTACTGATCAAGGGAACAGTGCAGAAATCACAGAGGAATTCGGATTTCTAGATCCGGTTCCGACACATAGATTGTTATACAAAACACATTCATGTCAGGGCAGTAGAATGCGTTCTGCGCTTAACTTGTTTTTGCAGGGAATGATGTGAATGGTATGGCATAGATGTATATGTGATGCATGTGTGTTTTGGCGGCCTGTGTGTCGTATTAATCACAGCTGGGTTGAGGTTGTTCTTTAATTGTATAACGACCTACGTGTTGACTTGTGATGCTTGAGCTCCTCATGTAATTCATTTGCTAGATATTAGTTGTAATAGTTTAGTTCTTTACCATGGAGGCTTCAAGCATGATGACAAAGAGGACAGGAAATGTGGCGGAGGAGATCACCATGGAACCATGGCGATGGCGACCACTACGATTTAAAAGGCCATACCATTCACAGTATAATGTGATTATATGCATGTGATGTTTATTTTCCATCAGACTATTCTTTCATGCCATACCTGTAGAGGATGTATTTTCATGACAGAATAGCTTCCCTCAGAAAAATTAAGAATTTATTTCATGCCCTTCCAATTGCTGCGCCTATAAGAATTACGATCCTTATTTGGTAGGTCTGCTAAAGCAGAATACCATCAACTATCTTAATCTAATAGGGTGGATGTCGGACATCCACATGCATAGTATTGGTTTACTTGACAAAGCTATCAAATTGGATTTGGGCCTTGGGGCATGGTGTTAGGAGCCAGAGCATTGGATGCCACCCAACAAATAAGAGTCACATAAGATGTGATTAGCAAGCGTTGCTTACCTACATCACTAGGTTTCTAGCGGTGATGCCAAAACTCACTAGATCTTAGATGAACATAGATGTTGACCACTATATGTCGTTAGAGGGAAGACGATTACAAAACATATAGTGGGAGTGTATTTTGTTAAATTGTTTAATAGAAGATCAAATATGAACATAGTGCTGAACTTTGTTTGTTCATTTTCTATTATAGATCATGGCTGCTTCTAGTAACAATTCTAGTTTTAACTTGCGATCTGTTCTTAAGAAAGAAAAACTCAATAGAACGAATTTTATTGATTGGTACCACAACCTGAGAATTGTTCTCAGACAAAAAAAAGGAATACATTCTTGAGCAACCCTACCCCGATGAACTCCTTGAGGATGCAAATGTTGCCACCCGCAAAGCTTATAAGAAGCACTGCAATGATTCACTCGACGTTAGCTATCTCATGCTTGCTACCATGTCCTCTGAGCTTCAGAAGCATTATGAGAATGCAGATGCTCACACTATGATTGAAGGACTGTGTGACATGTTTGAGAACCAAACTAGGACCGAGAGGTTTAACATTTCAAGTCCTTGTTTGCGTGCAAGCTGGCGGAAGGTAGTCCAGTCAGTCCTCATGTGATCAAGATGATTTGTTACATTGAGAGTTTGGAGAAGCTTGGTTCTCCCCTTAATCCTGATCTGGCTACGGATGTTGTTCTTCAATCTCTCCCACTGAGCTATGAGCATTTCGTTATGAATTTTCATATGAATAGCATGAAGAAATCATTGATTGAATTGCATGGGATGCTTAAGATAGCAGAGGAAAGCATTAAGAAAAACACCGATCATGTGATGATGGTTCAGAAGGAGAATAAAAAGAGAAAGCGTTGGACGCTCAAAGGCAAAGGCAAAGGAAAGGTTCCTAATGAGCCCCTTAGCTCTAAGCCAAAGCCAAATGATAAAGTCAAATCTGGCCCTTCTCCTGATGATGAATGCTACCACTGCCATGTCAAGGGGCATTGGTCTAGAAATTGTAATAAATACTTGGAGGATCTAAAAAAGAAGAAGGAAAATGAGACTTCTACTTTAGGTATAAATGTTATAGAAACTAATCTTGCAATTTCTTTTGATGAATCTTGGATATTTGATACCGGATCGATGATTCATACTTGCAAATCGTTGTAGGGTCTAAGGGCTAGAAGTTTTGTGAGAGGCGAGTTGGACGTGCGTGTCAGCAATGGAGCAAAGGTTGCTATACTGGCTATCGGCACTTATCACTTGTCATTACCTTCAGGATTAGTTTTCGAATTAAATAATTGTTATTACATTCTAGCATTAAGTAAGAACATTATCTCTTCTTCATGTTTGGAGGAAAATGGTGGTTATGAGTTCGTAATAAAGAACAAATATTGTTCCATTTATTTGAATGATATACTCTATGCACATTGTCCATTAATGAATGGGTTATATGTTCTTGATCTTGAGGATAAACATGTCTATAATATTAATGCAAAGAGGCTGCGGCCTAATGATTAGAATCTCGCTTTTATTTGGCATTGTTACTTAGGTCATATAAATGAGAACCGCATAGAGAAGCTCCATAAAGATGGACTACTCAACTCATTTGACTTTGAATCATTTGAGATATACGAGTCTTGTTTACATGGCAAGATGACAAAGGCGCCTTTCACCGGTCATAGTGAGAGAGCAAGTGACTTGTTGGGACTTGTACATACTGATGTATGTAGACCAATGAGCTCAGTAGTCAGAGATGGTATTCAGTATTTTATTACTTTTACCGATGACTTTAGTAGATATGGATATATCTACTTAATGAGGCACAAGTCTGAATCGTTTGAAAAGTTCAAAGAATTTCAGAATGAAGTACAAAATCAGCTAGGCAAGACAATTAAAATTCTGCGATCTGATTGTGGAGGTGAATATTTGAGCCATGAATTTGGTGAACATCTAAAACAGTGTGGAATTGTTCCACAGCTGACTCCGCCTGGCACGCCTCAATGAAACGGGGTATATGAACGGAGGAACCGAACCTTATTAGACATGGTTCGGTCTATGATGAGCCAATCTGATCTTCCATTGTCCTTCTGGGGATATGCTCTAGAAACTGCTGCGTTTACACTAAACAGAGTTCCATCTAAATCAGTGGAAAAGACACCATACGAGAAATAGACCGGGAAACGTTCTGGATTATCTTTCCTTAAGATATGGGGTTGTGAGACTTATGTGAAACGTTTGATGTCTGATAAGCTCCATCCTAAATCTTATAAATGCTTCTTTGTTGGGTATCCTAGGGAAACCAAAGGATATTATTTTTATAATCGGGAAGAAGGCAGAGTGTTGTCACTCGGAACGGTGTTTTTTTTAGAAAAGAGTTTCTTTCAAAGGGTGTTAGTGGGAGTAATGTGCAGCTTGAAGAAATTCGGGAAACACCTGAAAATATTTCAGCTCCTATTGAACCTCAAGAATGTACAAGATGTTGTACAACTGGTTATGGAGGCACCGCCCCCACGTAGGTCTACAAGGGCACGTCGCACAACTGAAAAGTTCACGCTTCTAACCACGGGACAACGCGACATATTGTTGTTGGATAATGATGAGCCCAAGAGCTACATGGAAGCAATAATGGGACCAGACTCTGAAAAATGGCTTGGAGCCATGAGGTCCGAAATAGAATCCATGCATGATAATCAAGTTTGGAACTTGGTGGATCCACCTGATGGTGTAAAAACTATTGAGTGTAAATGGGTTTTTAAGAAAAAGATAGACATGGATGAAAATGTTTACATCTATAAGGCACGATTGGTGGTGAAAGATTTCAAGCAAATTCAATGTGTTGATTATGATGAAACGTTTTCGCCCATTGCTATGCTAAAGTCTATTCGGATCCTCCTAGCGATTGATGCCTATTTTGACTACGAGATTTGGCAAATGGATGTTAAAACGGCTTTCCAAAATAGAAATCTAAGAGAGGATGTGTACATGACACAGCCTGAGGGTTTTGTTGATCCGAAAAGTGCTGGGAGAATATGCAAGCTTCAGAAGTCCATTATGGATTGAAGCAAGCATCTCGGAGTTGGAATCTTCGTTTTGATGAAGTAATCAAAGGGTTTGGCTTCATCAAGAATGAAGAAGAGCCTTGTGTTTACAAGAAGGTTAGTGGGAGTTTACTTATTTTTCTGATCTTGTATGTAGATGACATATTATTGATCGGAAATGATATTCCAGTGCTAGAAGCTGTGAAGTCTTCTTTGAGAAAAGGTTTCTCAATGAAAGATCTCGGATAGGCAGCTTACATTTTGAGCATAAAGATCTATAGAGATTGATCAAAGAGGCTAATTGGATTAAGCCAAATTACATACATTGACAAGGTATTGAAACGGTTCAATATGCAAGATTCCAAGAAAGGTTTCTTGCCTATGTCACATAGTATTAGTCTTAGCAAGACTTATTGTGCTTTAACACTTGATGAGCAAGAGAAGATGAGTGCGATTCCGTATGCCTCAGCCATCAGATCCATCATGTATGCTATGCTTTATACCCGCCCAGATGTTTCATATGCTCTAAGTGTTACGAGCATGTATCAATCTAGCCCCGGTCTAGCTCACTGGGTGGCTGTAAAGAATATTCTTAAGTATTTTAGAAGAACTAAGGATATGTTTCTTATTTTTGGAGGTGAAGAAGAGCTCGTTGTAAAAGTTTACACCGATGCTAGCTTCCAAACTGATAAAGATGATAGCAGATCGCAGTCTGGTTTTGTGTTCTGCCTCAATGGAGGGGCAGTGAGCTGGAAAAATTCCAAGCAAGAGACGGTAGCTGATTCGACAACTGAGGCCGAGTATATTGCAGCTTCTGAAGCTGCAAAGGAAGCTGTTTGGATCAGAAAATTTGTTTTTGAGTTGGGTGTGATCCCTAGTATGTCCAGTCCAGTAGATCTCTATTGTGATAATAGTGGAGCCATTGCACAAGCAAAGGAGCCTAGGTCACACCAAAAGTCCAAACATATACTTCGGCGCTATCACCTTATCCGTGAGATCATTGATAGAGGTGAAGTGAAGATTTGCAAGGTGCACATGGATTTGAATATTGCTGATCTGTTGACGAAGCCTCTCCCACAACTAAAGCATGAGGCACACACGAGTGCAATGGGTATTAGATACTTACATGATTGACTCTAGTATGAGTGGAAGATGATTGTATCAAGTCTATGTTTATAAAATTTTGAATAAGGTGTTATTTGGTTCCTTGAATAATGATTGTATACATTGATTGGCAAGTATGTGACTTGTTCGTGAAACTCTTTGTTTTATTTAATGTTATTCTAAAGACCCCTAGTCTTATATCATTATGTGGGACAACAATGATTTATGGACTAGCACATGTATTGATTGATGATCATGTTTCACGAATCATAGATATAGAAATATCAAATCAATAATGTGGACACATGTTAGATAACATGGTGTTGGATTGACCCACTCCGAGACGTTGTTGGGATTATTATGTTAATATGTGCCATCAAGCGATCTTGAGTGGTATACCTACTGGATCCTTCAACCTAAAATCGCCATTGTTTCTCACTATATGTAGTGGTGCGCTTTGGGGCTACCAAACACTACTCCGTAACTGGGTAGCTATAAAAGTGATATTCAGGTGTATCATGAAACATGGAATGGGATGTGAGCGGATTAAGATGGAATTTGCCCCTCCTACATAACAGGAGAGATATCTCTGGGCCCCTCGATGTAGTTGGATTAAGGAAGTGCATGGCATGTCAAGGTGATTAAAGAGTTAATCACAATGTGACTAAAGAGTTAGTCATGAGTTGTAATCCACCACAAGATCGAGTGAATGGTTGAGCTATCACAAAGGTGGCATGAATCTCGCCTTAAGTTCGACTGGTATCGTGTGGCAAAGGGATCCAAGTGTGTGTACATCAAGGTTTAGCCGATATGATCTTTATGTGTATTCAGGAGTCAATATGCCCTGCTAGGTGCCACTATTGACTTTTGGCTTGAAAAGGGTTTTCAGGTCATGGCTGTCTACACATGAACCTAACAGATCACACACTTAAGGGGTTGGAATTGGAAAGCTTGCCTATATGATTGTCTCTAGTGCAAGTGGGAGATTGTTAGTGATGTGCCTAAGAGGCAATCATAAACAATTCGGTTTATAGGCTAAAAGGGATATTGATCCATATGTCATTAGGGTTCTAATGAGCCTACAACGTGGAAGCCTATTAGCATGCTCTATAAATATGTGGAGGTGGGGCGGGTGATGATACCATGCTGAAAACCCTGGCCGCCACTTCCCCTTGGCCGTATCCCGAAACCCTAGCCGGGCTCGCGGTGCTAGCACACCAGCGCACGGCGTTCCATTCTGAACATGTGGACTCCGTGGAGGTGCCACTGCAGTTGCTGCTGTGCTGATCGATGAGAAGCGCAAGGCTATTGCTAGGACGCGAGGAGGAGACGATCGACTGATTCTTTTTCATCGACGCGCATCTACGTTGGACCGGGCTGCTCAAACTCTTCTTCTGCTGCGAAGCGCATATAGTGATAACTATCCATGACTCTCTTACGCGCATGTTTTCTGGTTGAACGCGGTAGAAAAGAAAAAGTTGTAGCTAGCATAGCCTACCCGTTCTCCTTCATAGAAGTATACCTAGGAGACCAATTCTAGGGCATCTTCAGTAGTGTCACTTTAGTTGTCTTTTGGTGCGAAAGACGTGTAAGAAGTGGAGATATCTCTTGGGAATCAGATTCCATCCATCTATGCACTTTCTATGAAAAGTTCTTGAGATTGCCCGGTTATGCTCAAGAGAAGGGTGATTTTGGGGTTTTGATCTTGAGAGCATTTTGGCTTGAGTTTGTATTGTGATCTATCTTGCTATAACATGTGAAAAACCATCCAAGGTCATCAAGATCATCAAGGACTCACAAGCAAGAGCTGATCGACATATCTCTCTTTTGCCTAATTTTGGTGCAAGCTTTCTTGTTTTAAATAAAGATCAGAACTTTGACGTTGATCTTCATGATCCATATTTGAAATATGTTCTTGACATCCTAGAGAGGATTTGTACCAAATTTTATCCTGTTTGGATCACTGGTTTTAGAGCTAGCGATTTTGTTAGTCGTGTACCATACTAATTTCTAATTCCGTTCAGCAAGCGGTCAGACCACTGAGACTTGAGAGGTCAGACGACCCAAACCGGTCCGACCAGTAGTGCTTGTGGTCAGACCGGCTGAGCGGTCCAGCCATTCACTGACCAGCGGTCACATTAGTGAGACTGATTGGTGCACTATGATCTTTGGCTCTTAACTTTGATAAAGCTTGTGAGTTTATGTTTTCTACTGCATCATGTTTCTAATACCATAGAAAAGATTTTAAGAAATCATTCACCCCCTCTAACTTTCCAAACTCGATCCTATAAGTGGTCTCAAATCTTGATTAACTCTTTATAAATCCTAACCAATCTTTTTGCACCACGGATAGTTGACACAAAGCAAGTGGTGAATAATGGTTTTGGATATGTTTCAACATATCCTAGCAACCAACAACACCAAAAAAAATCAAGTTAGAAATAAATGGATCAAGAAATCACTTGGAAAGGTCAAAAGGAGCAAAAACTAGGTTTCTTCATGAACTTGCCAACTGTCTTGATAGGTGGAGATTTTCAGAGGTTATTTCTATCTCTTCCATGTTCTTGGCACAACAATATCAAGAAGGGGAGAGAGGAGAAAAAACCAACCAAATCAGGAGTAAATCAATCAACACAAGAAAGTTTCATGGAGATGAATAAAGATTGATATATTGCTACTTGAGGATGAAGGTTTTACAGACACTCTACTTGGAAGACAAAAGAGCACACCACAATACTCAACTTCTCTTAAACTCTAATCCTAAAATTCATGAACACTTGATCTCAAGAGAGGATGGTTGGATGGTTAACTACAAGTTTCCATTCTAACCCGTTAAATAGATGGGCAAGTCAGCCCCATATAACTCTTAGTGGATACAATCCATTTAGCACAAATTGAAAAAATCTGATAACCCCATACAGACGGGTTTTAATTCACACACTACACTTATGTATACTTTTCAAAGCGCATAAATCCGAATTCGCTAGGTCCTTTACCTTGATCCAACTTGATCTTCTCAGTTTCTCCTTAACCTAAATCGTTTTCTCAAGTTCCGCGGTTTTGCTCCAATATAGTTTTTGGTATTTTAGTTAAACTACTAAAATATCATTTCTTGACCTGGTCATCTCCTTCCATTGCAAACAATCGTCATACATGTCGCGTGTAAATGCACCACTGGCTTACCACACGTTAGGAAGTCTCTCCCGTTCCGATTCCACTAGATCATGCCTTATATAGACTGACCAAACTATACGGTGCAAACCCGCCGTTCGAACTTCCTTTCAACATTTTTCGTCTTTCTCCTGCTGTATTTGAGCTCACTATGTCACCCGCTATCCTTAATCATTCTGGGTCTCAGCTCCTCCATAAGTATAGCCCCGATCATCACTGTTGATCATGATTGACTCCAAACGACCTTGCACATCCAAAACAACTAAATTGTTTTCAGCCACAAATTCTTCACAACTTAACCCACATTAGCAATAACATATCTCATGCAACCTATAAACTTTCCAAAATCATCAATTTTTGTAACCTATCTAAAAAAATCTATAAATTTTAAATTTTCCCTCATTTAAAATAATAATAATTCATCGAAACAAAATAATAGATCTTCTCATGTAGACCTTAAACCATTTCGTACGTACGTTTGGATAAGCTCACGGGGTTCACGCGCAGAGATGGTACCTGCGTTTGTTTGCACCGCGGTTAGTTGACACAACGCAAAGGTCGCTTCAGAGTAGTACTATTGTTGCACAACTTTGCAGAAAGGAAAGCTAGAGGGGTCGGTCAAGCACTAAGGGAAATCAGGTCTGCATGCATGCCTCCTGCATCTGTTCTTCCAATCTTTTCGAGCGACGATTAAAAGAAGAAAGATACATTGGTCTATCGCTGTTAAAGGGGGTGTCGATCGGAAACTTGCAGTTGCAGTAATATATATGCTGCAAGTTGATTTGTATATATCGGGTGCGTTCTCTCTTTGTTCGCTAGGTTATCATGAGCACAAAGGGATCAAGTGGATAGAGGTGACTGGAATCTAAGCAACTACGAGGAGAGAATGAAATGCAATTCTTTGTGGGGGTATTTGTAATGCCATGTGGAGCTTTTGGAGTGTCACTGATGTATATCTCGAATTGGTGTTCAAAGTGGTTTGCAGTTTGGATTTGGGAATATTTAAAGAAGAGTTGAAAATGCTGAAAATAGGTCCACCAGACAGCCCGGATTGCCGAGCCTTGCTGAAAATGGGGTTTAGAAAATCCGGACAGTCCATTCTCTGTTTATTGAATACCGGCAAAGTGACAGAATGTGGCCTCTGAGCTAGTAGGGAAGGAACATTGCTCACTGATAAAGAAACGTAAACGATTAAGAGTTATTGAAATCTGGTCTCCTTACGGTCCGTAAACGGTCTAGAAACGTCGGTGTGCTTACAAAGGAACATCTGTTCTACTGTTTTCATGAGCACAACACAAAGGATAAAGCGGATAGAGATGGGTCATGGTTATACAGAATCTAGGAAACTGCGAGGAAAGAGTGTTATAAGAAAGGAACTTGTTTCCGGGGAATAATAGATGATGAGTGGCATCGCCTTTCTTCCTTCAACGCTATTTTCTCCTTCTTGGGGGGTGATCGGAATAGCGATGACTTTTGGTTTTTGCTGAAAAAATACTGTAGCTGGCTGAAAAAACACTGTAGCTGAGTTGGTTTATTGGGTATAATTAAATGTAAAAAAATATAAAAAAAACCGAAAACAAAAAACAAAAAAAAGTATAAGTAAATTTTTTAAAAAAACAGAAAAAACGAAAATTTTTTACTGTAGCAAGTACTGTAGCTACAGTACCTGCTACAGTGAAAAAATCGCTCACCGCCCACTGCCCACAGCCGTTCTGAGTGCGCCCTTACTCGTATGGAGACTAGGGCTGCCAATCAACAAGCTGATTTGGAGATGGGGTATACGTGCTGGAAATACCTAATGCTAACATACGTGGTCATGTTCTCTTGGGAAGAATGGCCTGCTTTCAATTTTCAGTGAGAGGCGAAGAAAGCAGAAAGAAACAAATTATGACGAACCAAATCAACGGCCTGCGCTCAAGGGGATCTGGATTATGATGATCGAGCGGCTCAAGTCTATTTTAGTAATTACTATTTACCCGTCTAAACAAATTACTATTTACCTTCTGTGTGTACGTCAATGGATTATCGTCTCTTTTGATTTGTTTACTTACCGCGCGATTTGTACTGCTATCCACACTGTAACTTTGAGCTCGGGTGACTTATTTCGCCCCGCCATTGGTAACGAAGAAAGCAGAAAGAAACAAATTATGTAGTCTCATAGTTATCATGTGGTTGGTAGCAGTAGAACCCTAGTTTTCCCTTTCCCTTTCCGTTCAAAATACATGGCGGCGTGGTCAATCTGAATTTCAGAAGAAGTTCTCATCAAATACGTTGGGTTCTGGATCTTGACAATTATGTTGTTGGAAATACGTTTTCAATACAAGCAACATGATAAAAAATGGAAAATTTGACTATTTGCCCCACATTACATTGGCCTTTGCAAATTTGGAACTAAGTTCAAGGTAATAGATTATTTGCCACAACTTTCATGAGTCATTTGATTATTTGCCCTTTTGGACTTTCTTGCTCAAGCAATGGTAGACCTGATGCTTCGGCTGTTCTATCTCTCCACCTTCTCGTTAGCTATCACTGCCTTCCCGAGCTTGAGCGCCGTCGCCTCTCCTCCGGATCGAGCTAGATCCACTTGGATCTATTCTAGCCATCACTCTGATTGGTACACCGCCAAGCTATGTTGCCCATATACCCCAATATCGATATGGATATGCGATATGCCGATACCGCGATTTGCTATTTTTCTAAAAATGCCGATACAACGATACATTTATATATATGTAATAAATATTAAAAAAATAAGAAATTAATGAATTGTTACAAGGAATTAAGAAACCGAGAATACCTTCATATTGATGTAGCAAATTGCTTGGTTATCTAGTTCTCCCTCCTAGTTGTTAGACCAATATAATGCACTACTATAGAAAGCCTAATACTAGACGCCAAATCACATACGGTTTAAAAAAACTGTCTGTGAACGACATTAACACAGACGGTTTTAATTTGGACACCGTCTGTGTTGAAGGCGTCGGAGAAAACGAGTATCACAGACCGTTCTTACCAATAAACCGTCTGTGATATTTCCGTATTACAGACGGTTTTTATTACAAACCGTCTGTGATAATCTGGCATTATCACAGACGATTTTTTTTATTTAAAACCGTCTGTGATAAGCTGCTTATCACAGACGGTTTGTAATAACGGTTTGTATTACAAATTGTCTGTGATAATCTTAAAATTATCACTGACGGTTTGTAATACAAACCCGTCTGTGATGTTGTCTGTCCGATGTTAATATATAACTACAGAACGGTTTGTATTACAGGTTGCTTCTAATAACTTATAACCTACAGACTACTGAGACAAGAGATCATAAATTAAAGGAAAATTTATTACAAAAGTCGCACATAAAGAGATTCCCAGATTCTAATCTTCAGACCGATGTTAATATATAACTACAGAACGGTTTGTATTACAGGTTGCTTCTAATAACTTATAACCTACAGAACTACTGAGACAAGAGATCATAAATTAAAGGAAAATTTATTACAAAAGTCGCACATAAAGAGATTCCCAGATTCTAATCTTCAGAGCTTCGTACGCTTCTTCTTCGACTTTGTCCATTGGATCAGCCACTGAGTTCTCGAACGCCGTTAAGATTGTCCTTGCCCTCAGCACTTCCTCCTCCAGCCTGGGTAAATGATCAGTAGCATAGTCCATAATCTCGTAGAGGATTGCATTGTAAGCTTCCTTAGACTCTGCCGTTTCTGCTTGATCGGCAATGCTATCCATTAGTCTGTGCAATGCCACGAGAGCTTCTTCCGCTCTATGCACATTGTTGAGAAGAACTAGGGTGAGGGCGAATTCCCTTTCTTGAGCGGCAGCGAGACGCCTCCATCGACGGCGGATGATCAAGTCGAGCTGACGGATGCAAGAAAGTTGGGGAAGGAGAGCAGGGTGTGTGCGGAGAAGCTGCTCCAGATGTAAATTGCTGGCCGCCTGTGCAAGGTTCCGGCCGAACAACTCTTGATGAACAAATGAGAGGAAGGAGATGATCACTGAAGCCATATTTGCATGTACTGCGTTGAGAATTAGGCCGGCGCACATATTTAACCTTTAGCAGAGACAGTTCGTATACCAAATTATTGATCGAGACGGTTCGTATGCCGAGACGCTTCGTATAACGATAGTGCTACCGAGTCCCGATGGAGCTATCACAGATAATTTTATTTTGGAGACCGTCTGTGATGAGTATCACAGACGGTTCTTACTAACGAACCGTCTGTGATAGTCAAACATCACAAACGGTTCTTACCAATGAACCGTCTGTGATAATCGCGAATATCACAGACTGTTTTAAACTAAAAACCGTCTGTGATGGTTGATATCACAGACGGTTTTTAATCAAAAACCGTCTGTGATATCACAGACGGTTTTTAACTACAAACTGTCTGTGATAGTAAGTATCACAGACGGATTTTTTTTAAAAACCGTCTGTGATAATGCTGCTATGTATTTATTGCGCCGCTCAGACCGTATCTGTCTTCATTTCAATCCAGATCTTAGCCCGGTGCTGCAGCTGGAGGTGGCAAGGCTTTCAGGCCATTTTTTGTGGAATGAGGCTTATTTGGCAGTAGAGCTTTGAAGATTCATTGAGTTCTTGGTTGCCCTAGATATGGTTAGTAATGAAATTTGTTTTTGGTTGCAATATCAAAATAAGTTTGATCTAGCTAATTAATTTTCGTGAATCGTTATATATATATATATATATATATATATATATATATATATATATATATATATATATACTTTGAAGATCTAGCTAATTTAGATTTAGCTATCCTCAATGCATGTGGTATATATGTAGTAATAATTAATTAAATTAATTTTAATACTAAGTTGTTATATATGTACATTATATAGGACCGAAGCTGGATGTATACCGCAAACCGTGTGAGTGAAGAGTACATTAATGGCGTGTCTGCTTTTACAAGAGCTACCGAGGAGGATATGTTGAATAAGGGGGTGGAATATATGTATTGTCCATGCACTGACTGTGAGAATTTGAAGATGTTTAAGAATCGAGAGCAGATTGAAGCGCACTTGAGTCGGAGGGGTTTCAAAAAGGGGTATACGTGTTGGACCAGTCATGACGAAGTCAATGATATGCCGCCAGATGACATCGCCGGTGAAGTCAATAATATGTCGCTGGATGATGATTGTGGTTCCGATTCGGATAGGCTGCACGATGACAATCTGGATTAGATGCTTCGTGATGTAGAAGAGAACTATGATGAGAGAGAGTATATTAAATTCCGAGGCTTGATGGAGGACTCAGAGAAACCTTTGTTCACGTGTTGCAGGTCAAAGTACATGAAGTTGTCAGTTGTGCTTGAACTGTTGAAATTAAGGCAAGCAACGGTTGGTCCGACAAGAGTTTCACGGCGCTGCTAGGTCTTTTAGCGGACATACTTCCGGAGGGCACTGAGTTGCCCAAAACCACGTATAAAGCCAAGAAGGTTCTTTGTCCATTGGGAATGGAAGTAGAAAGAATACATGCATGTCCGAACGACTGTATCCTCTACCGTAAAGAGTATGCAAACATGCATGTCTGTCCGGTGTGCAACGCATCCCGATACAAACTTAACAATCAATCAGATGATGATGGCGAGGGAACAAAGGTGAAGAGAGGATCTCTTGAAAAGGTGGCATGGTATCTTCCTATAATTCCCCGTTTGAAGCGGTTTTTTGCGAATCCAAAGGAGGCAAAACTGCTACGATGGCACTCGGAGGAGCGCAAGAAGGATGGAATGCTGAGACACCTTACTGATTCCACCCAGTGGAGAAACATCGATAGGTGCTTTGCAGATTTTGGTGCAGAACCGAGGAATATAAGGTTTGGATTGAGTACAGATGGAATGAATCCTTTCAGTAACATGAGCAGCCAACATAGCACTTGGCCTGTGACTCTTTGCATCTATAACCTTTCTCCTTGGTTGTGTATGAAGCGAAAGTATATTTTACTGTCGATACTTATCCAAGGGCCAAAGCAACCTGGGAATGATATTGATGTGTACCTAGCGCCATTAGTGGAAGATCTAAAAGTACTGTGGGACGAAGGGGTACATGTATGGGATGCATACAAACGAGAGAATTTCACTTTGCGCTCCTTATTGTTCTGCACCATAAATGATTATCCTGCCCTTGCTAACCTGTCAGGCTAGAGTACAAAAGGTGCCAAAGCTTGTACTCACTGCTTAGATGGTACAAAAGGTGCCAAAGCTTGAATAACTTAAAATGTTTATATGTGTATATGTTGATTAAGTCATTTTTATACCTCTGGTATCATGCATGTTGTATATCTAGGAAAGAATAGGCACTTGAACATATATTCTTGTTATTTCATAAATCTTATTGTTGTTAAATCTTACTGTTATGCATATGCATATGTATATGTATATATATGTTGCTAATGAACTTAGATATGTATATGTATACTTGAATATATGTATACATATATTGGAATTAAATTTAAGTATGTGCTTATATCGCACTATATACGTATATATGAGAAGGCCAACATGTCATCCGCGCATTCTTCAACATCATCGCCGGAAGCGTCCACTCCAAAATCAACACGCAAAGCAAGAGGACTATCGAAAAAGCCTGAGGGCCAATTTACCATCACAGAGGTCGATAAAACTGGGACCCCTCTCCTTCCTCACAAAGCAGCAAGGGCATTTCGAAGCACGATCGGAATAGTTGCACGAGAATGAATTGAGATCAAATTCGATTCGTGGAAGAGCGTGAGTGAGACTCGGAAATTTGAGCTGCTGACAGAGATTTTTGCATCGTTCGAGATCCCAGAAGAACACCACGACTCCGTGCAACGACATGCGTTGGCAGCAGCGTGCAAAGCATGGAAGAACTTCAAGAGCGTGCTTGTCAAGGACTATATGCAGAAGGATCTAACGCTCTTTGACAGGTATCCATTCCTAGAAGCACAATAGGACGAGTTTAAGGCGATGAAGACGACCGAAGCTTTCAGAAGTGCAAGCGTGGTGCACAAGGCCCTCCAGGCAAAAAACACACATCCCCACAGACTCGGCATAGCTGGGTATGCGGGTAAAATCCCGCAGTGGAGGCAGGAGGACGAACAGGCAATCCTGCGGAACACCGCCCCACCATTTGCCACGATCCCGGATGAGCGCGCTCAAAATTGGATTAGAGCGAGATCATCTACCACGTCGTCGGGGGACATCTCCTTCCGGAACCATGCAGACCAGGAAGTGTCCCACCGCCTGGTAAGATATCGAACTACATATCTTGTAATTACTCCACTACTTCCCTGAAAACTAAATGACATGTCGGGCTCTTGCAGGATGCACTGAGTGTCGAATCTTCCTAGGGATCATTCCAGTCAATTAGGGAGAAAGATATACTCTCCGCAGCACTGGGAAATAAGGAGCACCCGGGTCGTATGAGAGGTCTTGGGTTTTATGTTCCTTGGAATCAAGGTTTCTCAGATAACCCCAAATTGTATCGGAGTAAGAAGAGAAACAAATCCGAGCTTGACGCATGGCTACGAGAGGAGATCAAGGCATCTCTTAGAGAGAAGCTTGCTGATTACGTCAGAGATGAGGTGCGAAGACAAACAGAAGAACATCAGCAGGCCGCCGCCGCTCCTGTGCTAGCCAGCCCCCCAACCGTTGGAGTAGCTGTGCGTCCAATCCTACGACGGAATGCGAGGGCAGATTTCCTGTGGATGACATCTTGCAAGCTACGAAGTGCAAGCTCCAAGTGAGATATGCCTCCGTTGCCTTGTGCGCTGCTTGGGGCCTGGCATATCCGTCCGGTGAAGGGGCCATGGTGCACCGTGCACCTTTAGCTCGTGCTTGAAAAGTGTCGTGGATGGTGTGCATGCCAATTTCGATGTCGTCCCGCTACCGAAGCCCCCCAACGACGAGATCGTGACTCTAGGGCAAGCCATTGGAACCTTCGCCCATGGCCCAAAGAGACATCTGCTGGAGGCTTCTTCACCGGTGGCGAGTTCACAAGGGCACACTGAACGGAGCGACTTGCACCGGTGCCATCTCCACAAGGTCTATCTCCACCACGCTACCCGTGCCGGTGATGAGTCCACGGAGCTATTCCCGGTGCAACAACTTCCATCGGTGCTACCTTTACCCTCCACCTACAGCCGAGGTAGCAAGGACAGCCAAGGCAGCAAGGGCAAAGGAAAGAAGACCGATGATGATATCCTGTACCTGCCATTGGCCCGCAAATTCGTGCTTGGAGAGCCGATGGTCGACCCGGTGAGGCGCCTCTCATTACTATCAGTTAGTTCCAATAGATTACACATGTGGTATATGGAACAATCCAATAAGCTAGATCCAGAACGGTGCTTAGGTATCACTATCAAATTCAGGATGTGTCATTTCCAGCATGAATTTCAAGATGGTGTCTTCGTGGTGACCTTCGATGATTTATTTAATCTTTTCACGCTCAACGCTCTCGACGCCACTCGCTCGATCTTTGGGCCGTAAGTGTGTACAATCACAGTCTCTGTTCATGTCATACCGATAAATGTCATATATAATTTGTTTCTTTCGTGTGTGTGTATATATGTAGACACTTGGTGACTATATCTAGATCAACCAACTTATCGGTTGGTTTCTTGGACCCACACATGGTCGCCAAATTTACCATCAACGAGAATACTGACTTCGTCGAGAGATACATTGCAGTAGCACTGCTGGCTTACCGCGATAAGGAATATGTACTTATGCCCTACAATCAAGATTTTCATTGGATTTTAATAGTAATTGTACCAAAATGGAACAAGGCAATATATCTTGATTCCCTAAGTAAGAATAAAATCGACTACACAGTTGTCCATAAAGTAATCGATAGGTAAGTATATTTTCTCCATACATACCTATAGTGTACTCTTTCTTTTCTTCTGAATGACTAAGGTCAACTTTTTCGAATCACGTAGGGCATTCACGATATTGTAACAGCCCAGCTATTTATTTCAAAATATTGGATTAAATTTAAAATAAAACAATTACTTTTGGTTTCTTAAGTTTCTTTCTCAAAATTTTTTTTTTTAATTGCCTGATTTTCGGCTTAAGAAAAAAGGTTATGAAAAAGTGATTTGAGAAAAAAAAATAAAAACAAAATAATAATAATACATAAGGTATTAAATAATTTAGTTTAAAATAAAAATCAAAGTTATTTAGTTTCTTGAAATTTTAAAAATTTTGGCTAACTTAATTTTCTGCTTTAAAGAAAAGAAGAAAAGCGCCTTTCTGCTAAACAAAAACATATTTTATAAATAAAAATATCCAAATTTTAGTTGGAAATATTTTTATAAGTTCCAAATAGCCTAAGAAACCTCCATGAATTTTTCTAAGATTTTTAAGCTTTATTTGTTATTTATTGTATTATTTAAAGCTAGAAAAAGGAAAACATTTTTAAAAATTGAAATAAACGTCAAAAAATTCCAAAAATATTTTTTTTTCTTTTCAGATTCCAAGGATTCTAAAAATATTTTTTCTGGAATTTTTCCAAATTTTCCTTTTCTTCTTTTTCTCTTTTTCTTTTCTCTTTCTCTCTCCTACCTTTCTTCTCCAGGAGGCAACGTCGCGTGCGTGTGCGTGTGCAGCGCCATGAAAAACGTTGAAGCTTCTTTACACCCTCGTAAATTTTGATTCTCTCAACGGTTTTCCACGAAATCAATTGCATTTACTTCCTCTCATCAAGCTCTTTCATTCCCCAACGTTTCCCCCTCATTCATGAGCCGTTTCACGAGAATTTAACCCATGCCATTCATGGACATGGTCCTTTGATCTCCCTCCTCGGACCTCCACAACCCCTATAAAAGGGAGCCCCGTGAGCCTCTCCTCATCCTCACTCAACCCCGAATATCTCAAGTCCCCACTCCCTCTCGTTTGGTCGCAATCGGAGTATTATTTTTGTGTACCAAACGTTGTTCTCCGGCCTTTTGTGCCTCGTCCGGTGGAGCGCCGCCGCGTTTGACCACACCGTTGGCTTCGCCTCGCCGCGTTCTACGCGGTGCTCACCTCGCCTTCGCCGGAATTTTACCGGAGCACCGTCGCCACCATGGGCCAAATCGGGTCCGTGTTCGTCGCGTCGCCACCGGCCGACCTTGTATGCCCAACCAAAACCAAGGTGAGCATCATGATCCCCACGCTCTACTCTTCGATTCACCGCAAGTCTCGCATGTTAATTCCTCTCCGTTTGCCCGGAACACCGATGTCAGCCTGTAAGCTGCATAAAGTCTTGTCCACCGTGTTTCGCTAGTCCGTTGGCCGAGCTGTCTGCGGCGTTGAGTTCGTCTCGACGTGTTCTACGCCGTGCTCCCCTCCGTTCGTCCAAAAACCTTTCCTAAATATTTGCGCCCGACACCTTGCCATGGCCGTAAATGGCACTTCGTGTCCTCGCCTGTCCGGAAATGCTCTCGACAATCCGTTCACGTCAAAACGTGCCAAACCATCCCAGGAGGCTACGTTTCAGACGGTTTTGGATTCGCCTAACCGAGCGCGAAGATATTGAGTTTTTCGTGTTTCGGTACCGTCGTCGTTCAAACGACGATTGCGTCGCCTCCGGTGAGTTTCGGCTTAGCCGATATTTTTTTTCTAGACTCACCTTACCGCGTTCTACGCCGTGGTTACCTTACTTCATGATATTCTTTGCCCGAAAATTATTCTTCTCTTCACACCCTATGCCGTTGTCGTTGTCCGCGTCGTCACCGTGCTCCGTTTGACGTGCCGCCAATTCCTACAAGTGCCTCGGGTTATTAGCAACCCATTGGATTCACCTCCCATGCCTTTTCTCACCAACGATACGGCCAAAAACAGCGAACAGGGCTGCTGCCCGTTACTGTTCACGCGGGAATATTCCTTCGGAATATTCCTGATTTTTCTTTTTCTAGAATTTTCTGATTCGACAATCTTCCAATCGCTCTTCTCCTCCGTCCGAACTCCGAATCAGGTGATTCGAGTTTCTAAATTCATCTAAATTCATAATCTATTCTTCAGTATATATTTCATAATTTTTGGATTTTCTCGACCGCCCTTGGTTGAGTCTCCTCACCGCCGGAATACTGCCGCCACCGCCGCCCGAGTTACGCCATCGCTCCAACTCACCACCGACCACCTTCCAACCACTTCTGGTATCGCACGAGAGCACCAATGCACTCCTCGCAATCCCCTCTCTCTTTTCTTCACCTCGCCACCCCTCCGCCAAGCAATTTCCCCCGCCGGAGTGTCTCTTTCGCCAACACCGACGCCACCACTACCAAATCTTCGATGGGACCACGCGCACCTCCTTCACCCTTTTTCCTGAACCAAAATATGACCGGAGTACCCCGCCGCCAATAACCTTCCTCAGGCCCGCGCGAACCTTCGACGCCCCTTCTCCGAGCAAGCTGTCGTCGGAGAGTCTCCGCCGTCGATAATCGTGTCTTGCCTTCGCTACACCCTCGCCGTCAGCCAACTTTGTGCAGCCCGAACCGTGCGCCAAAGTAAATCGGGACTCATACTCTTCTCCCTCTTTTGTACACCTCCCGGTCTTGCCGCCGTTGGATCACTCGAATCTCGTCACGTGAAGCCATCTGACGTCTCTCAGCCATCCGATTCTTAGACTCCGACATTCGGAGGCTCATAAGACTCCGATGTCCGGAGGCTCTTTAGACTTCGTCATCCAGAGGTTCTTTAGACTCCATGTTCAAGGCTTTTAGACTCGATCGCCTCTGAGTCTTCGACTTTGACCTTCGAAGACTCCAATTTTGACTTTGACCTTCGGAGACTTTGACTCTAGCCTTTGACCTTCGACCTCGAAGACTTAGACTTCGATCTTCAATCTCGGAACCTTCGACTTCAACCTCCGCCTTCAAACCGACCATGGTTGGTTGACCGTTTTAACCTACGTACCCTCCAACCCATTCGATTCTTTCGATCACTCTGCATAAACTCCAATCCTTTCGACCACAATTGTTTTTCCGACTACAGTCACTCCCAACCACTGTCATCTCTGTCTACCTCCGACCATAGTCGCTTCCGACCACTGTCACTCTTCGCTCTAAGTCTCCGAGTACCTTCGCTTTTTCAACAAGGAGTAGTTGGAAGAATACTCGGTAGTCGAAGTTATAGCCGACTCTGAGTACCTTCGCTTTCCACCACCGGCGTTCATTGTCGTCCCGACCACTTGACTCCGATTACCATTTGTTCTCGACTGTTATAGTGTTCTTCGACCACTATACAAGTTCGAGTAAGTCTTCGACCGAATCTTAATCTTCGAATTCGACTGCACCCGTACTTGGAGTCTTTGTCTTCGGCTTGGACCTCCGCATCTTTAACCGTTAATTCGACTATGGTCTTGACCATGTCTTTGACTACACCTTCGATCATGACTTCGACCCTACACAAATATTGTAACTTCCAACCACTTTTCCTTCATAAAGAAAAGAATTCCAATAATTTGTTTTATTCATTTCTTTGGAATTCAAACTTCCAGAAGTCGTCCTCCTTCTCCCTAACTCCTTTTGGACCAATTCAAATTCCAAAATTCATATTCTATCTCCCGACATTTATTTTATAAAATTTGGATTTTATTTGAGTTTATTTTGTTCTTACTTTTCGCGTGTAGACTACGACTATTTCGGAGAGTATAACTTCAGCGAACCTCGGCAAACTTCAAAGAAAGGCAAGTTACACCTTTGATCATATTGCTCCTAGTAATTTAAATTATTTATGTTGTTTTTAAATTTATTATGCATGCGTACTTTTATTCAAATCTAATTTAAATTTGATTTAAATTCTACTTATACCCAAATCCTTTGTGTATGGTCAAATTTGACATTGAACTTACTTATGCCTTGTCACCTTAGATGAAAACTTAGTTAATACAATAGTATTGACTAGAAATTTTATAGAATTGCTTAGCCATGCTTAGAATGATTTAAGTGGGAATATTTGTTTCACTAGAAAATGATAAGTTCCTAAAATCTATTCTTGACTTCGGTGAGTTAAGAATGAATATGAATGTTTCAAAAAAAAATATAAAAACTTGGTTTGGACCTAGGCGAATGGTTAGGTGGTGGGTGCTGGCATGCCTCGTGTTTGGTGACACCTGGTTGATTGTCAGGCACAAGGGGGTATGTGGATTGAGCCTAAGTCAAGTTAAGGACCGGTCTGTGAGCTACTGTTGCAAAGCCACATCGTACTACCACAAGTTCGGTATGGGACGGACCTAGCTAAGTAATTTGTGAAGTTCCAAGTATAGTCTCGCTATAGGCTGAATGTGAGCGCGGCGTAGGCTGTGGGAAGTCTCACATGGCACAAGAGGGGGCTCCAACTCGTGGATTCGAGTTGTGGTGAAACCTTAGTGGCGGCGTGACTGTTTTGGCTATGGATCATTGTAACGGCCTTGTCATGATCTCCTCGCCGCACACCAAAGGAAGTGTGTTAATCTAGTGGCAATGTGGGATGATCGTGTCTTGTGGGTAAAGCTGTACAACCTCTGCAGAGTGTATAATCTATCCTGGATAGCCGTGCCCACGGTTATGGGCAAGCTGGGTAAAGTTTTTCATGGATTAGACTTTGATTTTTAAAATGATTTCTGAAAAAGCTTATGGATAGATGGATGGAATCCACGATCAGGTGGGATACCTGTGCATAAGTTGGTGTATGGTCGGAGCCTGCACTAACAAAATGAATCCATAAGAGATTTTGAAAAGCATATGGATAGATGGAATCCATGTGAAAACTTTTGAAAAGATGGACCGGTGGGATACCGTGACTAGGTTAGTGTTTGGTCGGAGCCTGCACTAACGATATTATTTTGTTAAATTATTATTTCTATCTACTGTATTAACAATTCAGCTTTTGCACTTATGCTATTGTATTTAAATTCAATATTGTTTTCGCACAAATAACCTTATTAAGCCTTCCTTTGTTATCCCTATGCATGCATTCACTCTGTTAAAACTCCTGGTGTAACTTGCGTAAGCACTTTATGTGCTTACCTTGGGAGTACTTTATGTGCTCACCTTGCTAAAATCTGTTGCCAGAGGATGACGTCAACAACTTCGGTGAGGATGGTGATGACTAGGCCGCGTCTTACAGTCATTCGCCTGTGGGCGGCGGGATGGGCTCTTTGCTTCATTGGTTTTCTTCCATTGCTTATATGTATTTTTGGTTTATGAACCATTGATGTAAAATTTGGCCATCAGACCCATATTCAGTTAATGAATAAATGTCATTGTGCATGATATGAATCTTTGTTATCCACTGTGTGCACTAGCTTGATCCTGGACTAGTGTGATTTACACAGAGGATCCAGGAGTCGTTGCTTCGGGGTCTGACAGATATACGCTGAAAAGACACAGCCCTCAACGCAAGGGGCCAAAGCCCTGACACATGATCTAAAATTTAAGGTATTCGCTAGTACATATTAATTAATCCTATGCGACAATTGGTAGTAATGCCTCTTGAATTAACACATTCTATTTTTTGCAGTGCCACCAGCAGCAGCCGGGCAACACGTGTGGATTCTACATTTGCTACCATATGAAACTACTCGATTCCGTGAGGATCACCAATCCCACTTCTAAGGTTTGTCAATATTCCCATATTTACTTCATACTTATCAAGCTATATATATACGCACATTGATATTCCTATTGACAGGCTGCGTCCATCCCGAAAACTACATTGAAACAGCCCAACCTTGAAGGAATTCTAGGAGAGAGCACCTACTTTTTGGTGGCTTAAGTCCTAAATCCAAAGGGAGAGTTCCACAACGTACAATGATTTTTTTATTGCTCTTATCACTCCGGAATCGAGGTCTCGCAAAAGAAATAGATTCACAATCAACGACTTGTCAGGCTGCACAAGCAATACTTTGATGGCAATCATGCACCATCCAAGTAATGCTTATGCAGCCTGACAAGTTCATTGATTATAGATCTGTTTCTTTCGTGAGACCTCGATTCCGGAGTGATAGAGCAATAAAAAATGCAATATTACCATCTAAGTGCAAATGCAATGTAGATCTTTTGCAATTATGTATTGTTAATGGATATTTTACTTCATTTCAATTAATTGATTTGCGAAATGGATGTTTTATGTTTGTGAAATGAATTGAGATATGAATTGGATGTTATATGTTTCTGAAATTAATTGAGATATGAATTGTCTATATGTGTACATGTTACATAATAAGATAGGCATATAAAAGACATGACATAACACAAATATGTAGTCTAATTGTTGCTCCCATCCTGTAGAGTTGTCTTTGATTGGGCTGGAGGTCCAACATCTGATGCAGATAGGTCCAGCACCCCAAGATCTTCAATTACTCTCTCAAGGTTTGGTTCATCCAATGAGAGGTCAACATGCTGAAGGAAATGAGCACCACCATCAAAGAACTCGAAGCTATCTTCTCCAACATCCTGTATTCTTGATGGGCCGATGTAATACTCTTAAAATTTTCTTGAATGAAGGCGTAAGTTGTGGTGCACAAATGCGAGATCCTTAGCATGTCTAGGGTTCAGCCTACAAACCAGAGACCACTCACCAAAGTAATTAAGTAACTGTATGCAAAGTCAGATTCTTAGATTTATTACTTGGACTATGTATTGAACAAGATACAGAATTTTCCTTCATGTATCTGCATTTTATTACGATAAGATCATTGCACTCTAGTAAGAAAACAATTATTCACTTTTAAACAATATAAGACCATAATACTAGAAGAGATAAATCCTGAAGAGCATCCTGTGGTGGATCAAGTACCAAAGTGCAATAGCCCAAAGCCCCAAATCCCCACTCCCACGAACAAAATGCTAAGAGTAGAAGAATCCAACCCCCAAGGAAAAGCTCCTCGAAGGAAATACTCGGCAAGAAGGGGGTTCCCTCACCTATGGGAAGTGTTGAGGATCTAGACATCGACGTCTTGGTGGGGAGGGAAGGAGATCGAGCATGGAGGCATCAAGGTCTTCATGCTTCGTGGCATGGAGGTGGCGGGGTCCTTGACTCTTGGCGGCGTGGAAGCGACGGGCCGAGGCCAAGGCCAAGGCGGGAAGGGTAGCGAGCGATTAGATGGAGGGAGCGGGCGATTGGAGGGAGCGGCGGTACTGAGGATGCCACCTCCATGGGCTAGGAGACACTCCTGATTCATGAGATGCGGGAGTGGGGGTGGCCAGTCAATTTGTGATGTGTATGCCGAAGGATGGTATGGTATTAGGTCAAGATGTATTAGGGAAGTATCAACGAAGTATTAGAGAAATATCAGGATTTATTTTCTTTTTTTTGAATAATCATAATTTCAGGGATACATGTAGGATACATATCAGAGCATATCGGTGAAGTATCCATATCTGATATCAGCCCAGAAATAGGTTGTTCTCTCTTTTTGGAGAGGGGGTGAAGTAGACAGTGCTACTATATCTTGTAGCCTGCTACAGGTGGGTTTTTTTCGGCTACAATCGATAGCTCTTGGTCCTAGCGTAAGCACTTATGCAAATGAACCGAATGCCACTAAGCCGGTAACCCTCTTCGAAAAGGTTGATCCAATAAAGCCGCTTTGAAAAGGTGGCGAAGAAGTCGTCTCGTTTATTTGTTCAGAGGAAGCCATAAGCCATAATCTGAAAAGAAAGTATCTACATTGTTTAGTTTACGGTCCAACATGCATATATATATATACACATATACACACACACACATTGCATAGTATGTTGTGGATGACTATTCTGCTCTCCTTTGCACTCAGATCCCGATAAGTTCAGAGGATTCAGCACAGATGCTTTACACAAAAGCTTGATCGAAAGCCACTACTATTGCTCAACTTTGCCAAGGAAGCTAGACCTTAGACAAGAGGTCGGTTGAGTCAAGCACTGTGATGGAAAAAAGCTTGCAATTTTTTTCTACCATCTTTCGAATAGTGCAAAAGAGAATAAAGGAACATTGGACACTGGTAAAGAAATATAAATGATTTACAGTTACTAAAATTTGGTGTACTCACGGCTTAAAAAAATCGGTGTGCTTACAAAATGTAAAGCTTTTTTGTGGGGATAGAGATGGCTGGAATCTACGCACCTACGAGGAAAGTATGTTAGAAAAGGCACTTGTTTGTGGGGATATTGTAAAGCCATGCTGAGTTTTTGGAATGTCACTGATGCATATTATTACTCGGTGTTCAAACTTCAAAGTGGCTTGATATTTGGATTTGACAATATTTGAAAAAGAGTTGAAAATGCTGAAAACAGGGGCGCCAGATAGTTCAGATTATCTCCGGACAATCCAACAGTGTTTTTTAGCCGTGCCGAAAATGGGATTCAGATACAGATAGTGCGACTTTTCAACTCAAGGCAGTCCGAATAAAAAATGAGGACATTTAGTTTGTCTGTTTTTTGATGTTCGACAAAATGACAGAATGTGCTGTTTTTTTGGGTGTTTCGATCCTTGATTGATTGTCCGAATATCTAAATTTGGGGAGTTGTTGATTTCACATCTGAGATGATACTAAAGGAACATTGCAAACTAATAGAGAAACATACATAGTTAACAAAATTTCGTTTACCTACGGCTTAAAGAAATGGTGTGCTTACAAAGTTTGCTTCTCAGACGCTTGATTAATGAACATTTAACACAGCAAGCATCTACTCTAGCCTCTTGTGACATTGTTCTCTCATTTTTTCTAGGTTGTCATAAGCACGACACAAAGGGTAAAGTGGAAAGAGATGGATATATAGAATCTAAGCAACTACGAGGAAAGAATGCTAGAAGAAAGGCAAGATGATGAGTGGCATGACCTTTCTTTCTTTCAGCGCTACTTTCTTCTCGTGAACAGAGCTGCCAATCAACAAGCGGATTTGGAATCGGCCGAGTATCCCTGTTGGGACTTGGGAATAGCTAATGTTAAGGACATGGTCATGGTCTCTGGAGAAGATTAACATGTTTCCAGTGAGAGAGAGAGAGAGGCGTATAAAATGTTGGTGGAAAGACATTTTCAGTACAACCATACAAGCAATATGATAAGAAAAAAATAGGGATTAAAATGCTCTTCGATCCTACAATCTTTAAAAAGTTTTGCAGGGAGAGCGTTGAAGAGAGTGTAAAACACCCTGTCTCCAGAAAAATGAAGTGTTCGAATGGAGATTAGCAACAGAACTCACTCAATTTCTTTCTTGATGGAGCACAAAAAGAGTTAAGTGCATTATAGGGCCCTAAACTTGCATGGGTGTTTCACCTTGTACCTCTGGACTTCATATTTTAGTTCTCTAAATATGAGAAAGTGAGTCAATAGAATTATAGATGTCCAAATCCTACATAAGTTGGTAAATAAAGATTACATGAAACATTTTCGAACTAAATCACCATGTAACCATGTAGGTATGATGTGAAACCAATGGGCACTTAGATATTGAAAGAACTTTTCAGATGTCTTTGGGTAAATTTACTAGCTTCCTACTGATCTTTTTTTTATGGAATGCTGACCTTACATAGCAACCATATGGTCTAATTTTAGCTAACTATCATGTTATCAGTAAATACTATTAAGCGCAAATAAATGACCTATGTTGCACTTTACTCTTCTGCAAAATGCACAATATGTGCTGCTGAATCTGAAGACTGGTTTGTTGATCTCATGCATTATTTATATGCCCCCACGCTATATGCGCTGAATCTGAACATTGGTACGTGAATACAGAAGTACATGACCAGGAGCCCCCAGAGCCCTCTGCACTCTTTTCACTACATCCAGCAAGTTTTGTCGGATAACGCAAAAATGCAATATTTCCTGCAATAGGAGTACTACTCTAAGCCCAGCTCTATATGAAGTTAATGTTAGTGCTGCCAACATGCTGCCCAACCTCATCTGTGCCACGAAACTTCACTTTGTTACAACCAGCGTGTAAAAAACTAGATCGCTGGCATCGAAGTGCCAGGCAACTTTTTGCCAATTATTTGATTTTTGGGAAGGAACACAACACACAGGATATTTGATGGATTAGGTCTTAATCTGAAACTTAGTCTGAATTTACAGAACCCAGTTCTTAGGGCCATAAAATATATACATCTAGTAACATAGAACCATAACCAGTATCAGTCATCTGAAATGCAGCAGGACATCTTCGTTATTTACACCATCCAAACGAGCCACACTGTTAAAGGGGGAAAACAATCACAATTCTGCAAAAGGAGAATGATTGGACGAAAAAAAGAGCACGAGTTGAGAACCTTCTTTCAGGCACAGTTCTTCCACTTAGACCTCAGCTGCATCAGTTTGTCCCTCCACGTTGCTGCAGAAACAAAGAGAAAACAGAATTTTGGACACAAATAGCTTGTTTATTCCTCGAAATTCCAAAAATAGCCCCTAGATCACCGGAATTCCAAATCTAGCCCCCTTCCCGACCGCGGAACAACGGGAGGACGACACGTGGGCCGGTGGTGCGCCCGGGGGCCGCACCACCCGGGTGGTGCGCCCGGGGGCCGCACCACCCATCAGAGCATGCACCGTGGTGCGCCCCGCCGCACCACCCATCAGTTCATGCGCGGTGGTGCGCCCCGGCGCACCACCCCACTCTTTACACCTCTCTCCTGAAATGCATTCTCCACCCAAAATATATATTTACTTATATATATAAAGTAATTATTTAAAAAAAATATAGCTACATATATAAAATGAGTGGAAAATATAAATTTGAAGTGGAGTCCACTGTAATAGTTGTGTTAATTTTTGTGCAATTTTGAAAATTTAAAATATTGTTTGGTAGAGTACGAACGAAATTTGTGTGAAGTAACGATTAGTGTATTTGTGATTTTCATATATTGCCGATCGTGAAAATGTGTTAAAGTGGCAATAACAAATTTCAATCATGGTATGTTGTTTTATTAGAAGCAATTTAATGAAAAATTTTTGAGCACAAATGTGATATGAACAATTGGACGAAATGAATGAAAGTGATATTGAACACGTGGGAATGAGTGCAGGAACTGTAATGATTATGAGTTTTGTTAATTTTGTAGTTGTGAAACAGAAAAAATCTGTTAAAATTGTAAAACAAGTTTATGTTCATTGGCTCATTGTAGATGCATAAAAATGATGTTAATTTTTTTAGGAACGACAGCGAGAACGATCGATATATAAAGTGGTAAGTGACTTTTAGGTTTGGTTTGTTTTAAGGGTTTGCAATCCGCGTGATGTTTGTATGTTTTGTCAATTTTGTAATTATAAACTACGGAAAATAAGATAAAGGTGTAATAGAAGTTTATGTTCAATGAGTTGTAGATGCATAAAAAATTGGGTAAATTTTTTAGGAACGATTCGATACATAAAGTGGTAAGTGATGTGGCCATTGGCATGTGGCATGTGTGGAACTCTTCACCAGTAGTCCTAACATGCATGCCTTAGGGAAAATAACTTGCTGGGTCTATTACATTTCATCTACTGGGTGAAGCGTGGATGTTTTCCCTTTTGTCGCGCTTTGAAGATGGCTCCACGCATCATGCTTCCTCGTCACTCTTGGTCTTGAGAGCTGCCTCACGAGCTTGAAGCTCTTCCTCCCGACGCTTGATGGCTGCCTCACGCAGACTTAACCGCCCCGCCTCCTTTGCAGCCATCCTCCTTGCCCTTCGACGGATTTGGTCCACTCACGCGGCGCTCTTGCTCGCCGCATCCGCTGCTCCACCTCGCGAGCTCGAGTCATCTTGACAAAGTATTGTCCTTTGTTTTCCACCGCATCGCCGGTTATTTGGCCATGCCGGCGACACCGATCCACCCATTCGATGAATGTGCAAGCCTATGTGTGACGTGGTAGATGTCATGGATCAAGTTGAAAACGATAACGAAACAAATGATTTAGTTGTCGTTGTTACCACGGTCGCTATCCGGATCCGACACTTGAAGAACCTACGGCCGATTTGGCTCGTTGTACTCGATCCGTCTGCATTTGCAACATCGCCCTAAATCCGCAATGGCACTTCGGCGGTCATGCCACTCCGCACTCCAAATGGGTCGGACTCCGTGAAGACATTGTTGTGTAGTAGGATTTTGTGATGGCTTGAGGAGGAGATGTGGTATGGAAGACATAGGAGGCCCTTATGTAGGCAGATTATCCGTGCAAAGGGCATAGACCATGGAGAGGACGAGATGGGAAGCTTTTGATACTCGTGATAGCAGTAGCAATAAATGTCCCTATGAAGGCTTGACAGAGCCTCGCAAATTTTACGCTTTTGTCATGTCACCATGAAAGCCGGACTCTTTTGTAATGTCATCGCGAAAGCCGCCCGCTTTGTCGAGTCACCGGGCAAAGCCGCCTCGACGCACACATGCTAAGTGATAAACATGGAAATAACATAGCACACAAAGTTTGGTTACATGCGAGCACGATAGAAAATAAACCGACATACTCCTACGATACATGTGCGCGTTGTTATGCGGACGAAAACAAACCCGATCACACACACACCTAATAACCGGGCCATTCACTGACTAGCGCGAATAGCCCCACCATCGCGTGGACCGGGCCATTTTCCTTCCTAACGACTCGCGCCGAACTCCTCGGCCGCCTCTTTTGCCTTGGCCGCTAGTTCCCGCTTCTTTCGCTCCTTTCGCAAGCTTCGCGCTGCCTCACGCGCGCACGCCGAATGAGCTTGCGCCTCCGACGATACGGTCGGCTCGCTCGCCGATCCGCGCGCCATGAGTCTCTCGATGCCCTTCTTCATCCCACCGCTGGAAGTCGAGTCCATCGGTCGTATGGGTGGATCTCTAGATCGATCCACTTGCGATACCCGCACAACGTTCCGGGACTTCGAGTACACAAGAAATGTTAGTGCGCATATGAAGAGAGAAGTAGTGGGAGAGAGACACTATAAGTGGTTCTTACCGCCGCCGATAGGTTCTGTGTCCCAACGTCGGTCCGATAGTCGCTGAGTAGTTTGCGCAACCCCGAGCGCATACCCAAGCCGAGCGGTGCTTCGACTTGAAGAACTTACATAGGTCTTGACACCAACAGAGGGGTGGCATCTCCCCTCGCGGGTCTTGCGCGAACGCCGCTTGGAACCGCCGGATGGGGCCGGCAACGCGATATCTTCTCGGGAGCTGCTGCCCTGCACGCACCGCTGCTTGGGCCGCGCCGCAGCTGCCCTCACCCGCTCGTCGCGGCCGCCGCAGCTCTTGCTATGTCGCGAGTATCCTCCCATTGCTTCGCATCTTCTCCCACCGGGCCTTCGCTTCTTGTCCATCTTGAAAGTGAGGGGTTTGATGTCAGAGTGCTTTCTTCCCAATCCCCTACACCTCCTTATGTATGATTAGGGAGGGTATGGAGAGGTTACTTCACGCTGCAAAAGCTGGTCCGGAAGTAATGAAACCGAGCGAGCTGGCCACCTCGCCCCGTCGCGCCATGTCTTGGCCTCATCAACGCAGAAAGTCGCGCGCTTCGGTTGTCACCGTGAAAAGCTGGCTCGTATTGTCTTGTCCTCGCGAAAGCAAAGCTAATCTTGCGCGGATCGCGAAAGCTTTGTACTCATGTGTCGTCATCGCCAAAGCCGAGCGCCCAGCCTTGTCGCCGCTAAAGCAGTAACCCATACCGCCACGCATAAAGCCGCCAAGATGCCGATCCATGTCTACTGGCCGCAGAAGTCGACAAATGCTTCACCTTACAAAGAAAAAGGTGCGCTGTCCTATCTTTGCATCGTGGTCATGTCGATGCGCAAAGGTGGCCTAGTCCAGCCTTTGCAAAGGTAGCCCTCACTCGCTGGGTGGGCACGCGCAGTAAAAATGAACAAGCCATGAAATGAAAAGATGACACCTCCCGCCCTACGTGAGACCTATTTAAACCGAACGGCCCCGTGTCCTTCTCCGTCGTGCGTAAACATACCATGCTCAAGTCGAGGGTCCAGCTTGATTATGGGTCACCAAAGGAAGAACTTCCTTGGAAAGGAGGGACAACTTCGATTCAAACTACCGCTCGATACCAAGCCGGCGTGCTCAACCCGCATGGCGAAAATGCGCATACAAGGAGGATGCGGTCGCAGGTGTCCGGATGGCCCACCGATGGCGCGACGCTTCTTCCGATGCCCACACTCGTGGGTAGAAATTGCTAATAGTACAATTTTCATTATCGCTATGGAACCTCCTTGTTAACCGCTCTTTCCCGCAGATGGCGAAATGCGACTTCTCACGCTGATCGACCCGCCACGAACGGTATGTTGCCGTGTACGTGACTACATTATGGGAGCGAATATTAGAGTTGGAGGAGCGAATCGAGACTCTCAACGAGGAGAACAACGACTCCGCCAGCAGATGCAACGCGAGAGGGGCAACGAGGAGGTCGTGAACATAGGCGCTCGCACGATCCCGATGTTGCCGTGCGAACCCTAGCAGTATATGTGCGTGCCACTACAACGATGCCCACCACGCCCGAGGCGCCCACCTCAAGAATACTCCACGTGGTGCTACGAGGCTCGCTTGGCATGTAGGCAACGAGGTGTGGGTGTATCTTGTATTCGGCGTGTTTTATTTTATTTTATTTGGTGTGTTCGTGTCCGCCGATGCACAAACCGCCAGCAGTGTTCATGTCACCATGCAAAGCCAGTTGTCTCGCCTTATCGCTGCATAAAGATGTCCTCTTGCATCTTGTCACCGCGCATACCGCCTCTCTTTGTCATCTCGCCCAAAGTCGACCGCTTTGTCATGTATGTCCGCAGAATCACCACTTTTATCATGTCATCACAAGAAAGGTGTTAGCTTTTCCATTTCATCGCGCAAAGTCGATCTTTTACAAAGCTGTCGCCTTTGTTTTTTCTCGAGTGAAGGCCCCCACCGAGCCTATAAGAGGGAGGCATTCTCACCTAGTCCCCTCGCATTGCTCTCCTCACCTCCCGAAAGTTAGTTGTAGCTTTCTTTCGTGCTCACTCCCTGACGACGAAATGAGTCATCTCAAGACCTCTTCATCGGCACCTCCGTAATTTGCCCGCAATGCAACGCGGTAGTGAGATGTAAGACCTCACACACGGCTGCGAATCGGGCGCACTACTACAAGTGCCCTTTCACTCGGTGAGGACGATTGTTTCGTATTCGCTCAAATCGTAGGTACATTTCTTAATCTTCTTGTCATGAAGTGCAGACGGCCCGGCGGTTGCCGCTTCGGGTGTGGGAGGATGAAATGGGCACTAGTACGTATAATGTTCGCCGTGAGAGAGTCGTCGTGGGGATAGCGACTCGTGGAGATGCGACGCCGCTTTCAGAGATGGGGCGCCGCTTCGACACAATCGGAGTGGAAGATAAACGTAATATTGTGTGGTATTTTCTTTATTGTGTTGTGTTCATTTTTAGTGTGAATATGTCGAAATGGAGGTTGTTATCGCCTATGTTCGTAATGTTGTATGCTATGTTGTATCTTGTGTTTGTTGTTAGCTAGTCTTCCCCGCTGGAGAGTTATTATATGTATGTGTAATGCATGTTAAATAAACTTTGTGCGCTATGTGAATTCCATTCATGTGCAAGTCTATTTCCATGTACTACATCCCGCTTTAGTTTCAATACAATGCACACAAATTATGTTGGAGGTGGTGGCCGCCTTTGCCGACGTAAGTGGTCATGAGAGTATGTGAGCCTGTCGCGCGATTTCGACGCCTCAAGGTCGATCGTGAGGCTCGCGTGTTGCCAACAACTCCGTGGAGGGCTGCGATGTATTGCCGAAACGGCGCTTAGCCATTCGGTCGCAGCCGGGTCTATGTCCTGTGCACATATCAAAGGTTGATTAGTACAAAACCGCGCCATTTATAGTGCCGAGTAATCGTAGTAAGTCATGTACCGCAGATTCGCAATGAAGACGAACGACTCGCCTTCGTGTCCGAGTTGTTCCGCGAACCCGCATTCATTTACGATGTGTTAGTGCGTCCGGCGCATATATATTATGTGTTGACATTATATCGCATCAAGTATACGGCAGAAGTCGTGCATGTACTCGCGCAAAGGTACCTTCAGACGCTCGCTCATACATGTGACCAAAACTTCCATGCACGCTTGTCCGACGCCATAATCGCATGGAGGCGTGTCTCGCCTGCCATGCGCCGAGCCTGTGTCACTTTCAATAGGGAGATCTTGTTGGCCCGAACGGAGCATTGGTTGTGGTGTCGCCCCGACCCCGACGGCGCATGAAATCGCTATCTCGTGCAAGCGCCGCAACAAATTGAAGCATCACACTTATGCGCCCAACGAGTATATAAACGAATAGTTGGCAAATATCACACCGCTGGGCCTAAGCGCGTGGAGGACGAGCGAGCAAAGCTTGGCCGCGGATCGCTTCCCGATCTCCGGCCGAGCCGCCTTCGCCTCCGCCCCGCCAATCTCCCGAAGAGGACGTTGCGCTTGCGTACCTCCTTGACGACGATGGCTCTAGCAAATCGTGTCCCGCCGTGATGGCTGCAAGCACAGTGGAACTAGATAAATAAGTGCCAAAAGAGTGAATGAACAACAGCTTGAAATTATCGCATCGCGGGCCAAGTCGCACCGATGATGAGCGAGCGTAGCCGGACGGGCACTAGATTGCGACGACGCCCGCACGAGGGTGGTGGAGCCGATGTGGTCCTCCCACCGCGTCGCGCGACGATTTCATCTCTCGTATGCCGCACTGATGGTCTTGATCGCAGCCTTCGCCGCGTGAAAATGTTGCGATGTAAGACATCCAACGATTCGCCGATTTCGCCGGCCCAACGTAGAAGGTCACAGCCATTGCCATGTATACGATGGAGGCGGTCGATCGCAGTGAAACAAGTATTTAGTGCACAACGCGTAAAGATATATGGCGACGACATACGAGTATTGAGATGTATTATTAAAGTAAACACAATTACCACTTCGCCGCTCCGCAGCCTCTGACGGTCCGACTCGCTCAGATCGCAGCCTCGCGTACGACTCTCATCGGGCGATGTGGCACCGACCCGTAAGTCCGCCGCGGTGTTTTCAACATACCACTTAAGGTATTCCGTACGCCGCGAGGTTGTAGGCCCGTGGCTCGTACACAACCTCCGTGTCCCCGTAGTCACGCCACAAGTCCGCCCACACCGCCGTGGTGGCTGTCCAGCCATTCTCCCGCCGCCTCTCCTCGCTTGCCTACAATTTGGGTGACACATAACACGGTTAGTATTACTATGCATACATAAAGCAATCACAATTACCTTGAAGATACATACCGATGGGAGTCTGCGGCAAGTGGCCGCCCCGGCGGGGTGGAACTACCGGTGCAGCCCAAACCGCCTCATGACGCGCTGTGGGTTGTACGGCTCGACGGCGCAAGAAGACGAGGTGGCAAGTCGCCACCAAGACGATCGTCCCGTGGCACCGAGATGATAGGCCGTGCGGGCCACCTCGCAATGAACTCTATAGTCCATGGCAACCGACTATCTCACTCTCGTGGAGACTCTCCAACCGGTTGTGGAACTCGTACACTCGCCGAGGTCCGCCTTAGCCCATCGGCTGCGCGCAGGTGTCCAACGACTACCCATTGTGGGCCCATGAATGGGGTCGTGGTCTCGCATAGAAATGTGGATCGAGGGCATAAGGGTGTACGGCATCGCAAAGTCCGCCTACTAACCGGAAGTGCTCCTACGACCACAATCAAGTAGAATGTAACACACGGCAAGGACCGCTCCGGCGCCACAAGAGACGCGAGGCATCACATAGGCCTCGTGATGTGGAGCTAAGCACCGCACTTCCCAACTGCACTCGGCACTGGTGTGGCAAGGCATACGCCAAGGACTCGCAAGGTGTATGTAGCTAGGTGAACGGAGTCCCCAAAGTGGTGGTAGGAAATAGGACCCACCCAAAGAGGAATAGCAGTACACGAAGAAGTGAGTCCGCACCACGCCCTCAGCGCATCCTCGGGCAGGTCATGTACCGCCGGCCAAGAAAGAGGGACACGTGCTGCACTACGCGGGATCGCGATAGGGAACCGCCGACCTGTAAGCTCCTTCCGCCACCGATGTCGGGTGGCACTATTGCAGCACCACGTAGAGGTAGTCCAGCTTATCATGCACACATCTCAAGAGTGATCGCCATCTCACCCCACCGAAGTGGAAGGTGTGAGTCTCCGGCCTCCGCCGATCAACAAGTGCGACAACAACGCAAAGATCGAATCGAATGCGTGTGGTACATTTACCATGAGGGCAATAGGCGCAGACTGTGTTCCGCAGTGGGATGTACCGCTCGCCCAGCAGGCCGCATCGCGGGGCCCCTAAGGATGAAGGCTGGGGACTCACCCGATATCCACGCCGACATCGGTGGTGCTCATCCCAACGGGGGTCTACCATCCCATAAGCCATGTCCTGCCATTGAAGCAAAGAATGTTAGTCCAAAACGATAACACAATGTGGAACAAACGTAACGACAGTGACATTTACCAAACATACCAAGATATAAAATAAATATACGTACTCAACATACCCATGCGATGAAGTAAATAAAATACAAAATTGTCACATGACCTCGTAGCGATACCACCATAAAATACAAACATAGCACCATAACGGCACGATAGCGAATTGTAACAAGTGTAGCACCATACAAAATTGTAGAACATACCACTTGACTATAGTACAACACACACATAAAAACAACTAGCAAAAACATCGCATAACTATGAGCTCACTACGGCGGAGCATTGCTTGACGCCGCCTGCTTGGGCACCGCTCAACGAGTGCCCAATCGCCTTGCACACCGCACTCGGACGCCGACGCCGATCCCCACGCTGGCCGTCGCCCATGTCGTTAGGATGCGACGGCTTTGCCGCCTTCCTCGCCGACATGCTTCAATGCCTCGTTGGGCACCCACTTCACTTGACCTAGCCATAGCTCCTCAGAGTGCATGTCCACCCCGCACGAATGGAACTCCGCATCTGTGTCCGATACAAAGCCGAATATCGGTACCGGAGATGTAAGGAGTCGGTGCTCGGCGCCATACCGCGCATGCCGCGTATACATGGGAGCACGGCTTATGTAGAAGTTGCGCTTATTACAGTGCAACATGCGTTGTCATCAATCGTGCGCACTGCCATGCGATCCCCTCTTGTGTGACCCTCATGTAGTTCTCGTCTAAGGCGATCTCGAATTTTCTTCTAATGCCATCCATGGTACGAGCATTATGACAACGAGCCTTCTTTATCTTTTTGTCCATATGTGCTTGGAAAACCTCGAGAATTGTTTGCCCTCGCCTAGATGTTTTCTCGCCATCATGGCTCGCTCACAAAATACCCCACAAGACGGTTCCAAGTCTCTCCACGATCGCCGTGATGGGTAGGGATCTAACACCTTTCAACACACCGCTGTACACCTCGGACATGTTTGTTGTCATGATTCCGCACTTGCTCCGCCGTGTCATGTAACAGGACCACATCGCCAAGTCGACGCTGCTCGATCAACCCACCGTAAACTCCCGACTCTTGTAGAACCTCCACAAGGCCGCCTTCACCGGGCAAAGTTGTTGTCCATGCTTGCCGGTCTCCCGATCAAGCAGCCTCCACAATGAGTCAAACTTCCGCTTTGGTTCTCGCATGCAAAGCTTCTTGAATATCTTCATTAGTTCTTTGCTACGAACCTTGTGTGAAAGTTCGCCGCGAGATGCCTCATGCACCAACGGTTCTTCATGTCATTCCACCGAACGGGGTTCTGCATCGTCGCATTGCGCGCAACGCGACAACAAGCCTGCATTGCGGTCCGAGATGATACACACATCCGGCCGATCTTGCACCACGGCCGCTTCACATTGACCAGAACCAAAGCCGCCATCGTTGTTCTCATTCTCCACAATTGCAAAGGCCACAGGAGTAATCGTCGCTTGCATCACCGCAACCGCAGTGAGGATCGCACTTTGTACTTGCTACCTAGAAATGTCCCATCCATTGTTAGCACCGACGGCACCACCGAACCCTTCGATCGCTCGTCGGAATGACCGTAACACTCTATCAAGGACATAACAATTCGGGCCCCGTTGGGATGAACCCGCCCTTCTTGTTGATGTATGTTCCTGGGTTTGCTTCGCAACTGATGAAGCATTCTTGGGACCAGGTCATACGCCTCGCGACGCTCCAAACATACGCCTAGCACCTTCCGCTTCGCCCGCCACACCTTTTTGTAGCCGACTTCAACCCTACCATGTTAGCCACTTCAGCCAACAAGAATTTGGGAGAAATACACACATCCGCCACCACGAGGTGGCTTATAAGCCCGCAACATACGCCGATGTCATGTTGCGGTGTTTACGTAGCGGCGCCGCAAGCTCGCAATCGTGATCTTCCAAAGACCGTAATCCGAACTCCGAGGTTGTACCTTTGAACCGCCGCGCACGGACCTTGCCAGACATGAGTCGCCCACACATTTCACAATGTAGGTGTCCGTTGGACCTATACACCGATAGTTCCGCTAATGCCGACGCATGTCTAGCAATAGCTCGGCGGCGCACTCTTGTCGCAAAGCACTCCTAAAATGAGTGCGCCTCATTGAACCCCACTCCGCACTCCTCCGCCTCGTGGTAGGACTAGGCTTGCCGCCGCGATGTCGCTAAGTCCGGAGGAGACGATGAAACGCCCGTGGTCACAACACCACCTACAACACCTCCCATTGAAGCCTCGCCATCTTCCTCCTCCCCGTAACCGGCCGTTTCCATATCCTCCTCGCCCTCCTCACTTTCAACTTCTTCCAAATGGTCCGCGAGGTACTCGTGACAATCAACACGGGCGCCCACCACCTCCCAACACCTTCGGCCGCCTCGAAATCCTCCACACGCCTCGCAGCCTCCATCTCCCACTTGCTCGCCGAGATCTTCTTCCGCATTGGCATCTTCATGACCGCCAGTGAGCCTCGGCGCTCATCTCCGCCACCACCACCACAACCACTAGAACCACCAACGACGGATGCCTCCGCCCCGTCCACGAAGTGAATGTACACCATTGGCCTGCCAGATATCGATGCGGCAGGTTGCATACGACCTCCATGTACCGGCCCATGCAACATCACCGTCACCTTTATAAGTTGCCACACAATCTCTCCGCCCCATCTCCCGAGTAGCATACAACGCCGATCCGCAACTTCTTCCGACCGGTCTCCCGATCGAACGCATAACGGACACACCTCCAAGATCATCCAGGTCATGGTGTTCAAACCGGTGCATGGATCACACCGCTCACAATTTGACACGCCCGCCCGCACGCCCATCGCGCATTTGAGCCCACTCCCAAAGAACACGAGTAAGTCTTGAATGTTAGCCATGGGTACCTATGATTATTCCGCATAAAATACCTTAGTACACAACGAAATTTAACAAAACAAAATCCCACAAAATTCTCTACGCTGCACTACTAATTCTCTATGCATCATATGTGTACAAAATAACTTCACACCAAAGAATTTAACAATTAAACACTGCACATTTTATGTGTATTATTTGTTTTGAGTTTTACATATAGTACACAATCTACAAAAATTAATCATAAGATTCGATACAACGTACATAATTTTGTAATTTTTGCACAAATTTATCCGATATAAACATGATATAAGTTGTTACATATAACAACTGATTTCCAAAAATTATAATAGGTTATGTGAACCCTTCCAACAGGGCCACCATGTTTTCAGGGCACCGTGATTATTAATATCAGTTTTACAATATAAATCCATCAATAACCTATCATAATGATATGCATACCTTTCAACATATACACTTGAAATAAATTTTACACAGTACACATTGCATATTATTTATCATGTAACATAAAAATTATTTATTTGTAATAATGTTTGAAATTACTAAAATTTCTGGTAAAATTTTTCATCTAAGAGCCTGTGTATTTTCAGCTAATTATGTTTCACATTTTTATTTCTCTGACTTTTAAGTCCTATGTACAAAATAACATTCTAAATATTGCATAACAATCTAAATATCAAATACAACTACTTGGTCTGCATGCAAAGTCATTTACCTAAATTTAAGTCATAGTGACTACTAACTAATTAATGATAATAATAACACTTGCTCTTCTAAGTTAACTATGGGCATGCACTCAACTACACAAGGCTAATACTATATTTCTACACTAAGAAGACATCATTCACTAACTACAAAATAAACACATTGCTAAAACTAAAATGACATGTCCAAAAAATTTATAGTTACACGGGGGAAAATAATATACCTCTTCTAGAAGTCCACGAGACGATTTACAACTTTCGCAACTACAAAACTCCTAAGTGAAACGAAAAACTGCACACTTGCCTAATTACGTAATAAACACATGGAAAAAATTTTAGTTATATTTTGACAAAAAAATTTACCTCTTCTTCAAACCCACGCGACGATTTACACCTCTCGCAACTGCAAAAACTCCTAATTGCAAACGAATAAACTGAGAGTTTGCCTAATTACTTAATAATCACACAAAACAAATTTTAATTACAGTGACATAAAAAATTTACCTCCTCTTGAAGCCCAGGAGACGATCTATAACTTTCTCAATTGCACAAACTCCTAATTGCACACGGAATTAACTGTGCGCCGCGATTAAACCTCTTCACTTTCTTCACTCTTTCTCACTCTCTCAGAATGAGCTACGTAGGAAATGAAGCAAATGAGCAACGATGGAGAAGGAAGAGGATGATTTTAACGCAGCGAACGTGAGAAATGATATGACATAAAGATACACAGTGCATCACTATTTCACATGTTGCAATGATTCCTTGGCTTGGCGCGGGCGACATCAATTATCGGAGGAGCAGAGGCGAGCGCCGCGCGGGAGAGAAGCGACAGAGCGCGCCAATTATCGGTGCAAACAGTGGGTGGTGCGCCCGGGGGCCGCACCACCGCTGCGGAATAGTGGGTGGTGCGGCCGGGGGGCGCACCACCAGTGCATGCTACAGTGGGTGGTGCGGCCCCCGGGCGCACCACCCGGGTGGTGCGGCCCCCGGGCGCACCACCGGCCCACGTGTCGTCCTCCCGTTATTCCGCGGTCGGGAAGGGGGCTAGATTTGGAATTCCGGTGATCTAGAGGCTATTTTTGGAATTTCGAGGAATAAACAAGCTATTTGTGTCCAAATTCCGAGAAAACAACGACCTACAATACTCTGCTCGGATATCAAATAAATTTCATTATTTCCGAGACTAATATGTGAGATCAATCTTTCGTTTGCTCCAGCTACTTGATGTCCCATTAAGTGAGATTTTTATTTCCTTCTTTCCTTTGCAGAGTATGAAATGATGTTTGTTTAGCATTTCAAATGATCTCGAGATGACAACACTACATGAAGTTTCCTCCAAAAAAATGAAATCCTTGTCAGATAGGATGCATTATTTTGAGTGCGTTGATGTACCGGAATAAGGCCATCAGAAGAGAGTATCATTACCGGCATCTTTGTATCTCTCTTCAGCAGCTGCAATGAGCATGTTCCGCACCAATCCAAACTCTTCAGCCTCAACGCAGGGCTGTCCGTCAGGTCTGATAAAAAGCCAATTGTACGAAAAATAAACGTACAGGTCGACGGATGAGCTTTCTAGATCTTAAATAGTAAAATAATACAAAATCTCCTTAAGGAACCACAGTATTGCATACAACGAAGAAAAGTATCATCAGTGACTCGTTGCCCTTACACGAAACTGTGTTAAACCACTTCTCTCAAAGGTCTGTGATTGCACAACTCTTATGCACATTACAATTCAAGTGCATTTTTAGTTGTCAGAAGAACTAAACAAGTTTGTGTGCAAATATACAAGCAAACAAGTTCTGTAAACAACAACCCATCTGACACACCAGCTGCGACTACCATTCTTGCTGGCTCGACCTATCTTATGCTATCACGGTATGCAAGACTTCCATGGACTTGTATAGGAACCTGTCAGGGGCAATGGAATAAATATGGATGCAATTCTTTCTATTTTTTAGGTTGGGTGGAGTTAAAATCATGTTAGCTGTGAAAGATTGTCTAAGAAGTACATTTTTGAAAAAGGGTGATCCGAATTCATACCGTGTCTGTGTAGGACACTTTATCGTCTCATGCCAGACATGGTATCAATCCAGAAATTTTTCTATTTTAGCCTTATTTTTGAAAAATATTCACATTTAGACCCTTAGTAGTTTTAATTCCGTATTTGGACCCAGAGGTCGGCGCCGTGGGACACGGCGCCGAGGTAAAACGTCTTGGCGCCGTGGTCCATAGCGCCGAGGTCGCATGCCCGCTCCAGCGTGCCGGCCTGCGTGGCACCGAGGTGGCAGCCACCTCGGCGCCGTGGGTCATGGCGCCGACCTCGGCGCCGTGGGCCGTGGCGCCGAGCTCTGGGATAGAGCAAAAATCTAAGGTCGGAATATGTATGATGTCTTCGACCACCAGGCAGACCCGATTCCATAAGTCAGACTCCATGTTCGCCTGTGTGTGACTCAAGAAAGTCTACCGAGCATTCCCTTTTTCACGGATAGGCAAATTGGGAAACACTTCTTCGGATGTAGTGAGAGTTTGAAGAAGACTTCGGAATCGCATGAAAATGTTATTTGAGTCCTACGAACCCAATGGGTAGGATCTACTCCAATTGGAATCTATTAAGAAGCATAATGTGCTCAAACTCTGAGAGAATGAACCTGCCGTTAGTAGTAAGTAGATTCTTTTCCGGCTATTGCATGCGAAAAGCCAAGATAATAAGCTTATAAAGTTGGAACGAACATGGCGCGTACATTTTTATTACATGCATAGCATATAGCATGATATCCGACTAACCGACCTAATCGCCGCATTTACCTTCTCGTGCGAACTGGGTCTATTACATCTTGTCTACTGGGTATAGCGTGGTTGTTTCCCCTTTTTGTCGCGCCCTGAAGATGGCTTCGCTGCATCCTTCTTCCTGTCACTCTTGCTCTTGAGAGCTGCCTCACGAGGTTGAAGCTCTTCCTCCTGACGCTTGATGGCTGCTTCACGCAGAATTAACTGCTCCTGCCTCCTTTGCAGCCCATCCTCCTTGCCCTTCAGACGGATTTAGTCCACCCTCACGCGGCGCTCTTGCTCAAGCCGCATCTGTCGTTCCACCTCGTGAGCCTGAGTCATCTTGGCAAAGTATTGTCCTTTGTTTTCCACCTCCACTGGCCGGTTCCGTGGCCATGCCGGCGGCACCCGATCCACACATTGCATGAACCCACAAGGCTATGTGTGGCGTGGTAGATGTCATGGATCAAGTTGAGAAACGGTAACGAGAAACAAAGGATTTAGTTGTCGCGTTACCACGAAGTCGCCATCCGTGTCCGACACTTAAAGAACCTACGGCCGTAGTTGGCTCGTGTATCGATCCGCCGAGACGCACAACATCGTCCGAAAGCCGCAATGGCACTTCAGGCGCTCATGCCACTCCGGCACTCCAAATGGGTCGGACCTCCAGGAAGACATTGTTGTGTAGTAGTATTGTGATGTCTTGAGGAGGAGATGTGGTATGGAAGACATAGGAGGCCTTTATGTAGGCAGGTTATCTGGTGCAGTGGGCATAGTCCATGGAGAGGATCTTTTCGCTTTTCCTGGATTCCAGTGTAGCAATAAATGGCTCTATGTAGGCTTTTCAGAGACTATAGTCTCATAATAAATTCATACTTCGTAGCCTTTTCAGAGCTTTCAACGCAAAGCTGGGCTCTTTTGTCATGTCTCTGCGCAAAGATGTCGCGTTGTATCATGAAAATTCGTATGTAGGCTTTTCAGAGTCTGTAGTCTCGTAATAAATTCATATATCGTAGCCTTTTCAGAGGCCAGTAATCATAATTCCTGTAAAGGCTACAGGCCTACGCCCCTATATGTGTACTGGCATTACTTTGTTGAAGCGACGGAAGCCTGAAAAGCCTAGAAAGCTAATTGTTGCGTCATTAGTCTATCTCTCATGTTGTGTCATTGCAAACGTGTCGGCATATGAACTACTTATATCATGGAAGTCAGAAAATTTTGGCAAGTTCCCCCTATTTTTGGAGCCACTCTAAACACAAATAACACATGAATATAAAATATACACATATATACAACAAGTAGCTCATTACAAAACCCATCTCAGTCCATACGAACAAAGTACAAATAGTACATAACGTTAAAACAGTCCATACAAGTGAAACGGCTAGTCTCGTCACATCGCTCCTAGCCTTACCCTTACCGGCGCGCCGCTACCGGAGTGTAACGGCTAGGCTCGCGCGCGTCTGCGTGGTAGAGGTTGAGTCGAAGGAGTGTCTACGAGCCGAGACGGCCTATCTCATCGTAAGTCCGCTCCACCTCGCCCTCGCTGCCGCCGTGACCGCCTGGCCGGGAAAGTGTCGCCTCGTGGGGACAGCTCAGATCGTGGACCCTTGCCACGCCGGGTCTGCAAGTCTGGTCTGAGGCACGTACATCCTCGCCGCGCTGTCTCCGCAACCACAACGACTCACCGCACGGCGTAGCCGACTGCTAGCCTCTGTCGCCCAACATTTTGTTAACCAACAAGATACGAAGATATTAGGTACTAATTTTGTGAGTGGCTTTGTCGAAGCTTACCTCTAGGAAGCTACACGCCCCGACGCCGCCGACCGCCCCGAGAAACTCTCTATGTCCTGCACGGATCGCTTCGTGGTGTTGCTCGCAAACCAAAGAAAAGAATGGATATTTTGCTATATGTAGTGGTATTTATGTCTATTGGAATATAAGCAATGAGATTGAACATTACCACTGGTCCAGATCGGTGCCGCCTCCACCGCGCCCCAAGTCGAGTAGACTGGTCGGGCGTGTCTTCGCCGCGGAGGACTCAATGTCGGCATAGTCATCTTGAGTCCATTGTCCCTTGCTTGCTCCGCCGCACCGGTAGCAAACTTGGTACCGCCGAAGTGCTCGTTGTCGTGCGGCTCGCCGTTGTCGCCCACGTGGTCCCGGAAGTGTCCCCACCTCAACGTACACATGGTGGTGCCGCTCAAGTCTGCGTGACCTTCTTCCGCCGCTAACGATCAAATCTGCATGTTACGTAAACCAATAGGTAAAATTAGTGGAAACTCTGTGCAATTGGAATCCAAGGTTAGAATTGAAATTGCATGGCACTTACTTGTGCAAGGCCACAGACGTGGAGAACGACGCTACTGGCCACAGCTGCCTCATACCAAACTGGCGTGCAACTCTATGTGGCAGGTGATACTCAACAGCATAGAAACAGATTAGGGGGCACCTCATCCTGTAGAGGGCCTCGTCTATGCCGCACTGCTGGCGCTGAATCAATGGCCTCCACCTCTTGCTCGGCGTACGGCTCCCACTTAACCTGCATAGCAACAATTAATTTGTAAGGTACTATACTAACAAATGAAAATCATGATACCAAATGGAATTAACTTACATTGAGGCCGTGGAGCGCATCTAGCTCGCTCGTACTCTAGGTAGGCCCGCTCGCCCCGGCGTAGGGAATCGAGACCGGTCCCAAAGATATGCAAATGTCGGACGTTGATTTAAGAGGAACCTCTCAGAAACTATGGACGAGGAGGCAAAACCGTGGGACGACCCATCGGTAGACGACACCACATCCACACCGGAGGAGGTAGAGGCAACCACCTCATCGATGAGTTCGCAAGTCCGACGACACGCCTCAGAGGTGGCGTAAAGGAACGCCAACACCCCGTAAGCCAGCTGTATCGCCCCGCCGTGTCCTGGGCCAAGGAGGCAAGGGATGTACATCCACGACGCTACCGCCCTCTGCTCCGCCGGGAAGAGAACACAGCCAAATAATCAATGATCCATGCTCTGCAATTATATGTAAAATGATATTAAATCAAACTAAGTCAATTGTAGAATAAGCTCGATAAGACGACGAGTTGGCTCGACATCCACCCCTACCGCAGAGTAGGCAATCGCCGCTCGCCCGCACCTTCGTGACACATCGCGAAAGTCCGCCGGAGCGTGTGATTGAACTCCATAGTGCGATGGCTCGCCTCAGAGGAAGCTTCTCCCGAGGAAGGCCTCTACTGGCTCTCCAACCAGCAGCACGCACGGTCCGATCACCGACGACCGTGAATGGCGACACCAAGCATCTTCCGAGTGTCCTCGAGCGCATAGTCATCTCCCGAAAGGGAGGTGGAAGCTGTGAGTCTCCGGCCTCCGCCTACATGACACCAAAAAGAGGACGACATGTCAGAGAATTTGAGGCGCACATAGCCGATAAACAATGAACATGCAAGCGGAGCAATGGTTTAGGATAATACCTGTCAACCAGTGCAGTGATAGCCGGGGGGTTGAAGTTGGGCAACCCACGGTGAACCTGGTAAGAGATGGCGTCTAGGCCAGCCCTCTCCAGGAAGGGAGTGTACCTCTCGTCGTACCGCATGTCCAGGAACCCGTCATGGGTTCGAGGACGAAGGATGGGCAGCTCCTGTATAGAATACACCAATTTTTTTAGTTAATCCATCAACATAAATCATTAATTGTACAAGAAGTGATGAAGGCAGTACCCTCCCCTCCGCGGTGAGCCGTCCTTGGTGGTTCTCCTCGTAGTACGGGTCTAGCAGGTGCAATTGCGCCATCCTACAAAAAAAATAAATTTGTCAGTCCAACATAGAAGTAAACAAAAATTTTAACATGCATAAATTATGGAAATAATAAGAAATTAAACAAGAAACGCGATCTCGTAAGGCTCCAGATCATCCACAATTTGAACATCCACACTGTTGGAGTCCCTACAGACTTCTTCAACGTTGTCAGATGGAGCAACGGGAGGAACACCCACATTATCATGAATGTCTCCTGCATCATAAGCACGAAAACGATGGGATTGAGATAAAAGAATGGAATGACGGGAAAAGGCTAAAGTGTTGCTCGACACTTACTGGGATGATCCTGAGGGGCCGCCACGACACATTCAACTTGAACTGGTTGAGAAATCTGAACCTCGTTCGGGGCAGATAGAGCATCGGGCACCTCAGGAACTTCTTCCACATCCACCGCAAGGTCCGGTAATGGAAGGTCAAAGGGTGCCTGATCACCTAGTTCCGGTGAATAACCATGAGGGGTGGGATCAATGGACACCTTCCGCACAACAGGGTCCAAACATTGGAACTCATTCCTCATAACCAATTTGACATATTTGTCCCACTGATCCTCACAACCAATTAAGATCAACCACCTTAGAATTATGTCTTTCGAACCGAATCAAGTAACCTCAATCGTGATGCTCTCCTCGTTTGCATGACAATGTAGCTCCTCCCGGGCCCTAGCAACCAACTCACTAAACGACGGCCTATCACTGAATATCAGAGGCACCCTTTGCATTTCAACAAATAGAACATTTCCATAATCATCACTTGTCACACTGCCTCCATGATATAGGGTGACTAAGTTGTCCATCTAGTTCATACAGAAAATATGTTGAAATACCATCAGTAACATGTTGAAATACCATCAGTAACAAAACCATACTATGAAGCAGTTGTTCACAATTGAGAAGTTATGGTTGGCAATAGCAAGTTACCAAATTTATCCAAAATTAATGAAGTTAGCATAGTCTAATCAATTCATACTACTTTAATGGAACAGATTGGTTTATAGAAAAGTGTTTCACTGCAACAGTTAAAGGTCACTTAGGCACTTAGCTCATGTCTAGAAAATGCAACACTAAATTCATAGGAGAAACAAATGCTCAAGAAGGATCAAAACCAACAGAATGGTAAATGTAGAAGCACAATTCCATACAATCAATAGAGAGTAGACTTCTATGTGAACTAAATGGCCACACAAACAAATGAAGGCTTTTTAGAAATATGGAGTATCTTCTATTATGAGCAATGCAACTATGCATTCCCTAGCTACATTCGTATTGTCATTTTATTTTACTAGCTATTGGAATTGTCAGTCTACTCTCAGCTAACAATCCAGCACATTATCCACAATGCCTCACCAAGAAACATGTCACCCAGGGAACCATCTACCAATCATCAAATCCCCAAGCCCCCGCTAACTGATCGCAAACGACCTCAATCCTCAACATCCACACAAAACTGCCGCCTAGTGTCAAAAACTATCACATAAGTCAGGCGCTCACAACATGTTCCAGAGCATGACGCACGGACGAACATTTCCATCGCCCTAAACCCTTAAACCCCCATGATCCATTCGGATGTCTCGATCCTCGCACTTCACCACTTGCCCTTACAACAGGAAAAAGCTTAAACACCATGAAACCATCGAGAGCATGCGGTTAGCACGCCATTCTGCGCGCCCACCACCAGCTCAACGAAATGCCGCGTCAGACAAACATGGAAGCAAAGACACCGATGTCACCACAGCGATGCGAAACAGATGCATTCGAGGTTAGAGAACTCACGGGGCAGGTGGGACGAGTAGCAGAGGAGAAGCCCCTAGCGATGCGGGCGACGGGCGGCGGGAGGTGGGGCGCGGCGCAGGAGGCGGGCGCAGGAGGCGAGGCGGCGGCGGTGGGGCGCAGGAGGCGGGCGGCGGAGGCAGGAGGCGGGTCGAAATGATGGACAGAAGGAAAGAAACAGGGGAAAAAGGCGGGGCACGGTGGCGCCGAGCTCGGCGCCAAGATACACGACGCCGAGCTCGGCGCCACGATCCACGGCGCCGAGGTGGCTGCCACCTCGGCGCCACACAGGCCGGCACGCTGGAGCGGGCATGCGACCTCGGCGCCATGGACCACGGCGCCAAGACGTTTAGCGCCGTGTCTCACGGCGCCAACATCTGGGTCCAAATACGGAATTAAAACTACTAGGGGTCTAAATGTGAATATTTTTCAAAAATAGGGCTAAAATAGAAAAATTTCGGGTATCAATCTGTAGCAACCGACTCTGATTTGGATTTCTCTCCATGTGGGACTCTTTTCTCCCACACTATATATATACCTCAGTAGTCCATAGGAAGAGTAAGGCTGAAGAGAAGCGTTCCATTGCAATTTTTCCTTATTTTAGTGATTTGACTTCGAACGCCCGTGGTTTTTTCCCGTAAGAATTTTTCATGTAAAAATCTGTGTCTTTTGTCTCTATTTTTTATGCATTATTTGCAACAAGTGGTATCAGAGCAAAGAAAAAAAATCGCGTCGTCCCGGAGTAAATCGAAGTAGCACAACATCGGCGTCCCTTTCTGCGCTTGGCAATTTTGATGAATCCGAGCAGCCTATGTTTTCCGTCCTCAAGATGAAGCCAAACCGCACCAGCAAAAGTAGCAGCGCGAGGCGACCTTCGGTCCAACACATGTGAAGCCAAGCCATACGTGAAGAAAAGCCTCCAACACACGCCATCACGTGATTGCTTCCAACACAGAGAAACAAAAGGTGCACGCAACCTGAAGCAAAGGTACAAAAAAAAGGTGCGTTGGTAATCTTTTTGGAGGAAATTGAAAGGTGTGCTGCGAGCATATTGATTTTAGTGTTATCTTTTTTATGAGAATTGCTAAGTGCACACGGAAGCGTACCAGAATTTTTTGACTGCTAGATTTTTGTAAGGTTCCATACTAGCAAAACTTTTTTTTGTTTTCTTCTGCATGACGACTCTGAAATATGATCTTCCGCTGTTGGATCGCGATATGAGATTTTCTCTATGGCAAATCAAGATGTAGACTGTTTTATCACAGTTTGATTTGGATGATACTCTTTTGGGGATCGACAAGATGCCAGCCACATTGTCCATCGATGAGAAGCAACGTAAAGATCGTAAGGCCTTATCTCAAATTAATCTTCATATATCAAATAATATTATGTAGGAGGTTATGAAGGAGATATCCGTCGCCGCATTATGGCTGAAACTGGAGCAGATTTGCATAACCAAGGATCTGACGAGTAAGATGCATTTGAAACAAAAGCTTTATTCACACAAGTGGCGGAGGGAGCCTTATTGCTGAACCACCTGACAGCCTTTAAAGAAATTGTTGCTGACCTCGAGTCTATGGAGGTAAAATATGATGATGAAAGATTTGTGTCTTATTTTGCTATGCTCTCTATCTAGTTCGTACTCTACTTTTAGAGATACTATTTTATATAGTCGGGATACTCTTACTCTCAGTGAAGTTTATGAAACTCTGTATGCTAAAGAAAAGATGAAACTTATGATTCCCAGTGGGAATTCGAATACGTATACAAAAGGTTTGTCTGTCCGTGGCAAGCAATATGAGAAGGGTTCATATGACAATTCAAGAGGCAGAAGCAAAAGTAGATACAGAGGCAGATCTAAATCCAGGAACATGAAGTCATGCATGTATTGCAAGAAGGATGGTAATGACATATCCGAGTGCTGGAAGTTGCAGAACAAGGAGAAGAATAATAATTTCAAAAAGGATCAACAAGAGGATGAAGCTAGAGCCACCGTTGTCACAAGAGAAGGTTCTGATGGAGGTGTTCTCATTGTCTTTGTCGGTAATTACAAAACCGACAATGAATGGATTCTTGATTCACCTTACATTTTTCACATGAGCCCGAACCGTGAGTGGTTCGTTACCTATGAAACTACACCAAGTGGATCCATGTTGATGGGTGATAATACACCATGCAATGTTGTAGGCATTGATTCTATCCAGATCAAGATGTTTGATGGCACTATCAGAACTTTGTCGGATGTTCGTCATATTCTGGATTTAAAATGAAATCATATCTTATTAAGTACTCTTGATGTTAAAGGGTACAAGTATTCCGGTGGAGGTACAGTTTTGAAGGTCACAAAAGGTTCTCTTATTGTGATGAAAGGTGATATGAAAGCTACCAACTTATATCATCTGCAAGGCACTACAATTTCAGTTAATGTTGCTGTTGTCTCAAATAAATCATTTGATTCTAATGCTACTAATCTTTGGCATATGCGTCTGGGGCATATGAGTGAAGCTGGAATGATGAAACTATGCAAAAGAGAATTTCTTGATGGTAAAAACATTGACAAGTTGAAGTTTTATAAACATTGTGTCTTCGACAAGCAAAAGAGGGTAAAATTCAGCACTGCAACTCACTCTACAAAAGGCATATTAGATTATATTCACTCCGATTTGTGGGGAGAATCCCGCGTTCCATCACTTGGAGGTGTAATCTACATGTTGACCATTATTGATGATTACTCAAGAAAAGTTTGGACATACTTCATCAAGCAGAAATCGGATGTATTCAACACATTCAAGGAGTGGAAGACTATGATTGAAAGACAAACTGGCAAGCATGTCAAGAAGCTTCGTACTGATAATGGCTTGGAGTTTTGTTCAGGAGAATTTGAAGCTTTATGCAAGTCAAAAGATGTTGTGAGAAATTACACCATTCCAAGCACTCCTCAACAAAACGGTGTGGCTAAATGTATGAACAGAATCATCATGAAGAAGGTACATTACATGTTATCAAACTCTAGATTATCAAAGAGTTATTGGGCTGAAGCCGCTTCCACTGCTTGTTATTTGATTAATTGGTCACCAAATTTGGTTATTAATAAGAAGACTCCAATTAAGATATGGTCTGGCTCTCCAGCAGTTTATTCAAATTTGAGAATATTTGGTTATCTTACTTATGCTCGTGTCAACAATGGTAAATTAGAACCTAGAACAGTTAAGTGCATTTTTCTTGGTTATAAAACTAGTATACAAAGATATAAATTGCGGAATCCTGAAACTAAGAAGGTGGTTATAAGCAGAGAAGTTACTGTAACATCCTGATTTTCAGAGAGTTTTAAAACCCTGAATTTAAAAATTAATTTTTGGAATTTTTCTGAATTTAAATCAAGCTTAAATGAATTTTTAGAAATTTAAAAAAGATTTAATATGATTAAAATAAACTTCAACATAAGTTGAAAATATTTTATTTGCGTTCCTTGTGTCACAAGGATTTTTTCTAGAATTTTGCTGAATTTTTGAGATTTATTTGCTATTTTCTAGACCTCTTTGAAGTTATTTGGATTTTCTAGAGAGAAAAAAGAAAATAAAAATTCCCGCTCTCTCCCAGCCGCCCGATCCTCTCCCCTCCGCGTGCCGGCGATCCCGGCCGCCCACGCATCGCGCCGCTGCCCCGCCACGCGTCTGCGCCCTCGGCCTCGGCCGGCCGCTCCGCGCCTCGCCTCCGCCGTCCGATCGGCGCCCCGCCCACGCGTCGCTACCGCCCCGCCGCGCCCTCTCTCCCGTGCACGCGCTCGCCCCGCCTCGCTCCCCCGCCGTCGGATCCGCCCCTTGCCGCATGCCCTGCATCCGCTTGCCCAGCCGCGCCCGCGCCCGTGTAACCCTAACCCTAGCGCCGCGCCGCCGCTCGCTCCCAGTCGTTGGATCATCTCCGCCGTGCCACGCGCCAACTTCCCCGCCTTCGTCTCCGATTAGAAGCCGTCGCCGTATCCGTTCCGGTCTCGCCTCGGTTCACGTGCTATTTAACCCGCCGCCACCTCAGTTCGTGTGCTCGCCACCCTCGGTTCGTGCACCCGCCGCCACCTCCACCGCCCAACGTCCCTCTCCGTCGTGCCCCACCGCCGCCGACGTCGGAGTCCTCGTCGCATCCGCCGCTTCGTCGCCTCCGTCGCCGCCGAGGACCTCGCCGCTGTCCCGTGCACGCTCGCCGCCCCGTGCCCTTCCCGTCTCGCTGGAGAGCACGCCGCCCCGAACTTCTCCGCCGTTAAGCCCGTCGTCCCCTGCGCCTCGGTAAGCCCGAACCTCACCGCTGGACCCCGTCGCCGGATGCTAGACCCTCCGCCGCTCCCTCCATCCCGGCGCCGGTCACCGTCACCTCGCACCGCCCTGGCCACGGAGCTCCGCCCCTCGGTCGTCACGCCGGACGCGTCCGCCCACCCCGCCTCGGTCCGCACACCGCACCCACGCCTGCGCCGCGTCTGCGCGACGCTTCGCGCGGTGCGCCAGCCACGCGTCGGCCATCGGCCAACTCCCGCCTCCGCGCGCGCCCAATCTTAGCCGCCCGTTCCAGATTCAAACCTCCGGCCTAGATGCGCCCATGTGTCGCCTTCTAAGCTGTCTGATCCCGCCGCCATTGCCGCGCCCGCACCGAGCCACGTCAGCACTACCCACATGGCACGCCACGTCAGCCCTAAGGCCGTGTGGCATGACACGTGTCCTGCCACGTCAGCAAGAACCGGCCCCCAGGTGCCACGTGGTAGCCACGTCAGCTGCCACGTCACCCCGTGCCACGTGGCAGCACTAGTAGCTGCCACGTCAGCCCTAAAATTGTTAGTGATATGCCCTAGAGGCAACATGGAGATGTTGTATATATATCACATACTATGTTTATGATACATTATTTTGTTCCTTGGAATAGACATCATCATTATTGATCAATGAGTATGTGACTTATTCATGAGACTCTTAAATACTAAGATGTTGCTATTTCTAAATGATCCCTGATCGTATATCATATGAGGAACAAATATGATTCAAAGACAAAGATCAGCATATGTATTGATTGATGATCATGTTTCATGGATCATGGTATGGTGATACCAAATCAATAATATGGACATGTGTTAGTGAACATATGTTGGATAGACTGCCATGAGACAACGCAGAGATTCCATGTGTCATCGCTGGTCTCAAGTAGTGTTTATGTAGAATCCTTAGACTTGAGATCATCATGGTTCCCAACATGAGTAGTAGCTTATTTTGGGACTACTAAACACTACTCCGTAACTGGGTAGTCATAAAAGTAGTCTTCGGGTTTGCAATGAAACATGTAGTGGGATGTGAATGATCAAGATAGAATTTGCCCCTCCTTATGGGAGAGATATCTCTGGGCCCCTCGATGTAATGGATTATGAAAGTGCATGGCCATGCCAAGGTGATTGAGGAGTCAATCACGAGTTTATAATCCATCACGGAATCGAGAGAGTGATTGAGCTATTAAGAGGATGACACAGGTCTCGCCTTGAGCTCAATCTATATCGTGAAGCAAAAGGATTCGTACATGAGAGAACATTACAGGTTCAGCCGATATGATCTTTACATATACTTTGGGGTTAATATGTCTTACTAGAGGCCGCTATTAACAGGGTGACCGGAAAGGCGTTTCCGGGTCACGACCAAGTATACGTGAACCTACAGGGTCGCACGCTTAACGGGTTGGAACACTGATTCGAATATGATTTGGATATGGGCTCAATTCGGATAAAGATCCGAATAGACTCCTAATGGGCCTTGGTCCGCAAGGCCCACGTGAGGAGGTCTATATATATGGAGGCGAGGGGCTGAGGGGATTCGTCCCTGTTAACATCTAGCAAAACCCTAGCCGCCACCTCCCGAGCCAAACCCTAGCTGCTCACGAGTGCTAGTACACTCGCGATCGGCGTTCCCACCCGGGCGTGTGGATACCGGTGGAGGCGCTGCTCGTTGCAGTACTGATCGGCGTGCGTGGAGGAGACGATCTGTTCGGGACGATCGGCTACTTCCACTACTACCTCAACGCGCGTGATTGGATCGGTTTCCAATTCTTCTTCCGCTGCGCTGCGCGTCTAAGTGGTAACGATCCATGATCCATCCTTAGCATGATGTTCTTGGGTGCGCGGTAGAAAAGTTTTGTTTTCTGCTTCCGTAGCCTACGCGTATTCCTTCAAAAATGTCGCGTCAGCACCTCCCTCCCCGTGTGCACTGTTCGGTGGACCGGGTTTGCCGTGGACCGGTTATTCCATGCGCCGGGTTCACAGCACAATGTAATTTCTGATTTTCTCGATTTAACTTTAGGGTTTATTTTCCGAGGGCCCGTTCTCCTCCGTCCTAGCTCCGATTGACCCTGTTCTTTTTTCTAAATTCATCTAAAATCGAGCTCTAGCTTTTGGTTCTAGTTTCATGATTTTTTGAGTTCATTTGATTATTATTTTATGTGTTTTTCTTATTTTAGTCGTTTTCTCTCTCGTTAGATTCGGATTCCGGAGGAGCAGGACCTACGCCCGAAGACCAAGAGTACCTCGCTGAGCATAACCAAGGCAAGTCGTATCCTTTGATCATGTTGAACCCAGTTTGCAATCTACTATTTAATTATTTTTGTTTTAATTACCTTGCATTGCTATTTTTATTCAAACCCTTTTACTGGTAGTTATTGTCCCAATTGAATTCATCCCTCCTTGATAATTTGGAATGCCATGATACCATTGTCACCATAGGTTGGAAAACATACTAGTGATGCTAGGTTATTTATCATAAGGGTTGGTACGATATAATTGCTTAGCCTCACTTAATTTACGATCGAGTTATCATCACATGTGAATTATAAATTTGACTTAATGAGATATGGAACTGTGGTTGGTGCCACATTTATTAAATTTTGTGCCATGACATTGGTGCATCATCGGCGGTGGTTATACAAATCTGGATTTGCACTCGGGCGAGTGATCGTGCAGTAAAGGGGGAAGTGTTGGAGCACTTCGAGGGATGAGGTAGTCTCACCCGAGCAATATTAAGGACCTAACTTTGTGCGCCATTGATCTGAGCTTCACCGTGCAAACCACATGTCTAGTATGGGATAGACCTGGCTGATTAATTTGGGATGTTTCAACTTTAATCTTGCCATTGAGATGAACATGGTTGCTGATTTCCATGTGGCGCAAGGGGGGGTGTGATGCGAAACCCTAACGGGCGGATTGAGTTGTAACTGAACTTTGTAAAGGCCTTGTTGTGAGAATTATCACATCGTGTGGGTACAGTTGTGCAACCTCTGCAGAGTGTAAAACTATTCAAATAGCTGCGTCCTCGGTCATGGACAATGCTCGGTGATTTCACACGAGGGTTAGTTATTTCTGAAAACTTGTGGATTACAGTTGGACAGTGAATGGTTAATTCACTGTTGGTTCAGCTTATGGATGGGAGGTCCATAAGTGATTGGTTTAGCTTGTGGATGGGATGTCCGCAAGTGGCTATATCAATTCCTTTGATTATTTATTTATTATTGTTTTACCTAAAGTTCGCTTTCAATCTATTTATTGTATTTACCTTCAAATGTCATTTATGCAAATTAACCTTTCAGCCATCATTTGGTAAGCCTTGCATACTATATTGCATTCATTTGTTACAAACGACTTGCTGAGTACCAATGTACTCAGGCTTTATGCCCAATGTTGCTCAATTGAGGAAGAGGAGTATCACCAGCAGGAGGTTCCAGAAGGAGAGTACTTCGACGACTCCACGGTTTAGGCTTCGTTCTCCACTCGATAGCCTGTGGGCTTGTCGATTAGCCACTACGCTTTATTTTGGATTTTCGCTGCCAATTTTGTTAAGCCTTCGGGCTAGTCTATTATAAGCTTGGCCTTAAGGTCGTACCTTTTGAAATTTTATTGATATTTGAGCTTTTCCTTTATTTTATCGTATATATGGTTGTGATTACATTTATGTTTGACTGTGTGCACTAACGTGATCCTGGGACTAGTGCAGTATACACAGGGAGTCCGGATTTGCATATTCGGGTCTTGACAGTTACTTTTGATGAGTCTGCTATGTTGCATGATTGACTATCTATTGATGTTTCTGTTGAGAAGTAATCAAGCATGCAGGTGGAGCATATTATTGATTCAAGATTTATACCAGAAATCAACAAGAAAAATATTCCGGAAGTTCCTATTGTTACTTCACTAACACAATGTTCCATTGCAGTTAATAGAGAAAGAAGAAACATTTAGCCTCTTAAGAGATTGATTGAAGAAGCCAACTTTGTGGCTTATTGTCTAAATATGGCAGAAGAAATTGAAGGTACTACAGAATATTCATCTTATTTAGAAGTAATCACTTCTAGTGATTCAGAAATATAGATGGCTACCATGCATGACAAGATAGAATCTCCTGACAAGAATGGAACTTGTGAGTTGGTCAAGTTGCCAATTGAGAAAAAACATATTTGCTGCAAAATGGATCTTCAAGAAAAAAGGAAGGTGTTTTACCAACTGAAAAAGTTAGGAGCTAGTGTTGGATGAGATTGTTGCTGATCTTGGGCTTTTGAAACCAATTGAGGACCTTGGGCTTTTGATAGTACCCAATTGGAAGTGGGAAGAAATTGGTATGGATTTCATAACCGGACTTCCAAGAACTCAATCAGGTTATGATTCAATTTGGGTGATAATTAGCCGATTGACTAAAGTGGCTCACTTCATACCAGTCAAGACCAATTACTCTAGAAGTAAGTTAGCCGAGTTGTACATGTCTCAAATTGTGTGCCTGCATGGTGTTCCCAAGAAGATAGTGTCAGATCGAGGCAGCCAGTTCACTTCTCGATTTTGGCAGAAGCTGCATGAAGAGTTAGGGAGTAAGCTTAGCTTCAGTACAGCTTACCATCCCCAGACAGATGGACAAATGGAACGAGTAAATCAAGTACTAGAGGATATGTTAAGGGCTTGTACCCTGGATTTCGGAAACAGTTGGGATCGTTCATTGCCCTATGCTGAGTTCTCGTACAATAACAGCTACCAAGCTAGTCTGCAGATGGCTCCTTTCAAAGCCTTGTATGGCAGGAAGTGCAGAACACCGTTGCTTTGGGAACAACCAGAAGAACCACGGGAGTCTGGGCCAAACGTACCTCAAGATGCTGAAGAAAAAGTAAGAAAGATCAAAGACATATTGAAAATAGCCCAATCTCGACAAAAGAGTTATGCAGACAATCATCGTCGAGACCTGGCCTTTGAGGTTGAGGACTACGTCTATCTCAAAGTATCCCCACTTAGAGGAGTCAAGAGATTTCAAGTCAGAGGAAAGCTTGCACCAAGATTTATGGGACCTTTCAAAATCCTGAGTCGAAGAGGTGAAGTTGCTTATTGTCGAGACCCGAATATGCAAATTCGGACTCTCTGTGTAAACTGCACTAGTCCAGGATCATGCTAGTGCACATAGTCAAATATAGATGTAATCACAATCATACACACGTTAAAATAAAGGAAAAACTCAAATATCGTTAAATCTCAAAGGTACGACCTTATGGCCAAGCTTACAATATCTCTAGCTGGAAAGGCTTTAAAACTACTAGCGAAAATTGAAAATAAAGCGTAGCGGCCAATCGACAAGCCCACAGGCTATCGAGTGGAGAACAAAGCCTAATCCGTGAAGTCGTCGAAGTACTCTCTTTCTGGAACCTCCTGCTGATAATACTCCTCCTCAACTGAGCAACATAGGCGTAAAGCCGTGAGTACATTGGTACTAAGTAAGTCGTTTGTAACAAATGAATGCAATATAGTATGCAAGGCTTACTAATGGAAGGCTGAAAGGTTAATTTGCATAAAAAACATTTCACGGTAAATATGATAAATAGATTGAAAGCGAACTTTAAGCGAAAACAATAATGATAAATAATCAATGGAATTGAAGTAAACCACTTGTGGACATCCCATCTATAAGCTAAGCCAAAAGTGAACACATGTTCACTAATCAAACCATAATCCACAAGTTTAAATGAAATTACTACCCCTCGTGTGAAATCACCGAGCATTGTCCATGACCAAGGACGCAGCTATTCGAATAGTTTTACACTCTACAGAGGTTACACAACTGTACCCACACGATGTGATTAGCCTCGGCCAAAGGAAATCACAACAAGGCTTTTACAAAGTTCAATTCCAATCTAATCCCGCCCGCTAGGGTTTCGCATCACACCCCACTTGCACCACATGGAAATCAGCAACCATGTTCATCACAAATAGCGAGATTGAAGTTGTCATATCCCAAATTAATCAGCTAGACCTATCCCATACTAGACATGTCGTTTGCACGATAAAGCTCAGATCAATGGTGCACAAAGTTAAGTCCTTAACATTACCCATGCGAGACTACCACATCCCACGAAGTGAACCTGCACTTCCCCCTTTACTGCACGATCACTCGTCCGAGTGCAAAACCAAGTTTGTATAACCACGCCAATAACACACCAATGTCATGGCATAAATTTTTAATAAATGTGGCACCAACCACAGTTCCATATTTCATTAAGTCAAGTTAAATATTCACATGTGATGATAAAACCAATCGTAAAATAAGGCTAAGCATTCTAATCGTACAACCCATGTGACATCTAGCACAACATCACTAGTAAGTTTCCCATCCTATGGTGACAATGGCATCATGGTGTTCAAAATTATCAAGGAGTGATGTAGTTAATTGGGGCAATAACTATCAGGTACAAGGTGTTGTAATAAAATAGCAATGTAATGTAATTTAAAAATAAAATAATTAAATAATAGATTGCAAACTGGGTTCAACATGATCAAAGGACACGACTTGCCTTAGTTATGCTCAGCGAGGTACTCGGGGTCTTCGGGCGTCGCTCCTGCTCCTCCGGAATCGGAATCGAACGAGAGGGAAAATGATCGAAACAACAAAAACATATAAAATGATAAGCAAATGAACTCTAAAAACCTTGAAAATAGAACCAAAAGCTATAGCTCAATTTTAGATGAACTTAGAAAAAAGAACGGGATCAATCGGAGCTAGAACGGAGGAGAATGGGCTATCAGAAAATTAAATCTAAAGAAAAAGGCTAAAAATCAAAAAAGTTACTATGCTGTGGGCCGGGTTCACGGGGGAGGGGTTCACGGTGGACCGGATCTACGAAACAGTGCGCGGGGTGCTAACATGTGGCAGGTGACGTGGCTTGCTGATGTGGCACGGGCGACGGGTTTTTTTGCTGATGTGGTAGCTGACGTGGTAGGACATGTGGCATTAAGGCTGACGTGGCGCCACATGGCTAGGGCTGACGAGGCACGCATGAAAGCGGCGGTGGCGGCTTGATCCGCCGGCTGAGGTGTGGCCATGTGGGCGCATCCGAGCCGTCGATCCGGATCTGAGGCGACGGTCGGGATTGGAGGCGGTAGCCGTCCGATCGGAGGCGGGGTTCGCGCACAGGGATCGAGGGCGGGGTGCGTGCAAGTGGCCAAGTAGGGCAAGGACGGAGGCGAGGGTGGCAGCGTTCGGATGCACACGAACCAAGGGCGGCGGCGGTGAGGTGCACACGAACCGAGGGGTGGCAGGCTTTAAAATCACGTAAACCGAGGGCAGCACGAGGAGGAGACGGCGCGGGTGCGATCGGGTGTAACATCCCAAAAATTTTATCCCTTTTTTTAAAAATGTTTATTGGATTTTCTTGGATTTTATTCCAAGCCTTGATTTAAGAAAATTAAAAAAACCTTTAATTTATAAAAGCCAAATTGATTTTGCTGTATTTCATGAAAGTCAAAATAAATGTATTTCATCTTCCTAAAGTCAAATCTGTAATTATATTAATTTTTAGGATTTTATAAAGATTTAAAACTTTGCCTTTTAAGTCAAATTGTGCTATTGCAAAATATAGATATCAAAATGGGTGGAAAATATTTTTATTAAGTCTCAAATAGTCCCAGAAGGTTCTCTGAATTTTCTAGAATTTTCAAAATTTATTTGGTATTTTTCTGAGTATTTTAAAGCCTTCAACCATTTATGAAATTCAAAAAAAGAAATTAAAAACCAAAACCCTCCCTCGGGCTGCCAAGTGTCGAGCATCGGACCAGTCAGCACCGCCGGGACTAACTTCAGCCATCCGATCTGACTTACCGGTTCAATCCCGCCTTCCTCTATCCTCTGGTTGACGCGTGGCAAGCATCGACCCGGCCTCCTCCCGCCCGAAGCAATCCCAACCGCTCCCGACCACCTACCGCTTCGCCCGCTCCCCCTCCTCTCCACCTGACGCGTGGCGTAATCTACACCGTCCTCTGTTTCTGTACTCGATCGCATCCGCCCCCTCCCACTTAACGCACCGATCGGTCCCAATTGAATCCCTGTTGTCGGATGGAATCTCGGCCGTCCCCGTTCACTTACCCCTTCGCGCAGCACCGGTGGTCCCGATCGTCCCTCCTTGCTACCCGTCGCAGATCCGACCGTCCCCCTCGCACCTTCCTGTTTCTCTCTCTCGCTGACCGGTGGACCCCACTTGTCAGGCCCGTCTTCCCCACCCCCTTTCCTTTCTTCCCCACGCGATCGCCGCCCGCAGCCGCCATTGAAGCCGAAACCGAAGCTTTAATTGCTTCGGTTTCCTTCCCGTTTACTCCCCCACGCCAACAGCAAATTCAACCCCCACCTTCACCGCGTCCGTTTCGGGCATAATCATGCCTAATTGCGCCAGTTACGCCGTCGCGTTAATCCTTCAAGCCCGTTGCTCTCCGGCGAGTTATGCGCGACCGTTACCACCCCTCCCCCGCCTATAAAAAGCACTCCCCGAGGACCCTCAACTCACACCGCCTCCCCTACTCCTCTCAATTTCAGCGTTCAAGCCCCGAGGGCCTCCCTGTGCTCGATCCCCTCTCCGCGGCACCGACGGCTCCGACGAGCAATTCAGGCCACCTCGGGCTTCCTCGCTCCTCGCCGGCGCCTCTCCGACGTCCCTCGTGCCTCGACGATCCCCGACGACCGCCACCCCGGGCACGTGCACCACCGGAACCTCCCCGCCACCGTGAACACCTCCTCCAACCGCCGTCCCTTTCCTCCGATTCCCCCCTCCGGTCACCCTCGGGATCCGTGCCAGGTACCGATGCATTCCCCTCACTCCCCTCTTCATTTTGGCACCAACGCCCAGCGCCTGTTAGTGATATGCCCTAGAGGCAACATGGAGATGTTGTATATATCACATACTATGTTTATGATACATTACTTTGTTCCTTGGAATAGACATCATCATTATTGATCAATGAGTATGTGACTTATTCATGAGACTCTTAAATAGTAAGATGTTGCTATTTCTAAATGATCCCTGATCGTATATCATATGAGGAACAAATATGATTCAAAGACAAAGATCAGCATATGTATTGATTGATGATCATGTCTCATGGATCATGGTATGGTGATACCAAATCAATAATATGGACATGTGTTAGTGAACATATGTTGGATAGACCTTCCATGAGACAACTGCGCAGATTCCATGTGTCATCGCTTGGTCTCAAGTAGTGTTTATGTAGAATCCTTAGACTTGAGATCATCATGGTTCCCAACATGAGTAGTAGCTTATTTTGGGACAACTAAACACTACTCCGTGAATCGGGTAGTCATAAAAGTAATCTTCGGGTTTGCAATGAAACATGTAGTGGGATGTGAATGATCAAGATAGAATTTGCCCCTCCTTATGGGAGAGATATCTCGGGCCTCGATGTAATGGATTATGAAAGTGCATGGCCATGCCAAGGTGATTGAGGAGTCAATCACGAGTTTATAATCCATCACGGAATCGAGAGAGTGATTGAGCTATTAAGAGGATGACACAGGTCTCGCCTTGAGCTCAATCTATATCGTGAGGTAAAGGGATTCGTACATGAGAGAACATTACAGGTTCAGCCGATATGATCTTTACATATACTTTGGGGTTAATATGTCTTACTAGAGGCCGCTATTAACATGGTAACCTGAAAGGCGTTTACGGGTCACGACCAAGTATACGTGAACCTACAGGGTCGCACGCTTAACGGGTTGGAACACTAATTCGAATATGATTCGGATATGGGCTCAATTCGGATAGAGATCCGAATAGACTCCTATTGGGCCTCGGTCCACGAGGCCCACGTGAGGAGGTCTATATATATGGAGGCGAGGGGCGGAGGGGATTCGTGCCTGTTAACATCTAGCAAAACCCTAGCCGCCACCTCCCGAGCCAAACCCTAGCTGCTCACGAGTGCTAGTACACTCGCGATCGGCGTTCCAGCCCCGGACGTGTGGATACCGGTGGAGGCGCTGCTCGTTGCAGTGCTGATCGGCGTGCGTGGAGGAGACGATCTGTTCGGGACGATCGGCTACTTCCACTACTACCTCGACGCGCGTGATTGGATCGGTTTCCAATTCTTCTTCCGCTGCGCTGCGCGTCTAAGTGGTAACGATCCATGATCCTTCCTTAGCATGATATTCTTGTGTGCGCGGTAGAAAAGTTTTGTTTTCTGCTTCCGTAGCCTACGTGTATTCCTTTAGTGGTATCAGAGCCATCTTGCTTAGTTTGCAATCTGGATCAGCGCATATGTTGATATGCGATAGTAGTAGATTGGATCTATTACAGTCTAAATCAGGTAGCACGGGTTGATGAGATCAATCGGTCATAAGGGGTTGAAATAGGTATGAGTTGATAGCATCATAAGGCTAAAAAAATTAGTTCGTGCTCCTTCTTTGATGTACGCGCGACTTGCCCCTACCGGCTGGAATCACCATCGGGGCTAACTGCGCGCACAATCAGTAGATCGAGCCAACAGATCGAGGTCTTGTGTTGTCGTCTCCTCAAGTATACCGATCGCAATGATCAATATGATTGATCTAATGAAAATTGAGACATTTTGAATGGCTCGGATCTGGGTTGATTTGATCGGCTCGATAAGATTTTCATAGCGATTTCATAGATGCGATCTATGTAATTGCGCGAGGTTTTGGTGGCGCCACGAAACCGCGGCGGCCCCCTCGACCCCTTGTATAGCGTCTTGGTTCACATCGTTAGGTAGAATGCGATTCTACGTCTAACTTGTTTTTGCAGAGAATGATGTGAATAGTATGGCCCTATAGCTTATTTGAATGTATGAGATGTATGTGATGCATGTAACATTCTGTTCATGGCTGCGTGTCATGATTATTACAGCTATTGTTAGCTGTATATATTGTATTTAACGACTGCGTGTCGACCTTAATGCTTGAATCTATCTTTGTAATCTTCAATTTCTAGCTATTATAGGTAATAGCCTAGTTTTGAGGTTACAAGCTTTTAAGCATGGTGGCCTAAAGGAGTGATGTGGAGGATGGAGATCGTCTACACCTACTTGGAGATGGATATCACCATTTTTGGGCCATACTACTTCACGCTTAAATGTGTTTATCTATGATGTTATCTATCTTATTCTTATGCAATGATATATGTGATATGTTGCTTTGGTAGGATAGAATCCTCTTAAAATTAGGTGTTAATGCCCTTCCATATGTTGCACCAAAGATAATGATCACCGCATGGTAGGTCTACCAAAGTAGAGTGCCATCGGTTATCATCATCATTTAGGGTAGATGTTGACATCTACATGCGAAGCATTTGGTTTACTTAACAAGGTTATCAAAATAGTTTTGGACCTTGGGACATAGATTGGGGCCGAGGCATACTGAAGTCACCCAATGTAGAATCACATAGGGATGTGATTAGCAAAGTGTTGCTTACCCATGTCATTAGTTTTCTAGCCGTGATGCCAAAGCTCACTAGGAATTAGTGAAATGAGGATCTTTACCCACTATGTAACTTAGAGGAGTTTTGTTGCAAAACTCATAGCGGAGTCTTTTGCTAAATAGTTTAATAAAAGATGAACATAAACATAGTGCTAAACTTTGCATATTCTTGTGTTGTAGATCATGTCACTAACGCCGCATCCAAGACTTTTAATTTGCGATCTGTTCTTGAGAAAGAAAACTCAATGGAACAAACTTTTGGATTGGTATCGCAACTTGAGAATTGTTCTCAAGCAAGAGCGCAAGGAGTATGTCCTCGAGTCTCCTTACCCCAAGACTTGCACGATAATGCTACTGTGGCTGCACGGAGAGCTTATAAGAAGCAAACGAATGATTGCCTTGATGTGAGCTGTCTCATGCTTGCCACAATGTCCTCTGAGCTTGAAGCAATATGAGAACACAGATGCCTACAATATCATTGTGGGGCTCGTGGTATGTTTGAGAACCAAGCAAGGGTGAGAGGTTCAATACTTCAAAGTCCTTATTTGCGTGCAAGGCTTGCGAAGGAATCCGTCGACCCTCATGTCATTAAGATGATTGGCTACATTGAGAGTCCGGAAAAGCTTGGTTTTCCCTTAACCAAGAGTTGGCTCTCGATGTGATTCTCCGATCGCTCCCCGAGCTTTGAGCCATTCATAATGAACTTTAACATGAACAACCTGGACAAGACCTGGTGAGTTGCATGGGATGCTAAAATCTGCCGAGGATAGCATTAAGAAAAGCAAGAATCATGTGATGATGATGCGAGAAAGGCAAGGGCAAGCCCTATGTCAAGAGAAGCGCGGTCAAAAGAAAGAAAGCTCCCGATGCGATCGCGAGCGGTTCTAAGGCCAAGAAAGACAAGAAGGGCGATGCTCATCCCGATGCAGATTGTTACTCGTAAGCAATCGGACATTGGAAAAGGAACCCCCAAAGTACTTGGAGGATCTTGAGAAGAAGAAGAAGGAAGTATGACTTCCACCTGTATAAATGTTATAGAAATCAATCTTGCTACTTCTTCCACTAATTCTTGGGTATTTGATACCGGATCGGTTGCTCACATCTGCAAATCGTTGCATGGGCTAATAAGAAGTAGAAGTTTGAGGAGGAGCGAAGTGGATCTTCGCGTTGGCAATGGAGCAAAAGTTGCTGCGGTAGCTGTTGGCACCATGCCATTGTCTTTACCTTCGAGATTAGTTTTGGAATTGAATAATTGTTATTGTGTTCCATCTCTTTCAAAGAACATTATTTCTGCTTCATGTTTGCAAGCAGAAGGTTATGACTTTAAATCTATGGACAATGGTTGTTCTCTTTATTTCAAAGATATGTTCTATTGTCATACTCCATTGGTAAATAGGTTATACGCTCTTACTCTTGAAGGGTCACGGTCTATAACATTAATGCAAAGAGGCAACGTCCAATGATTTGAATCCCACGCTTATTTGGCATCGCCGCTTAGGTCACATAAATGAGAAACGCATGCGTAAGCTCCATAGAGATGGTATTCGCACTCATTTGATTTTGAATCATTAGAGACATGCGAATCTTGTTTACTTGGCAAGATGACAAAGGCACCTTTCACCGGTCAAGGTGAGCGGGCAAATGACTTATTGGCACTCGTACATACCGATGTATGTGGACCAATGAGCTTAACGACGGAGGTGGTTTTCATGATTTCATAACTTTTATCGATGACTTTAGTAGATATGGGTATATCTACGATGAAGCATAAGTCGAATCCTTTGAAAAGTTCAAGGAATTCCAAAATGAAGTGCAAAATCATTTAGGCAAGACAATCAAGTTTCTATGATCCGATCGTGGAGGCGAGTATTTGAGCCATGAGTTTGGCAATCATCTAAAGGATTGTGGAATTGTTCCACAATTGACTCGCCAGAACACCTCAATGGAATGGGGTATCGAACGGAGAAATCGCACCTTATTAGATATGGTGCGCTCCATGATGAGCCAAAGTGATCTTCCGTTGTCTTTTTGGGGTGCGCTCTTGAAACAAATGCGTTCACACTAAACAGGTTCCATCAAAATCGTAGAAAAGACACCATATGAGATGTGGACAGACAACGTCCTAGCTTGTCTTTTCTTAAGATTTGGGGATGTGAGGCTTATGTAAAACGTTTACAATCTGATAAGCTCACTCCTAAATCTGATAAATGCTTCTTTATCGGGTATCCTAAGGAAACAAAAGGATATTACTTTTATAATCGAGGAGAAGGCAAAGTGTTTGTCGCCCGGCATGGTGTCTTCTTAGAGAAAGAGTTTCTCTCAAGAAGGGATAGTGGGAGCACAATGCAACTTGAAGAAATTCAAGAAACACCTGATAACGTTTCAGCTCCTCTGAGAACCACAACAGGATGAACAAACTGTTGAAGAACCTGTTGTGGACACACCAGCACCACGTAGGTCAGAAAGGTCACGTCGTGCACTTGAGAGGTACATGTTCTTGACTACTCAACAACGGGACATATTGTTGTTAGACAACGATGAGCCTAAGACCTATGAAGAAGCAATGGTGGGACCAGACTCTGAGAAATGGCTTGAAGCCATGAGATCCAAATTGAATCCATGCACGATAATCAAGTTTGGAACTTGGTTGATCCACCTGATGGTGTTAAAACCATTGAATGCAAATGGGTTTTCAAGAAAAAGATAGACATAGATGGAAATGTTCACATCTATAAAGCGCGATTGGTGGCCAAAGGTTTCAAACAAATTCAAGGTATTGATTATGATGAAACTTTTTCGCCGGCGCAATGCTAAAGTCTATTCGGATCATTCTAGCGATTGCTGCATATTTCGACTATGAAATATGGCAAATGGATGTCAAAACAGCTTTCCTTAATGGAAATCGAGTGAGGATGTGTACATGACACAGCCCACGTGTTTGTCGATCCGCAATCGCTTGGAAAGATATGCAAGCTCCAAAGATCCATTTATGGATTAAAGCGAGCATCTCGGAGTTGGAACATTCGTTTTGATGAAGTAATCAAAGGGTTTGGTTTCATCAAGAACGAAGAAGAGCCTTGTGTTTACAAAAGGCTAGTGGGAGCGCACTCGTATTTACGGTCTTATATGTGGATGACATATTACTTTTGGAAATGACATTCCTTTGCTCGAATCATTAAGTCTTCATTAAAAATAGTTTTTCTATGAAAGACTTAGGAGATGCAACATATATTCAGGCATCAAGATCTATAGAGATAGATCAAAAGGCTAATTGGATTAAGCCAAGATACGTACATTGACAAGGTGTTGAAAAGGTTCAATATGCATGATTCCAAGAAAGGTTTTCTACCTATGTCACATGGTATAAATCTTAGCAAGAATCGGTGTCCTAGTACACCGATGAGCGGGATAAAATGAATGCGATTCCATATGCTTGGCTATTGGGTCCATTATGTATGCCATGCTTTGTACACGTCCGATGTTTCAGTATGCTTTAAGTGCTACGAGTAGATACGATCGAGATCCAGTGAAAGTCATGGATTGCCGTAAGAACATCTTGAAGTACTTAAGAAGAACTAAAGATGTGTTCCTTGTCTATGGAGGTGAGGAAGAGCTCGTTGTAAATGGTTACACCGATGCTAGCTTCCAAACCGACAAAGATGATTTTAGATCGCAATCTGGATTTGTGTTCTACTGAATGGCGGTGCGGTAGTCGAAGAGTTCCAAGCGCAGACGGTTCTTGATTCTACAACAGAAGCCGAGTACATAGCACTTCGAAGCTACCAAAGAGGTTGTTTGGATCAAGAAATTTATTTCGAGCTTGGTGTGATGGCTAGTGCCTCGGCCCAATGGACCTCTCTTGTGACAATAGTGGGGCCATTGCACAAGCCAAGGAGCCTAGATCGCACGTAAGTCCAAGCACATTTCGGCGATTTCATCTCATCCGCGAGATAGTGGAGAGAGGCGATGTGAAGATATGCAAAGTACAAGCGGATTTGAACATTGCAGATCCGTTGACAAAGCCGCTTCCCACCAAAGCATGAGGCTCACACTAGGGCAATGGGTATTAGATACCTACATGGTTGACTCTAGTGCAAGTGGGAGATCATTAGTGATATGCCCTAGAGGCAACATGGAGATGTTGTATATATCACATACTATGTTTATGATACATTACTTTGTTCCTTGGAATAGACATCATCATTATTGATCAATGAGTATGTGACTTATTCATGAGACTCTTAAATACTAAGATGTTGCTATTTCTAAATGATCCCCGATCGTATATCATATGAGGAACAAATATGATTCAAAGACAAAGATCAGCATATGTATTGATTGATGATCATGTCTCATGGATCATGGTATGGTGATATCAAATCAATAATATGGACATGTGTTAGTGAACATATGTTGGATACACCGCCATGAGACACTGCGCAGATTCCATGTGTCATCGCTTGGTCTCAAGTAGTGTTTATGTAGAGTCCTTAGACTTGAGATCATCATGGTTCCCAACATGAGTAGTAGCTTATTTTGGGACTACTAAACACTACTCCGTGGCTGGGGTAGTCATAAAAGTAATCTTCGGGTTTGCCATGAAACATGTAGTGGGATGTGAATGATCAAGATAGAATTTGCCCCTCCTTATGGGAGAGATATCTCTGGGCCTCGATGTAATGGATTATGAAAGTGCATGGCCATGCCAAGGTGATTGAGGAGTCAATCACGAGTTTATAATCCATCACGGAATCGAGAGAGTGATTGAGCTATTAAGAGGATGACACGAGTGTCTCGCCTTGAGCTCAATCTATATCGTGAGGCAAAGGGATTCGTACATGAGAGAACATTACGAGTTCAGCCGATATGATCTTTACATATACTTTGGGGTTAATATGTCTTACTAGAGGCGCTATTAACATGGTAACCGGAAAGGCGTTTCGAGTCACGACCAAGTATCGTGAACCTCTGTGGTCGCACGCTTAACGGGTTGGAACACTAATTCGAATATGATTCGGATATGGGCTCAATTCGGATAGAGATCCGAATAGACTCCTATTGGACCTCGGTCCACGAGGCCCACGTGAGGAGGTCTATATATATGGGCGAGGGGCGGAGGGGATTCGTGCTGTTAACATCTAGCAAAACCCTAGCCGCCACCTCCCGAGCCAAACCCTAGCTGCTCACGAGTGCTAGTACACTCGCGATCGGCGTTCCACCCGGGCGTGTGGATACGGTGGAGGCGCCGCTCGTTGCGATCTTGATCGGCGTGCGTGGAGGAGACGATCTGTTCGGACGATCGGCTACTTCCACTACTACCTCGGCGCGTGATTGGATCGGTTTCCAATTCTTCTTCCGCTGCACTGCGCGTCTAAGTGGTAACGATCCATGATCCTTCCTTAGCATGATGTTCTTGGGTGCGCGGTAGAAAAGTTTTGTTTTCTGCTTCCGTAGCCTACGCGTATTCCTTTAGCGCCGCCGCACGTCGGAGCGCCAGCGACCATCGGGGCCTGTGCGCCACCGCTGGCCGCCATGCCCCGTCAGCCGCCGGGCTGAGGTGGCTGCAGACGTGGCCACCAGTTGGGCGCCACGCCAGCGCCACCCAGGAACCTCCCCGCCACCCCACGCGTGCGACGCCACGTCAGCATAAAGCCGTGACATGGCAGCCTCACGGTAACCACGCGGCAGCCACGTGGGGCCACGTGGAAGCTACGCCAGCGCCACCACGCTCCCCGCGTGACTGTGTGCCACCTCAGCATCGCCCGGTCCGTGGACCAGATCCACCGTAGACCGACCCCACCTGTCAGCCACTTTTAATTTCAGGGCTGACGTCACGCTGACGCATTAAAACCGACTTTCCTGTATGAAATTAATTCGGCCGAAATTATAATTCAGAGGTGACGTCATAAACCAGATTTTCCTTTAGAAAAATAATTCAAGCTGACGTCATAAATGATTTTTGGTATAAAAATAATTCCAGAAATTGGGCTTTTTCTTTTTGTTTGTATTTTAACTTTGGAAGGCTATAACTTTCTCATTTTAACTACAAATTGACCCATTCAAATTTCTAAATTTTTCTAAAATCATGACCTATCCATTTCTGGAATCATTTTGAAAATTTGAAATTATTTGAATTTTGTTTTTGAATTTTATTTGATTTGGCTCTTTACGTTAGATTTTGACGATTCCGAAGATTTCGAGTTTGACGATTCTCAGCAGGACTTCAATCAAGGCAAGTTACACCCTTGATCATATTGAACCTAATATTTCAAATTTATTTATATTGTTTTACTGTATATGCATGTGTATCTTTACTTAAATGTAATTCAAATTTGTTTTAAATTTAGTTATACCCATGATCCTTTGACTATAGCCAACGTTGAATCTCGAATTCATATACCTTGTCACCCTAGCTGAAAACTATTTAGTACCATAGTATTGACTAAAAATTTTATAGAAATGTTTAGCCTGGCTCAGTATAACTTTTGGTGGGAGCAATCTTTCACATGAAATGACAGACTTTGAAAATTGAGTTCTTGACTTCGGTGAGTCAAGGATGGTTTATGAAAATTGTTTAAAAATGAAAATACAAATATATGTTTTGGACTTAGGCTAATGGTTAGGTGGTGGGTGCCGGCATGCCTCGTGTTTGGTGACACCTGGTTGATTGTCGTGCATGTGGGTATGAGGACTGAACCTAAATCAACTTAAGGACCGTTTCTGTGAATCATTTTACAAAGTCACTTCGTACTACCACAAGTCCGGTATGGGGCGGACCTGACTAAGTAACTTGTGAAGTTCCAAATATAGTTTATCGCACCAGAGGGGGCTCCAACTTGTGGATTCAAGTTGTGGTGAAACCTTAGTGGCAGCGTAATTATTTTAGCTATGGATCATCGGGACAGCCTTGTCATGAACTCTCTGCCGCACACCTAAGGCAGTGTGTTTATCGCGTGGCTCAAGTGAGAGGGAATGTCTTGTGGGTAAAGTTGTACACCTCTGCAGAGTAACAAACTATCTGGATAGCCGTGTTCACGGTTATGAACATACTGAGTCGAGTCTTCACAGATTAGTCTTGGATTTTATAAAACTTGGTTTTTGGCAAACAACAGTGGTTTTGGAATTGGTCCGGGTGGATTCCCATGGTTAGGTTAGCGTAGGTCGGAGCCTACACTAACAATATTAATTGCTTCAAATATTGTTTCATATATTGTAATAAAAACTCAGCTTTTACACTTGTGTTACTGTATTTAAAATCAGTACTGCTTTCTCGCACAATTAAACTTAATAAGCCTTCCGTTGTTATCCATATGCATGCATGAACTGTGTTATATTCCGGTGTAACTTGCGTAAGCATTTTATATGCTTACCTTGGGAGTACTCTCTGTACTCACCTTGCTAAATCTGTTGCCAGTCTTCGACGGCGACTACGACGGTGAGGACTACTTCAGCGAGTAGGATGCGTCTTATAGTCATTCGCCTGTGGGAGGCTGGATGGGCTGTTCTGCTACCTTCACTTTTCCGCTTCTTTTATTTTGTTGGCCTTGTGCCAGTTTATTGTAAGACTTGGCCATAAGGCCGTATTTTGTCATTTAATAATATTCGGTGGTGATTTTTGCATGATATATATTACTGTTAACCCTGTGTGCACTAGCTTTTCCTGGGATAGTGCGATTTACATAGAGGGACTTGGAGTTGTTGTTCCGGGTCCCGACATCGGGGCTCGGTCAGGGCACGTGGCAGCTCAGATCGTCGCCACGTGGGCCAGGCGTCCGATCGGACGGCGGGACGCGGGCGGGGTACGAGCGGGCGAGTGCGACGCAGGGAGCAAGGGCACGCGCGCGACCGGGCGGGCGTATGCGCGCCAGGTGGCGGCGCGACCGATCTAGCGGAGCGGGGCGCGTTTGTAACATCCTATTTTTCTGGAGTTTATAAAGCCCAATTTTCAAAAATTAAATTTTGGAATTTTTCTGGGAATTAACCAAGTTTTCAATGAATTTTTAGAATTTAAAATGATTTAATCTGATTAAAATAAACATTAACATAAGTTGAAAATATTTTATTTGGATTCATCATGTCTCAAGGAATTTTTTGGTTTTTTTGGTGAATTTTTAGGATTTATCTGCTATTTTCTAGAGCTTTTAGTTCATCAATTGAATTTATGGAAAAAGAAAAGAAAAAGAAACCCAAAACCCTTTCTCCCTTGCTTGACGCGTGTCAGCTTGGCCCACCCTCGGCCCACCGCTATTGCCGCGCGTCACCCTCCCGCCGCGCCGCGCGTCCCCACCGGACCGAGCCTACCTGGGCCCGGCCCACTCCCCGCCGCCTCACCTGCTCCCGCCCCACCTCCCTCTCGGCCACCCGATCGCCGCCACCCCCCACGTGGCAACCATCGTGACCCCGCTCCCCACCGCCACGCGGCAGCACCAGCCCGCCGCACCCCGCGCCCCTCGCTAGTTTTAAAGCCCTTCCGGCTAGAAATATTGTAAGCTTGGCCATAAGGTTGTACCTTTGAGATTTACCGATATTTGAGTTTCCCTTTATTTATCGTGTGTATGGTTGTGATTACATCTATGTTTGACTGTGTGTACTAGCGTGATTCTGGACTAGTGCAGTTTACATAGAGAGTCCGAATTTGCATATTCGGGTCTCGACAGCATCGCGGGAGTGGGGCGGTGGCCGACGTGTGGCGGCGGTGGAGTGGGCCGAAGGGAGGTGGGCCGGAGGGGTTTCAGCCCACGGGCTTTTTGAAGATTTTCCCCCCTTTTTTTAGTAAATCTGAACAAAATCAAACTTGCTCCCAAAAATAGCAAATAAATCCCAAAAATTTACCAAAAATACTAGAAAAATCATTGGGACTTGAGGAACTCAAATAAAATATTTTCAACTCATGATAAAGTTTATTTTAATCACATTAAACTATTTTAATTTCTAAAAATTCATTTTAAGCTTAATTAAATTTAAGAAAATTAATTTTTAAATTCAGGCTATTAAAACTCCATAAAAAATAGGATGTTACAAACCTTACTCCCTTAAATGAGATCTTGACCCTGAGATCTGGGCTAACTAAGCGAATAGGTTCGGAAACTCGGCTTTGAGGTCTTCCTCGCTCTCCCATGTGGCTCCCTCATCTAAATGGTTGCTCCACTGAACTTTGCAAAAATGGACAACTTTATTCTGGGTGACTCGCTCTAACACTTCCAAAACTTTGATCGGGTGCTCTTTATACGACAGATCCTCCTGCAGATCAACGGCCTCAACTGGCACAACCTCCTCGGGTACTCTCAAGCACTTCTTCAACTGGGACACATGGAAGACGTCATGTACCCCACTGAAGGACGCAGGTAGCTCCAACTGATAAGCAACCTCTCCTCTACGTTTCAAAACCCTGAACGGTCCAACATACCTCAGTGCTAATTTCCCTTTTAACTGAAAACTCTTCACACCTTTGAATGATGTGATCCTGAGATACACGAAATCATCTGGCTCAAAACTCAACTCTCAACGTCTGGTGTCCGCATAACTCTTTTGTCTGGCCTGGGAAGTTTTCAATCTCTCCTGAATTAAACGGACCTTGTCCTCAGCTTCTTTTAAATAGTCTGGACCAAACACTTGACCTTCCCCCATCTCTTTCCAATTGAGAGGGGTCCTGCATTTTCTTCCACAAAGTGCATCAAACGGTGACATCTGCAGACTGGCTTGATAACTGTTATTATACGAAAATTCTGTAAAAGGCAAACAACTGTCCCACTTGGACCCATGATCTAGCACACATGCTCTTAACATGTCCTTGAGAATCTGATTTACTCGCTCTGTCTGACCATCTGTCTGCAGGTGATATGCTGTACTGAAATTCAGGTGAGTTCCTATAGCCTCATGGAAACTTCCCCAAAAACGAGAGGTGAACTGCGATCCACAATCTGACACTATTTTCCTTGGCACACCATGTAAACTGACAATCCTCGACATATACAGCTCTGCTAGTCTGTCACCACTGTAGGTTGTCTTGACTGGAATAAAATGAGCAACATTGGTCAATCGATCCACAATGATCCAAATCGAATCATAGCCCACTTTGATCTTTGGCAAACTGACTATGAAGTCCATACCAATTTCTTTTCACTTCCACTCTAGGATTTTTAATGGTGTAGCAAACCTGCTGGCCTCTGATGCTCTGCCTTTACTCTCTAACAGACATCACAAAGTGCCACATACTTAGCAATCTCACGCTTCATGCTAGGCCACCAATACTTATCATTAATATCCTGGTACATCTTAGTACTATCTGGGTGAATTGAGTATAACGACTCATGAGCTTCCTTTAGTAACAAATCTTTTAGCTCTTTCTTATTGGGTACACATAAACGTTGCTTGAACCACATGGTTCCTTGGGCATCGTTTGAGAATCCTAACTCTCTTCCTTTACTCATGTTGTCTTTGATCCGCTAAAACACCTCATCATCTGACTGAGCCTGACGAATGTGACCATCCAAAGTTGGCTGCAACTCCATTGCTGCTAAAAATCCTTACTCAACCAGCTCTAGGCTAAGCCTCTGAAATTCCTCATGCAAAGCTGGCTGACTTTGTTTAACCATCATTGAATTGCAATAAACATTCCTGCTCAAAGAATCTGCAACCACATTGGCCTTTCTAGGATGATAATGTATACCAGCATTATAATACTTTATTAACTTCAACCACCTCCTCTGCCGGAGTTTAAGCTCGGACTGGGTAAAGATGTACTTCAGACTCTTATGATCCGTGTAAACCTCACATCTATTACCTATCAGATAATGACACCAAAATTTCAAAGCATGCACTACGGCTGCTAACTCCAAATCATGAGTAGGGTAGTTCTCCTCATGCGGTCTTAACTGGCGTGAGGCATATGCTACCACTCTCTTGTCTTGCATCAATACACAACCCAATCCTTTGCGAGAAGTATCGCAATAAATCTCAAAATCCTTGTTTATATCAGGTAACACTAGCACTGGGGCTGTGGTCAAATTCTCCTTAAGTTTTTGAAAACTTTTCCCGCACTCTGGTATCTAAGTAAATTTCTTTTCTTTCTTGAGCAACTGTGTGAGGGGTCTGGCTACACTGGAAAATCTCTCAATGAAGCGACGATAATGTCCTGCCATACCTAGGAACTCCTAACCTAGGTCACTTAAGAAGATGACTACCAATCTAAAACATCTCTCACTTTTCCAGGGTCAATTGCAACTCCTTCTACTGTCATCACATGGCTTAGGAAGGTGACTTCCTTCATCCAAAACTCACACTTGCTGAACTTAGCATACACCTGGTGATCCCCCAATTTCTGCAACGTCATCCTCAAGTGCTCTTCATTCTCCTTCTCATCCTTGGAGTAGATCAAAATGTGGTCAATGAACACAACGACAAACTTATCCAAAAATTCCATGAACACCTTATTCATCAAGTACATAAAATAAGCTGATGCATTGGTCAAACCAAATGACATCACTGTGAACTCGTATAAACCATAACGAGTCGAGAAAGTTGTCTTAGATATATTCTCTTTTTGAATCCTCATCTGATGGTATCCTTACCTCAAATCAATCTTGGAGAAAACTCCAACTCCCTTAAGCTGATCAAACAAGTCATCGATCCTAGGCAAAGGGTACTTGTTCTTAATGGTGACCTCATTAAGTGCTCTATAATCCACACACATACGCTGACTATCATCCTTTTTTTGATAAACAACACTGGTGCTCCCCACGGGGATGAACTCGGTCTGATATAACCCTTGTCCAAAAGCTCCTGAATTTGCTTCTTCAATTCTGCTAAATCATTGGCAGGTATCCTATAGGGTTTCTTGGAAATCGGAGCGGTACCTGGTAGAAGCTCGATCAAAAACTGAACCTCTCACTTTGGTGGCATGCCTGGAAGATCCCTTGGGAATACATCGGGGTACACTCTGACAACTAGCACATCCTCCAATTGCATCACTTTCCTCTGGCAAACCATAACTGCCTCTGGCTGTGTAACATCCTGATTTTCAGAGAGTTTTAAAACCCTGAATTTAAAAATCAAATTTTGGAATTTTTCTGAATTTTAATCAAGCTTAAATTGCATTTTCAAAATTTTAAAGAATTTAATATGATTAAATTAAACTTCAACATTAGCTGAAAATATTTTATTTGAGTTCCTTGAGTCACAAGGAATTTTTATGATATTTTTGGTGAATTTTTGGGATTTATTTGCTATTTTCTAGAGCTATTTTTCTTTTATTTGAATTTCTGGAATTAAGAAATTCGGAAAAACCCTTTTTCAAAAAAACCCAGGCCGCTCCCCGCCGCTCGATCCCCCTCCCCTCCACGCGTCGCCCATCCCCGGTCCCTCTCCCCGCCGCCACCCTCGGCCCGGCCCATTCGCGCCCTCAACGCCCGCGTCCACCGGATCCACCCACCTCGCCACGCGTCAAGCATCCGCTCCCGCTCCCGCACCCGCGCAGCCCGCGCCCGCCTCCCTCCGCTCGGCGCCGTCCGATCCGGATCTGTGCCACGCGGCGACACAAGCAAAGCCGCGCCCCGCCGCTTCCACCGCCGCCCGATCCCGGCCTCCTGCCACGCGGGGCCATCCTCGCCGTCCGCACCGACCGCCCGCACGAATCCTAACCCTAACCCTAGCACGTGCCACCGCCCATCCGCACCGTACCTAGCTTGGACCCCATACCCACCGTCCATGCTGCCACGCGTCGCCCCGGCCGTTTTCGTCTCGGATGCGAACCCGCACCGTCTCCCTCCCGACCATCCTCGGTATGCGTGCATAAAAGCCGCCGCCACCCTCGGTTCTTGCACCCCGCCGCCGCCTCCCTCGTCCTCGCTGCCGCCGCCGGAGCACCCCATCGCCGTCCAGCGTCGCCGCTGCCCCGTCCCCACCGTTGGCGGCCTCTCACCGAGCACCACGGCTGGGATCCCGCCACCGACCTTCGCCGTCTCTGCCGCTGTCGGTAAGCCGCACCGCCGGACCTCCTTCTCCTCCGTCGTCAGTGCCGGACACCGCCGCGATACTGCCGCCGCACTCACCCCGCACTCACCGGACCCCCTCCCCTCCGCCGCGCGTCGCGCTTGCCGGAGTTCTCCCGCCCTCGCGCCCGCGGAGCGCGCGCCCCTCGGTCCGCGTGCACGGTCGCACCGCCCCCGCGGTCGGCGAGCAAGACCCTGCTCGCGTCCGCGCACCGGCGCCCACGCCGCGCGCTGCATGCCAGCGCAGCGCCCGCCACGCGTCGCCATCGGCCGACTCCGCCGCCAGCGCGCCGATCTCACCGCGTTCGGATCAAACCTCTGGCCTAGATACGCCCACGTGTCGCCTTCTAAGCCGTCCGATCCCACCGCTGTCGCCCTACCCACGTGGCATGCCACGTCAGCCCTATGTCCACGTGGCAGCCATGTGTCCTGCCACATCAGCAAAAACCAGCCCCAGGTGCCACGTGGCAGCCACGTCAGCCGCCACGTCAACCGGGTGACACGTGGCAGCACCAGCAGCTGCCACTTCAGCCCTAACCGGCCGCGTCAGCACCACCTCCCCCGTGCGTACTATTCCATGCACCGGGTCCACCGTGAATTTGTTCTCCCGTGAGCCGGGTTCACCGCACAGTCGCTTTTCCGATTTTTCTGATTTATCTTTAGGGTTTATGTTCCGAGAGTCCGTTCTTCTCCGTCCTAGCTCCGATTGACCCTGTTCTTTTTTCTAAATTCATCTAAAATCGAGCTCTAGCTTTTGGTTCTAGTTTCATGATTTTTGGAGTTCATTTGCTTGCCATTTTATGTGTTTTTCTTGTTTCGGTCGTTTTCTCTCTCGTTAGATTCGGATTCCAGAGGAGCAGGATCTACGCCCGAAGACCAGGAGTACCTCACTGAGTATAACCAAGGCAAGTCGTGTCCTTTGATTATGTTGAACCTAGTTTGCAATCTATTATTTAACTAATTTGTTTTAAATTACATTGCAACACTATTTTTATTCAAACCCTTGTATTGGTAGTTATCGTCCCAATTGAATTCATCCCTCCTTGATAATTTGGAATGCCATGATACCATTGTCACCATAGGTTGGGAAACATACTAGTGATGCTAGGTATTTGTCACATGGGTTGGTACGATAGAATACTTAGCTTTGCTTATAATTACGATTGAGTCCATCATCACATGTGAATTATCAATTTGACTTAATGAGATATGGAACTGTGGTTGGTGCCACATTTATTAAAATTTGTGCCATGACGTTGGTGCGTCATCGGCGATGGTTATACAAACCTGGTTTTGCACTCGGGCAAGTGATCGTGCAATAAAGGGGGAAGTGTTGGAGCATTCGAGGGATGTGGTAGTCTCGCCCGGGAATTGTTAAGGACTTAACTTTGTGCGCCATTGATCTGAGCTTTACTATGCAAACCACATGTCTAGTGTGGGATGGACCTAGTTGACTAATTTGGGATATTTCAACTTTAATCTTGCCATTGAGATGAACATGGTTGCTGATTTCTATGTGGCGCAAGGGGGGTGTGATGCGAAACCCTAGCGGGCGGATTAAGTTGTAACTGAACTTTGTAAAAGCCTTGTTGTGATTTCCTTAGCACGAGGTTAATCACATCGTGTGGGTACATTTGTGCAACCTCTGTAGAGTGTAAAACTATTCGAATAGCCGCGTCCTCGGTCATGGACAATGCTCGGTGATTTCGCACGAGGGGTAGTTATTCCTGAAAACTTGTGGATTGTGGTTAGACGGTGAATGGTTAATTCACTGTTCGTTCAGCTTATGGATGGGAGGTCCATAAGTGGTTGGTTTAGCTTATGGATGGGAGGTCGATAAGTGGTTTATGTCAATTTCTTTGATTATTTATTTATTATTATTTTATTTAAAGTGCGCTTTCAATCTATTTACTGTATTTATCTTTAAATGTCATTTCATGCAAATTAACCTTTCAGCCTTCATTTGGTAAGCCTTGCATACTATATTGCATTCATTTGTTACAAACGACTTGCTGAGTACCAATGTACTCACGGCTTTATGCCCAATGTTGCTCAGTTGAGGAAGAGGAGTATCACCAGCAGGAGGTTCCAGAAGGAGAGTACTTCGATGACTTTGCGGTTTAGGCTTCGTTCTCGACTCGATAGCCTGTGGACTTGTCGATTGGCCACTATGCTTTATTTTGGAGTTCCGCTGCTAGTTTTGTTAAGCCCTTCGGGCTAGTCTATTGTAAGCTTGACCATAAGGTCGTATCTTTTGAGATTTATTGATATTTGAGCTTTACCTTTACTTTATCGTGTATATGGTTGTGATGACATCCATGTTTGACTGTGTGCACTAGCGTGATCCTGGGATTAGTGCAGTATACACAGGGAGTCCGGATTTGCATATTCGGGTCTCGACAGGCTGACTCATGCTGGCTGCAAACTGTACCTTACTACCGTTTGAACTAGTCAAGGTCACTGCTCTGCTAACACAATCTAACATTGTCTAATGCTTATTAAGCCAATTCATACCCAAGATCACATCTAGCGACTGAATATCCAAAATGATCAAATCTGCACTGAACTCAATTCCTTGGATGGTTATCTTAACTCCTGGATATCCTAGGTTAGTGCTCAACTCGGAACCGGGGGATTGAATCAAAAGAACAGATCCAAGAGCAACAGTTTTCAACTGTTGCTTTAAAGCAAAACTCCGAGAAACAAATGAATGCGAAGCTCCAGAATCAAACAAAACTGTAGCAGGGACTGAATGGACTAGAAACTTACCGATCACTACTTCTGGCTCTACCTGGGCCTCCTGTACAGTGACGTGGTTCACCTGGCCTCTCACCACCGGGGTCCTATTGGCTTGGCCTGATGCTGGGGGTGCTCCTCATCCTACTCCTAGGGTAGAAGTCCGATTTGGTGTGGATCCCAAGTTGAAACAAACTAGGGTTGGGGCTTGCCTCTGGGGACACTTGCTAGCATAGTATCCTGGCTCATGACACTTGAAGCAAGTGACGAACGCCGCTGGGTTGGCGCTCCTCTGCTGCTGACTGCTGGATCCATTAGGTCACTAACCTGACTACTGTGGACGCGGCGCTGGGGCTGGGGTCCTGAAGACTAGCTGCTGCTGCTGCTGAGGTACTCATGCAGGCTGATAAGAACCAAAATGGGGCCTATGAGACTGGTGTGACTGCGATCCCTGCTGGATCATCCTCCTCTTGCGAGACTCCTCTAACTCGCGGCGACTCTCCTCAATAAGTATAGCCTTATCCACCATGTACTAAAAACTAATATAATCATTGCCTACCACTTGTACCTTTAATCCTGGGTTCAAGCCCTTCTTGAACCTCCTTTGACGAGCGGCATCTGTGGCTATATCCTCTGGCGCATAGCGAGCTAACTGAGTGAATATGTTGAGATATTCACTCACTAACATGTTCTTCTGTTGTAGCTCTCTGAACTCATCCTTCTTCATTTCGATCACCCCATCCAGGACATGGGCATGACGAAAGGCGGCGGTGAACTCTGCCTAAGTGATGTTGTTCTAGTCCTCGTCAGCGGCACAGTAGTTCTCCCACCACTCTGCTGCTACTCCCTCAAGCTGGTGTGCTGCATACATCACCTTCTTCCTGTCTGTGCACTGGGCTAGGTTCAGCTTCTTCTCCACTGAACGGATCCAATCATCTGCCTCCAAAGGCTCTGAAGAACTAGAGAAAGTAGGCGGTCTCGTCCTCATGAACTCTGCATAGCTGGACTGCTGACGGGGTGCCTGAGGTGCTACTGGCTCCTAGTGCTGACACTGCATCATAGCATTCATATTTTGCATCATTGCCTGCATCATCTGTGTCTGTGCCACCAAGAACTGACTGAGGGCGGGGTCCAAGCTCGGTGGAACTGGCCGCGCGGCACTGCTCTCTGAATCTTGGTTAGCCTGGCTGTGACCTGAAGAGTTCCTGGTATCAACCATCTTGCTACTATTCTGAAAAGAAAAACACAGCTGACTGACCAAGAGCAAAAGACGAGGGGGAAAAGTATAGGTAAGAGGGTGAATTCATCTAAGGGGGTTTTTGCTAATGGAAACCTAGACTAAACAAGCACTTAGCCAAAAAGGCTAACAACAAAACTGAGCAAAATTAACTCCAATAAAAAGATTGACATAATTGCAATATAATGCTTTTAAGGGCAAGATTTGTAGCTCACATCACACACATCTACAAATAAAATCCAACGTTCTATTCGCACTAACTAGTCTAAAGGCTCCCACTCGGGTTCTAACAAATAGGGCTTACTACTCTCATCCTTTGAATCATTGTAGACAACCCACGAGTTGCGGACTGGCGGCGACGGCTCTTCGACTGGAGCTGGAATGAAGTGGCGTAGGTACTATCGTCGATCACTAGTGATGCGTCGTCTCTCCTCCGGGCTCGGCGGGGTAGGCGACGGTAGAGGTACTGGTGACTGCAGTCGGGGCTCCTCCATGACTAGCTTCGGTAGACTGGGGGTAACTCCATATTACTCCTTGAACTTCTGGATAAGTCTGGCCATGTTGATCTTGTACAGCTTGCAAAGTCGTTGGATGGCTTTGTACGTAGCTCCTTGTGCTGACTCTTCTCCACATGTACCGGTATTCTTGAAGTCGTGATGTACAACTTGCTTGCCAACTCGTGTGGTGAAGTATAACTTGGTGATTCTTTCGATGCGTTGTTGTTTGTTTTTCTCATCCTTAGTGAGGTAGACGGGCGATCTCTTTAATCCAAGACTTCGCAATAAGACGCAAAGAAGTGCTCTCCATCCTCCCGTCTAGCTGAAAGAAACTAGGGACATCTAATGCATTTTACAAAGGGAAGGATCAGTTTAAAGGTTTAGAAAAATAAATTTTGAGAGAGTGAGGCGAGGAACAAGAATTCCTTAAGAGCGAGATAAGAAGATAGAGGTAAAGGAATACGCGTAGGCTACGGAAGCAGAAAACAAAACTTTTCTACCGCGCACCCAAGAACATCATGCTAAGGATCATGGATCGTTACCACTTAGACGCGTAGCGCAGCGGAAGAAGAATTGGAAACCGATCCAATCACGCGCGTTGAGGTAGTAGTGGAAGTAGCCGATCGTCCCGAACAGATCGTCTCCTCCACGCACGCCGATCAGCACTGCAACGAGCAGCGCCTCCACCGGTATCCACACGTCCGGGGCTGGAACGCCGATCGCGAGTGTACTAGCACTCGTGAGCAGCTAGGGTTTGGCTCGGGAGGTGGCGGCTAGGGTTTTGCTAGATGTTTTCAGGGATGAAACCCCTCAGCCCCTCGCCTCCATATATATAGACCTCCTCACGTGGGCCTTGCGGATCAAGGCTCATTAGGAGTCTATTCGGATCTTTATCCGAATTGAGCCCATATCCGAATCATATTCGAATCAGTGTTCCAACCCGTTAAGCGTGCGACCCTGTAGGTTCACGTATACTTGGTGGTGACCCGGAAACGCCTTTCCGGTCACCACATTAATAGCGACCTCTAGTAAGACATATTAACCCCAAAGTATATGTAAAGATCATATCGGTGAACTCGTAATGTTCTCTCATGTACGAATCCCTTTGCCTCACGATATAGATTGAGCTCAAGGCGAGACTGTGTCATCCTCTTAATAGCTCAATCACTCTCTCGATTCGTGATGGATTATAAACTCGTGATTGACTCCTCAATCACCTTGGCATGGCCATGCACTTTCATAATCCATTACATCGAGGGCCCAGAGATATCTCTCCCATAAGGAGGGCAAATTCTATCTTGATCATTCACATCCCACTACATGTTTCATGGCAAACCTGAAGACTACTTTTATGACTACCCGATTCACGGAGTAGTGTTTAGTAGTCCCAAAATAAGCTACTACTCATGTTGGGAACCATGATGATCTCAAGTCTAAGGACTCTACATAAACACTACTTGAGACCAACTGATGACACATGGAATCTCTACAGTGTCTCATGGCAGGTCTATCCAACATATGTTCACTAACACATGTCCATATTATTGATTTGGTATCACCATACCATGATCCATGAGACATGATCATCAATCAATACATATACTGATCTTTGTCTTTAAATCATATTTGTTCCTCATATGATATACGATCAGGGATCATTTAGAAATAGCAACATCTTAGTATTTAAGAGTCTCATGAATAAGTCACATACTCATTGATCAATAATGATGATGTCTATTCCAAGGAACAAAGTAATGTATCATAAACATAGTATGTGATATATACAACATCTCCATGTTGCCTCTAGGGCATATCACTAAGAAGAGGTATTACTAAGTATCTAATTTAGTTGGTTTGATTTAAAAAATAAGTTTTTGGGCTAAATGTCTATTCTAACTAGGGCTTCGTCCTACAGTCGAAATGGCTCCGATACCATCTCTGTCGAGACCCGAATATGCAAATTTGGACTCTCTGCGTAAACTACACTAGTCCAGGATCACGCTAGTGCACACAGTCAAACATAGATGTAATTACAACCATACACATGTTAAAATAAAGAAAAAGTCAAATACCGATAAATCTCAAAGGTACAACCTTATGACCAAGCTTACAATATCTCTAGTCAGAAGAGCTTTAAAACTAACAATAGAAATCCAAAATAAAGTGTAGCGACCAATCGATAAGCCACAGACTATCGAATGGAGAACGAAACCTAATCCGTGAAGTCGTCGAAGTACTCTACTTCTGGAACCTCCTGCATATAATACTCCTCCTCCTCAACTGAGCAATATAGGCGTAAAGCCGTGAGTATATTGGTACTCAGCAAGTTGTTTGTAACAAATGAATGCAATATAGTATGCAAGGCTTACCAATGGAAGGCTAAAAGGTTAATTTGCGTAAAAGATATTTCACGGTAAATATGATAAATAGATTGAAAGCGAACTTTAAGCGAAAATAATAATGTTAAATAATCAATGGAATTGAAGTAAACTACTTGTGGACATCCCATCCATAAGCTAAACCAAAAGTGAACACCTGTTCACTAATCAAACCATAATCCACAAGTTTAAATGAAATTACTACCCCTCGTGTGAAATCACCGAGCATTGTCCATGACCAATGACGTGGCTATTCGAATAGTTTTACACTCTGCAGAGGTTACACAACTATACCCATACGATATGATTAGCCTCAGTCTAAGGAAATCACAACAAGGCCTTTACAAAGTTCAATTCCAACCTAATCCCGCCCGCTAGGGTTTCGCATCACACCCCCTTGCGCCACATGGAAATCAGCAACCATATTCATCACAATGGCGAGATTGAAGTTGTCATATTCCAAATTAATCAGCCAGGTCTATCCCATACTAGACATATGGTTTGTACGATAAAACTCAGATCAATGGCGCACAAAGTTAAGTCCTTAACATTACCCGGGCGAGACTATCACATCCCACTAAGTTTGTATAACCACACCAATAACACACCAATATCATGGCACAAATTTTTAATAAACGTGGCACCAACCATAGTTCCATATTTCATTAAGTCAAGTTAAATATTCACATGTGATGATAAAACCAATCGTAAAATAAGCAAGGCTAAGCATTCTAATCGTACAACCCATGTGACATCTAGCATAGCATTACTAGTAAGTTTCCCATCCTATGGTAACAATGGCATCATGGTGTTCAAAATTATCAAGGAGGGATGTAGTTAATTGGGGCAATAACTACCAGGTACAAGGTGTTGTAATAAAATAGCAATGTAATATAATTTAAAAACAAAATAATTCAATAATAGATTGCAAACTGGGTTCAACATGATCAAAGGACACGTTTTGCCTTGGTTATGCTCAGCGAGGTACTCGGAGTCTTCGGGCGTCGCTCCTGCTCCTCCGGAATCGGAAACTAACGAGAGGAAAAACGATCGAAACAACAAAAACATAAAATGATAAGAAAATGAATTCCAAAAACCTTGAAAATAGAACCAAAAGTTATAGCTTAATTTTAGACGAATTTAGAAAAAAGAACGGGGTCAATCGGAGTTAGGACGGAGGAGAACGGGCTCTCAAAAAATTAAATCTAAAGAAAAACGGTGAAAATCAGAAAAGTTACTGTGTTGTGGACTGGGTTCGCGGGGGAGGGGGTTCACGGTAGACCGGGTCTACGAAATAGTGCACGGGGTGCTGGCGTGGTGTGTGCTGGTGCTGACACGTGGCAGCTGACGTGGCGCTGACGTGGCACGGGCGACGGGTTTTTTGCTGACATGGCAGGACACGTGGCATTAGGGCTGACGTGGCTACCATGTGGCTAGGGCTGATGGGGCACGCGTAGATGCGGTGGTGGCGGCTTGATCCGACGGCTGAGGTGTGGCCACGTGGGCGCATCTGAGCCGTCGATCCGGATCTGAGGCGACAGTCGGGATCGGAGGCGGTGGCTGTCCGATGGGCGACGCGGGGCGCGGGCGCATCACGCGAAGAATCGCGGACGTGAGCGCGCGGGCTGGCGTGGACGCGGCGGGGTTCATGCACGGGGACCGAGGGCGGGGTGCGCGTGACACGAGCGAGCGACCGAGGGTGTGGCGACGCAGTGCGGGGGTCCTCGCTGGCGATGGCGACGACGACGACAACGATGGCGGTGACACGGAACTCACCGGTCAGCAGTGGGGCTTCGACAGCGGCGGAGGAGGGGGCTCTGGCGGCGGTGGCGCACGACGGAGGAAGACGGCGGCCGGGCAGGGCGAGGACGGAGGCGAGGGCGGCAGCGTTCGGATGCACGTGAATTGAGGGCGGCGACGGTGAGGTGCACACGAACCGAGGGGCTGCGGGCTTTTAAATCACGCAAACCGAGGGCAGCACGGGGAGGAGACGGCGTGGGTGCGATCGGGGCTCGGTCAGGGCACGTGGTGGCTCAGATCGTCACCACGTGGGCCAGGCGTCCGATCGAACGGCGGGACGCGGGCGGGGTATGAGCGGGCGAGTGCGGCGCGGGGAGCTAGGGCACGCGTGCGACTGGGTGGGCAGATACGCGCTAGGTGGTGGGGCGGCCGATCGAGCGGCGCGGGGCACGTCGCGGGAGTGGGCCGGACGGAGGTGCCGACCGCGCGGGACTGGGGCGGCAGTGGAGTGGGCCAAAGGGAGGTGGGCCAGAGGGCTTTCGGCCCACGGGCTTTTTGAACATTTTCCCCCCTTTTGTTTAGTAAATCTGAACAAAATCAAACTAGCTCCCAAAAATAGCAAATAAATCTTAAAAATTTACCAAAAATATCAGAAATAATCATTGAGACCTGAGAAACTCAAATAAAATATTTTAAACTTATATTAATGTTTATTTTAATCATATTAAATTATTTTAATTTCTAAAAAATCAATTTAAGCTTAGTTAAATTCCAAAAAATTCCAAAAAATTAATTTTAAAATTCAGGCTTTTAAAATTCCATAAAAACATGATGTTACATTTATTAGTTAGAGCTGCCGCCGAGCATATCAAGAGTGCACGACGTCTTCCACATCTCTCAGCTGAAGAAATGCCTTCGAGTACCCACATTGCAAGCTGGAAACCTTGGATCTTCTGGAAGATCTCACCTATCAAGAGTAACCGATCAAGATCCTCGAGACAGCAGAGCGTCAGACCAGAAGGAAGACTATCAGATTCTGCAAGGTGCAGTGGAGCAACCACACCGAAGAACATTTGCTCTTCTACAGCCAATATGGGACTATTCTAACACTACATAATTAGATTTGTCATGAAAATAATTTTATAATTTTATTTGTATATAATAAGTTAAAGTTATAAAATGCAATGATTAAAGTCACAGATCGTAGAACATGAAAAACAAACGTCACGTAAAGAACGGATGGAGTAGTTTTTTGTTGCTCCTTTTAAGGCAGACCTAACAAGCACATATAAACATATTCAACAACGTGCTAGACTTGAACCAAGCTCAGGGAACCAATTAAGCCTCATAACTATAGCCGAATAAATCCGGACATACGACGCTTTGCATTTTGAAAGGAAGCCAAATGTTATCACCACAAAAATAACCATGCGGATTCTTTCCTGTAGGTGACGCAATCACGCAACCTCCCGAGCTATAAAGTGAGAATTTTAGCTTTCTTTCCGTATGCTGTCTAGGAAAAACGCAGACTTTCATCTCAGCGCTTGACTGACTTGCAAGCTCGAGCTTCCTTTTGAAGTGTGTCAATAATGCCTGCACGTGAATCCTCTGATCTTATCGAGAATGGAGTGGAAAAGTAGGAGGAATAATTTTGCAGGTGCCTTGTTGCATCATGTACTTACAAAATGTAAAACATCTTTCAAAAATCAGTGTACTTACAAAATGTAAAGCATCTTTCAGATGATTGGTTCATGAACATTGGACACAACTGCTACTATAATGATGTTGTTTTATCTTGTCTTCGTTTCCTAGGTTAATGAGCACAATGAATCGATGAAGAAAATAGAGATGGCTGGAATCTACGCTACTACGAGGTAAGAATGTTAGAGTCAAGGCACTTTTTGTGGGAATATTTGTAAAGCAATGCGGAGCTTTCGGAATGTCATGGATACATATTACTTGGTGTTCAAACTTCAAAGTGGTTTGACATTTGGATTTGAAAATATTTGAAAAAGAGTTGAAAATGCTGAAAACAGGGGCGCCGGATAGTCCAGATTATCTCCGGACAATCCAACAATGTTTTTTTAGCCGTGTCAAAAATCGGATTCAAATGTTATCACCAAAAAATAACCATGCGGATTCTTTCCTGTAGGTGACTCAGTCACCCATCCTCCCGAGCTATAAAGTGAGAAATGTAGCTTTCTTCTTTCGGTGTGCTGTCTCAAAAGGCAGAGAGGAACAACGCAGACTGTCATCTCAGTGCTTGACTGACTTCCAAGCTCGAGCGTCCTTTTGAAGTGTATCAATAATAGCGGCTTTCGAACAAGCTTTCTGTGTCAATAATGCGTGCGCGTGAATCTCCTGATCTTATCGAGAATGGAGTGGAAAAGTAGGAGGAATAATTTTGCAGGAGTGTACATATGTTGCATCATGTGTACATATGTTGCACTATAAACGGAGTGTCAGTTAAGCCTTGAGGGCAACTGCTCTGCAGGAGTGCAAGGCAGGCAGCAGCAGCCTGAGCAGAGTCCAACGAAGGCAATTGGAATACTTGTGGGCGAATGGATCAGCAAGGTGCCAAGAAAAGTTATCGTTGGGTCGATCAGCTCGATTGTCTTCTAAATAGATTCGGAATATTGTTGGTGTTGACACTTCGGGAAATATTGTCTTCTAAATAGATTGTCTTTTAATCACACTTTGATGTTGACTGATCAATTGCAGACCACGCTCTAGACATCGCTTCCTTGGGCCAACAATTGATGGAAGAACTAGCCACCGTGAACTCCTCCACGGTCATGCTCGACGGCGGCTCTCCTCCGTGCACCATCATCGCCAAGGTCGATGACCTCACACGCAACGTCGATCCAGGCGAGTACGACCCGCACTACGTCTCCGTCGGGCCATACCACTGGATCAGCAACCCGCACCTCGCGAGGGATGCCGACAAGATAAGAAGCCTCGACGCCATCCTCTCAGCGGCGAGTCCCAGTATGACGGTGGAGGTCTTCCTCAACGAGCTGGCGTGCCTCGAGTGCCGCGCTAGGAGATGCTACGCCCACATGTTTGACTTGTCGAGCAAAGATTTCGTGCGCATGCTGCTGCTCGACAGCTGCTACATACTCTTCCGGTTCGGCGACGTCCACGGACCCCACATAAATGGTGCCACGACGGCTAATGCCCACGTGCAGCAGGGAGGATGCCACATCGTGCCATCGGTGTCAGCGGCAGGCGGTGGCGACAAACAGGAAGCCATCGCGGTGGTGCGCGACGTGTTCTACCTCGCGGAGAACCAGATACCGTTCTTCATCGTCGAGAAGATCCACCAGCTGGCCATTTTGGATGGCAACGTTCCTGCGGTTGACGGCATCGCGAGGTATGTCCAGGATCTCTTGCGCAAGGGACAGTACTCAGTGGCAACCCCGGTCATGGAGGCAACACCGCGGCCAAGCAATCTTCTGCACCTGTTGCATATGCACTTAAAGCCAACTGAACCCTTATCGACGATGGAAGGTAGTGGCACCGCCGGCAAGCCGGTGGGTCGGTGGCGCACGGCGACGGAGTACTACTTCTCGGGTGTGAAGTTCAAGAGTCGGTCCATCAGCACCAAGGGGGCTGTGCGCAACATCCTAGACGTGAAGCTATCCAGTGGCGGCAGCACACTGGAGGTTCCCCGCCTGAACATCGATAGTGAGACGTGGCGGTTGCTGCGCAACCTGATGGCGCTGGAGCAACGCAACCCGGAGAAGGCCGGGAGCCACGTCACGGCGTACTGTGTCTTCATGTCGCAGGTCGCGTGCACGGCGAGGGACGTGGAGCTGCTATCGAGGAGAGGGGTCATCGTGCACGGCCTCGGCAACGACGGCGAGGTCGCCGGCTGGTTCGCCAACCTCTGCAAGGGGGTCGTGTTTGACGCGGACGACCCTTGCTGCAACTACCTAAGGGCGACATGCCAGGCGTTGGAGAAGCGGTTCCGAAACCACCTGCGGCGGTGGATAGTGTGGCTAAGGCAGAAGTACTTCAGAAACCCGTGGCTCGTGATTGGGCTTGTGGCGGCTGCTATCGGGCTAGCGTGCTCTGTCGTGCAAGCAGTTTACTCTGTTTTGAGTTACAAACAATCAGCGAACTAGAAATTGAACATGTTTGTGCCTACATGCAGTCAATATTGGAGTACATGATTGAACATCTAGTGAATATGTTCTCCTTAGAAAAAAAGAGAAGTTAACATTATTGTATAGAAATGCACTTTATGTTTGTAATGATCTTCCGAACTTTTCACGAGTTCTATTGCGGAGATTGCTAAATGGTACTCAAATTGTATTTTTACTATGTTAGATTGTTTAGTTTTTATTATGTTTTTTTATTATATTTTATGTTGAAGAGTTGAGCTAAATTTTTATATGTATTTATGATTTACTTTTGTTATGCCGTTGTATGGGGTATAAATTGGTATTAATTCTAAGATGTTAGCTCCTAAAGTTCAGTCTAAGACACACCAAAATTCTAGATCCACCACTGCACAGCCCCATGCAAGGTCTGTGCACTCTGTAATAATCTCCCCTTCCCCCTCTATAGTTGATCGGTTGGGCGTTGGGCTACTGCTCTGGAGCGAGAGTGAGGCATGCAACAGGCATGTCGTTACTTCTTTTTTTCCGAGAATACGCAGCCATGGTCATTAGGATTTAGGAGAAAAGAAAACGCCACTAGGTGTAAGCCATGTTCTTCGATATATCAAGGACAAGACTAGCGGAGTTGCTAGTTTATAAAAAAAAGGTTGTTTGAGTTTTAAAGTGAACTAAACTGCCGAAATTCAGAGTTGGATGCATATTCAATATATATCAGTCTTCATCTGAAATTTGAATAACCTACACCAGATGTGAGGACTTAATTAGGAGTAATTAAAATAACTCACTCGGAGTAATTGTGCAGATTCGTGCCTTAGGTTTGAGGTCAATTCTCCCGAGAACGAAGAGAGAGAGAGAGAGAGAAGGAAAAGAGCAAGAAAAGAAAAGGTGAAACCACTGGTCTAAATTTTAGTAACCTACAGTAAGTGTCTCCGCGCACACGTTGTTTCTTTAACATTACTTCCTCGTAGTTGCTCAGATTCCCACCATCTTCTGTATATCCACTTTATTGATCCTCTTTGTGCCGATGAAGTGGATAATCTGGAAGGAAGAGTGAGCAATGTCCGTAACTTGATTTTTATCACAAAGTAATAGTTTACTCCTTCCCTTTCGCTATATTTGTCCATATGCTATTATGCACACTTATAAAAAAACTAAATCTAAGAAATAGTTAACAGAAATGATCATACATATTTCTATTAAATAACATAACACACTTACTAATCTTTTTTAAAGCATTTAAGTAGGGATAATGGGTGGAAAAATTGCAATAACTTGATTTTTGTCACAAAGTAATAGCTACTCCTTTCCTTTTGCTATATTTTTCTACAGGCTATCATGTGCACAGAAAAAAAACTAAAACTAAGAAATAGTTAACAAGAAATAACCATATATACTATTTTAAATGACATAACACAACTTCGTAATCTTTTCCAAAGCAAGTACGGATACTACCAAGGCTATAGATAAATGTAGCAAAATGGATGGAGTATTTGGGACTTTAAATTTGTGTGAATTTCAATTTATCTTGAGGTAATTGAATGTGCTTCTAGTTTTTGTTTTAAAAAAAAGTTGCGATACCATGCTCTCCTAAAAAGCTAAAATGCACTAACTTCAAAGCAAGTCGAGGTTTAGTTTTCAACTATTCATTGCTGCGGACTACTAACCACGCAATGACGCTAACATGTCTAGAGCCTTGCACGCTAAAATTGCAGAAATGTTTGTGACCTCACTGAATCCTACGGTATTACTCTCTCTGTTCTTTTTAACCCTACAATCCATATCGTTAAGCTAGTTTAACCACTAATATGCATAAATCTATCTAGATTTGCAATACCAAAACTAGTGTCCATTAGATCAGATATGTTAGAACCGGACTCTAATACCACTTATTAGATCATAAGAGCTTTCTCATTCTCAAAAGCTATCTTTTGAGGTGACACTATTACAGAAATCATTGTCACAGACGGTTCAAAAATGTCATCACAGACGGTTTTTTGAACCGTCTGAATTTATGGGTCAGTGATAATTGAAGGTTATCACAGACGGTTTGTGAGTTGTTTGTGATATATACAATACAGATGGTTTGTAACTACAACTGTCTGTAAAAAACACTATCACAGACGATTTTAGTTTAGAACCGTCTGTGATACATATCACAGATGGTTCTAAACTAGAACCATCTGTGATGTGTGAATCACAGACGGTTTATATTACAAAACCGTCTATGATAGTTCATTCCATACCTAAAATTTGTTATATTTTCAGTTAGGCTCAGGAAATATTAGTTATACCTTTTGAAAACAAGCGAAAACAAGTAAATACGATATCAAACATAGCAGAGAACATTTTATTTCCATTACAATCCACCATTATAACATCACAAGATTACAATCTACCATTACAATATCATACAAGAAAATATAGTAGAGAACATTCCATTTACATTACAAATCGAGCAGTCCTAACCCCACGAAGTAGCTCAAGTAGGCCTTCTTGACGGTCGCCTCATTGTAAGCTCCTGGGCATCTGTATTGGCAGTCCTAAATGCTACAAAGTAGCAACAGAATCATCATAGTTACAGAATCAAATACTAGAAGAAACAATGGAGGGTGGTGCTGGCTGGCTAACCTAGTATGTAACCTTCAAATGGTCTGCACTCGTTTCCATCAGGTCGATCGAGGAGGAGGACAGTGAGGAGTCTAGAGAGATTTTGAGCGCATAAAGGGTAGGGGATTGGATCAGGTGAGTATTTATAGGTGAGGGAGAGGTGGGACGATCTGTGGGGTGTGGGTTGGTTGGTTTCTATTGGCTGGAATTGGGTTAGGAAGGATTGATGGGTCCAGCGTTCAGAGACCAATTTATCACAGATAGTTCTTGTTAAGAACCGCCTGTAAAAGTATCACAGACGATTCTTATTAAGAACCGTCTGTGATATTAGTCATATATATACTGATACAATATAAATAACTAGTCTCAAAATATGAAATAACAAAGTTCTGTATGGCTTATATATACTCATTTGAAAGGTTTTGACGAGATATACAACTTTGCAGTTGACACAAACCCCAAATTCTGAAGGGAAGATCAAAAATTTTGGCAAAAACAGAAACCAAAAACTTGCGATGCAATTTTGAGACTAAAGATGGCCAATTTTGGGGATCTTTTTTAGGGTGATGTGTTGGTTTTTTTTGGATCAGGCTCATTGTTAGCTTTCCAACAAGTACAAGAACGTCGAAAACGGACACCATATGCAAAAGTTATGTCTGTTTTACTGAAGGTGTTAAAACGGAATCCTTCTCGAACTCAGACGGAAAATTATGAAATTTTAGGGACATACGAGGTGGGAAATATATCACAAATGATTTGTAATACAAACCGTCTGTGATAATAAAGATATCACAGACGATTTGTGTTACAAACCGTCTGTGAATATCACAGACGGTTCTTATCAAGAACTGTATGTGATTGCATTTAACACAGACGGTTTTTATGAACTGTCTATGATGAGGCATCTAATATAAACTTTTTTGTAGTAGTGTGAGAGACTCCTCTACTTTTAAATTAGGCTATTTGCTCTTCTAGAGTCAATATGGGACTATTCTAACACTATATAATTAGATTTGTTATGAAAATAATTTTATAATTTTATTTGTATATAATAAGTTAAAGTTATAAAATGCAATGATTAAAGTCACAGATGGTTGAACATGAAAAAAAACATCACGTAAAGAAGAACGGATGGAGTAGTTTTTTGTTGCTCCTTTTAAGGCGGACCTAACAAGCACATATAAGCATATTCAACAATGTACTAGACTTGAACCAAGCTCAGGGAACCAATTAAGCCTCTGAACTATAGCCGGATAAATCCGGACATACGCGCTTTGCATTTTGAAAGGAAGCCAAATGTTATCACCACAAAAATACCCATGCGGATTCTTTCCTGTAGGTGACGCAGTCACGCAACCTCCCGAGCTATAAAGTGAGAATTTTAGCCTTCTTCTTTCCGTATGCTGTCTAGGAAAAACGCAGACTTTCATCTCAGCGCTTGACTGACTTGCAAGCTCGAGCTTCCTTTTGAAGTGTGTCAACAATAGCGGCTTTCGAACAAGCTTTCTGCGTAAACAAAAAGTACAGATGCCTGCACGTGAATCTTCTGATCTTATCGAGAATGGAGTGGAAAAGTCGGAGGAATAATTTTGCAGGTGCCTTGTTGCATCATGTGTACATATGCTGGACCATAAACGGAGTGTCAGTTAAGCCTTGACGGCAACTGCTCTGCAGGAGTGCAAGGCAGCCAGCAGCAGCCTGAGCAGAGTCCAACGAAGGCAATTGGAATACTTGTCCAGCTTGAGTGCCGTCGCCTCTCCTCCGGATCGAGCTGGCGCCACTTGCATCTGTTCTTGCAGCTTAAAAAAAATCGGGACACCGCCAAGATTATCCTCTCCGCCCCTAAATTTTCTGTCCTTGCAGCTTAAAAAAAATCGGGACACCGCCAAGGTTATCCTCTCCGCCCCTAAATTTTCTGTCCTTGCAGCTTAAAAAAAATCGGTGTACTTACAAAATGTAAAGCATCTTTCAGATGGTTGGTTCATGAACACTGGACACAACTGCTACTATAATGACGTTGTTTTATCTTGTTTTCGTTTTCTAGGTTAATGAGCACAATGAATCGATGAAGAAAATAGAGATGGCTGGAATCTACGCAACTATGAGTTAAGAATGTTAGAGTCAAGGCACTTCTTTGTGGGGATATTTGTAAAGCCATGCGGAGCTTTCGGAATGTCATGGATGCATATTACTTGGTGTTCAAACTTCAAAGTGGTTTGACAATTGGATTTGAAAATATTTGAAAAAAAGTTGAAAATGCTGAAAACAGGGGCGCCGGATAGTCCAGATTATCTCCGGACAATCCAACAATGTTTTTTTAGCCGTGTCAAAAATCGGATTCAAATGTTATCACCAAAAAATAACCATGCGGATTCTTTCCTGTAGGTGACTCAGTCACCCAACCTCCCGAGCTATAAAGTGAGAATTGTAGCTTTCTTCTCTCGGTGTACTGTATCAAAAGGCAGAGAGGAAAAACGCAGACTTTCATCTCAGTGCTTGACTGACTTGCAAGCTCGAGCTTCCTTTTGAAGTGTGTCAATAATAGTAGCTTTCGAACAAGCTTTCTGCGTAAACTAACAGTACAGATGCCTGCGCGTGAATCAACTGATGTTATCGAGAATGGAGTGGAAAAGTAGGAGGAATAATTTTGCAGGTGCCTTGTTGCATCATGTGTATATATGTTGGACCATAAACGGAGTGTCAGTTAAGCCTTGAGGGCAACTGCTCTGCAGGAGTGCGAGGCAGCCAGCAGCAGCCTGAGGCAATTGGAATACTTGTGGGCAAATGGATCAGCAAGGTGCCAAGAAAATTTATTTGGGTCGATCAGCTCGATTTTGTCTTCTAAATAGATTCGGAAATATTGTTGACTAATCACACTTTGATGTTGACTGATCGATTCCAGACCACGCTGTAGACATCGCTTCCTTGGCCCGACAACTGATGGAAGAACTAGCCACCGTGAACTCCTCCACGGTCCAACCCGGCGGTGGCTTTCCTCCGTGCACCATCATCGGCAAGGTCGATGACCCCACACGCAACGTCGACCCATTCGAGTACGACCCGCAATACGTCTCCATCGGGCCGTACCACCGGATCAGCAAACCGCACCTCGCGAGGGATGACGACAAGATAAGAGGCCTCGGTGCTGTCCTCTCAGCGGCGAGTCCCAGTATGACGGTGGAGGACTTCCTCAACGAGCTGGCGCACCTCGAGGGACGCGCTAGGAGCTGCTACGCCAACAAGCTTGACTTGTCGAGCAAAGATTTCGTGCGCATGCTGCTGCTCGATGGCTGCTACATACTCTTCCGGTTCGGCGATGTCCATGGACCCCGCACAAATGGTGCGGCGACGGCTAATGCCCACGTGCAGCAGGGAGGATGTTGCATCGTGCCGTCGGTGTCAACGGCAGGCGGTGGTGACAAACAGGAAGATGTCAGGGTGGTGCGCGACGTGTTCTACCTCGCGGAGAACCAGATACCGTTCTTCGTTGTCGAGAAGATCCGCCAGCTAACCAATTTGGATGGCAACGTTCCTACGGTTGACGTCATCGCGAGGTATGTCCGGGATCTCTTACGGAGGCGACAGTACTCAGTGGCAACCCCGGCCATGGATGCAACGCTGAGGCCAGGCAATATTCTGCACCTGTTGCATATGCACTTAAAGCCAACAGAACGCTTATCGGTGACGGGCGATAGTGGCACCGCCGGCAAGCCCATGGGCCGGTGGCGCAGGGCGACGGAGTACTACTTCGCAGGTGTGAAGTTCAAGAGTCGGGCCATCAGCACCAATGGGGCTATGCGCAACATCCTGGATGTGGAGCTGTCCTGTGGCGGCAGCACACTGGAGGTTCCCTGCCTGAACATCGACAGCGAGACGTGGCCGCTGTTGCGCAACCTGATGGCGCTGGAACAGCGCAACCTAGTGGCGGCTGGGAGCCACGTCACGGCGTACTGCATCTTCATGTCGCAAGTCGCGTGCACGACGAGGGATGTGGAGCTGCTATCGAGGAGAGGGGTCATCATGCACGGCCTCGGCCATGATGGCGAGGTCGCCGGCTGGTTCGCCGACCTCTGCAAGGGGGTCGTGTTTGACGCGGATGACCCTTGCTGCAACTACCTGAGGGCGACATGCCAGGCATTGGAGAAGCGGTTCCGAAACCGCCTACGGCGGTGGATGGTGTGGCTGAGGCAGAAGTACTTTAGAAACCCGTGGCTCGCGATTGGGCTCGTGGCGGCTGCCATCGGGCTAGCGTGCTCTGTCGTGCAAGCAATTTACTCTGTTTTGAGTTACAAACAATCAACGAACTAGAAACTGAACATGTTTGTGCCTACATGCAGTCAATATTGGAGTACATGATTGAACGTCTAGTGAATATGTTCTCCTTAGAAAAAAAAAGAGAAGTTAATATTATTGTATAGAAATGCATTTTATGTTCTCCTTAGAAATACATGATTGAACGTCTAGTGAATATGTTCTTCCGAACTTTTCATGAGTTCTATTGCGGAGATTGCTAAATGGTACTCAGGTACTTTGTCACCACAAGAGTGCTTGAATTTTGCTCCCTCTGATGTTCATGATATGGATCCAACAGCTGGCGGCGAGGCTCCGATTGCGCTCCAATAATGTTAAAGTTAGGGTTGCATTCATCATAGCCTGGACTATAGATTTACGGTTGGACAGTGGTGAACCGATGGTGAGCAGTAGTGGCGGCGGTGTGGTGAGGCTACGGCTCCAAGACATTAGGTTTTATTTGTTTACTAGAACACATTAAAATTTTGTGCCTCTTTGCTGCTGGACGCTCTACCAATTAAAATAATATATTTGGTTGATTACGGAAGATAAATAATCTAAAATGATGTACTTGCCCTTCTCCCCTTTTCTTAGTCTTTCTTCTCTCTCCCCTCATCCTCCTCTCCGTCCCCACTGCCCCGACGTCAGTGCTGCACACGCCTATCGTGGCTCAGTCTCCCTCGCACGACTCCGCACCATATCGAAGTTGCTACTACTTGGTCATTGTTTTCTCTGGCCGCTGCCACCATCGGAACGTGCAGCTTTATCAAATTCTTTGGTGGACTCAACTATTTTGGAGCTGCAACCGGATGAGTACACACAGATAGGTAGTACGCCAATCCAAATCACATTGAGTCTTTTTTTAAAAAAAAAATAGAAATCCTCTGGCAACTAAAAAGCTAGAGTTCAAGAAGAAAGATACAAATGCAATCACATCAAAGGAGGTGTTGCTGTCACAACTGGGAAGCAGAGGCGAATTACATCAAGAACTCTTGAGGCCAAATTTGTTGGGAGAACAGGGCCAAATTCCCTACCAAGAACCCATCTTTACACACCATTTTGGTTCGATTCTCTTGAAAGATGAAACAGAGGCGACAACCAAACATAGAAATGATATCGTGAACAGTGGCAGTTAAATCTATGAAAAATGTAAAAAAGAGAAGAAAAAACCCAAACTTTTGTGTTCCAAGAGCACAGCATGTTAGTTCGCAGATCTGGCATCGATCGGGCTCCTGCGAGGCCACATTCTGCAGAAGGCTCCATGAACTCCACAACAGGAGCAAATTCGCCAACGATAGGCCATAGGCGTTGCCAAGAAACCGGATTTGGGATCAGAAAAGTTAGCTAACCAAGATAGAGGAAGGGGGGACGCCTATAAATGGCTGTATGATAGTGGGCTTCACCAACGATAGGGGGCAAAACAGAATTTTTCACCTTCGCTCTCCTTCTTGGGCAGATATTATATTTTAATGGCCCAATTTGAGATCATGTGTCGGACCCCGGGTTTGACGACCTGAAATCCTCTATGATTTCACCGTTCTATCCACTAGAACAATATATAGTGCTCATAGGTACATTGCTGGATCATCCATACACCACAAATATCATACCATACAATACCATAGTTCAAATAGACCGCATCAGATCAAGTTTACAATAGGGCCACCGGGCCAAATGTTTACATTACATAAATAGCAGAAACGGAAGTGGAGACAAACGTGATAGGGCACAACCCACCATAGGCAAGCGATTGAGACAACTTAGGTGCCACTAATATTAGCCATGGCTCTGACTAATATTGGTACCACCCAAATGTTAGCTGGTCGACTAGACTAAGGAGAGAGGCGAGACTACAAAGTGCTACTCTAGTTTCCACCATCTTCACTGCTTTTATCGTCCTGGTCTTCATAGTAGACATAGTGGCCTTGGTTCACAGACTCTGAAGGGAGATTAAGAGCGAGGGTGAGCATAATTAACAGTGCTCCATGAGCCAATACATAGAATGTATGTAATAATAGATGCAAGGCTTAACAATGATGGCTCGAGTTCTTTTATTTGCATAAAGCAATATTTGCAATAACCATAATTAAAATTTCTAGGACTTAGCATTTTAACAACTATGCTTTAAGGAGATTAAAATTGTGCAATATGTATAGCGGTGTAGGTTCCATCCACTAATTACATGGTTTTATCCACCTATGCTAGATTTTGATCATTTGGTTACGTCAGCCTCATTTATAGTGCTGGAGTATATCTCTCTAGGAAAATTCTAAAGTCTAATTTACATCCGCCAGACAGCTTTCTTCCCACCCACAAAAGTTTTGAAATAGAACTAACTTGAGTAAGATTCCATGTCCACCCTTGACCGTGGGCATGGCTGTTCGAATAGTATATACTCTATGGAGACTGTATATTTTTACCCACAAGAGACAACCAACCCGATAGCCTATGCCCTTCCTTGGTCACGCAGATCAAGAGATTGTCACGAGACCTTTACAAATACCTTGCCTCAATACCATTTCACCCTGATAGGGAACCACCAGAGGTAGCCCCCATAAGTTAGTGTGGGAAGTCATACCCTAACATCATAGCAGAGCGGGACCACAGCTTTTCCCCACCGCTAGAGAAATGGGTACACATCACCTTCAGACGGTGTCCCATTCATGCTAGACTTTTTGGTCCGCACATACACAACTTCACTCCCCCACATGTCGAATGACCCTAAGGCACGGTAAATTATTCAGCCAAGCCTACAGTTTGCCAGCTTATGGTACAACTGTTTTACATGAGGAGGTTATTATAGGATTAAGTTCTTAATTTGTCCAAACGGTTCATACTACAAACCACAAATTCTTGTGCTACATCTACACCAACCTCTCTTACCATCCACCCAGATAGGTATAGCACGTTTTTAGGGTTTTGAGAAGTATAAACTAAGTTATCGTAAATTACCAGTCATTTACATCCTATGACTGTCCCAAAAATAGTTTCATGTTTAAGGATTGATAATCAGGGTAAGCTAGTGCCCCGGACTTTATACAAGACCTTTGCACAGCATTTACTTTGACTTATAGCTATCAAGATTAACGGTATTACCTAGGGTGATAAGGTTCATGGATATTCAAGTGTCAAGGATGGGGTATTATATTACTAGATTGACAACTGGGTGTTTAGCTACTTTATGAGTAACATACGTTTGCATATAACGTAAAGTATGCAGTTTTGATAATTTAAACAAACATAATTTCATATGAAATATAGACTCAAAATGATCAAAATGCTGACTCACTTGGATAAAAAGCTTAGGGGTCTTGGGGGTCTTGTGCTACTTCAACCGGGGGCTCGTTCACACCTTCGAACTCTACTCAAGAGAACAAATAGGAAAATAAACCGTAAGTGAGCAAACATAAATAAATACCAAATAAAATTTAACTAAACTCCAAATTGAACAAAACTAGTACAAATAGATAGATCTTGATTTTTAAAAAAATTAGAAATAAGTTTTGTTAATTTTGGAGCTATGACAAGAGAGAACAAGCTCATCAAAGTTTTAATCTCAGGCAAATTCCCCAAAATAAAACAGGGGAGAGAGGAATGTCTCTCTGATAGGTAGGGCCTGAGGGTTTTTTTTAATAATTTTTAATTTATCAATTGTTTTCAATCCTCACTGAATGACATGTGGGCCCATGGTTTAAATAAAAGAATTTAATGGATTTAAAAAGGAGTGAGAATCACATGTAAGCCTAACATTACATTTGAACTGGTTTAAACTAGAGGTAATTGGTCATGGGGTCCATTGTCAATGTCCAAGGACAGCCAATTAAATAGTCATTAGCTTAATTAACTAAGCATAATGACTTGAATATGGTGCTACAGGGATATGCTACAGTGCAACTTCCTTGCCGGTGGTGAGGGTGACCATAGCGGCTTGGTAGCATGCGTGAAATGGACTCTCTGGCCTTGCGTAATCCCTATGTAAAGCGTTGTGGCCTAATTTGGCCCAACGGTGACGGGACAGCGAGCTAGGCAGTGGCCAAAATAGGGGACGGTGCATTCTGGTGACACGAGGCATTAGAGTTCGAATGACCAACATGGGAGCATCTACGGACGATTACAAACTCATCTGAGGCCTCAGCGGTGGTTCAGGTGGAGATGAAGGGGCTAGCAATGGAGAGCCTGTGCGGCGGTGAGGTGGCTTCGGTGTGAGCTCATCGGGGAGGAGGGAGAAGCCAAGCGGTGGTTGGGTCAGCCTTAGGGGGTCTGGGAGAAGCTCTGGGCACCAACAATTGGAATGGAGCTCGGCGGTTTATCGGGGCGGAAGGGCGTCGGAGTTGGGGAAGAACACAGCTGCCAGTAGTCTATAGAGGGAGAGGGGACAATTAGATGAGGAAGGAGGGAGAGGGAGTAATGGTGAACTCAGGGGAAGGTAGAGGATAGCCCAGGGTCCACCAAGGAAGGCTGGCGACAGAGACGATCGTAGACGGTGCACACGGTATGTCGGGACCTGGAACAACAACTCCAAGGCCCTCTGTGTAAATCGCACTATCCCTGGAAAAGCTAGTGCACACAGGGTCAACAGCAATGTATATCATGCAAAATCACCACAAAATATTATTAAACGAAAATACAGCCTTATGGCCAAGTCTTACAATATAGGGGCACGAGGCCAACAGAAAGAAATAAATAGCGGAAAGCAGTAAATGTAGCAGAACAGCCCATCCAGCCTCCCACAGGCGAATGACTGCAAGATGCGTCCTACTCGCTGAAGTAGTCCTCACCGTCGTAGTCGCCGTCGAAGTCTGGCAACAGATTTAGCAAGGTGAGTACAAAGAGTACTCCCAAGGTAAGCATATGAAATGCTTACGCAAGTTACACCGGAATATAACAGAGTTCATGCATGCATATGGATAACAACGGAAGGCTTATTAAGTTTAATTGTGCAAGAAAACAGTACTGATTTTAAATACAGTAATACAAGTGTAAAAGCTGAGTTTTTATTACAATATATGAAACAATATTTGAAGCAATTAATATTGTTAGTGTAGGCTCCGACCTACGCTAACCTAACCATGGGAATCCACCCGGACCAATTCCAAAACCACTGTTGTTTGCCGAAAACCAAGTTTTATAAAATCCAAGACTAATCTGTGAAGACTCTACTCAGTATGTTCATGACCGTGAACATGGCTATCCAGATAGTTTGTTACTCTGCAGAGGTGTACAACTTTACCCACAAGACATTCCCTCTCACTTGAGCCACGCGATAAACACACTGCCTTAGGTGTGCGGCGGAGAGTTCATGACAAAGCTGTTCCGATGATCCATAGCCAAAATAATTACGCCGCCACTAAGGTTTCACCACAACTCGAATCCACAAGTTGGAGCCCCCTCTGGTGCCATATGAGACTTCTCGCGGCCTACGCCACGCTCACATTCAGCCTATAGCGAAACTATATTTGGAACTTCACAAGTTACTTAGCCAGGTCCGTCCCACACCGGACTTGTGGTAATACGAAGTGACTTCGTAAAATGATTCACAGAAACGGTCCTTAAGTTGATTTAGGCTCAGTCCTCATGCCCACATGCACGACAATCAACCAGGCGTCACTAAACACGAGGCATGCCGGCACCCACCACCTAACCATTAGCCTAAGTCCAAATCATAAATTTTCATTTTCATTTTTAAACCATTTTCATAAACCATCCTTGACTCACCGAAGTCAAGAACTCGTTTCCAAAGTCTGACATTTCATGTGAAAGAATTGATCCCACCTAAAATTATACTAAACCAGGCCAACCATTTCTATAAAATTTCTAGTCAATACTATAGTACCAACTAGTTTTCAGCTAGGGTGACAAGGTATATGAATTCGAGATTCAAAATTTGCTATAGTCAAAGGATCATAGGTGTAACTATGTTTAAATCGAATTTGAATTAAATTTGAATAAAGATACACATGCATATACAGTAAAACAACATAAATAAATTTAAAATACTGGGATCAACATGGTCAAAGGTGTAACTGGCCTTCATCGAAGTCCTGCTGGGAATCATCGAACTCGAACTCTCCGGAATCGTCAAAATCTAACGGAAAGAGCCAATTCAAAGAAAAATTCAAAAATAAAATTCAAATAAATTCAAATTTTCAAAATGATGCCAGAAATGGGTAGATCATGATTTTAAAAAAATTTAGAAATTTGAACATGTCAATTTGGAGTTAAAATGAAAAAGTTATAGCCTTCCAAAGTTTTAATTCAAATAAAAAGAAAAAGGGGTTATTTTCTAAATTTATTTTTATTCGGAAAAACTTTTATGACGTCAGCCTGAATTATTTTCCTAAAGGAAAAACCTGGGTTATGACGTCAGCAAGGGAATTAGTTTTTGGCCGATTTATTTTTATACTGAAAAATCGGTTTTATTGCATCAGCATGACGTCAGCCCTGATAATTAATTAATTGGAGAGAGGCTGACATGTGGGCCCGGTCTATGGTGGACTAAGTACACAGACTGGACCGTGCTGAGGTGGCTTCCGGGTGGCGCCCACGTCGGCGGCCAGGGGCGGCCGGCGGTGGCGCACGGGAACCGAAGGTCGTCGGCGCTCCGGCGGGCGGCGGTGCTGGCCGAGTGGTGCAAAAGGTAGAGGGGGGCACGGGGAATTCACGGGTACCTGGCGCGGATCCCGAAGGTGACCGGAGAGGAGAAACGACGGAGAGGGGCGGCGGCCGAAGAAGGAGTTCACGGCGGCGGAGGGGTTCCAGTGGATCAGATGCTCGGGGAAGTGGTCGTCGGGGATCGTCGAGGCACGAGCAACGTCGGAGCAGTGCTGGCGGGGTGCGGGGAGGCCTGAGGTGGTGGCGATTGCTCGCTGGAGTTGCTAAAGGCCGGCGGTGGAAAATGGGGCTCGGGGAGGTTCCGGTGCTTGGATGCACCGATTGAGAGGTGAGGGAGAGGCGGTGTGGGTAGAGGGTGCTCGGGGAGGGCTTACATAGGTCGGAGAAGGCTGTAATGGCTGCGCGAAGATCGCCGGAGTGGGAACGGCCGGGGCGGATGAATGCAACAGAGTAAAAGGGCGTAATTGGAGAGAATTATGCCTGCAACGGACGCGGTGGAGAGGTAATTGCTATTTGCAGTTGGCGCGGGGCATCAATTCGGAAGGAAACCGAAGCTTTAAAAGCTTCGGTTTTCGGCATCAATATCAGCAGCGGGCGGGGATCGTGCGGAGAAGAAAGGGAAGGAGCGGGGAAGACGGACCTGACAGGCGGGGCCCAAGTGTCAACGAGAGAGAGAAACAGGAAGGGAATCGGGTGGTGGTTGGATCAGCGACGTGTGGTAGGAGGAGATCGGGGCCGTTGGGTGCTGCGCGAAGGGGTAAGTGAATGGGGACGGTCGCGATTCGATCCGACAATCGGGACTGAATCCAAGCCGTTGGGGTCTCGGGCGAAGGGGTAAGTGGCTGCAGACGGGCGGGATGAAATCCAATGATGGCGAACGGGCCCGATCACACCACGTGTTGGTAGGAGCGGAGGGGAAGGCGGGGAGAGGGTTTTAATGAGATCGGACGGCTGAGGTTAGATCCGACGGCACGCATCGGCCCGATGGGTGACACTTGTTGCCCTGGGAGGGGTTTGGATTTTTAATTTCCTTTTTGATTTCCATAAATGATATTAAGCTTTAGAAAACTTAGAAAATTACCAAATAAATTTTGAAAAATCCAGAAAAATTTAGAGAACCTTCTGGGACTATTTGAGACTTAATAAAAATATTTTCCACCCATTTTGATATTTATATTTTGCAAAAGCACAATTTGACTTAAAAGGGGAAGTTTTAATTCTTTATAAATTCCTGAAAATTTAAGTAATTTACAGAATTGAGTTTAGGAAGATGAAATACCTTTATTTTGACTTTCATGAAATGCAGCAAAATCAATTTGGCCTTTATAAATTAAAGTTTTTAATTTTCTTAAATCAGGGCTTGGAATAAAATCCAGAAAAATCCAATAAACATTTTAATAAAGGGATAAAATTTTTGGGATGTTACAAACCTACCCCCTTAAAAGAAATCTCATCCTCGAGATTTGCACTGGCTAGCAAAAGAGATGGGGATGGCTGGCCTTCAAATCCTCTTCTCGCTCCCAGGTGGCTTCGTCTTCGGTGTGGTTGCTTCACTGAACCTTGCAGAATCTGATGGTCTTCCTCCTAGTCTGACGTTCTGCGGTCTCGAGAATCTTGATCAGCTACCCCTGATAAGTGAGGTCATCTTGGAGATCCAAGGTTTCCAATGCGGCTTGCTCTGCGGGTACTCGGAGGCACTTCTTCAACTGAGAGACATGGAAGGCACTGTGTACTCCCGACATGCTTGGCGGCAAATCTAACTGATAAGCGATTTCACTTCTTCGGTCCAGAATCTTGAAAGGTCCCACATATCTCGGTATTATCTTGGTATTAGAGCGCAGTTTATTCGGTAGGATCTTATCCCTTTACTTTTCAGTTCATTACTTACTGTTCTATAGTCCATATAGACAAAAATTTGCAACAAAGAATTCCAAACCCTAGTTTCGCATCTGTTATTTTTGTGAGTTTTAATAAGTCTTAATCCATTGAAAATTTTGTTTACATGCTAATTGTCATGCCCTTTGCGTAGCTTTATTGTTGCATCTTTAATCTTTGAAAATCCGCTAGTTGATCTTTCAATTAGCATCAAAAAAAAGTAGAATCAATTTACTTTTTGAATTCTTGTTCTTGCTGATCACGTAAGATTTTTGCGCATCTTGAAAGAATATCATATCCGAATATATCTAGATTTCTTTCTTTTTGTTTGATTCGGCCGCAAGAAACCCTATTTATCACCAAGTTTGCGCTACAAAGAATTCTAGTTGGACACATTCGGATAATCCAAGTTTGTTGCAGTTTGAATTCCAAGCGTCTATGATATCTTCACTTAAATCTTTTGATACTTGAGACTAGTTTTTGATAACTGCATATAGGGCTGCTCTTAAATTAATTATTTTGACTGAGTATTACCAATTGTCTGCGCATCACTCATTCGGCTGACACAAAAAAATCAGAGTTTATACCACTGCATTTGTTCAAAAGAAAGGTTTGTGACTCATATACCTCATTAGACTCAGAATAAAAATTTAAATCTCTTGAGTCACTAGCAGGGTTGCCAAAAAAAGAGCAAAAAAAAATAATAGAGAGCAAAAAAAGGTGAAAAAGGCCAAACATGGGTAAGTGTTTTATGATATAAATTCAGTTGGAGTATTTAATTTCTTGAGCAATCTTGTGTCTTTAAATTCATATTACTGCAATTGGCTAGCGTCTCTCTTAGTACTTGGTGCAAAATGAGCTAATATTTTCCGATGGTTTCCTTTAGCTCATTCCTTTTTTTTTGCACTGAGTCACATTGATTGTTGCGTGTACGCTCATACACTTAACTTATATCTTTTGGATCAGCACATAGATAAGAGTTTTCTAGTTTGGATTATTACTTAATTCAACAACATCGTGAAATTCAGAATGTGTAGGATAAATACTTCCTAACCAAGCTCCACTAAATATCATTTGCCGTGCAATTGTGAGTTACTTTTAAATCCGCTTGATCATCATTTGCTGTTGTAGTCACCACCAAGTGTATGTTTCTTTTGGCCTCAATTCACTTCGGAAAGGTAATAACTTTATTTGGGAGAGGAAAAAGTGAGATAGAGTGAACTCCACATACCGTATATATGTTGTAGTATTTGTGCGTTCTTTGTACAACTAACCATGACAGGTGGAAACGATAATATAGGAGAAGAGCATCCCCCGGCGGGTCGTTTTCAATTCCAAGCTTCGAGGGGGATTTTGCGCAATGAGTTCGCCGCCTCTTCTTTCATCTTGAAAAAACAACTCAAGGCAAAGATCAACCATTTCACGCAAGATATGTGCATTAAAATGAACCAACAAATGAATGTGCTACGTACAAACATTGTGAACGACATTGTACGTATATTTCGGCCACAACAAAAAGAAGATAGTTTTGTTGCTTTCTATGGAAGTAATGATCCAGAAGAGTATCTTGAGTGAGAATGGTGAATAAAGAAAATATTTAGATTTCAAAAACTTCCTAAAAATCAAGAGGTGATGCGTGCCACTAGAGAATTTGAATATTATGCTTATAGTTAGTGGCATCAATGATTTGGAAATGAATTCATTAAATCTTGGTCAGATTTGAAGGCACTTATGAGGAGAGAATTTATGCCATCCTATTATGCGCAGGAATTCCTTCGCTATTTGAAGAGTATCACAAAAGGGAGTAATACTATTCAAGAATATTATTTTGAGCTGCAAGATGCAATACGTCGTGCCAGTGTCACTAGTGCATTAAAAAAGAAGTCATACTTTAAAGGAGGATTGAATTCTAAGATCGTCGCCACACTTCAACATAGATATTTTGGTTGTGTGCAAGATCTTATGAATTGTGCTATTCAAGAGGAGAGAGACTTATGAAAAGACGTACACCACAGTTTCCTCCTTGTCTATACTTCAGTTCTTCTGCCTCTACTAGTGTGACACATGAGAAGATGACCGAGTATGGGACTTTCCCTTCAGTCAAAGAGACATATAGTGATATTCCAAAGCTACATATAGCTCCCGAGATACATCATAACCCATGTGAGGATGAGAGCCACATAGCCAAATTGAGTGAGAGAGATAAAAAGAGTGAGTTGTGTGTTTCCACCATATGTGAGGTTGAGAGTATCCTAATTGAGAGTGTAAGAGATACATTGAAAGAAAAGAGAGATAAACAAAGGGAGGTTGATTATGTAACTAACACATTAATATCTACTTCTAGTGTTGTTTATCATATTGTGCAGGATAAAATTGAAGACAAAAAGTTGAGTGTCCAACAATCGGCATGATTGGAAGCAAAAGATGTGGAGATAACCATGGGTGGAGATGAAGTACTTGCTGCTCCATGGTTTCATCACGAGGAGTGGATACCTACAGCACCTACATCAATTAAGGAGGAAAACAAAGGTAACAATATTAGTATTGAATTAAATTATGAAAAGATGAGAAATTGTGCGAACTCATGTGTTCAATTCGATATTCCATGTTCTAAGATTTCTTTGCGCGATTTACATAATGTGGAATTGATTACTTATAAGAAAATTCTTACTAGAATATCTCCAAATGATTCTTTGTATCATGTCATGTTTGATGATCTTAGAGAGCTATCTAGTGTGATTGATAATATTACTGAAATTTCATGTTTAAAATCACTAGTTAGTACATATGCCTACACAGATAAGTTCAATTTGATTGGAGATTATAGAGTAGATGACAAATTTTATGTTCATAGAATTTGCATTATATGTGATAATCTTGCTGAATTGAAATTGCATATTATGGAAAAATAACCTTTTATGCCATGTCATGAACACAATGAAATGAGTATCAACAATAGTGCTTGTTGATTAAAAAGATTTCATAAGCCTACTTGTTTATCCTTTAATGTGCAATTATGTAAAAATACTCAAAGTAGCGCAGTTGAAACATGGAAGGCATTCAAAATTTTCTTCCCCGTATCTGAACAACTAAATCTGATTTTGTCCATTAATAATCTATCCATGTCCTTAGAAAAGTCGATGATGACTTTTTTTATGGGAGAGATAATGATGTGAATAACAATATTACAATGCATACATCTTTCGATCGGTGTTACAATAATCGAGTTGTGCAAAAATAACGAGAATGACACAACAATTAATTCTTACATATACCATGCATATGTATTGTTCTTTTCGTTTACAACATCTTCATATGTTTATGATGTGCTAAGCAGAAGAAATGTTGATGACAAATATATATATCATGCATACACGTTGTATTCTTTATTTAGTATAATTTCAAGCTATCAAAAGCCGAGGATGACTTTTCTTGAAGGGGAGGATGATGCGGATACGCACATGTCTTGTACTTTTTAGTTAAATATATTATTCAACTGGAAAGAATTATTGAGCCGTATGAAATATGGTCAGATGAACTTATTCTAAACTAAACTTAATATTTTTATTCATAAGGATGGAATATTACCTCATATTATCACATTGTGCATTTTCAGGTTTGTCAAATGGAAGATATTGGAACTGAAAGGGGGAAGCTAGAGGCCGGGGGCCAAAGCAATGAAGAGGAACAAGAAAGAGGATAACCACATTAGGTGCCAAAGATATGAAGAAACAAAGCACATGCGGATGGGGCCAACAAGAACAAAGCCCATGTGGCTGGGTGGAGCACATAAGAGAAAGGCCCATGTGAATGGGGAAAGAAAACCCATGTAGTGGGAGAAAAAAGGGGGGAGCTCAGGAACTTAAATAACAAGTTTTGGACAAGATTTCAAGTCCAATTCGGACTTCCCACATGCTCAACCCAATTCAAACTTGGATTCAACTCAGAATTCAACTCGGATTTGGTTCGGGACAGCCCAATAGGCAGTTACTAAAAAAATCATAACTTTTACAAACGTAGTCCAATTCGGTTGTTCTTGTACTCGTTGAAAAGCTTATTTTAAGAGCTATGCAATGGATAAGGCCCTATTTTCAAATTCATAATAAATCATCTATATGACTGAAACAATGTGATGGGTGTAAAATCTAATTTCCTTTTTATGAGAGTTTGCATCGAAAACCATATAGGGTTGAGTTGTACTCGGTTTGGGGACCATATGGATGTCCCAAGGGGCTATATAAGCCATGTAATGACAGCCTTTAGGGCTCAGACTACCTTTGAGAATAAATCTACTATTGTTCGTGCTTTGGTTTCGTGAGGAATTAGGGAATTTATTCAATCAAGATCGTTCAGCCTTTCCGCTAGGAATTAGGTGTATGATAGATCTTTATTTGGTGGTCGACGAAATCAACACAAGTGTATTTTGGTAGATTAAAGTGTGTTCATCTCTTGCACTGACATTGGAGGATCATTGAGATTCATCAAGACTCTCGCGAGTATCTATCCTACGTCGAGAAGATCGGGCGACCCCGTATCATCCATGAATGTTAGTCATAATAGATTTGGACACCCAAATGGCCCTAACAATAAATTTATGTGAACTAACATTCCTAGAAAACAAATTGCCATTTCTATCCTTCCTAAGTAAATGTAATATCCTAAACGTTGTTTTGGCGTCGTTTTTTTAAATTAATCGCAGAGTCGCTCGGATTTTTGGTAAATCGTGGGAGGTTAAAATAAATTCTTTGAAATAGTCTAAAATAATAAAAAAGAGAATTAAAATAATTAATTTAGAGATTTGGGCTGTCCGGAGGGGTGGGCTAGCCACTTTGGGCCAGCCAGCCCAAACGAGGGCCCATACCCCCTCCCAAACCCTAGCATCCCCTTCATAAACCCCTTGGGGAGCCCTCCCTCCCCCTTTTTTCCACCCCAAGCCGCCACCTCCCCACCCTCCTTGCACCCTCCCCCTCTCCTTTGGTGCTGCCCTAGTGCAAGGAGAAGAGGAAGGAGAAGAAGGAGAAGGAGAGGAAGAGAAGAAGGGAAAGAGAAGAAGTGGAAGAGAGGGGTGATCCCAAATCCCTAGGTAATTCTCCCTTATCTCAATCCCTCTGATTTCTGCTATTTTAGGGTTCTTAGCCCAAAATTTTGGTGAGGATTAGGATTTAGAACCCCCGATTAGAGAATCCCTGCTGTCTGCCTGTAGATTGATTCGCGCAACGTTGCTTTTTGTGCTGTTTAGACCCCGAAAACGATTTTTCTCGATGGTCTCCTCAAAAGGAAAAACGTAGAGGATGGCGATACACATCTACTGTATTTTTTTCAGAATGTTTGGCCGTGGGACTTGGGTGTAACAGGGTCAGGAACCCCGCTGTCTGTCAGGGATGCAGACTGGGGCTGTTTGCTGTTCAGAGGGGAATTAGGGGTATAAGATGATTTTTACATTTTTGGTAATAATTGAGAAAAAGGTAGGGAATTCAGTAATCTAACTGCTATAAAAGAATCCAAATTTTTAGAGCCTTGATCTGTTCTGGGGACGCGTTACAAGTCGGCTGTCCAGACTTTCAGAACAGAGGACGTCCTCTGTTTTGTGCATTAGATATCACCATGCTAAGAACAAAATAAAAATATGTGATCTACATGAAAAGTGTAGGTATTGAAGTGAAGAATCCAGATATATATCTTTTGCTGTGATTAGTTTTATATTTTTTTTAAAGATAGGAAAATGTTAAGCAGCGCCGCTGTAGTGGGAAGATTGTAGAGCCGTTTCGCGGGGAAGGATGTTGTGGGATTCTGGGGCTTAGCGATATTTTTTCTTCGAGAGTCGCATTTTCATTGTTGTAATGTGTGCTGAGAGGTACCTTTTTGGACAGGTGATTTTGCTTTTGAACGCGCGTGATTTCATCGCTTCACCGGTAGAGGCAAGTAAACGTAGTGATGTGCTACCGTTTAACCCGTTATTCTTACTACTTGCAATATGCATGATTTTTTCGTAATGTTAAATGATATGCCATGATTACACGTTTTCTAAGAAAGAATGTGATAGCATGATATTAATCAACTGCTATGTTTGATGAGTCTGGGTAGTATTGTGGTAATCTGCTTAATGAGCCAATTGTGGTATGAAAGTAAATGCATGGTGATTATGATGGTATTTTCTTATTGTTAAATTCATGATGATCATATTGATGCCCTTGAAGTTAGTATTATTGTGGTCTTGGTGGTAGTATTCTTAGTGAATACTTGTGGTTGTGGTGGTAGCAATCTCGATGAATATATTGTGGTCTATGTGGTAGGATTCACTATAGATCGATTGATTATGATCTTGGTGAACCGAATGTGGGTTATATGGTAGACCTTCGTGGTTAAATTCTTGTGGTTTATGATTATCATATCATTCATAACATGTCATGACATTTGTATTGTGGATGTCGCCGCTTATAGCCGCGACCGTATCGGTATAGCATCGTGCATTGCCGTAGCACGATGCACACTTTTACCTTGTTGGGTAAAGGTGCAGTAGAGCATAGCATGCATATGCATTGCATTGTGGAAAGATCATTTGCATACTTATGTAATATATTGTGGTGAAGTTATTTTACAAATAATTGCAACTTCATAGTTGTAAAGTGGAATTGGCTCATAAGAGCCACTTATGGTATGAGGAAAGTGGCTGTGGTCGTGGATTGTGGTTCATCCCTTGAGGTATGGTAGGGGTTGTGATTGTGGCATGAGATTCTTTTCTCTTGTGGTAATTATTGATAGCAATTATAGATGCGAGAAATAATAAAGTTAGTGAGGTAAATCATGTTAATGCTTTATTGTCATTGGTAGTGATGGTGGTGGATGATATGAAGTAGTTAATCAAGATTCATTTGCTAATGTTTTACTATTACTTGTAGTAGATATGATTGAGGCTATAATTGTGGTCATTTGGGAAATGGTTATTGATGCTTAATACCATTGTAGTTTAATTAGCTTGTTAATGAATGTGGTTGCACATTGTGGATGTGGACATGTGGATACTTTAATGATGTGGTATATTTGTTTGTAGTCTGAATAGCCTGTTAAACAGTTTGCTTGCTAAGATTTTTATCTCACCCTTGTTTTTCCCCCTACAGGTGATTCTTGAGCATTCATGGGATGGGTAGAGCGGCACCACAATAACGCACTTGGTTCATCAATTCATGAAGTAATAAAGTCGATGGAATTCTAGCCAAATGCCTAGCTAACTGTGGATGATTATTTTATTTAATAATGACAAACTTGTGAACTATTCTTTGATTATTCTGCTAGAGGTTGATTCAATTATTGAACTTGTAGTCGTTATCTTTGTTCCCTTAGTTGTTTATGCCTCCGCTTAAAGCTTCATGTCTAAAAATTGTTGCCGAAATAAATTATCTTGAAATTTTTGGCTAGCTGTAGAGTGGTTTAGTGGCATTCCAGGTTAACATAGATCCTGGGGTGTTACAGTAAATAATCATTATTGAAGAGAGTTGGCTTAGGAGTGATACCTTTGAGACAATCCTTATGAAAATATCCCTTTTCTTGACAATTATAGCTAGTTTGATATTTGTTATCCCTTCTTGTCTTGTTATCATGCTCATTGCTGACTTGCCTCTTTCTCGATGATCATGACTTGTTATCACTTGATTTGGGCTCATCGAGGCAAAGTGACACTTCTCATTGCAACCAAGGCATTTGATATTCTTCGTGTGTTTTGCATTGTGCCTTGTCTTGCTATTCTCCTTCTTAGAGACGAAGCGGATACCTCTTTTGTCATTTGACTTTCTTTGATTGCTCAAAAGTTTGTTAAGAGACTCCTTCCTTTTGTAGCTTCTTTCCAAGTCATTTTTCAATTTATTGACTTAAGCCTTAATTTTTTTGTTTTCCTCTACAAGGTTAGTATCGTAAGATATAGAGAAAGTAGAAGCATCTAATTGAGAGCCACAAACCATATCAAACAAATCATCACAAGAGGTGAATATGCTAACCTTAGATGTCATGCAAGAGTTAGAAACTACACATGATATATCATCTAATAAATCATATATAATACCTATATCCACCTTGGATTTGGTGAGATCCTTGAGAATGAGAGTCTCATGATATTTTTTAGCTTATCAAAAGAATTCTTGAGAGAAAGAAATTCTTTCTTTAAGACTTTGAATTTTGACTTCTCCTTACCATGGTACTCATTCAAGTCGTCTAGCATGTCCATCAACTCATCATATGTAGGTTTATCATTATTATTTACCTTATCATTACCTTTTCCATAAAGTAATGAGTTGTTGTGGAGGGGCTTGTGGATTTTTTATTGTCGGACCTAAAGGTTAAGCATTCTTCTCTCAACATCCACTCTTCTATTCAATTGTCCTTGGTTGAGGTGGACCTTTCATAATTATCGTGAAGTTGTGTCCAGATCTCATGAGCACTCATGAGGTTACATATAGTATTGAACACCTCTACACTCAAAACACTAAATAGAGCGTTATTTACCAGAGCATCGAGATGTAAACATTTCTCTTCCTCAATTATTTGAGCAAGATGATCCAATAGAGAAAAAAAGCCCACATCAACAATCCACCAAATTTTAGGGCTCATGGCCTTAAAAGAACATATCATGCAGATTTTTCAATTATCATAATTCATGCCATCAAATAAAGGTGTTTCATCTAGATGCACTATATTACTACTCACCATCATTTAACTCTCTAGGTGGTGAAGCCTAACAAGGTTGTAAAACCAGGTTTACTCGGCCGATTAATTGCCCGAATAATCATACTAGGTCACCTCACCGGGTACGAGGAGGCCAAAACAAGTAGTTCACCGGTTTAATCGGTATAACCGGCCGAGTATTCGGTATAATCGTCTACCAGGCCGAGTAATCTCCGAGTAGCAACAGTGACTATTGCGTTTGCATATTTGCGGCCCATGGTCAAAACTCAAGACCTCTCGCGGTCGGCCCAGCAGCCTAGCGGCCAGTCCACTTCCTCCACTTCACCCACACCCGAAGACACCGACACCACGAGTTGCGACTGCGAGGCGGAGGCGGAGAAAACCTAGATCGGTAGGCGGAGGCGGAAGCGGCGGCGGCTGCTGCGTCCCTCCTGTTGCATCTCCTTCCGACGGCGTCCCCTACTGCATTTCGTCCGTCTGCGGCGGCGTCCCCTACTGCATCACCCTCCTGCGGTTCCTCCCTCCGGCGGCGCCCGACCCTCCTGCGGTTCCTCCCTCCGGCCGTGCCCGACCCTCTTGCGGTTCCTCCCTCCGGCGGCAGCTCCCCTACTGCGTCTTCTCCATCCGACGACAGCCTCCCATGCTGCGGCTCGTCCCTCCGGCGGCCACTACCTGCACCGGCACACATTAGCGGTTAGCCCACCCTCCCTCCCTCCTTGGCTCCTTCCTTGCCATGATTCTACACCCCTAGCGCTTCTTGCTACTGCCACATGCTATTGAGGTTATTCACTGCGACTGCTTACTTGCTTAGTTTGTCCAGTTAATTTTCTATGGACAAAGATTGTAAGTTTCTATGGTGGCTATGCATCCTATTCTACAATTGTTGTATGCTATTGCTACTGCTTACTTATTCATCATATTTTGCAATTGTTGTATGTACTGGAGACTCTGGAGTAGTGGCTAATTGGCTATGCATGATTGAATGATTGAATTCAATGGCAAATCAAACTCAAAGTGAAGCTCAAGAGCCTCAGCCTGCGCCATATGCACCCAGTACAGAAGACCCTGGTTGGAAATATGGGTACCTCCCCAATAAGCATGAAGCAGGAAAAGTTAAGTGTAGGTTATGCCAAAAACTTGTATCTGGTGGGATAAACCGCTTCAAGAGGCATATTGCACATATTAGAGGTGATGTCGCCCCATGCCCCAATTCTGATGCGGAGGTAAAGAAGCTTTGCAAGGAGCACCTTGAGGGCATCAAAAAGAAGGAAGATGCTGCAAAGGTGGTGGAGGAGGAGAGAGCTGATGTAGACATCTATGGTGAAAAAGAAGATGATGAGATTGTAGAAATTGGATCCAAAAGAAAGCAAACAAGAGAGCCAATGGATAAGTATAAGCTTGTTAGACTTGACCCCAAGATAGCCAAGGCACTTAAGGAGGGAGACTATATGCAGAAAGGCGTGAAGGAAGCTTTTGCCAAGAAAGAGAGAAAATGTGAATGATTATGTGGCATATTGGGCATACAAATGTGGTATCTCTTTTAATGCTCTAACTGATAAGTCATACAGTATGGCCGAGGCTACAAGCCCCCCACTGTATATGAGTATTCGGAGCCATTGTTGAAGAGGCAAGTTGACCAAACTGAGAACAACCTGCAAGCACATAAAGATATTTGGGAAGAACATGGCTGCACCATTATGACTGATGGTTGGACAGATCGGAGGGGGAGAAGCATTATGAACTTGTGCATGAATTGTGAGCTTGGAACATGTTTCCGTAAATGTATTGATGCATCTGCAGATACTCACACAGCTGAGTATATATGTTCTATAGTAGAAAGGTGCATAAAGGAGGTGGGAGAGGAGAAGGCCATTCAAGTAGTGACAGACAATGCAGCTGCCAACCTTGCTGCTGCGAAGTTGCTTAAGGTAAGACAGCCACACATATATTGGTCATCATGTGCTGCACACTGCATTGATTTAATGCTTGAGAAGATCTCCAAGAATAAGATTATCAAACAAACAATATCGAAGGCGAGGGAACTCACCACATTTATCTATGCCCATCACAAGACTTTGAGTATGATGCGGAAGTTCACCGACAAAAAGACATTGTGAGGCCAGGAGCAACCAGATTTGCCACTGCTTTTCTCACACTAAATAGCCTCCTAGAGAAGAAAGAGAAGCTATGTCTTATGTTAACATCGGAGGACTTTGTGGAACTCAAGATCTCCAAGTCAATGAAAGGCAAAAATGCTACCCACATTGTGATATCCAACAAGTTTTGGAGTGAAGTGTCCTTTACTGTGCAGATCTTTCAACCTTTAGTGAAGTTGCTTCGTGTTGTTGATGGAGAGAGAAGACCCACCATGGGTTTTGTCTATGGTGGGCTGCTAGATGCTAAGGAGTCAATTAAGACAATTGTTTAAGCAAGCAATGGACAAATACAAGTTCTACGTTGAAGCCATTGATTTCTATATCAATGGGAAGCTTGATAACCCTCTTCATATGGCTGGTTACTACCTAAATCCCTACTATTTTTTATAGGGATTGTGGTAAGATTGAGATGGATGAGGCAATCATGGGAGGAGTCCTAGATTGTATTGAACGTTTTTACCCTGAGACACACATTCATGATCACATATCAAAGGTAGAAATGAGAGTATTTAGGACTGTAGCTTGAGCATTTGGAAGGCCTCAAGCAAAAAGGTTGAGAGAAGCTAATGATGCTGATTTTAATCCAGGTAACTTTTAGTGAGGTCTCAAGCAAAAAGGTTTTGAGTTTTAATTCTACTTGTCCAGCTAATGATCCTTTTTCTGTTTAGCACATTGGTGGGCATTATTTGGATCAACTGCTCCCAAGCTTCAAGCCATTGCATTGAAGGTTCTAAATTTGACATGTACTTCTTCTGGATGTGAAAGGAACTGGAGCGCATTCGAATGGGTACTTTCTTTCTATATATACTTATACTATTATTGACTTCCTTATTCCAATACTATTTCTAATTTTTTGCATACTTCATTTCGTAGATTCATTCAAAGAGAAGAAACAGATTTGAGGTGGATAAAATGAATAAAATTGTCTTTGTCCAATTCAATGCAAAAATTCTTGATAGGAAGAAAGAGAAGGAGAAAGATCCTACAGCTTCAAAGGAGATGAGCAAGGCAGCTGAGTGGATTGTTAGGGATGCTGATAGCTGTGATGAATTGGTACCGGGGTCTAATTTGACATGGGGGTTAGTTGACCAAGCAATGGGCACTGAAGAGGCCTTGCAACCTAGGAGGAGTTCTAGAAACACACCAAATGTGGGATCATCTTCAGCAGCACTTGAGGCTTTAGATAAGCTAGAGTTTGGCATTGATGGTACCGAAAGTGAAGAAGTAGAAGATGATGATGACAACTTGATGGTTGATGACAATGATTTAGACCATGCTATTAGTGATGCAGGACAGTAGATTACTCGAAATCTATTTAGTCATATGATAGTTTTTGGTTTGGTAGCTTAGCTAATCTGCTATATAGAAGGCAGATAGACTACTAAACATTTAGTGAAAACTGCGAAGGCAGCTAGGCAGATAGGTTTTACTTTTGGTGAAGGGATTTAGTAACAATAGGTCTTACTTTTGGTAAAGGGATTTACTGACAAGGCATTGTTTTGCTGTATAGTGGAGTAGTGAACTTGCCATATGACTACATGGTTGGAACTAGGAGCAACATCATATAATATCAATGAACTATAAACTTTACTTTATTTCCAATTTGCTTTACACTTGCTGATTTTCAATGTGTGCCAATGCTTTAAACTTGATTTTGTTGAGTTTTGAAGTTGATTCCCTAATGGAACTAGTGCAGCAAATTATTTCATTCCACATGAAGGTTGGTTCTGACTAGAGTTCATGGTTGAATATTTATCTTATTCTGTTACAACACTTTGATCAGTGTAATGCATACTGTGTGTATATTTAGTCTTTTAATGACCATTACCATTGTTAATCTGGAAGCATTTTGAGCTAGATGATGTTGACCAGAAGAGGTGAGTAACCTGCAGTCCTACACCTTGTTTCTTTCAAGGTTAAAATCTATACAAACTGACTGCTGGTTGTTGTCTTTGTTTGCAGATATGGGGGACTGGCTGTGCATGATTGAATCCAATGGCAAATCAAAGTCAAGCTCACATGCTGGAAACAAGCTTGCTATGCAGGCAATGCTCCAATCTGAAATTCCCCAGATCATATTTTTTGCTCAGTGATTTTCATAATCTGTAACTTATGCTCTAAATGCTTTTACAAGAATTCATGATCCTCCCTACTGGTGCTTCATCCTTCAAGGAGGCTATGAAGATGGGTGTTGAAGTGTACCACAACTTGAAGGTCATTCTTTAATCATCCTTTCTCTTTTCTGAATATTTTTTGCAAAATTGAACAGTGCTCATGTTTGCTATTGTTCTGTACAGTCTGTTATCAAGAAGTAAGGGCAGGATGCTACTAATGTCGGTGATGAAGGTGGTTTTGCTCCAAACATTCAGGTTTGTCCATCAATCTTTATGTCTTGCCTCTCCTTTTGTTGATCTACTGCTTTTCTGTTTCTTTTGAGATGTCTTTTTTACCTTGCTTTTGTATTTTTTGCCTCAACCACCTATATACATAAAAACAATTGCATCAAATGTGGCTTTGATTTTATATGAATACACATATATAAATCCATTATTAAAAATATAGAACTGGTTACAAGGCCGAGTACTGGGCCGATTCCCGTATAATCGCTACAAGGTCAGGTGACCGAGCGAGTACCGAGTTTTAGAACCTTGAAGCCTAATGAATTAGAGACCAAGCTCTAGTACCACTTATAGGATCGAGGATGCCAACTAGAGAGAGGTGAATAGATGGTTTTAAAATTCTTTTGGCTAAAACCAAGTTTATAATATGAAAGCCTAAATCAATTCAATTTAGCACAAATAAGGCCTAAATCAACTAGATTCACCTAAGTACACCAACAACCTAAGTCTATGTCAAAGCTTTGTAATCCTAGAGAGATAAGTAATCAATTTAATTTTATAACTATAAATTGATTGAATGTAGATTGAGCACAAGAGAATAAACTACAATGACACGTTTCTTATTACTATGGTGTTTAGAAACTTGCCGGTCTCCCCTACTCTATGTTGAGGTATGACCAAACGAAATAGACTAGCTCTACGAATTAAGCCAAACACCTCAATTCCACAAATGATAGATCTTTCCCACTCTGGGTAGGTGAGCTCTAACCTTCACAACATATCAGGCATTCTCACAATATTCTTTGAGAATATCACCTGACATGATACCTCCATCGTTGTCTTGCTTGACTCTCAACACGTGCAACGAATGCACAAGCTGAAGTGGATACAAAATCCACCTCTAGATGCAACACATGCAACTAGAGACCTCTTTCCTTACTCACAAGGTGTAACACATGTACAATTGAGATGAGAAGCTCACACTAGCTCAAGAAAAAGAAATGTAGTACCAAAGATTGTCTCCTTGCTGGCCAAGGGGGTTATTTATAGCCCCCACAACAAGAACGAGCCATCAGAAGCAAAAACTAGGAAATCTGGTAGTACTACAGGCATTGGGTTGGTACTACCGCTCCCCTCGTAATGGTTATAAAACTAGCCGTTACAACCGGCTATCAGTAGTACTGCCCACACAGGGTCTGGTACTACCACAACACAATAGTACAGCTCCTTTCATTTGAAACTACCAATTTCCACAGGAGGAAAAATCTTCCAAAACATCTACCCTCTGGAAAATTGATCGTGCAAAAGTGCACACCTGCAAGTGAACGGGTTGCCGCTAAGATAGCAGCGAGATATCGTGTTCTCCACAGGGACTAAACTACCAGCGACATGACACCAAACTAAAGCTAAGTCGCACGAACGGGTGAATTAAAAAGAAAACTAAGATCCTAAAGAAACTACTGGGACAGAGGAAGAGGGGGAGAAAAGAATGACAGACTTTGGGACTGAAGGAGAAGAGGAGACGAGATGAGGCGAGAAAGGGCTGAAGGAGACGAGAAGACGAGGGATTAGACAGGGAAGAGAGAAGAAGAGAGGAGGCGAGGTTAGAAAGAAACAATAGGGGGGCTAAGGAAGACGAAAGAAGAAGAGAGGGAAGAGAGATTAGAGAGAAGCAAGCGGGGGCTAAGGAAGAAGCAGAAGGAGGGAGCGAGAAGACGAGACAAGAGAGAGAACTGAGGTAGACGGGAGGACGAGGAATCGGAAGGGAGAAGAGAGAAGATGCAGATGGCTCTGGGAGGAGAAGAAGAAGCTAGCACTAAATCTATGATCCCGTCCAAATCAGCAAGCAACAGAACAAAACATGCATAAAAATAAATCTAACTAAGGAATGACATAAAGCAGTAAATCTAAACTAATATATATGTATATATATTTTTTAGCGTTTTCTTTTTACCGAAAGACCGAAGCAGAACAACAGACCTAAATTAATTTTATGACAAAACTAATCTAAGCAAAAATTCGATAAGACTACTAGAGCATTAAGCAAAATCATAATCTAAACTAAGCAACAGGATATATATATATATCATGACAGATCATAGCAAGTATCACTACAAAATTTATGCCATCATTCAACCACATAACAAGCCCATAACAACATTCACAAATAGTTAATAACATTACACAATAACTAGTAGCAATTGAGACAAGGTTCAGAAGTATTAAACCACAGCAAGGGACAGAGAGCAGTCGGGGAAGTTGGTCTGTAGAGGAAGCAGTGTAGAGCAGCAGTACATCGGCACAAATCAGGAGCAGCAAGTCACGGCAGGTAGAAACAGGGACCGAGCTGCAGATCGGCAGTAGCATCACGCAGCACTGCAGCACTCGGTCACCAGCAGAGCAGCCGACCAGCAACCAATCAAAACAGCAGAAGCTTCAATCGGCAGCATGTGAAGACAGCACAGCACAGGGGCTCACGGTTCAGCACAGCAAACAACAGCAGTAGGGGCTTCGATCGGTTGAAGAATAGTAGCAGGGAGTAGATCACGGCACCTGCAGCCAACCGAAATAGCAAGCTACAGCAGCACAGACATCAGTACACGGCAGGCAGCAGCCAAAACAGCAACCGAAACAGCATACTGCAACAGCAGCATCAGAGGGTTTTCAGATCTGGTCGGCACAGTAACACACTGCAGCAGACATCAGGAAATAGCAGATCACGGCAGCACTGGGCAGGGAGGAGCAAATCAGCAGCAAGGGGAGGGGGTTCAGAGGAGGTAGCGCATGGAGGGAGTGAGGAAGATGGCATAGTGGGGAAGAAGAAGAAGTCTGGTTGGGCGCAGGGGGAAGATGGGAGTAGGAGACAGGGAAGGGAAGGTGGCCTGGTGGGGAAAAGATGGAAAGGGATTGGAAGGAGGAAGAGAAGGAGAAGGGGGGTTCTGCGGCCAGGGAGGAGAAGATGGAGTGCCCTGGGAGAAGGAGTAGGGAGATGGCGCTGGGAGTGGAGAGGCGCAGGGAGAAGGGATTGGGGACGGTGAAAGGAGGGAGTAAAGGGAAGTGCGGCTTGGAGCAGGGAGAGGGAGGCCCAGGAGGAGGGAGGTAGAGAAGATGGGGGGCTATGGAAGGAAGGAGCTACATGGGGGAGGTCAGGTGGTAGGAGGAGAGGGAGAAGGAAGAAGACGGGAGGAAGAAGAAGTGGATTGTTAGTGATATGTCCTAGAGGTAACATGGAGATGTTGTATATATCATATACTATGTTTATGATACATTATTTTGTTCCTTGGAATAGACATCATCATTATTGATCAATGAGTATGTGACTTATTCATGAGACTCTTAAATACTAAAATATTGCTATTTCTAAATGATCCCTGATCGTATATCATATGAGGAACAAATATGATTCAAAGACAAAGATCAGCATATGTATTGATTGATGATCATATCTCATGGATCATGGTACGGTGATACCAAATCAATAATATGTACATGTGTTAGTGAACATATGTTGGATAGACCTGCCATGAGACACTGCAGAGATTCCATGTGTCATCAGTTGGCCTCGAGTAGTGTTTATGTAGAATCCTTAGACTTGAGATCATCATGGTTCCCAACATGGTAGTAGCTTATTTTGGGACTACTAAACACTACTCCGTAACTGGGTAGTCATAAAAGTAGTCTTCGGATTTGCCATGAAACATGTAGTGGGATGTGAATGATCAAGATAGAATTTGCCCCTCCTTATGGGAGAGATATCTCTGGGCCCCTCGATGTAATGGATTATGAAAGTGCATGGCCATGCCAAGGTGATTGAGGAGTCAATCACAAGTTTATAATCCATCACGGAATCGAGAGAGTGATTGAGCTATTAAGAGGATGACACAGGTCTCGTCTTGAGCTCAATCTATATCGTGAGGCAAAGAGATTCGTACATGAGAGAACATTACGAGTTCAAATGATATGATCTTTACATATACTTTGGGGTTAATATGTCTTACTAGAGGCCACTATTAACAGGGTGACCGGAAAGGCGTTTCCGGGTCACGACCAAGTATACGTGAACCTACAGGGTCGCACGCTTAACGGGTTGGAACACTGATTCGAATATGATTCGGATATGGGCTCAATTCGGATAAAGATCCGAATAGACTCTTAATGGGCCTTGGTCCGCAAGGCCCATGTGAGGAGGTCTATATATATGGAGGCGAGGGGTGAGGATTCGTCCTGTTAACATCTAGCAAAACCCTAGCCGCCACCTCCCGAGCCAAACCCTAGTCGCTCACGAGTGCTAGTACACTCGCGATCGGCGTTCGGCCCGGGCGTGTGGATACCGGTGGAGGCGCCGCTCGTTGCGATCTTGATCGGCGTGCGTGGAGGAGACGATCTGTCGGGACGATCGACTACTTCCACTACTACCTCGGCGCGCGTGATTGGATCGGTTTCAATTCTTCTTCATGCTGCGCTGCGCGTCTAAGTGGTAATGATCCATGATCCTTCCTTAGCATGATGTTCTTGGGTGCGCGGTAGAAAAGTTTTGTTTTCTGCTTCCGTAGCCTACGTGTATTCCTTTATGGATTGGGGAAGATGAAGTGCGGCCTGTGCTGGGACTTGGGTTTTTTCGGCCAGGATGGAGAAGGGTTTTTGTGTGGCGGCTGAGTGGTGAAGGTGGAAACCCTATCATCTAGGTTGTTTTGCATTCAAACCCTTTACGTCATCCAATATTGTAACATTAACTTCTTTCTTCTACTGATCTTTTGTATATTATATTTTGCGCCTGAAACCTGCGGGCGCGCCCCTCGACCCCAGCACGACCGGCCAGCGGGACCGCCGTGTGTATCCCCCCTTGTATAGCGTCTTGGGTTCACATTGTTAGGTAGAATGCGATTCTACGTCTAACTTGTTTTTGCAGAGAATGATGTGAATAGTATGGCCCTATAGCTTATTTGAATGTATGAGATGTATGTGATGCATGTAACATTCGTTCATGGCCTACGTGTCATGATTATTTCAGCTATTGTTAGCTGTATATATTGTATTTAACGACCTGCGTGTCGACCTTAATGCTTGAATCTATCTTTGTAATCTTCAATTTCTAGCTATTATAGGTAGTAGCCTAGTTTTGAGGTTACAAGCTTTTAAGCATGGTGGCCTAAAGGAGTGATGTGGAGGATGGAGATCGTCTACACCTACTTGGAGATGGATATCACCATTTTTGGGCCATACTACTTCACAGTTAAATGTGTTTATCTATGATGTTATCTATCTTATTCTTATGCAATGATATATGTGATATGTTGCTTTGGTAGGATAGAATCCCTTTTAAAATTAGGTGTTAATGCCCTTCCATATGCTGCACCAAAAGATAATGATCACCGCATGGTAGGTCTACCAAAGTAGAGTGCCATCGGTTATCATCATCATTTGGGGTAGATGTCGGACATCTACATGCGTAAGCATTTGGTTTACTTAACAAGGTTATCAAAATAGTTTTGGACCTTGGGGCATAGATTGGGGCCGAGGCATACTGATGTCACCCAAAGTAGAGTCACATAGGGATGTGATTAGCAAAGTGTTGCTTACCCATGTCACTAGTTTTCTAGCCGTGATGCCAAAGCTCACTAGGAATTAGTGAAATGAGGATCTTTACCCACTATGTAACTTAGAGGAGTTTTTGTTGCAAAACTCATAGTGGAGTCTTTTGCTAAATAGTTTAATAAAAGATGAACATAAACATAGTGCTAAACTTTGCATATTCTTGTGTTGTAGATCATGTCATTAACGCCGCATCCAAGACTTTTAATTTGCGATCTGTTCTTGAGAAAGAAAAACTCAATGGAACAAACTTTTGGATTGGTATCGCAACTTGAGAATTTTTCTCAAGCAAGAGCGGAAGGAGTATGTTCTTGAGTCTCCTTACCCGAAGACTTGCTCGATAATGCTACGTGGCTGCACGGAGAGCTTATGAGAAGCAAGCGAATGATTGCCTTGATGTGAGTGTCTCATGCTTGCCACAATGTCCTCTGAGCTTGAAGCAATATGAGAACACAGATGCCTACAATATCATTGTGGGGCTACGTGGTATGTTTGAGAACCAAGCAAGGGTGAGAGGTTCAATACTTCAAAGTCCTTATTTGCGTGCGAGCTTGCGAGAGGGAATCCGTCGACCCTCATGTGATTAAGATGATTGGCTACATTGAGAGTCCGGAAAAGCTTGGTTTTCCCTTAGCCAAGAGTTGGCTCTCGATGTGATTCTCGATCGCTCCCCGAGCTTTGAGCCATTCATAATGAACTTTAACATGAACAACTGGACAAGACCACGGTGAATTGCATGGGATGCTAAAATCTGCGGATAGCATTAAGAAAAGCAGCAATCATGTGATGATGATGCGAGAAAGGCAAGGGCAAGCCCTATGTCAAGAGAAGCGCGTCAAAAGAAAGAAAGCTTCGATGCGATCGCGGCGGCGCTAAGGCCAAGAAATACAAGAAGGCGATGCTCATCACGATGCGATTGTTACTCGTAAGCAATCGGGACATTGGAAAAGGCGCCCCAAAGTACTTGGAGGATCTTGAGAAGAAGAAGGAAGTATGACTTCCACTCGGTATAAATGTTATAGAAATCAATCTTGCTACTTCTTCCACTAATTCTTGGGTATTTGATACCGGATCGGTTGCTCACATCGCAAATCGTTGCAGGGCTAATAAGAAGTAGAAGTTTGAGGAGGAGCGAAGTGGATCTTCGCGTTGGCAATGGAGCAAAAGTTGCTGCGGTAGCTGTTGGCACCATGCCATTGTCTTTACCTTCAGGATTAGTTTTGGAATTGAATAATTGTTATTGTGTTCCATCTCTTTCAAAGAACATTATTTCTGCTTCATGTTTGCAAGCGAGAAGGTTATGACTTTAAATCTATGGACAATGGTTGTTCTCTTTATTTCAAAGATATGTTCTATTGTCATACTCCATTGGTGAATGGGTTATACGTTCTTACTCTTGAAGTGTCACGGTCTATAACATTAATGTAAAGAGGCAACGTCAGAATGATTTGAATCCCACGTTTATTTGGCATCGTCGCTAGGTCACATAAATGAGAAACGCATGCGAAGCTCCATAGAGATGGTATTCGCACTCATTTGATTTTGAATCATTAGAGACATGCGAATCTTGTTTACTTGGCAAGATGACAAAGGCACCTTTCACGGTCACGGTGAGCGGCAAATGACTTATTGGCACTCGTACATACCGATGTATGTGGACCAATGAGCTTAACGACCAGAGGTGGTTTTGAGATTTCATAACTTTTATCGATGACTTTAGTAGATATGGGTATATCTACGATGAAGCATAAGTCGAATCCTTTGAAAAGTTCAAGGAATTCCAAAATGAAGTGCAAAATCATTTAGGCAAGACAATCAAGTTTCTACGATCGATCGTGGAGGCGAGTATTTGAGCCATGAGTTTGGCAATCATCTAAAGGATTGTGGAATTGTTCCACAATTGACTCCGCCAGAACACCTCGATGGAATGGGGTATCTGAGCGGAGAAATCGCACCTTATTAGATATGGTACGCTCCATGATGAGCCAAAGTGATCTTCCGTTGTCTTTTTGGGGTGCGCTCTTGAAACGACCGCGTTCACACTAAGCAGGTTCCATCAAAATCGATAGAAAAGACACCATATGAGATGTGGGCAGGACAACGTCCTAGCTTGTCTTTTCTTAAGATTTGGGGATGTGAGGCTTATGTAAAACGTTTACAATCTGATAAGCTCACTCCTAAATCGATAAATGCTTCTTTATCGGGTATCCTAAGGAAACAAAAGGATATTACTTTTATAATCGAGGAGAAGGCAAAGTGTTTGTCGCCCGGCATGGTGTCTTCTTAGAGAAAGAGTTTCTCTCAAGAAGGAATAATGGGAGCACAGTGCAACTTGAAGAAATTCAAGAAACACTGATAACGTTTCAGCTCCTCAGAACCACAACAGGATGAACAAACTGTTGAAGAACTCTGTTGTGGACACACCACACCACGTGAGGTCGAAAGGTCACGTCGTGCACAGAGAGGTACATGTTCTTGACTACTCAACAACGGGACATATTGTTGTTAGACAACGATGAGCCTAAGACCTATGAAGAAGCAATGGTGGGACCGGACTACGAGAAATGGCTTGAAGCCATGAGATCCAAATTGAATCCATGCACAGAATCAAGTTTGGAACTTGGTTGATCCACTGATGGTGTTAAAACCCTTGAATGCAAATGGGTTTTCAAGAAAAGATAGACATAGATGGAAATGTTCACATCTATAAAGCGCGATTAGTGGCCAAAGGTTTCAAACAAATTCAAGGTATTGATTATGATGAAACTTTTAGCCGTCGCAATGCTAAAGTCTATTCGGATTATTCTAGCGATTGCTGCATATTTCGACTATGAAATATGGTAAATGGATGTCAAAACAGCTTTCCTTAATGGAAATCTGAGTGAGGATGTGTACATGACACAGCCCACGGGTTTTGTCGATCCGCAATCGTTGGAAAGATATGCAAGCTCCAAAGATCCATTTATGGATTAAAGCGAGCATCTCGGAGTTGGAACATTCATTTTGATGAAGTAATCAAAGGGTTTGGTTTCATCAAGAACGAAGAAGAGCCTTGTGTTTACAAAAAGGCTAGTGGGAGCGCACTCGTATTTCGGTCTTATATGTGGATGACATATTACTGATCGGAAATGACATTCCTTTGCTTTCGAATCTGTTAAGTCTTCATTAAAAATAGTTTCTCTATGAAAGACTTAGGAGAGGCAGCATATATTCTGAGCATCAAGATCTATAGAGATAGATCAAAAGGCTAATTGGATTATGCCAAGATCACGACATTGACAAGGTGTTGAAAAGGTTTAATATGCATGATTCCAAGAAAGGTTTTCTACCTATGTCACATGGTATAAATCTTAGCAAGAATCGGTGTCCTAGTACACCGATGAGCGGGACAAAATGAATGCGATTCCATATGCTTCGCTATTGGGTCCATTATGTATGCCATGCTTTGTACACGTCGGATGTTTCGTATGCTTTAAGTGCTACGAGTAGATACGATCGATCGGTGAAAGTCACTGGATTGCGTAAAGAACATCTTGAAGTACTTGAGAAGAACTAAAGATGTGTTCCTTGTCTATGGAGGTGAGGAAGAGCTCGTTGTAAATGGTTACACCGATGCTAGTTTCCAAGCCGACAAAGATGATTTTAGATCGCAATGGATTTGTGTTACTGCTGAATGGCGGTGCGGTAAGTGGAAGAGTTCCAAGCGTGAGACGGTTCTTGATTCTACAACGAAGCCGAGTACATAGCAGCTTCAAGCGCCAAAGAGGCTGTTTGAATCAAGAAATTTATTTCGAGCTTCGTGTGATGGCTAGTGCCTCGGCCCAATGGACCTCTCTTGTGACAATAGTGGGGCCATTGCGCAAGCCAAGGAGCCTAGATCGCACTGAAGTCCAAGCACATTTACGCGATTTCATCTCATTCGCGAGATAGTGGAGAGAGGCGATGTGAAGATATGCAAAGTACAAACGGATTTGAACATTGCAGATCCGTTGACAAAGCCGCTTCCCACCAAAGCATGAGGCTCACACTAGGGCAATGGGTATTAGATACCTATATGGTTGACTCTAGTGCAAGTGGGAGATTAGTGATATGCCCTAGAGGCAACATGGAGATGTTGTATATATCACATACTATGTTTATGATACATTACTTTGTTCCTTGGAATAGACATCATCATTATTGATCAATGAGTATGTGACTTATTCATGAGACTCTTAAATACTAAAATGTTGCTATTTCTAAATGATCCTCGATCGTATATCATATGAGAAACAAATATGATTCAAAGACAAAGATCAGCATATGTATTGATTGATGATCATGTCTCATGGATCATGGTATGGTGATACCAAATCAATAATATGGACATGTGTTAGTGAACATATGTTGGATAGACTGCCATGAGACAACGCAGAGATTCCATGTGTCATCGGTTGGTCTCGAGTAGTGTTTATGTAGAATCCTTAGACTTGAGATCATCATGGTTCCCAACATGAGTAGTAGCTTATTTTGGGACTACTAAACACTACTCCGTGAATCGGGTAGTCATAAAAGTAGTCTTGGATTTGCCATGAAACATGTAGTGGGATGTGAATGATCAAGATAGAATTTGCCCCTCCTTATAGGAGAGATATCTCTGGGCCTCGATGTAATGGATTATGAAAGTGCATGGCCATGCCAAGGTGATTGAGGAGTCAATCACAAGTTTATAATCCATCACGGAATCGAGAGAGTGATTGAGCTATTAAGAGGATGACACAGTCTCGCCTTGAGCTCAATCTATATCGTGAGGCAAAGGGATTCGTACATGAGAGAACATTACAGTTCAGTGATATGATCTTTACATATACTTTGGGGTTAATATGTCTTACTAGAGGCCGCTATTAACGGGTGACCGGAAAGGCGTTTCGGGTCACGACCAAGTATCGTGAACCTCTGTGGTCGCACGCTTAACGGGTTGGAACACGATTTGAATATGATTCGGATATGGGCTCAATTCGGATAAAGATCCGAATAGACTCCTAATGGGCCTTGGTCCGCAAGGCCCACGTGAGGAGGTCTATATATATGGAGGCGAGGGGAGAGGGATTCGTCCTGTTAACATCTAGCAAAACCCTAGCCGCCACCTCCCGAGCCAAACCCTAGCTGCTCACGAGTGCTAGTACACTCGCGATCGGCGTTCCAACCCCGGACGTGTGGATACCGGTGGAGGCGCTGCTCGTTGCAGTGCTGATCGGCGTGCGTGGAGGAGACGATCTGTTCGGGACGATCGGCTACTTCCACTACTACCTCGACGCGCGTGATTGGATCGGTTTCCAATTCTTCTTCTGCTGCGCTGCGCGTCTAAGTGGTAATGATCCATGATCCTTCCTTAGCATGATGTTCTTGGGTGCGCGGTAGAAAAGTTTTGTTTTCTGCTTCCGTAGCCTACGCGTATTCCTTTATGGATTGGGGAAGATGAAGTGCGGCCTGTGCTGGGACTTGGGTTTTTTCAGCCAGGATGGAGAAGGGTTTTTGTGTGGCGGCTGAGTGGTGAAGGTGGAAACCCTATCATCTAGGTTGTTTTGCATTCAAACCCTTTACGTCATCCAATATTGTAACATTAACTTCTTTCTTCTACTGATCTTTTGTATATTATATTTTTGCGCCTAGTTCGCGTCGGCCTGCAATAAAATCACAAAACATGTAAACAGTCCAAAGAAGAGGCAAAAAAATATATATAATTGATGTTTTTATGCCCAATTTATGCTACTAACAGCAAGGTAATGATAAAAAATATAATACCAACATGTTGCATATCATACCCCCATTCTTAAACATTTGATTGTCCTCAATTAAATAATATGATGAAATTGAACCCGAACAATTAGAAGTAATCAAGCTTTAAAGATCACGAGCAAAAGCATGAAACAAGTCAATGAGCACTTAATCATTCAAAATGGGATCGTCTATTTGAGATTTGAGAACTATCCAAGATTAGAATAAATGTTCTATCAAAGATATCAAAGTGATACTATAGTCTTTGACCAAATCAAGTTACAAATAAGTGTTGAATTGCACAAACTGATTACATGAATCCAAACCAAATTTGAAAAGCATCAAGACTAGGCATAAAATCAAAAATGAGCATATCAAAGAGTCATGCTAGGGCATTTACTATTTGAGACAAAGAGACTAATACTTGCATGAAGTTTATGAAAAAGTCTACACTTGAGCCATGATACCTTTTTTTTTCTTTTTAGCAAATTTTTAAATACACACAATGGGCACAAGTGCCACTTATTCACTTCTTGGGCAAGAATGCCGCTTATTCACACACTCGGACTCATGTGGCAAGATGCCACTTATTCAAACGATGTGACATAGTCACTTATTCAACTCACTCACACATTGTAGTAAAGAAATACATTTTTTTCTTTCTTTAAGATTAAGCATCGTTAACCGGTTTTCATTAATGCTAAGTAACACGTGTCCCAAGACATGGATACCTAGATAACTCAACCAAGTTATTGGCTCAAGATAGAACTACCCCTTTCACAAACTTTTCATTCAAGTAAAGTATCAAGATCTAAAACAAAGTCATATCGTCACTGTATATTAACAACATATTTGCAGAAGCGGCAATTATACAATAATAACTTACATGGGCTGAAAAGCAGAGAATGCAGCAGAGGAAATCTTCACACAAGTAGGACCCTCAGGGCTTGCCCACAGGCAGCCAACTGGGGTTTCGTGATCTATTTCTTGACCTTCTTGGATATCAGCTCTGTCGACCCTTTTAAAGCATTCCAGGGTCTCATCTCCTTTTTCCTGTTTGACTGGAGGGTAGTAATTAAGCAAGAGTGAGCACGAACGTACTCAACAAGCCATCACACAAAATGCAATCATAATAATACTACATGCAAGGCTGTGAAAAGGATGCTTGAGGTCATTTTATTTGCTAAAGCAGCATTTCCAAACATCATAAATAAAATTTCCTATGACTTAGCAATTTTAACCAAAATATAAGTTGTAAAGAGAGAATGCAATAGTAGTTATAGCGCAGGTTACATCTACCTTTTACAGTGTATGATTACCTCCACCAATGCTAGATTTCTATAGCTGCTGGAGTACGTTCGTCCAGGAAAAGTTAAAGCCAGAGTACCTTCCTCTGATAGATTTTTTTTATCCCGCCCATAAAAGGTTTTTGAAATAGAACTAACTCGAGAATGTTCCCATATCCGCCCTTGACCGTGGGCACGGCTATTCGAATAGTTTAGACTCTACAGAGTTTGTACATCTGTACCCACAAGAGATAATCAGCCCGACTGGCCTATGTGATTCCTTAGTCACATAGATCGAGAGATCATCACGAGGCCTTTACAATACCTTTCCCCCTAAGTATCTCACCCCCATGGGGTTGAACCCATAGGTTGTGCGGGATGTCACTCATAGCGGCTGCGCAGTTGGATACTTCTTCCACAACGTCACCTTTTACGTCGCACTTCACCTTTTCTCGGTGTCCCTTCAAACAGAACCTTCTTTGGTCTCCTGCACCCCACTTCATACACCTGACTGACCTGTGAGATGCCTTCAGGGATCTAGTAAATTATTCAGCCAAGCCTACACTTTGCCAGCTTGTGGTTTGCACTATTTTACATGGAGAGGTCATACAGGATTAAGTCCTTAATTTGTCCAAGCGGTACTTACCACAACTCCAATTGTTACATCCACCAACCACTCTCACAAACCGCCCAGACAGGTAAGCAACTTTTAGGGTTTTGGAAAGGTAAGTTGTACCTAATTATCAGTCATTTACATCCAATGACTGCCCAAAAAATTTCACATGTTGAATTAATGATGAGCCGGACAATTGAATGCCCTAGCTTTAAACTCACTTGGCAGTAGGCATGACTTAGCTAGTACAGATACCAATAATATCTAGGGTGACAAGGAATTAGTTGGATCAAGCTGTAGAGAGTGTCATAATAATACTGGTATCATAAAAGGGCAATATCTACCTTATATTTGACATAAATTTGCATAAAAAAGTAAGCATGCAAATTTTGATAATTTGAAAGAAAATAACTTTTTGTAAAATATAGGATCAATATGATCAACGTGATGACTTGCCTGGCTTGTTTACTGTGGCCTTGTTTTGACTTAAGCCGACTAATCAGTTGATAGTATTGGATCTTCAGGCTTTTCTCCACTCGCACTTTGCTTCTGCTGGAGTTTGTCGCCTTCCGAGACTGTAGATTCTAGTACATGGCAAACGAACGAAAAACCCAAATAAATCCAAATAGTGGCAAAAGTATAGTTCAAATTAATTGAACTTATTTAATGTTGTTCTCAATTCAAGAGTAAAGAGGGAGAGGGTCGAAGCAGATTTGGGTGAAGGAAGGAACTGGCTAGATTGCTTTACCATGAGGGAAAAATTTATGAAACAGGAAGAAGTTGAATAAAGAATCACCCATGGGGTCCTTCTGCTGGGTTCAAGACAAAGGGGTTTGATGAGGAATGCTATGGCTTGATCTTTTTCTTTATAACTTCTTTTATAATATTTTATATTTATCAAGGAAGTTCCATGAGTTAAACAGGACTTATGGTTATCCTAGGGAGATTGCTTGGGGATATAATTGACAGATACTCGAATCCATGTATTTTAGTCATAGAGAGAGGAGTTGGTTATTTATCCAATTTTTTTTGTTTTAGGGGCAAGGTCTATTTATTTTGATGATTTGATAATATGGATCGACGGTTGCAATTTTGTTGAAGGTGTGAGTTATGAATTGACAAGTTGAGTTTATGAGCTTGCGCACTTGAGTTTATTCTTAACTATTAGATGATGATTGGATAAGTATTCTATGCGCAAAGATATATCTTGGCAAGATTCTGTAGATAAAAGTGCTAATTGCTCAAGAGTTATCATTTTATGCTTTTCTTTACAAAGTTTGGGCTTAGGATATTGAATTCATTCCGGATATTTTTTAAAAAAGAAGGTCTTCCTTAATTGTTATGATGAACAATTTGTATATTGATATTTTTATACATTAGAAAGTAAGTTAATGAGCTTTATTTGCATTAGTGAACTTAAATTACAGGAGGAAGATATAATGGACATTAGGTGGGTTGCTTGAACTTTTGGCAAGTTGGATATTGGATTTCTTTGGGGTAGTAATTGAAGGTAAGTTTTACAATTGCCAAGCCTTGTTACTTAATCTCATTATCATGCTAATTCTTTGGTCGCCGTTAATTATTTAAGCAAAATTGATTTCGTACAAAGCTTTGTATTATGCTTTAAAATTTATATTTGTTGTCGCAATGATCTTCTTATTGGAACTTAAGATATTTACAGGTATTTCACAATTAATGGTACAACTATTGCTTTATAGATTTTACAAGAGGGCTAATATAACAATCTTTACTAGAGTGAAATTAATCCAATTTAGAATTCAATTTCTTTTGCATGAACCTTTGCTAAAGCTTCTAATTCAACTTACCAATCCTGACATCATTTACACAACATGCTTTATTTACTACTGAGCTCACTTGCACAAACCTTGAACATGCGAGAGAATACATGAGATATGTAATGCCAGCTATACCTTTTTGCTTAGCTGGGCCCACCTGTCATGGATAGAGAGAAGAGAGAGCCACGGCAGGGGGCGAAGGGGAGAAAAGGGGCGTCGGTGGAGACAGCCATAGGAACAGGGGCTCGGCGCACGGTGGTGGCAGCGCCGCTAGTGGAGAACCTCAGGGAGGCGTTGGTGACCACCAAAATCAAACCACGGGACGTCGAGCGATCAAGGTAGGGTGGCGTCATTGCTTCCCTCGGGGTGCAAGCAACTCGGGTCGGTTTGGAGAGGCCAAAGCAAGGTGGTTCTGAGGCATCGGTGACTGGGGAGTAGGGGAAGAGGAAAATTAGGGAAGGTAGGGGCAGGAGCGTGGCATGGGAATCTCACCTGCGGCGATGGTTCGGTTGGTGAGGTAGCGAGGTGAGCTGTCGACGGGCGCTTAAGGCGGCAGCAGGTGGCTTCCGGTGGGGACGAACATAGGTGGCCGAGAAGCTTGTTCACCAGTTGGAATAGCCTCAGGGTTCCGCGGTTGATCTCCCACAACATGGAATTGAGGAGAGGGCAGCAGTGGGGAAGATGTAGTGGTGGGGCGCAAGTGGCCGGTGCAGACATACAAGTGGCTCGGCCAAGGAAGAGGATGGGGAAAGAACACGAGCTTGGGCCTCCTTATACGCAGTGGAGGGGGTTGGTCGCTAGAGCCCATAAATCGCTTCATCAGTGGAATCACTATGGGACAGTGGGTGGCTCGAGTGTGCAGGCATGAAGAGGTGGCGTGTACGCGAGAGAGGAGTTAAACCGAGGGGGCGAAGGTGCAGGGCTCGGCGTCTAGCTTGGTGAAGTAATGTAGCGTGCTGAGGGACCGAGCGGGGTTGCTGGCAGTGTCGAGTGAAGGCGAGACTAGACCGGGGGAGATGACGGCAGCTAGTTCGGCGACGCGACGTCCAGGGACTGACGCTAGGCGAGGCCGATGAAGGGCTAGTGGGGAGGGGCGGTGGGTGCAGAAGAGGAGTAAATCCGGCTCTAGGCTGGTGGCAACCAGCTCGGCGATGCGACGGGGAGTAATGAAACCGGGGCGTAGCTAGGCCGGTGATGGGTTGCGGCATGGTGACATGCATGTCAAGCTCTTGGCAGTGAAGGCGAGGTAGAGGAGGGGCGCTTAGGCATACAGTTGCAGAGGCAAAACCGGAGGCGGCGCAGCTGGTATGCGCTGCTTGGGCCGGGTGCCAAGAAGGGAGAAGGGAGGAGGCGCGGGGCCGAAGCCAGGGCGGGCTGCTAACCTATGGAGCTGGGCCAAAGGAAGAGGAGGAAGAGATGCAGCGCACGGGCTGGAGGGAGGAGGAAGAAGGGCCGGCACTTGGTCCGATCGGAGGGGAGTTGGGGCCAGGCCGAAGCTGGGTTGGCCGGAAACCGAACAAGAGTGGGAGGAGGAGGAGGAGGAGCCAGGCTAGGCGTTGGAGGAAGAAGAGATGAAGGGAAGGGGCCTGGCTGGTGGGCTGGTGGAGGCAGCCGAGCGGGTTGGAGAAGAAAAGGCGTGGAACAGGCGGAGAAATAAAGAGAAAGGGGAAAGAAGAAGCTGGTGACGGCGCTGGTATAAGGAGGAGGGGAAGGAAAAAGGGGAAGGTTGACTGGGCCGGATGGGCCAAAGCCAGGGAGAGAGCGGGCCAAAGGCCGAAAGAGGTTTAGGGATTTTGGCTAATTTAATTTCTTTTGCCATATTAATTAATTTAGGTGCAAAGAACTTTTAGCAAATTGAATTTTATCTTTAGTTTGAATCCTGATGATTAAGTTTCAAATTTTCAAAAATTGAGGTTAGGATTTGCAATGAACTTTGGAAACTCGGATTTCGATTTTGAAATCTTAGTTCTTGATTTTGCTCAATTGTTTTTACTGAATTGAGTTTTGCCGCCAGAAACTTTAAATCAAGAACTCGAATAGTCGGAAAACAATTTTGAGGTGCACAAAGAATCGAAAAAGATTTTTATTAATTTGCAAATATCATAACCCTGTACTTTTGTGATGTTACAGCAACTGAGACCTATCGCTCAACCGTTGGGCGACGGCAAGCTCTAGTCGCCCAACGGTTGGGTGGCTAGATGCTTACATAATTTGGCCACTGGGCCGAGCCCCCTGGGGCCATTTCCATCGCCGATGCCACACAAGAGAAGAAAAGGAAGGGAAAGAAAGAAGAGAAGGAAAGAAAAGAGAGGAGAGGAGAGGGAGAGGGAGAGATGTTCTGCCACTTCTGCGAGGTGAAATTTTTTTGTATGTTGTAGTAAATATTTTTTGTGTGAAGTAAATAGTCGTAGAAAATTTAGTTAATGTAGTTATAGAAAATTAGCATTCGTAAAGAATTGTAGTTGTAGAAAAGTTAGTAAATACAGTTGTAAAAAATTAGCATCCGTAGAGAATTTTAGTTTAGAAAATTAACATCCACAGCAAATTAGCATTCATAGAAAGTTGTAGTTGTAGAAAATTTAGTCAATATTATGTACAAAAAAGCATCCGTGGAAAATAATAGTTGTTCAAAATTTAGTTAATACTTTTGTATGAAGTAAATAGTTCACTTTGTGCAAAACATTATTACATAACATTTATGATTTATTACAAATGAATGTAATGGCATTAGTCTATTGAAAATTCACGCATACCATTATAACTAGTATATTGGTATTTAAATTAGTATGTTATGTAAATTATCAAAACCCATTAGGAATTATTTACAGTAAGAGAGAGCTCGAGTAGCGAGAGAAGAGTGGCGTCGGTGCGCGTGGTAGCCGATAAGGAGTTGAAGCGTATTGGGTCAGAGGAAACAGAGCGGTGTCAGTGCAAATGAGGATGGGTTACGCTATGAGGGTAGTGTAGTTGGTCATGATAGGTGAACGGTTGTAGAAATGTAATTTACAGTACAATATTAGTTTCATAATATGCGATGTGATTTGACTAGTTGAAACATTAAAAATATTTGTAGGCAGATATCAGTAATATCGATACCCACTACATTAAAAGTGCATTACGGTGTTAGCACTATTTGTGAAGGTCCGAACAGTGTTGATTTGAGCAATTTTGCGTAAGCTACTTTGGTATACCCGGACAGTAAGAATGCTCGAATCATAGATGTGATGTATTGGATCACCCGCAGCTTCTCCTTGGACCCTAAGATTTTGCAGCGTCGTCATATAAGGGCTTTGAAGCCGGTCTCCCACGGACATTAGATGGGAGTTGAGAACATTGGTGCACACTGTTGCGTGGAAGGGGTTTGTACAGGGCTACCAGTGCTGTGGATACAAGTGCGTGCTATTTGTGCAACCATGCTCAATAAATTTATACAAGGCCATGCCGACAGCTATCATCCGGGTGGTGCGAGCAGCTTGGGTGCCCAACATGTTGGTAAGAGGACTCGGAGGCCGGTGTCACAGAGGTTGTAGAGAAAGTTGCTCATGATGAGGGCGATGTGGTACATGGAGGACAGGAAGAAGGGTCATGGCATGCTAAGCTTACAGGACAGGTTAATGAAGGGGAGCATTTGGAGTACATAATGCATCAAATAGAGAGCAATGACTGGATGGCCTGGGCTGAAGAGGAAGTTATAAAGGAGGACAACGAGGATAGATCCGATGAGGACGAAGCTCCCATCCCACAGGAATGAAACATGTTTGATGCTGAGAGTGTTGATGCGCATGATGAGCACGAATCACTATGGGAGTATCATGGCACAGAGGTTCAGTTGTACTCAATGTTTGCTAATAAGGCATCGTTGCAGGATACCATCAAGCTGTGCACCCCATCCATGCAGTAGACTTTTCAGGTTGTGAAATCTAGCTAGAAGCAGTACACCATGAAGTGCGAGCGGGTCGGTTGTCCTTGGAGGGTGCATGCACGTAGACCAAAGTATGAGACTCACTGGATTGTCTTGAAGGTGGGCCGCACTCTTGCATTTTTTAGCAGTGTTTTACCAAGGTGTTATAACCTAACGTCCGTCTTTATAGCCAATTTGATGTGTGGAGAGATAGTGAAGAAGAAGGACATCGAGGCCATGCACATCGTGAGAGGTGCAACCTTCCTGCCGGAGGCCTCGGCCGGCTGGCACGCGGACCTACTGGCCAGGTTCCAGGGAGTCCTTCTGCCTACGACCGTGGAGGAGTACTACATCTTTTCACTGAGCCAGACGCATGGCCCATCGTTGCGGTGGCTCTCGTAGTTCCAAGTACATGCCTGACACCCTTCCTGTTCAATCCGCTGCGCTCTCCTTTCTACAGTACAATCTTAATAACTTTTTGCTTGTACTCAGGTGGAGCGGATGGACCTGGCCACGGACATGGAGTAGGTATCATGAAACCTAGAGGCCTACTTGTTGTAGCTGTTTGGTTGGGTACTCTTCACCAATAGCCACGGCAACACCGTTGACACGTGTCTCATTGCTTCACTACGGCCATCGCTAATGGAGAGGCCCCCCACATCAGCTAGGTTTCGACCGCACTTGCTGCGACCTATCGTAACTTGTGCCACGCATGTAGGAGGACCAAGGCAAACTTGGTCCTTGTGGGGTGTCCACTACTACTAGAGCTGTGGTCGTTCGAGTGCTTCAGCCTCCGACGGCCCATGTTCGAGGACATCACTCCGTACGAGGTGGAGATGTACCTGGGGTGCGAGGTGGACTGGCCTACGATGGGTTCTCTCTGGTGCTGTAGACAGGTATGTAGTCTCACATGCAATTAATTCCTTTGTATTATGGATCGCCGTATGTAACAGCTGGTGCTCCTTGCAGGTACAGTTCGTGCACATTCAGGTTACACGGGCGTATATGCCCTTCGCGAAGCAGTTTGACTGGCTCATGGCTGACTACATGCGTGGACAGCCTAGTGGAAGGGCACGCTGTAGGACTGTGTTCTAGAGGCCACCCCCTACAACCGCAGTGCATACGGTGAGTACCTTCGCTGGTACTCTCCTTAGGCCCATACCAGGTTGATACACGTCATCGACCTGCCAAGACCACATGTTGTAGCACCGATCGACACATACCCCGCGTACCTCGCACGGGATGTTCACCTCACAGTATGTTACATCATATTTCTAAATCTTTGCTTCTGGCAATCCCACTAATAGGTTTCACACAAAATATTTCTAAATCTTCGCTTCTAGCAATCCCACTTATAGGTATCACCCTTTCGTATTTTCCTTGCAGGCGGACATCACCTCTAGTTTAATGCACGCGACGCACCACTGGAACAATCCACTCAGTAAATGGCAACCACAACAACGTATTAACCATTCGATTACACGCTTTATGACATTAAACAAAACCATGGACAACAAAGGAGAGTACTATGGTACAACCTTCTCAGTGCGTGCCTATTGGTAGAATATGCCTCGCGCTAACCACGTGGAGTGTTGCGGATGGGGGCGCCTTGGATGTGGCTGGCCGTTATTGTAGTGGCACTCACATATGCATCTAGGGTTCGCACAACAACATGTCAGATCACACGAACTTCCTATGTTGATGACCTCCTCGTTCCCCCTCTCGCGCTACATCTGCTGATGGAGGGCATCATTCTCCTCCTTGAGACTTTCAATCTGCGCCTCTAAGTTGAAGATTCGCTCTCACAACGTATCCATGTACCTCACAACATAGCGTTCATGAGGAGGATCGATCTAGCAGACGTAGTTACATTTCGCCACTGCTCGAAAGGTGGGTTAATACCAAAACTCTATTAGCAGTAATACAAAATAAACAATTGCCTAAATATACCCCATAGTGTGGGCATCGGAAGAAACGTTGCCCGCCATCGAAATGGTCTTCTACAACCTGCGTGATCGCGTCCTCCCTATGTCTACATTTCGGCCACATCGGTTGAGCACGCCTATTTGGCATCAAGCGGTAGTTAGGACCAAAGTCCTCCCTCCTTTGCAATGAAAAGTCTTCCTTTGATGACCCATGTTTGCCTGGCCCCTCAGTGTCTGTCATGGTATGTTACTCTTGGACGGAGAAGGTAGTTCTTCCTACGGTTTACTACGTGGAGTGCTCCTACTATCAAGGGGGTGGGGTGTGCATTTGACAGCCTGTTTGGGGGAGGCATCATGCTTTATGACAAATCGGGTCATATGCTACCTTTGTGTAGATGTGCCCCAGAGAGAACTGGCCTGTGGACCAAAAAGCATGATCAGATGGGGCAGCTTCCCATAGTAACAAGACTAGACGGGGTAGCTTTCTGTAGTGACAAAACTAGATGCGGCAACTTTACGCAGTGACTAGACTAGACGAGGTGACTTTGCGCAATGACAAGAGCAGACGATTTAGCTTTGTGTAGTTAGAAGACCAGACGGGGCAGCTTTGCACAGTGACAAGATAAGACAAGGCAGCTTTGCATAGTGACTAGACCAAGTGGGGTAGGTTTGCATAGTGATTAGACCAGACAGGGCAACTTTGCACAGTGACAAGACCAGACGGCGTGTCTTTGCACAGTGACTAGACCAGACAAGGTAGCTTTGTGCAGGGACTAAACCAGATGGGGCAGCTTTACGCAGTGATAAGACCAGACGGGGCAGCTTTATACTGTGACAAGACCAGACAGCTATCTTTGCATGGTGACTAAACCAAACGGGGCAGCTTTGCGTAGTGACTAGACTAAATGGGGGTAGGTTTGCATAGTGATTAGACCAGACAGGGCAATTTTGCACAGTGACAAGACCAGACGGCGCGGCTTTGCAAAGTGACTAGACCAGACAAGGTAGCTTTGTGTAGAGACTAGACCAGACGGGGCAGCTTTACGTAGTGACAAGACCAAACAGGGCAGTTTTGCACAGTGACTAAACCAAATGGGACAGCTTTGCGCAATGACAAGACTAGACGGGGCAGCTTTACACAGTGACAAGATCAAACGGGGCAGCTTTGCACAGTGACAAGACCAAACGGGGCAGCTTTGCACAGTGACAAGACTAGATAGGGTAGTTTTGTGTGGTGAAGATGTAACATCCTGTTTTTCTGAGATTTTTAAAGCCTGGATTTCAAAAATGAATTTTCTGGAATTTTCTGAAATTAATTGAAGCTTCAAATGAATTTTCAAAGTTTTAAATGATTTAATGTGGTTAAAATAAACATTAACATAAGTGGAAAATATTTTATTTGAGTTCCTTGTGTCACAAGGAATTTTCTGGTATTTTTGGTGAATTTTCCGGATTTATTTGCTATTTTCTAGAGCTTTTAGAAGTTTATTTGAATTTACGGAAAAGAAAAGAAAGAATAAACCTCACCCGCCCGATCTCCCTCTCTCGCCACGCGTCACCCATCCGCGCCAGCGCCACCGCCGTACCCTTTCGCGCACCCGCTCGCCCGCCGCCCGATCCGCTCGCCACGCGTCGCGCATCGCGCGCTTAACGGCGGCACAGCCGCACCGCCCTCGCCTCGCCTCGGCCGCCGTCGCGCGCCGCGCGATCCCAGCCGTTCACCCAGCGCGCGCAAACCTAACCCTAACCATCCCAGCCGTCCGATCCGCCGTGGCCCAATCCTAGCCGTCTAACCCGTCGCGTCCGCGCGTCGCCAGAATCGATCCGAGCTCCTCGGTTCGCGTGATAAAACTCTGAACGCTTCGCCTCGGTTCGCGTGCCTCGTCGCCGCCGCCGCGAAACCTCGCCTCCGCTCCCGGCTCGCGCTGCCGTTCCGCTTCCGCTCGCGCCGCTGCCGTCGCCGTGCAAACCTCCGTCGCGCCGTCCGTCGCCGTCGCCGAGGACTCGCCGGTGAGCCTCGCCGCCCCTCTCCTCGCCGTCGTCGCGTCGTCTTCCCGTCGCGCTCTCGTCGCCGGACGCGCCCTTCGCCCGCCTCGGTCCCAGCGCGCAAACGCGCGCACCCAGCGCGCGCGGCTGCGCTGACGCCCTCGCGCCGCCGCCGCCGCCACGCGCGTCGCGCGCTCGTCACCGCCGCCCGCGCCCGCTCCATCCGCGCCGTCCGCGCGCGGCGCGCCCGCGCGTCGAGCCGCCACGCGTCGGCAATCCGCGCACCACCGACACCGCCGCCCGATCCGACCGCAGATCGGATCGGATCCACGGCGCGATCGCGCCGCGTGGCCAACCCTCGGCCGTCGGATCCCGCCGTCGCGCCCGCGCGCGTGCGCGTCGGCCGGGCCCGCCAGCCCTAGCCGGCGTGGCATCCACGTGGCATGCCACGTCGGCCGTGACCCGCCCCGGATGCCACGTGGCGACCACGTCACCGCCACGTCACCGTGCCGCGTGGCGGCATATCTTCTTGCCGCGTCGCCACGCCCCAGCGCGTCGGCCCTCTCTCCCGTGCACTTTATTCCGTGCGCGGGTTCACCGTGGACCGGGTATTTGGTACACGGGTTCACAACCACAAGATAACCTTTTTCAATTTTCCCGAATTAATTTTGAATTAATTTTCCGGAGCCCGTTCTCCTCGTCCTAGCTCCGATTGACCCGTTCTTTTTCTAAATTCATCTAAAATCGAGCTCTAGCTGTTGGTTCTGTTTTTGTGAATTTTTGAGTTCTTTTGCTTGTCATTTTATGTGTTTCTTTGTTTCAGTCGCTTTCTCTCGTTAGATTCGGATTCCGGAGGAGCGAGTTTCGCGCTGAAGACCGGAGTACCTCGTGAGCATAACGAAGGCAAGTCGTGTCCCTTGATCATGTTGAACCCAATTTTGCAAACTATTATTTAATTATTTTGCTTTAAATTACATTGCATTGCTATTTTTATTCAAACCTTTGCACAGGTAGCTATTGTCCCAATTGCTATTATACCTCCTTGACACTTTGAAATACCATGATGCCTTTGTCACCTTAGGTTGGGAAATTTTATTAGTGATGCTAGATAATTTATCACATGGGTTGATACGATTAGATTGCTTAGCGATTTATATTTACGATTGGTCTCATCACACCTGTTAAATTATAAATTTGAATTAATGACATATGGAACTGTGGTTGGTGCCACATGTATTAAAATTTGTGCCACGTCATTGGTGTGACGTTGGCTTGGTTATACAAATTGGTTTTGCACTCGGGCGAGTGATCGTGCAGTAAAGGGGGATGCGATTGTACTTTGGGGATGTGGTAGTCTCGCCGGTAATGCTAAGGACTTAACTTTGTGCGCCATTGATCCGAGCTTAATCGTGCAAACCACATGTCTATTATGGGATGGACTGGCTGATTAATTTGTAATATTTCAATTCAATTCGCCATTGTGATGGACATGGTTCTTGATTTCCATGTGGCGCAAGGGGGTGTGATCACGAAACCTAGCGGGCGGGATTGTGTTGAGGTAGAGCATTGTAAAGGCCTTGTTGTGATTTCCTTAGGCCTAGGCTAATCACATCGTGTGGGTACAGATTGTGCAACCTCTGCAGAGTGTAAAACTATTCGAATAGCCGCGTCCTCGGTCATGGGCGGTGCTCGGGATTTCACACGAGGTTAGTGTTTCATTTATAACTTGGTGGATTATGTTGGGAGTGGGCGGGTAGTTCATCTGTTGGTTCAAACTTGTGAATTGGTGTTCACAAGTGGTTCATGCTTATTCCTTTGATTATCTATTATTACTGCTTTTGATTAACTTTCGCTTTCAAGTTATTTAATATATTTCATCAATAAATGCCTTTATGCAAATTAACCTTTCACCTTCCTTTGGTAAGCCTTGCATATTATATTGCATTTATTGTTACAAGCGACTTCTTTGAGTACCAATGTACTCACGGCTTTACGCCTATGTTGCTCGATTGAGGAGAGGAGTACTATCGGCGGGAGGTGCGGAAGGAGAGTACTACGGCGACTTCACGGATTAGGCCGTTCTCCACTCGATAGCTTTGTGGCTTGTCGATTGGTCGCTACGCTTTATTTTGGATTTCATTGCTATTTTGTTAAGCCCTTCCGCTAGAGATATTGTAAGCTTGGCCATAAGGTCGTACCTTTGACGTTTTATCGATATTCTAGTTTTCCCTTATTTTATGTCGTGTGTATGGTGTGATGACATCTATGTTTGATGTGTGCACTAGCGTGATCCTGGACTAGTGCAGTTTACACAGAGAGACCGAATTTGCATATTCGGGTCTCGACAGAGATGGTATCAGAGCCATATCGACTGTAGGACGAAGCCCTAGTTAAATTGGTCGTAGCCCAAAAATATATTTTCTAAATCAAACCAACTAAACTTGATAATTAGTAATATCTCTATCTTCTTACCTCATTCTTAAGGATTCTTGTCTCTCGCCCCAACTCTTGCAAAATTTGTTTTCCTAAAGTTATAAACCGATCTTCCCTTTATAAATGCATTAGATGTCCCAAGCTTCTTACAGCCTGACGGAGGATGGAGGTCACTTCTCACGCGTTTTGTTGCGGTGCCTCGGTTTAAGAGATCGCCGTCTACCTCACCAAGGATGAAAAGCAAAAAGGTCAACGCATCGGGAGCATCTCCAGGCTATACTTCACCACCCGAGTCGGGAAGCAGGTGCTACATCACAGTTTCAAGAACACCGGTGCCAGTGGGGAGATGTCAGCACAGGGAGTTGCGCACAAAGCCATCCGTCGACTTTGCAAGCTATACAAGATCAACATGGCGGACTCGTCCGGAAGTTCAAGGAAGCGATGGGAGCCACCCCGAGACTACGAGCGATCCAGGAGGAGCCCGACGCGATCGCGGTACCTCTACCGCCGCCTACACCGCCGAGTCCAGAGGAGAGACGTCGTATCACGGAGATCGTCGCGCCTACCTCGGCCGGTTCCTCCAGCCCGATCGAGAGCGATCACCGCCCGATCCGCAACTTTCGTGGGTTGTCTCTGGCGATCGAGGGCGATAGCGGTATACCTTATTTGTCGACCCGAGTGGGAGCCTTGAGTAGATAGTGCGAGTAGACACGTTGGATTTTATTTGCGATTGTGTGCGATGTGAGCTGCAAATATTGCCCTAAAAGCATTATATTGCGATCATGTCAAATCTTTTATTGGAGTTTATTTTTGTTCGTTTCTTAGTTAGCCTTTTGGCTAAGTGTTTGTTTAGTTAGGTCTCCATTAAGCAAAACCCCTTAGACGCATTTACCTCTTATCTATGCTTTTCCTCTCGTCTTTCACCTTTGGTCATCGATTGTTTTCTTTTGAGCAAGATGGTTGACACCAGAACTCCTCGGCCGCAACGGGGAACCAGGACCCGAGAACAAAGATGCGCGCGGCGGTGCCACTGCCTTGGATCCTGCGCTCGATCAATTCTTGATGGCTCGAACATACGATGATGCGAACTATGATGCGGTATGCAGACTATGATGCGCGACAGCACGGAGCGATACCACCGCCAAGACATCGTCAGCAGACCGGCTATGCGAGTTTATGAGGACGAGACCGCTGTTTTCTCCGGTTCATCGAGCCTTTTGAGGCCGACGATGGGTCCGTTCGATTGAGAAGAAACGAACTTGGCTCTGCACCGAGCAGGAGAAGGTTTTGTATGCGGCACATCGGCTTGAGGACCAGCAGCAGTGGTGGGAGAACTCATCGTGCCGCCCATGAGGACCCGACATAACATCACCGGAAAGAATTGCAAAGGCTTTCCACACCGCTCATGTCATGGAGGGAGTGGTTGAGATGAAGAAGGATGAGTTTCGGGAGCTCCAGGCGGAGAGAACACATCGGTGAGTGAATATGTCAATAAATTCACTCAGTTGGCTTCGCTACGCGCGAAGGATGTAGCGGCGGTCATGCGCGCTGTAAGAGGTTCAAGAAAGGCTTGAACCCAGCTTTGAAGGTGCAAGTCGTGAGGCAACGACTATGCCAGCTTCCAGCGATTGGTGGATAAGGCCATTCTCGCCGAGGAGAGTCGCGCGAGCTCGAGGAGTCTCGCAAGAGGAGGTTGATCCAGCGAGGATCACGATCACACCGGGCCTCTCGAGGCCTCGTTTTGGTACCTACCACCTGCACGAGTGCCACAAAGAAGCAGAAGAAGAGCAGCAGCAGCAGCGATCTTGGTTTCGGACCCGGCTCGAACACCGCGCGATTTGATCGGGATGGCGTCCTAGTGGTTCCAAAGTGACAGCAGCGGCATCGTAAGAGTAATAATCCAAAGCGGATCCATCACTTGCTTCAAGTGTCATGAAGTGGGACACTATACTAGCAAGTGCCCTCGAGCGAGCCCCGACACCGATTCGCTTTGACTTGGGAGCCACACCCTGGTCGTACCCTACCCCGGCGGGGCGGAGCACCCCGGCCGGGACAGGCGGCGGGGCGCCGGTGGTGAGAGGTCGTGAACCACGTCACCGCAGAGGATGCCCGAGCAGCGCCAGACGTTGTGATCGATGCGTTTCGCTACATTCGGCCTCCTGCCACCGTTTTATTTGATTACGGAGCTTCGCATTCGTTTGTTTCTGAGTTTTGCTTTAAAGCAACAATTGAAAACTGTTGCTCTTGGATCTGTTCTTTTAATCCAATCCCGGATCCGAGTTGAGGTCCAACCTAGGTTGTCCAGAGTTAGGATAACCATTCGTGGAGTTGAGTTCGGGCGACTGATTTTGTTGGATATGCATCCCTAGATGTAATCTTGGGAATGGATTGGCTTTGCAAGCGGCAGCGATGTTAGATTGTGGGAGCGAGCGGTGACCTTAACCAATTCAGATGGAGTTAAGGTGCGATTCGCAGCCAGTGAGTGCCAGCCAGAGCCAGTCATGATTTGCCAGAGTAAGGTAATCCAGTTGGAGGGTGTACCAGTTGTCGGAGAGTACCCCGACGTGTTTCGAATGATCTTCCGGTATGCCACGAGAGAGGAGGTTGAGTTTCGATTGAGCTTGTGCGGTACGCTCCGATTTCCAAGAGACCCTACCGGATGCCAGCCAATGATTTAGCAGAGTTGAAGAAGCAAATTCAGGAGCTGTTGGATAAGGGTTACATCAGACCGAGTTCATCCCCGTGGGGAGCGCCAGTGTTGTTCGTCAAGAAGAAGGATGGTAGTTAGCGCATGTGTGTGGACTACAGAGCACTTAATGAGGTCACCGTCAAAAATAAGTACCCTCTGCCCAGGATCGATGACCTGTTTGACCAGCTTAAGGGAGCAGGAGTGTTCTCCAAGATTGATTTGAGGTCAGGATATCATCAGATGAGGATACGTAAGGAGGACATACCCAAGACAGCCTTCTCGACTCGTTATGGTCTATACGAGTTCACAGTGATGTCATTTGGTTTGACTAATGCTCCAGCATATTTCATGTATTTGATGAATAAGGTGTTTATGGAATATTTGGACAAGTTTGTCGTTGTGTTCATTGACGATATTTTGATATATTCCAAGACTGAGGAGGAACATCAGGAGCACTTGAGATTAGCATTGCAGAAATTGAGAGATAATCAGTTGTATGCAAAGTTCAGCAAATGTGAGTTTTGGATGAAGAAAGTCGCCTTTCTAGGGCATGTGTTGACAGCGAAGGAGTCGCGATTGACCCAGGAAAGTAAGTGATGTTTTGGATTGGCAATCACCCACTTGATTACCAGTCGAGTTTTCTGGTATGGCGAGATACTACCGTCGCTTTATTGAGGGATTTTCCAAAGTGGCGGACCCTCACGCAGTTGCTCAAAAAGGAAAAGAAATTCACTTGGACGCCAGAGTGCGAGAAGAGTTTTCAGAAACTTAAGGAGAGTTTGACCACAGCCCCAGTGCTTGTGTTGCCTGATATTAACAAGGATTTTGAGATATTTTGCGATGCCTCGCGCAAAGGTTTGGGTTGTGTCTTGATGCAAGACAAGAGAGTGGTAGCCTATGCCTCACGCCAGTTGAGACCGCATGAGGAGAACTACCCTACCCATGATTTAGAGTTGGCAGCCGTAGTGCATGCTTTAAAGATTTGGCGTCACTACCGATGGGTAATGATGTGAGGTTTACACGGATCATAAGAGTCCAAATACATCTTTACCCAGTCCGAGCTTAACCTCGAGCGAGAGGAGGTGGTTAGAGCTGATAAAGGATTATAATGTGGGCATACATTATCATCACGGGAAGGCTAATGTTGTTGCAGATGCCTTGAGCGAAAGGTATCTGCAATTCTGATGGTTCGAGAGAGTCACCACTTTGCATGAGGAATTTGAAGCTTAGCCTTGAGTTGGTTGGGCTGAGATTTTTGGCACTATGGAGATGCAACCTACTTTGGATGGTCGATCCACGAGCTCGGTCGGATGATGAGGCATTTCAAATGATCGAGAAAGAATTTAAGTGAAGGTAAAGAGTCGATTTTTGGTGGATGATCGGGGAACCTTGCGGTTCAAGCGGCGTTGTGTGTGCCCAACAAGCGAGAACTAAAGGATGTGTTGTTAAAAGAGGCTCATGAGTCATCAGATTCGATTCATCCAGCAGTACCAAGATGTACCAGGACATTAAGGATAAGTATTGGTGGCCAAGCATGAAGCGTGAGATCGCTGAGTATGTAGCCCTTTGTGATGTTTGTCAGAGAGTAAAGGCAGAGCACCAAAGACTGCGCAGTTTGCTCTGACCATTAAAAGTCCCCGAGTGGAAGTGGGAAGAAATTGGTATGGACTTTATAGTCGGTTGCCTAAAACCAAAGAGGGTCATGATTCGATTTGGGTCATTGTGGACCGCTTGACCAAGGTTGCTCATTTCATTCCAGTTAAGACGACTTACAGTGGTGACAGATTGGCAGAGCTATATATGTCCAGGATTGTCAGTTTGCATGGTGTGCCCAAGAAGATTGTGTCAGATCGTGGATCGCAGTTCACCTCTCGGTTTTGGGGTAGTTTCCATAAGGCTATGGGAACTCACCTGAATTTCAGTACAGCATATCACCCCAGACAGATGGTCAGACAGAACGAGTTAATCAGATTCTGGAGGACATGTTGAGAGCCTGTGTGCTTGATCATGGGTCTAAGTGGGACAGCTTGTCTACCTTTGCGAGTTCTCATACAACAACGATTATCGGGCCGCTTGCGATGTCACCGTTTGAGGCATTGTATGGCAGGAAATGCAGGACCCCTCTCAATTGGAAAGAGACGGGGGAAGGTCAGGTTTTTGGCCCGGATTGTTTGAAAGAAGCTGAGGATAAGGTCCGCTTGATTCAGGAAAGGTTGAAAGCCGCCTGGCAGACATGTAAAAGCTATGCGATATACAGACGCGGAGCCGAGTTTTGAGCCGATGATTTTGTGTATCGAGGATCACACCATTCAAAGGTGTGAAGAGATTTCAGCTAAAGGAAGCTTGCACCGAGATATGTCGGTCCGCTCGTGATTCTCAAACGCAGGGAGAGGTTGCTTATCGCTTGAGCTACTGCGTCCTTCATGGGGTACATGACGCCTTTCATGTGTCCCACCAAGAAGTGCTGCGCGTACTGAGGAGGTTGTGCCGCTGAGGCCGTTGACTGCGGGGATCTCGTCATACAAAGAGCACCACCAAAATCTTGGAAGTGTCGAGCGAGTCACCCTAATAAAGCGGTCCGCTTTTGCAAAGTTCATGGAGCAACCATTCGAGGAGGAAGCCACAGGAGCGCGAGGAGGATCTCGAGCGAGTTTCCAACCTATTCTCTTAGTTGGCCCAGATCTCGGGCCGAGATCTCGTTTAAGGGGTAAGGTTTGTAACATCCTGTTTTTTCCGAGATTTTTAAAGCTGGATTTCAAAAATGAATTTTCTGGAATTTTCAAATTAATTGAAGCTTCAAATGAATTTTCAAAGTTTTAAATGATTTAATGTGGTTAAAATAAACATTAACATAAGTGGAAAATATTTTATTTGAGTTCCTTGTGTCACAAGGAATTTTCTCGTATTTTTGGTGAATTTTCCGGATTTATTTGCTATTTTCTAGAGCTTTTAGAAGTTTATTTGAATTTCGGAAAAGAAAAGAAAAGAATAAACCTCACCCGCCCGATCTCCTCTCTCCGCCACACGTCACCCATCCGCCGCTCGCGCCGCTGCATTCTTTTCCGGCACTCCGCCGCTTCGCCGCTCGATCCACTTCAAGCGCGCCACGCGTCAGCATCTGACGCAGCGGCACTGGCCAGCGCCCGCCGCTCGCCTCGCCTCGGCCGCCCGTCGCGCGCGATCCCAGCCGCTTCACCCCGCGCCGCGCAAACCCTAACCCTAACCATCCCGGCCGTCCGATCCCGCCGCGTGGCCCAATCCTAGCCGTCTAACCCGTCCGCGTCCGCGCTGCCGCCAGAATCGATCCGAGCTCCTCGGTTCGCGTGATAAACACGTAACGCCGCCTCGGTTCGCGTGCCTCTCGTCGCCGCCGCCAAACCTCGCCCCGCTTCCCGCTCGCGCTGCCGCTTCGGCCGCTCGCGCGCCGCAGCTGCCGCCGCCGTGCACCCCTCCGTCGCCTGTCCCGTCGCTGCCGCTGAGACTCGCCGTGAGCTCGCCGCCTCTCTCGCCGCCGCCCGCGTGCCTTCCCGCCGCCGCTCGCCGCCGGACGCGCCGCTTCGCCCGCCTCGGTCCCGCGCCGCCAAACTCGCACTAAGGCCAAGCGCTGCGCGCGACGCCTCGCGCCGCCGCGCCGCCACGCGCCGCGCATCGCCACCGCCGCCCGCGCCGCTCCATCCGCGCCGTCGCGCGCGACGCCAAGCGCCGAGCCGCCACGCGCCGGCAATCCGCGCACTCACCGACACACCGCCGATCCCGACCGCAGATCCAGATCTGGATCCACGGCCGCGATCGCGCCGCGTGGCCAACCTCGGCCGCCGGATCCCGCCGTCGCGCCCGCCGTGCGCGTCGGCCGGGCCACGCCAGCCCTAGCCGACGTGGCATCCACGTGGCATGCCACGCCGCCGTGACCCACCCGGATGCCACGTGGCAGCCACGCCGGCCGCCACGCCACCCGTGCCACGTGGCAAGATATGCCGCCGCCACGCCAAGACGCCCCGCCGCGTCCTCCCTCTCCACTGCCTGCTTCCGCGCCGGGTTCACCGTGGACCGGTATTTGGTACACCGGGTTCACAAAGACAAGAACCTTTTCAATTTTCCTGAATTAATTTTGAATTAATTTTCCGAGCCCGCTCTCCTCCGTCCTAGCTCCGATTGACCCGTTCTTTTTCTAAATTCATCTAAAATCGAGCTCTAGCTGTTGGTTCTGTTTTGTGAATTTTGAGTTCTTTTGCTTGTCATTTTATGTGTTTCTTTGTTTCCGGTCGCTTTCTCTCGTTAGATTCGGATTCCGAGGAGCGGTGTTTCGCGCTGAAGACCAGGAGTACCCCGCTGAGCATAACGAAGGCAAGTCGTGTCCCTTGATCATGTTGAACCCAATTTTGCAAACTATTATTTAATTATTTTGCTTTAAATTACATTGCATTGCTATTTTTATTCAAACCTTTGCACAGGTAGCTATTGTCCCAATTGCTATTATACCTCCTTGACACTTTGAAATACCATGATGCCTTTGTCACCTTAGGTTGGGAAATTTTATTAGTGATGCTAGATAATTTATCACATGGGTTGGTACGATTAGATTGCTTAGCCAGTTTATATTTACGATTGGTCTCATCACACCTGTTAAATTATAAATTTGAATTAATGACATATGGAACTGTGGTTGGTGCCACATGTATTAAAATTTGTGCCACGTCATTGGTGTGACGTTGGCTTGGTTATACAAATTGGTTTTGCACTCGGGCGAGTGATCGTGCAGTAAAGGGGGAAGTACAGTTGTACTTTGGGGGATGTGGTAGTCTCGCCCGGGTAATGCTAAGGACTTAACTTTGTGCGCCATTGATCTGAGCTTAATCGTGCAAACCACATGTCTATTATGGGATGGACCTGGCTGATTAATTTGTAATACTTCAATTCAATTCTGCCATTGTGATGGACATGGTTGCTGATTTCCATGTGGCGCAAGGGGGGGTGTGATGCGAAACCCTAGCGGGCAGGATTGTGTTGAGGTAGAGCATTGTAAAGGCCTTGTTGTGATTTCCTTAGGCCTAGGCTAATCACATCGTGTGGGTACAGTTGTGCAACCTCTGCAGAGTGTAAAACTATTCGAATAGCGCGTCCTCGGTCATGGGCGGTGCTCGGGATTTCACACGAGGGTTAGTGTTTCATTTATAACTTGGTGGATTATGTTGGGAGTGGGCGGTAGTTCATTGTTGGTTCAAACTTGTGAATTGGTGTTCACAAGTGGTTCATGTTTATTCCTTTGATTATCTATTATTCTTGCTTTTGATTAACTTTCGCTTTCACGTTATTTAATATATTTCATCAATAAATGCCTTTATGCAAATTAACCTTTCAGCCTTCCTTTGGTAAGCCTTGCATATTATATTGCATTTATTGTTACAAGCGACTTCTTGAGTACCAATGTACTCACGGCTTTACGCCTATGTTGCTCGATTGAGGAGAGGAGTACTATCGGCAGGAGGTGCGGAAGGAGAGTACTACGACGACTTCACGGATTAGGCCGTTCTCCACTCGATAGCACTTGTGGTTTGTCGATTGGTCGCTACGCTTTATTTTGGATTTCATTGCTATTTTGTTAAGCCCTTCCGGCTAGAGATATTGTAAGCTTGGCCATAAGGTCGTACCTTTGACGTTTTACCGATATTCTAGTTTTCCCTTATTTTGTCGTGTGTATGACTGTGATGACATCTATGTTTGACTGTGTGCACTAGCGTGATCTTGGACTAGTGCAGTTTACACAGAGAGACCGAATTTGCATATTCGGGTCTCGACAGAAGACCAAAGCATCCAGCTTGGCACTACGACAAGACCATACAGGGCAGCTTTTCGCCAGCAACTTTTCTGAAAGACATGGTAGCACTTTGTCTCACAAGTTACTCACATGAAATTAACCACACCATGGCAATCCTTTACCTTATAAAAGGAGGTAGAAGAGATCTGGGAGATAACACTACATAGGCAAAACCAACACTACACCAGAGCATGCTTCACCATGTCTAGATGGACAGGAGGCAGAAGAAGCAATGGAAAAAAATGATGAAGCAATGGGATAAGACCCGCGAATTAGCAAGGTTTGCTGCAGCCTGCGACAAACAAGCAAGGGCTGTTGCGGCGGGCCAAATAAGTGGAGCGTGCCAAGAGGTCAGCTCTCCACAATGATGCTACCCCTCTGTTGGTGCAGGGACCCATGCAAGTTCTTCAAGTCTAAGCAGTGGCTCAGTTTGGGCATGCGTTATTAGGGTTGCGCAAACTACTCTTGTAACTATCTCAACTGCCGTCGGGACACGAGTAGCTATCGGTAGTAAGGGCCAGTTACAGTTTGTCACCCTACTATTTCTGTTTTAAAGTACACACTTACAACCTCTCATATGACTAGTGGATAGACCTAGAGGTCCACCCATATGACCAGTAGGCTCTTGACTTCGAGGAGTGGGATGTCAAAAGGATTTGTTTATCTTACCCTGCATCGAGGGTAGGTGACCATACCGATGAGGCAGTTTTTTCGCACGATATGACCCAACGAGGTAGCTTTGCATACTAACAAAACCATATGAGATGGCTTTGCTTAGTGACATGACGCTACGCTACTCGAATGCGTGTGCTACAGCCATCCTCCTATCATAGGTCGCACACGGTGCAGGTCACCTGCCATGCTTTACACAGGAGCAGGTCCCTACCGCACCCGCATCAGGGGCAGGTGACCCTACCAACAATGCAGCTTTGCGTGTGATGTAACCTAATGAGGCAACTTTACACACTGACAAGACCAGACGAGTTGGCTTTGCTCAGCGACGTGACGCTACGCTGCTCCAAGATTCATCCAACGTGTCGCTGCCTCACAGATGTGAATTTGCGCAAACCAAATTGGACTTTTACTACATACGTCGTGTTGGCTTAGCCAACAGTACTACCCCTCGCACGCTGGGTTTTGCTATAGCACGACTACGACACTACATTCAAATATATATTTTTAGAAAATTTTAAACATTGCTCTAAAAATTGTAAATTATTTTGCGAAGCATCCCAACATAGTGTGCTTATTCGTGTAATTTTTTTTATAATTTTATCCATTCTGAATTTTTCTCAAAAATTCATTAAGTATACTGATTGCAGGAATGTTATGGAAAAATTCAAATGGATAAAATAATAATAAAAATTATACTAGTAAATACATTGTGTTGCAAGGCTCCACCAAAAACTTTATATTTTTTAGAGCTCATTTGCTGTATTAAAAAATTCCTAAAATATAAAAGCAAATGGATTTTCCTAAAAAATGTGCTACAGTGCCATAGCACCTGCCACGGCCCCCATATGGGGCAGGTCACCTATCCCGTGGAGCAGGGGGCATATCTCCTGCCATGCCAAGTACTGGAGGCATGTGACCTGCTGCGCCCAATACCGAGGGTAGGTCTACTGTATGGGGGCTGCATTTGCAAATTACGTTGAAAGAGGGCAATTTCTGCAAAAAAAAAACAATTCTCAGGAGGCCACAAATGTAAAAATTTCTGTGCCAATGGTGATGAGGGGATTTGGCCCGATTTTTTTGATGAGAATGATAACTATGAGTGTTTGATATGACGTTGAGAATGAGGCTACTTAACCGAAATGACTAAGTTCGTCCTATAATCGCTACACCATACCCTTATCATTACCAATCATGCCCAATATGGCTGATCTTTCTTGCAAGCAATCGAGAATCAAATAAAAAAGAAGCGTGATCTGAATTTCTGAATGAAATATAAAGTTTCATTAAATAATGGAGAGGCCTAAAGTCGCCGTAGTTGGTCTAGTCGACATAAGTACACAATTGATATTTTCTAAACAAAAAATCAATCTAAACAAGCCTAAACCCTAAAGTGGAGTCCTTGGAAGTTTTTGAGGGGCTAGAGATGTGGAGAGCATGTCTGTGAGGGTGGGGGAATATTCCACTATAACTCCCCAGTTGGCTCAAACTGATACAAGGCCCAGAGTTTAGGTTTGAAACTGATTCAAACTTGTTTTATGGATGATGATGTGCTCAAGTGGAGTTTTGAGATGTGAATAAAACCATTGGAAATAGAATGTCATAAGCTTTCCAACAAATATAAGATCACCTTATTGGACTCTATATGCATATTCTATTCTTGTTTGAGATCAGCGCTGTCTCCAAAGGCCCAATTGGATTTTAGAACATGTCCAGCTTTCATTCTTTGTTGTCCTAGCCTCAAAGTGATGTGGTAATCTCCAATATTTATCCCAAGCATATCTGTGACTCCATGTGCCTCTCCTTAGTCCTTTCCCATGTTCCTAAGTATAATCACATTACAAGCATCAAGCAGCAACCCATTCTCAGAAACTGAATTAAACAACCCTAGGAACGAGCTCACTTGATAATTCAATTGTCATGCACGTGCTCTTATCATAGTTTCTTACCTAGCATCTTGTAGATAAGTGTTGTGTGTATCTAAAGAAGTGATGTCGTCATAAAACGACCCATCGACTTAGCTTTTTAATTCACACCACCTGCTACTGGCAACAACTGAGTGGGCATGAAGTGCTTGTGCAGCAATGCAACAGATAGCTTGGTGCTGGTGTTTGTTGGAATTAAGTCTCAGATCAACCTGCCCAATGAATCAATGATCGTTCTACTTGTCTGATGATGAATAGTAATTTCAAACGGCAAAAGCGATATTCAGAGTGCAGGGGCAAAAAACAGAGTGTGGGGCAATTTTCTAGATGATTTTTTCATCTCAACAATCAAAACACATAAGTTAACATTGCTTAATCTCAAGACTCACACTATGATCCGATTTTGCCGGCCACACCCCCTACGACTTGCGAACAAGGCACGGTTTCAGGAAGACTCACGCACACACACTAACTGACAGCTCCCACACACACTAACCCAAAAACCCAATATAGCTAATAAGCCTGACCAAGTTAGGATTACAAACAACACTCTCCCCCTTAATCCTAACTTGAGCTCTCAAGATTCTTAACTCCCAGAAGCGCACACATTTCTACAAATTTCACTCTTGGAAACGCTTTTGTTAGAATATCAACACACTGCACTTCACCACTGACATGTTCAATGATCACCAAGCCTTTCTCAACACATCCTCTGATCAAATGAAACTGAGTGTCAGTATGTTTGCTTCTTTCTTGGAAAATAGGGTTCTTCATAAGAGCAATGGCTGATTTATTGTCCACTCGCATTACCACTGCCTTTAGAGCATTTCCCAGGAGATCACTTAGCAGATTCCTCAGCCAAACAGCCTGACATGTTGCTACCATTACAGCCACAAACTTTGCCTCATAGGATGACAATGCTACTATTTTTTTACTTCTGAGAACACCAAGTAATTGGGCTACCATTATAGTAGAACACTGTGCCACTAGTGCTCTTTCAGTCATCAGGGTCCCCAACCAAATTACGATCACTATAGCCAATCATTTCCATTTCTCCCTCTCTGCCATAAGCAAGCCCATAGTTGATTGTCCCCCTGAAATATCTCAGAATGTGTTTCACTGCCTAAAGATGTCTTGCCTTTGGGGATTCCATATACTTGCTCACCATTCCTACTGAGTAGGATAAATCTGTCAGAATATGAGTTAAGTACTTGAGACTTCTAATCAATCACCGGTACTCAGTTGCATTCACCGGTGTTCCTTGTTCATCTTTGGCCAAGTGCAACTTTGCCTCCATTCGATACTGAGCAGTATTACACTTGTTGTAGGGGTGGCCCCCACCTAAACCCAGCTAGCCTGTTAGAAGGTTGTAAGTCATGTAAATGACATACTTGTCCTCGGTGAAGGACTCCGTGTAAGGCTACGATGGTAAAAGTCGCCCCTTGCAAGGGGGAATACTTATGTATCGTGACTGGTCCTTGGGAAAGGCCAAGAGAGGTCATTTGTTTACCTAACTCTCCACCACCATACTCTCTGTTTGGTCTGTAGCCACAACAGTTGGCGTCGTCCGTGAGGACGACGGAAGCAAGAAGACCTCAAGAAGGATGGCACCAATATCGTCGGCGGCAAGGAGGAAAGGGGTCGCGGAGGCGACACCTCGCGTCAGTGTCGGCACCGCGGCGTTGGCAGGGGCGGCCATAGGAGTGAACGATGACACTCCCGACGCAGCCGTCGACTCCAACCCCGCCTCCGCCGTCGACACCCAAGGCGACACAGAAATGTCCAATGGCCACGGTCATACTGTGACTCGGGCCAGTAACGCAGGAATCCACCACACAGATGGGGTGGACAATCCGGCGGCGCCGACGCTAGTCGCGGCTGCCAAATCAGCGCGACCAGGTGCGCCGTCCGTTTCGACTACGCCCATAGCACAAAGATCCCTGCTGGCCGCCCTCCATGCGCTCCAGCGGGAGCTGGCAGATCTCCACGACACTGTAAGCGCCATGCAAGAGGCTTCGAGCCTGCGGATCCCGATGGCCGTCACGCCGGGAGCCCGTCCACAGCACTCACCGCAGGCGCCCGCGCCGATTCAGGCCGTCAACGTCATCTCCGGGGGTTCGTCATCGGGAGTCCCGCAGCACCCACAGCTAGAAGTAGCTCAAGGCGAAGTCACCTTCGCGTCCGCCGATGCCCGAGGCGTCGAGTTTCCTCACCACGACCCTCTGCTCGTCCGGGTCGACATTGTAGGGTGCAACGTCTGGCGTGTCCTCATCGACGGAGGCAGCTCGGCGAATGTGCTTTTCGTGGAGGCCCTCGGCCGCATGGGGATCCCTCACCGTCGATTGCAACCATCCAGGACCCCATTATGTGGCCTCGGCGGCCAACCCCTAAGTACATTAGGCCAAATACACCTCCAAGTCTCCTTCTATCAAGGCAATAATGTCAGCACCGAGGGCGTTGTCTTTGACATCGCAGACACCCCAAGCCCGTACAATGCCATTCTGGGCCACCCTGCCCTCATATCCTTCGGGGCGATCCCACATCATGGCTTCCTATGCCTGAAGCTCCCGGGCCCACAAGGCGTCATCACGATCTTCGGCGACCAAGACCTCGCCTGACGCACGGAGTACACAAGTCCCCGCCGTCGGGTGCATGCCCTCACAGCCAAGCCTAAGGCGGACACTCCATCCGCGCCGGGGTGGACCCCTAAGCCTCGATCGGAGGGCGAAGTCAAGAGGGTCCCCCTCTAGGCCGACGGCCGAGTCGTCTCCATAGGCGACGGTTTCCCCCCAGAAATGGAGCGAGAGCTCCTCCAAGTTCTCCGGGACAATGCAGACGTCTTCGCCTGGTCCCCGGGGGACCTCACGGGTGTGGACCACTCCCTCATCGAGCACAACCTCGTGGTCCGTCAGGACGCCAAGCCGGTCAAGCAAAGGCTTCGACGCATGTCCGCGGACTGGCAGCAGGCGGCCAAGGTGGAAGTAATGAAGCTCCTGCATGCCGGCGTCATTCACGAAGTTCAGCACCCGGATTGGCTCGCCAATCCGGCATAGTGAAGAAAGCAGGTGCTGGCGCGATGTGCATCGATTTCACCGCCATCAACAAGGCGTGCGGAAGGATGACTACTCTTCCCGCGTCCGACCAACTAGTCGACGCCACGGCCGGCTGCGAACTCATGAGCTTCTTGGACGCCTACTCCGGTTATCATCAAATCTACATGGCCAAGGATGATGAAGACAAAACCAGCTTTATCACTCCAATAGGAACATACTACTTTGTCAGAATGCCCTTCGGCCTGAAGAATGCCAGCACAACTTTCACCCGCCTAATCGCGCTGGCGCTGGCCTCCCAGCTAGGGAGAAATGTCGAAGCGTACGTGGACGACGTGGTCGTCAAAACCAAGCAACTAGCGGATCATGGCCACGATCTCCAAGAGACCTTCGACAATCTCCGGAAGGTAGGCATCAAGCTCAACCCGGACAAGTGCGTTTTCGGTGTGCAGGCGGGCAAGCTTTTGGGCTTCTTGGTGTCCGGGCGGGGCATCCAAGCCAACCCCGACAAAGTCGACGCAATCCTTGCCATGGAGCCGCCAAAAACAACACGGGAGGTCCAGAGGCTCGCCGGCCGCATGGCCGCACTGAGCCGCTTTTTGTCCAGGGCAGCGGAGCGCGACCTGCCCTTCTTCAAAACCCTACGTGGTTGCGATAGTTTCGTGGACGCCGCATCGCGCCGCTTGATGACCTTAAGAAGCAGCTTGCAAGCCTACCCATATTGGTAGCCCCGGCACCAGAGGCTCCCCTTTTACTTTACCTTGCCGCCTCCGCGACAGCCGTCAGCGCCGTTCTCGTTCTCGAGGAGGGCGTTCGCCAACGCCCAGTCTACTTTGTCTTTGAAGCCCTCCAAGGCGCCAAGACGCGGTACACGGAGCTCGAGAAATTGGCTTATGCCTTACTCATGGCCTCGAGAAAGCTCCAACATTACTTCTTCGCCCATCCAATCACTGTGCCGTCCTCGTTCCCTCTAGCGGAGATGTTGCACAATAAAGAGGCCACGGGACGCATCGGCAAGTGGGCAGCCGAACTCGCCCCTTTTTCCCTGACATATGCTTCGCGCACGGCAATCAAGTCCCAAATCCTTGCGGACTTCCTCGCAGAGTGGACCCAATGTCCAAAGATGTCGAGCAACCCGAGGACCGTGATGGACGCCGACACCGACGGGCGCAGATCGCGTCTCGGCGCATGCGTAGGGGCAGTGGTCACTACCCCGGAGCGATGCCGCTTGTTATACTCGGCGCGCCTCGTATTCCCCGCCACCAACAACACCGCGGAGTACGAGGCGCTACTCTTCGGCCTAGCAAAGCTCAAAGCTCTGGGGGCGCGGCGAGTCCTCGTCCGCACGCACTCGGTGGTGGCGAGGCAGTCGACAAGTCTTACTGTGTCAAGGACCCGACCGCCAAGTACTTGGCAGCCGTGTGAGCCAAGGAGTGGCATTTCCTGGGTGTCACGGTCAAGGCCATCCCCCGCGCAGAAAACGAGCAAGCGGACATTCTTGCAAAGGCCGCCAGCCAGCAGCTCCCCACCCCCCAAGGTGCATTCTACGAGGTCCTCGCACGCGCGCTATCGCGAAGACAATCGTGGACCCGCCCTAGTCCACTGTATCACCCATCGTGGCGATCGCGAGCCGCCATGCCTTCTACGGGCATCGCCGAGCTAGACGACCTCGCTGACCTTCGCCGCCTATAGTACCGCGCCCGATCCTTCCAGCTCCTCGATGGAGTGCTCTACAAAAAAGGAGTTTATGCACCGCTCCTACGGTGCCTCTCACGCGCAGAGGGACAGCACCTCCTGGCGGAAATCCACGCTGGTCCCAGGCGCTCGTGACCGCGCCAAGATCGCCATCGGCAAGGCATTCAGCAGGCTTCTGATCGCCAACCGCCGCCATTGATGCCCAGAACTGTGCGCTGTGCGCTGTGGCTGCCAATGGATGGGGCGGGTAATTCATAGACCCCCCACCGGCCTCAACCCCATCCCCCCCTGTATGGCCGTTGGCGCGGTGGGGCATCGACGTGGTCGGACCTCTGCCCCGAGCGCCCAGAGATTTGCGCTTCATCGTGGTCGCTTTGGAATATTTTTTCAGGTGGCCAGATGCTGTGGCGCTAGCCAAGATCACCTCGACAGCCATGCAGCGCTTCCTTTGGCAGAACATCATATGCCGCTTCGGCGTGCCCAAGGAGATCATTGCCGACAATGGTTTGCAGTTCGACTCTGCTCCGTTCAGGGAGTTCTGCGACGACATGGGCATTATGCTTCGGTTCACCTCGGTCGGACACCCACAGTCCAACGGAGCGGTCGAGCGGGCGAACGGCGCCATCTCCGCCGGAATCAAAAAACGCCTTGTCGGGCTACCAAAAGGCAAGTGGCCCGGCGAGCTCCACAACATCCTCTAGTCGCTTCGCACAACAGCGACACGTCCGACGGGGTTCACGCCGTTAAAACTCCTCTTCGGTGATGAGCCAATGACGCTCGAAGAGATCAAGATCGGCTCACGAAGGGTCCTCGCCCAGGCACCAGATGAAGAGCGCCAGTTGTCCCTGAACCTCCTCGATGGAGAGCGCGTCAAGGCCACCCAACACGTCGCCAGCGCGCTCACAAATGGCTCCGCAGTCAGACCGCCCGTATCCGCGAAGCGTTTCGGTAGGGGACCTTGTCTCGGAGAGGCGCCGCGCGACACGGTCGGCAAGCTGGAGTCCAAGTGGGAAGGCTCGTACATTGTCACAACGGCACTGCAGCGAGGAGCTTACCACCTCGCCACATTGGAAGGCCAGACGCTCCGCCACACATGGAATGCGGACAGGTTGCGGAAATATTATGTCTAAGCCGAGAAGGGTCGTCTCGTGGCAACGAATCCAACGGTTAGTCCCTGGTTGCTTGTACTCGCTCACCCAGGCAAACGGGAATTTAAAAAGTTCGCCGTTTGCGAGGCTATTCATGCCCCTCCCCCCCACCGCCAACAGGCTTGCTCCCGCACGCACTCTACGGAGTATAAATAAGACATAGCGATGAGGTCCGCCTCCGCACGCACTCTACGGAGTATAAATAAGACGTAGCGATGAGGTCCGCCTCCGCACGCACTCTACGGAGTATAAATAAGATGTAGCGATGAGGTCCGCCTCCGCACACACTCTACGGAGTATAAATAAGACGTAGCGATGAGGTCCACCTCCGCACGCATTCTACGGAGTATAAATAATACACAGCGGGGGGACGCCTCCGCGCGCACTCTACGGAGTATAAATAAGACGCGGATGTTTTCCCCGCGCACTTCATCGAGTCTAAACAAGACGCGATGTCCTCGCGCACGCGCATGCGTACTCCGGCCTAACTAAGCCGTGGTTGATAGTCCCACGCGCCTGGAGTATAAACTAAACGTGGATGTTTTCCCGCGCACTTTATCGAAGTCTAAACAAGACGCGGATGTCCCGCGTGCGCGCGCTGCGTACTCTCCGAGCGCCTAACTAAGCCGTGGTTGATAGTCCCACGCACGCTCCGGAGTATAAACTAGACATGGATGTTTTCCCTGCGCACTCTACTGAGTCTAAACAAGACGCGGATGTCCCGCGCACGCGTCGGCGTACCCTCTGGAGCCTAACTAAGCCGTGGTTGATAGTCCCACGCACGCTCCGGAGTATAAACAAGACGCGGGTGTCCCACGCACGTGTTGACATACCCTCCGGAGCCTCACTAAGCCGTGGTGGATAGTCCCACGCACGCTCCGGAGTATAAACTAGACGCGCGTGTACGTCAACTAGGCGCCAGCTCCGCTGCCACCACTCCGAAGGGTAGGGGACGGAGCGCGATCGCGTCTACCTCAACTAGGCGCCAGCTCCGCTGCCACCACTCCGAAGGGTAGGGGACGGAGCGCGATCACGTCTACCTCAACCAGGCGCCAGGTCCGCTGCCACCACTCTGAAGGGTAGGGGACGGAGCGCGATCGCGTCTACTCAACAGGCGCCACTCGCGCCACCACTCCGAAGGGTAGGGGACGGAGCGCGATCGCGTCTACCTCAACCAAGCGCCAGCTCCGCTGCCACCACTCCGAAGGGTAGGGGACGGAGCACGATCGCGTCTACCTCAACTAGGCGCTAGCTCCGCTGCCACCACTCCGAAGGGTAGGGGACAGAGCGCGATCGCGTCTACTTCAACTAGGCGCCAGCTCCGCTGCCACCACTCCGAAGGGTAGGGGACGGAGCGTGATCGCGTCTACTTCAACTGCACCATTGCCTTTACAGCAAGCGAACGCAGTGGGGAGGTGCCAACCTCCGCCGCATTAATCATCAACCATACAAGCAGCATGCAATTGTGCAGTACTCAATATAACAGTCCTCTTTTCCGTTCATAAGCAAAAGAAAATAGCAACAAAAGCAAAAGACACACTGCACCACCATCCCCCGGATGACATTAGGAGTCGGCGCCGTCTTCGGCGCGCTAATGAGCCTCCTCCAGCCACTCCAGAAAGTTGCCCTCCCGGTGTAGCGTCCGCCGCAACAACGCCTTGGCCGCTTCCTCTCTAAAGTGGCGCCAGATCCCCCCGTAGAAGCTCTGCACGGCGGGCATGGTAGTGCGAACTACGCCGGACCATACCCCGGCCCCGGTCGGAGTGCTCAAGCCGGAAGACACCAGCCCCTCCACGTGCTCGCACCCCCGGGCGTGGAGCGTGGCAAAGGCAAGGCACGCGCTGGCGTAGCCGCAGTGATCGCCGAAGGCTTTCGCACCGTCCAGTGCCAAGCTCGAGCCCTCCTCAATCCACGCCAACGACTGCTTCACGTCCACGGCATCGTGGGTGAGGTCCGGCACGATGATGGAAAGGCCCCGCAGGGCCCCCTCCAAAGACCCCATGGCCCTCCAAGCGCGACGCGACACGCCGCCGAGCCCGGCTCTTCTCCTCCGGGCCGCGTAGTCGGGCCCTTCCTCCTCCAACGTGCTGATTCGCCCAAGTAAGCCGGCCCGATCCTCCGCCGCGACACGCTGGGCCTCCTCGGCAGCATGTTGCGACGCGCCCGCTACGCGAACTTCCGCCTCCAGCACACAGATGCGGTCGTCCTTCGCGGCATGAGCCTCGTCGGTAGCACGAAGCTGCTCCTCCAGCGCCCTCCGTTCGCGGAGGCGCACCTCATTCAGAGCCCGGCCGATGGCGACCACCTAGCAATAGAACATGGCTGCTTAGCATGAACACGGCGGTAATGTCAATGGTGGGCTCAGGAGCTTACCTTCATCCCCGCGGCACCCAGTGCAAGCGCAAGTAGGTCGGCCCCGCATGACGATAGCGCTCGCCGATCCAGCCTGCCGTCACCACATTCCGCAGCTCCGTTGAGGGCATGGAGCGTCTCCGGTTGTGGCACGAAGTTAGACACGGTGAGCCATGCGGGTCTCACGGCAGCATCAGGTGTCCGCGCTATGTTTCGCGCAGCGTCACCACTGACTTCGCAGACACCACCGCTGCTTGATCCTTGCCCGCGCCCGGGCGACCTCCCCTCTCCTGACGTCGACGACGGCATAAGCGAGCAAATCGGAGAGAGCTTCATGAAGTCACGAGGAGAAAAGGAGCTACGCCTACCTCCGCCACCCCCACCATGGCGTGGGGAGGGGTCGCTCACCGCACGGGAAATAATAACCCCCTCGGGCCGGGTGGCCTCGCGGTCGAATCCTAGACCACCGCCGATCGTGTGCCGCCACATGGAATCGCCCCGCCGCTGGCGATTCCACCGTGGCGCCGCCACCGGAGAGCTAGAGGATGCACCCCGACCGCCCAAAGACTGCACCTTCCGCACGGCAGCATGATCGCGCGCCGCTGAGGTGACGACGACGAGTGCTTCGGCCGCCCGGGCCGCCGCACTCAGGCGCCGTGGAGGGCTTGTGGCAGCCATCACGGCGACGGCGCGGCGAGGCGTGTCCTCGCCGACCGCATCGGCGACAAAGTGTCGTCTCGGCCGCGCCGCGCCAAGGCCCGCCGCCACCTGTGTCCTGCCGGCCGCAGCTGCGACCCTCCGCGCCGCCATGCTCGGACCCACCCGGACACGCCGCCCGGACTGGCCTCGCCGCTGCCCGCGGACGCCGAAACAGCAGCTTGAGACCGGGACTTTGCCGCGGGAAGACCCCTGCCCCGCCGCACCGCCACGACGACGGGTGAACTCGCACCAGCATCGGGCGCCGCACGCTGAGGCCTAGGACCTCGCACACCCGGTTTATCCGCCCCAACCCCGCAGGCCTGGTCGCGGCCTCGCGCAAGGTGTGCTCCTTCCACGTGTACGACCCTAGGAAGGCATCGACGACACGCTCAACATCCCACAACGAAAGCACTGCGCGCCCGGTGGGCTCCTGCAGCGATGACACCGAGGGGCGGACTCCATCCCCCCGCGTATCATGCCGTTTATAATTCCACAGGCTGGAGAGCGGAGACACCCCGTACATGGTAAATTCTTCGGCAAGATCGTGCATGTTGAACCGAAGGGTCACGCCGCCGAGTCTCCACGCCTGCCACTGATCCTCGCCCTTCAGCTTCAGCCCGGGGCAGCAGTAGAAGGCTATCGGTTGACCCCGGCACCACAGATTGCTGGTCGGCGTCACGCGGCAGTAGAACCACTGCCGCATCCACCCCTCCCACTTCTCCTTCGTTGCTAGAGCGGGGACCAGATGCGCGTAGCCCGGCCGCACCACGAAGTGAACGCTGCCAAAATTGGACAGCGCCCCTTCTCCGACTCTCTTTGGCTGGCAGCGCGCATCATGAAGAAGGGCGAATAAGCTCGTGCGGGGATGACCGCCTTCCACGCAGATGGCCCAAGCAAACACCGCCAAACAGACTATTGCATTCGGGGTCAACTGCGCCAACTCCAATCTATAAGCCATAAGGACCTCACCGACAAAGAGCGTCGACGGCATCCGGAGGCCCTCCTCGAAGAACGCAGTGAAGACAATCGCCTCTGACTCCTCGGGATGAGGCTCCACTTTGTCGCGAGCGGGCAGGCGGGCTACGTAACGGTCGTCTATCTTCTTCTCCCGCACGAGAGCTTCGATTGTCTCTTCGGTGGCACCGCTTCGCCCCAGCACCACGGAGCACCGCCCCTGCGAGCTCTGCCACGCGTTGTACACCTTCCGGGTCTGCATTGGTTCGTGAGCCACCACCAAATATTCTGCCTAAGGCGGCGTCGAACCGCGCTGGCCCGACGAAGCGCTGCCACTCAGCCGGCAGCCGGAATCTCCGTGGCTTGCCATCTTTTTTTTCCGCACGACGAAAGGGCCGGAGCAGCGGCGAGTGGATTCCGCGTAGCAACAAGGAACAAGCTGGGCGCACGCGAACGGGATGCACGCCCGTGTGCCAAGAAAGCACATTTTATACAGCCCCTTCGCGTCCCGCCATCGGGAGCGCAACCGGCGGGAGCCGTCGGTTCGTCCCGCCCATGGTCGGGAACTGTAACTGACCGCGGGTGGCTCGCCGCATGTCTCGCGTCCCTTGGGAACAGACGTGGGCGCGCGGTCGCAAGGCTCCTAACATCCCGTGGCGCACCAACTAGGCAGCACCGCGTCAACCGCTACCTCGGGACCATGCGTACGACGGCCACAAACCATTCCGGCCTTCCCATCGCACGGCATACCAACTCCCGCGCTAAACAAAGCTCTTCGGCCCCGGCAACAGCTGTAGCCCAGCGGAGCGAACATCACGCGACTCCCCCGAAGCCTTTACACCCGCGGGACCGGCCCGGGTTACACAATGCGCTAGTGCAACGGTCACCGGCGGCGGCTATAGCCCGCCCTTGATGCGCCTCGCGCCTTCGCCGCTAAGGTCCCCACTCCGCAAGCCGGCCGAGAGCCCGACCGCCACCCCTACGAAAAGACACCTCGCCAGCACCCACGCGCCGCACTCAGGCGCCCCAGATGCCCCCGCTGGCGCGCTTTGGGCAGCTCACCACCATCGATCCCACACTCCCTTACCTTTCGCACAGGGTACTATTCCTGCCCCTTGACTCTCACACTTCCACCGTCTTTCTTTGGTGCTAGGTCCCACATATCGCCAACACGCCAACCGCGCCGATGATGCGCCACGGCAAATGAGCACGCGGCGCACTCACCAGATGCGACGCAGCCGAGTAGACTCCTCGGCTCGCGCAACCGGTGGAAGTCGAACCGGCGCGGTCGCTTGCGCGTACGTGCGCCGTTCCGGTTTGCCGCCCCTATGTACCCGACCCACATAGGCGAAATCTTCGCCTTCGCGGAGCAGCTCAGCTCCGCCTTCGGCGAAGTCTCCGCGCCCACGGGCAGACCAGCTCCTTCTTTGGCAAGGTCTTCGCCCTCGCGCAACAGCTCGGCTCCAAGGTCACCCTCGCCTAATATCACACAACGTCACAGGCCGTAGGGACGGAGGGGGCCAAAGGGCTCGGCAACATGGCTTCGGCCTGTGAAGCCCTTCACCATGAGAGGCTCCTGTTGTAGGGGTGGCCCCCACCTAAACCCAGCTAGCCTGTTAGAAGGTTGTAAGTCATGTAAATGACATACTTGTCCTCGGTGAAGGACTCCGTGTAAGGCTACGATGGTAAAAGTCGCCCCTTGCAAGGGGGAATACTTATGTATCGTGACTGGTCCTTGAGAAAGGCCAAGAGAGGTCATTTGTTTACCTAACTCTCCACCACCATACTCTCTGTTTGGTCTGTAGCCACAACAACACTCAAACATACTGACCTGCTAAAGGATCTTCTTTGCATAACCGATTTGTCTTAGTGTTATTCCCTTGGTTTGTTGTTGCACCTCTTTCCCCAGATAATATGAAAGGAGCCTAAGTCACTCATCTCAAACTTGGTTTTTATTTGCTACTTAAAATGAACAATATCCACAGAACTTGAACCAATGAAAATCAAATCATCAACATAAATGCCGACAATCATAACCCACCTCCACTACTCCTTTTGTACACAACCTGTTCTTGTAAGCATCTTTCGAATCCCAACTCTCTCAAAGTACAGTCAAGCCGTGTGTTCCAGGCTCTTGATGCTTGCCATAACCCGTACAATGCCTTGGACAACTTGTACACCATGTGCTCTTTCCCTTTAGCCACAAATCCTTCTGGCTGAGAAACATAAAATTCTTCCTCCAAGTAACTGTTCAAAAATGTAGACTTGATATCAAGATGGTGTACTTTCCAAGTCTTTTGTGCCAACAAAGCTAGCAGCAATCTCAATGTTTCCAGCCTTGCTACGAGTGCAAATATTTCTTCAAAATCAACTCCCTTCTTTTGCACATATCCCTTTGCAACCAATCTTGCTTTATGCTTTTGGACTTGGCCGGCAACAACCTTCTTCAACATGTAAATCCATTTGAGGCTGATTGGCTTATGGCCTATAGGTAGTTTAGTTAAGTGCCAAGTCTTGTTTCTCTCAATTGAATCCATCTCAACCTTCATAGCTTCCCACTGAAGGATCAGAAATGACAACAGAGGGGGGGTGAATGGTGCCTTTTAAAGAATTCGCCACAAATATTCACTCACTTTTCATCCAAGAGCAAACTAAAAACAGCAAAGAATTCTTGTCAAAACAGCAGTGAACTGCACCCTAAAACAGCACTAAAAACTGCAGAAACCTGCTCTACAAAACAGCACTGCTGGCTGAGAATAGGGCAGAGAAAACAGAAAATAAATTACTGTCCAAAGCAGCCTGAAAAGTACAAAGTAAAAGTAGCTCAAAGTAAAAGCTGAAAAGCACAAAGCAAAAGTTGAAAGCACAAAGTAAAAGCAGCTCAAAATAAAAGTTGAAAAGCAAAAAGCAAAAGCTAAAAAGTATAAAGAAATCAGCAAAAGAACTAGAGATTACAGGAAAGAAATTCATGGATACTGCTATTTTGCTCTCGGGAATGTGCTAGTCATGGGACTTTGAGAAAATTCCCAGTTCAAACCAAACTCATGTCTGCAGTTCCTCAAACAAGGATACACCTTAAAATAAAATAGATGAAGAACTGAAGAGGAGACTTTTGCTCTTAGGAATATGCTAGCCAACTGTCTTTGAGATGAAATCCGAATTAGAGCAAAAGAATCTACAGCAAATAGAGCACAAGTATAACAAGGAGATTTTCAGATTTTTGCTCTCGGGATGATCTTAGCCAAATGGCTTTGGAATAGATCCCAGTTCAAAGCAAATAAATATAGCAACAACTAGAGTATAAATATAACAAGGAGATTTTCAGATTTTTTCTCTTGGGAATATACTAGCCAACTGGCTTTGAGAAAGTACACAAATCATAGCAACGATTCAACCAAGCTAAACTCCAAAAAGAAAGAAACACCGGAATCAAACAATTTGCTTGTGGAAAATAACTAACCAAATGGTCTTGAGACATATTTCCACCATAAGCACGAGAAAAGATTGCTCTCACAATATTTCAAAAAGGAGGAAGAGAGATACCCTGGATTATATAAAGAAAATGTTTACAACCATCTCTCCCATCTCTCAACACACACACATGGAGAGAACAAGTAAAACACTACTACACCCCTCTCACATGCACACCTCTCCTCATGAGAGCACCTCTATTTATAGCCTCCACTAATGGGTTTTCAAGCCTACTTTACCCATTAGGTCACACCAACTCTCCGCTAATGGGTTTACAAGCCTACTTTACCCATTAGGTCACACCAACTCTCCACTAATGGGTTTACACACCATTTTACCCATTAGGTTACAATACCTCTCCACTAATGGATCATTTCCTAACAAAATCCACTTTGCCCATTCTTTCTTAACCCAATCCGCTTCATTTTGTGCAGCCTTGCGCATTTACCAAAATGCCACTCCTGCACCTTCCTGGAAGTTTCCTCATTTCTTGCCGCGCACGCCTCGCAACCACTTCGAGTCCTCGCCGTCTTCGACACATCCCGACCGCTCTGACCTCAGCACCGCTTGTGCTTAGTCCGGTCACCCAGTGTCTCGCCACGACTCCATCTCAAAGTCCTGCAGTCATCACCGACAAGAAAACACATTACATAGCACCGCACAAAATATTATAATTAAATCGATAGCATCCAAAAATAGCATAAAATGCTCGAAACAAACTCTAACTTTCCAGAACACGAGTCAATTACTCATCACACAACTGGGGTTACCTCCACATGGTCTCTCAATCTCCCCCTTGATGAGTATATTGACAAACACATAAAAAGCATAAAGTTGAGTTTGTGAGACAAACGTGGTCTAAAAGAAAATCAAGGAAACTAAGACCATGTCGACAAAAGAGAAAACTGAAGCAGAAAATGAAAGAGCAAAATTTTCTGCAAAGCTCCAGAAGGCTTTTTTCTCCAAAATTCTCCCCCTTTTGGCAACAAAATCATCAAGATGCTCAAGAGAAAATGAAATGACCTCAAGTTATTTATTTCAAGCATTGGAGCCATGAAGATTATCCTAAATGACTTTTTGAGTATTACACCAAGCCATAGCTCATAAGAATACTATTAAGATTATGACAATTCATGTATAGACTAGCTAAAACACATAAGTCATATTCTGAGAAATAGTCCAGTTGCTTAGCATTTCAAGTCAAACATGATTATAGTCTAGCTAAGGGTATCCAAGGATGATGCAAGCCATGTCAAATAATCTAAGTGGAACCAAGAAGCTAGTATTGAAACAGTTTAGAGTGCTACTAGTTCAAGTATGACTCAATTGTTCATGTACTTGGTCTTTTTTTTGTAAATAAGCAAATTTAGCACAATTGACTTTTTCCGAAGATCATTTTTGGTTTTATCTTAGCAAAGCAAGTCCTGGACTATGAGCCATCCACAACTGCCTCCTAAGCTTCAACCATTTTCACAAATTTCTATTTTCTTAGCCATGTGCTAGATCTCAAGCCTTATGCGACTACTCCAAGCGAGAAGCTTAAGAAGGTGATCTTGGTCAACCAAAACTCCCCCTGAGTTCATGCCTAGTGCAATGGCAAGCAGTCTCATGGGAAAGAATTGGTGAGATCAGTTTTTTCGCACAAAAGAGATCTTTTTGCTTTTGCTAATTTTAGTTGAAGTACAAGAATTAACTCATATTTCACAGAAGAACTAGCATAGCTCAATCTAAAGCTCAATAAAGATTCAAGACTCAACTCAGCCTATTTGACATGGCATGAATCATAAAAGGATAACGAAAGACAGACTATTCTCAAGAGCTAACCATGACAAGATTTAATTCAAGTTAAACATTTTTAATTAACTTATCATGGCAAAGACTAGACTACATATATAAAGTCTTGATAATTCTAGCAATTAAGCACAGATCATGGCAAGATGTAATGTATTGTAAACAGATCATAAAAGGATAATAATCAAGGCTCCATGTAGTTATATTACAATGCAAACGAAAATGCAAGAAAATCCAGCTCCCCCTCGACATGAGATGCACTTTTAGTTCAAGTTGAGTTATGTCAAAATTAAGATCTAGGAGCTCCCAAATGAACTCCCCCTGAACCAAAGCAATAAAACGAGAAGCTGACAAATAAATCAGAAAGATAGTCCTTAAAGCATAGACAAGATATAGAGAATACTATGGCTCAGACTGACTCTCATCTACCCTATGAGACTCTAGAAGTATCAGCTGGTCTTCTAACACACTAAGGAGTAAACACGTTCCCTATCTACCCAAGGGTGGCCCAACCCTCGCTAGACCTATAAGAAGTGAGTGAACTCAACCTAGTGAGAAGAGAGACAGCTAATAAGTAGCATCCTAGCGTCACAAGATGAGAGAAAGAAGACTGAGCAACTAGACGAGAGGATCACTCTAATCTATGTTGGAAGGACTAATCCCGAATACACCCTTATGCAATGCAATGAAGAAGGACAGAAGCAGTAAATATGATAATGCATAAAACACAAAACTCCCCCTCACAACAGTCCATAAGGACAAACCACCCCAAGCTCTCCCCGCAAGGCTGAAAACCTAGAGCTATCCAAAGGTTTGGTAACGATATCAGCCAAATGCTGGTCACTCTCCACAAACTGTAGCACTATGTCACCTTTCTCCACATGGTCCCTAAGGAAGTGATACCTGATATCAATATCCTTGGTCCGAGAATGCTGCACTAGGTTCTTAGTAATGTTAATAGTAGAAGTGTTATCACAAAAGAGTGGAACACTGTCTATAACTAACCCAAAGTCCCGTAGGGTCGAAGCCATCCAAAGTACCTGGCTGCAGCAACTGGCGGCAGCAACGTACTCGGCCTCTGCGGTGGACTGTGCAACACCGGACTGTTTTATAGAAGACCAAGAGACAAAAGAAATGCCAATGAATTGGCAGGTGCCAGAAGTGCTCTTCCTGCCTATCCTACAGCCAGCAAAGTCTGCATCGGAGTAGGCTCTAAGGGAAAGACAAGAAGAGGAAGAGTACCAGATACCATAGTGTATGGTAGCTCGAAGGTACCGAAAAATGCGTTTCACCGCCTGGCGGTGAGATACGCGAGGTGAAGCTTGAAATCGAGCACATAGACACACAGAGAAGTGTATGTCTGGTCTCGAGGTAGTGAGGTACAAGAGGGAACCGATCATGCTTCTGAACTCCTTCTGATCAACTGGCTCGCCATCCTCATCTGGATCAAGTGAAGTTGTTGACGCCATCGGAGTTGACACCAGCTTGCCATCACTCATGTTAAAGCGCTTCAGGAGGTCTCGAGTGTACTTGCCCTGATGCAAAAAAGGTACCCTCCTGAGTTTGCTTGATCTAGAAGCCAAGAAAGAAACTCAACTCGCTCATCTTGATCATCTCAAACTCTGAGCTCATGACAGCAGAGAACTGGGAAACAAGAGCATGAGAGGAGCCACCAAAGATGATGTCATCCACATAAATCTGGACGAGTAGGAGGTCATTGCCATGCCTGCGAATGAACAAGGTCTTATCTACCTTACCCATCTCAAACCTATGACTCAACAGATAGAACTTAAGCCTCTCATATCAAGCTCTAGGGGCTTGCTTAAGTCCATACAGCGCTTTGGAAAGTTTGTAGACATGGTTTGGATATTTGGGGTTTTCGAAACCTGGAGGCTGCCTAACATAGACCTCTTCCTCAATATACCCATTAAGGAAGGCACTCTTGACATCCATCTAGTAAAGCTTGAAGCCCTTAGACGCCGCGAAAGCAAGCAAGATTCTAATAGCCTCTAGCCTAGCTACAGGGGCAAAGGTCTCCTCAAAATCTAAACCCTCAACCTAGGCGAAACCCTGAGCTACCAGTCTAGCCTTATTTCGAATTACTACCCCATCCTCACTCTGCTTGTTTTTGAACACCCACTTGGTACCTATGACATTATGACCTCTAGGGGGCTCGACAAGCGACCAGACCTTGTTCCTCTCAAAGTTTTCTAACTCCTCATGCATGGCATTGACCCAAGACTCATTAGATAGAGCATGACTAACATCCTTGGGTTCGAAAGTAGCAACAAATGCAGAGTGTAAGCAGAAAAGAGATAAGCCAGATTTTGAGCGTATGACCCGCTCATGAAGATCTCCTATCATCTGCTCAGAAGGATGACGACGCTGAATGTGTTGGGGAAGTCCTGGATGAGAAGAAGAAGTGGCCTCTACCTCATGAGCTGATGAGGTAGGAACAAAGCCACTAGCTCCTGAGGATGCAGAAGGAATGAGTTGATCTCCTTGAGGTGCAGTGGAAGAAGCAGGCACCTCAAGGGGAGGAGAAACTAGATCGGGTAGACAACTCTCATCTTTGTCCTCCTCATCATCCACAAAGATGGGCTTGAACTGCTCTACTGATCCAGAGATATCCGGTCTAGTCCCCGGACTGGCCTCATTGAGAGTCACCTCGCAGGTCTCTACCATTTTGCTAGACTCGCAGTTCCAGACCCTATACGCCCGCGAAGAAGTCGAATAACCCAGAAAAATCCCATCACAAGATTGTGACTCGAATTTATCTAGGTTCCCAGACTTCACATAGAAAGTCATGATAAATCTAGCAAATAAGCACAGATCATGGCAAGGTGTAAAGCAATTATTTTATATCATAAAAGGATAATAATCAATGCTCCATGTAGTTATATTATAATGCAGAATGAAATGCAAGAAAATCCAGCTCCCCCTCAACATGTGATATATTTTTAGTTCAAGTGGAGTTATGTCAATATTAAGATCTAGAAGCTCCCAAATGAACTCCCCCTGAACCAAAGCAATAAAAATGAGAAGCTGGCAAGAAAATCAGAAAAGGCAGTCCTTAAAGTATAGACAAGATATAGAGGATACTATGGCTCAGACTGACTCTCATCTACCCCATAAGACTCTAGGACTATCAGCTGGTCTTCTAACATACTAGGGAGTAAACACGTTCCCTGTCTACCAAAGGGTGGCCCAACCCTCGCTAGACCTATAAGAAGTGAGTGAACTCAACCTAGTGAGAAGAGAGACAGCTAATAAGCAGCATCCTAGTGTTACAAGATGAGAGGAAGAAGACTAAGCAACTAGACGAGAGAATCACTCTAATCTATGCTGGAAGGACTAATCCCGAATGCACCCTTACGCAATGCAATGAAGAAGGACAGAAGCATTAAATATGATAAAACATGAAGCACAAAACTCCCCCTCACAACAGTCCATAAGGACAAACCACCCCAAGCTCTCCCCGTAAGGCTGAAAACCTAGAGCTATCCAAAGGCTTGGTAAAAATATCAGCCAACTGGTGGTCACTCTCCACAAACTGGAGCACTATGTCACCCTTCTCCACATGGTCTCTAAGAAAATGATATCTGATATCGATGTGTTTGGTCCGAGAAAGCTGCACTGGGTTCTTAGAAATGTTAATGGCAGAAGTGTTATCACAAAAGAGTGAAACACTGTCTATCACTAACCCAAAGTCCCGCAGGGTCGAAGCCATCCAAAGTATCTGGCTGCAGCAACTGGCGGCAGCAACATACTTGGCCTCTGCGGTGGACTGTGCAACACCGGACTGCTTCCTAGAGGACCAAGAAACAAGAGAAGTGCCAATGAATTGGCAGGTGCCATAAGTGTTCTTCCTATCTATCCTACAGCCAGCAAAGTCTGCGTCGGAGTAGGCTCTGAGAGAAAGACAGGAATAGGAAGAGTACCAGATACCATAGTCAGTGGTAGCTCGAAGGTACCGAAAGATGTGTTTCACCGCTTGACGGTGAGATATGCGAGGAGAAGCCTGGAATCGAGCACACAGACATACAGAGAAGTGTATGTCAAGTCTCGAGGTAGTGAGGTACAAGAGAGAGCCAATCATGCTTCTGAACTCCTTTTGATCAACTGGCTCGCCATCCTCATCTGGATCGAGTAAAGCGGATGATGCCATCGGAGTTGACACTGGCTTGCCATCACTCATGTCAAAGCGCTTCAGGAGGTCTCGAGTGTACTTACTCTGATACAAGAAGGTACCCTCCCGAGTCTGCTTGATCTGGAATCCAAGGAAGAAACTCAACTCGCCCATCATTCTCATCTCAAACTCGGTGCTCATGACATCCGAAAACTGTGAAACAAGAGCATGAGAAGAGCCACCAAAGATGATGTCATCCACATAAATCTGGACGAGTAGAAGGTCATTGGCATGCCTGTGAATGAACAAGGTCTTGTCTACCTTACCCATCTCAAACCTATGACTCAACAGATAGGACTTAAGCCTCTCATACCATGCTCTAGGGACTTGCTAAAGTCCATACAGGGCTTTGGAAAGCTTGTAGACATGGTTTGGATATTTGGAGTTTTTGAAACCTGGAGGCTGCCTAACATAAACCTCTTCCTCAATAAACCCATTGAGGAAAGCACTCTTGACATCCATTTGGTAAAGCTTCAAACCCTTAGACGCCGCGAAAGCAAGCAAAATTCTAATGGCTTCTAGCCTAGCTACAGGGGCAAAGGTCTCCTCAAAATCTAGACCCTCAACCTGGGAGAACCCCTGAGCTACTAGTTTAGCCTTGTTTCGAATGACTACCCCATCCTCACTCTGCTTGTTTTTGAACACCCACTTAGTCCCAATAACATTGTGACCTCGAGGGGGCTCAACAAGCGACCAGACCTTGTTTCTATTAAAATTAACAATTTTGCAATTTTGAAAAATCCTCTCATATCTAGAAATCCCGCAAACTAGACTCTCTGAAGAATCAACAATTTTGCAATTGTTTTTCTTAAAACTCACCTCAAAATCGTCATCGGTAAGCCGAGAAACTCAAAGCAAATTGTACTTCAGCTTACTCACTAAGGCAACATCTTTTAAAACAAAAGAGTCATTAATGCGCACTGTACCTTTAGCGATGACGCGACCAGATGAGGCGTCTCCGAAGGTCATCGTCTCATCACCTGGAGCTCGGGCTAGGGAAGAGAACCAACGGGAGTCTCCGGTCATATGTCGAGAACACCCAGAGTCTACGAGCCAAACCTCTCCCTTCCCGCCGTGAACTGAGTCAACGAGAGAAATGGCTCGATCTCGGGATAAATCAAAAGAGATTTTGGAACCCAATACTGAGTCACACGAGCAGAAGAAGTAGTCACACACGACTGACCTCTAACTACCCTACGCTCTCCGTCGCTCAGAAAGCCAGAAGGTCTATGAGTAGATCTGAAACTATTGTTGGGCTTGACTGCTATGGAAGAGCGAGTCGGAGCACCAGCAAAATGCTGATCTCGCCGCGGGTAGCTATCTCGATGGGAAAAACGAGATCTACCCTCAGGACGACAGATATCACGAACCGAGGCAAATCGATGACGAAAATCAGAAGAACCAGAAAAACCAAGTCCTCGACCCTGCCTAAACACCTCAGACTGAACAACTCTAGATCTCGTGTCGGTCTTAGGTGCACTCAAGATTTGGGGTTGACCCTGAATACGCCTAAGAGCCTGAGCACGATCTCTCTGCGCGATCTTGGCGCGCCTGAAGTATTTATCTATCATATGTCCATCCTTCTGACAGAAGGTACAATGAAACTTCGCCTTCTGAGAGGTCGAAGTAATAGGTGATGCCACCTTACTGTCAGAGATCCTTTGGACAAAGCCCGTAGAATTGAACTCAACCTTTTTAGTTCTGGGCTTGACCTCGATCACACCTGCTGCTCTGGATCTGAGAATAGCAGGTGGATGCTTCCTAACATCCTCAAGAAAATTATATCCTAGACCTTGATTGAATTTGCAAATCTTGGACTGGTCTAAAATAAGATTCAGCTTCTTCTTGCCTCCTACAAATCTCTCAAGAGTATTCATAAGATACTGACACTCCCAAAAGAGAGAGGTGCAAGAAGAGCAGGGGAGAGGAGAGACAGCAGAAGGTAATGAAGTAGAAGAAGAACCAACAGCAGAGGAACGAATGGCATGTGAGCAGATATAAGTGAAGTATGCTCCCGTGACAATCTCTCTACTTCCTTCTCAAGATCTACAACCCTAACTCTAGATCTAGCATAAAACTTTCCTAGCTTCAGAAATGCATCATAGAGCTGGTCGTAGGAGGGACCTACCTCATCGGAGTCACTGTAGAGCTCGCTGTCGCTGACGTCGTTGTCGTTGGTCATGAAGCACATGCCGATGAAGTCGTCGCCGTCCTTGGGATCTTGATTATCCTTGCCGTCGTCGTCGCTCCACCCCTCCATGTCGCTGAAGTCGATGTCATCGAAGGCGGTGAGGACGCGGTGGAAGAGCTTCTTGGTTTTGCCAAAATTGCGAAACTTCTTTTTGCTTTAAACGTGAGCTGGGGGCTTTTTGTTGCGGTTCTTGTTAATGTAGTCGTTCTTACTCACACCGCCGTAGTCATTCTTGCTCACACCGTCGTAGTCGTTCTTGCCCTTCTCTAGCTAGGGGCAATTTGCCCGAATGTGGTTGGGGCCACCACACTCGAAAGAAATTATCGGCCCACTCCTCTTTCTGTCCTTCACTCTCTTGTAAGCATGAGAAAATTTCCTGGCTAAAAGGGCTAACTGATCCTCCGGTAGCTGCTCTAGTTGATCATCGGTTACATCACAGAGAGCCGCTAAGGAAAAACCAGAAGCACTATCTATGAAGACACCAGAAGCTGGACTGGGATTGGTGACCAAAGCCATCAACTGCGACTTCGACTTGCGAGAGACAATGTCAATCTCGTGAGTCTTGAGGCGTGAGTACAACGCGTCAAGAGTCAGAGTCGAAAGATCGGTCATGTCCTTGATGGTGGTCACCTTCATCTCCTAAACTCGCAAATCCAAGGCTGAGAGAATCTGACGAGCATTATCGGAGTCGGAGTATGTGAGACCGACGGCTCGGAGGTTGCTCAGAATCTTGTGAAATCTTGAAAAACACTCATCCAGGGACTCACCAGCGAGCATTTTAAACTTGTTGTAATCTCGCTTGAACTGGTCCTGTCGTACGGTCTTAATCTGGGTGGTACCCTCATGGTATGCATCGAGAGTCACCTAGATGTCATAGGCCGACGAAAGATGAGAAATGCGATCAAATTCACTCCTGCTCAGACCCTGGATTATGATGTTCCTTGCCTTAGCATTTGCCTCCACATCTGGCATGTTATTCGCAGTGATGTGTTCATCGGCAGGAACAACAAAACGGGTTTTGACTTTTTGCCAGATCGTATAACCCTGAGTCTGTATGTAAGACTCCATCCTACTCTTTCAAAAGGGATAGTTGATCCCATCGAAGATAGGAGGCTTGATGGAATACCTGTCTATTGGCATGGCTCGCAGACCGGTTAAGATCTATAAACCAGAACTAACCGGCTCTGATACCAATTGAAGGATCGGAGATGGCAACAAAGGGGGGTGAATGGTGCCTTTTAAAGAATTCGCCCCAAATATTCACTCACATTTCAGCCAAGAGCAAACTAAAAATAGCAAAGAATTCTTGTCAAAACAGCAGTGAACTGCACCCTAAAACAGCACTAAAAACTGCAGAAACCTGCTCTACAAAACAGCACTGCTGGCTGAGAATAGAGCAGAGAAAACAGAAAATAAATTGCTGTCCAAAGCAGCCTGAAAAGCACAAAGTAAAAGCAGCTCAATGTAAAAGCTGAAAAGCACAAAGCAAAAGCTGAAAAGCACAAAGTAAAAGCAGCTCAAAGTAAAAGCTGAAAAGCAAAAAGCAAAAGCTGAAAAGCATAAAGAAATCAGCAAAAAGAACTAGAGATTACAGCAAAGAAATTCATGAATACTGCTATTTTGCTCTCGGGAATGTGCTAGTCATGGGACTTTGAGAAAATTCCCAGTTCAATGCAAATTCATGTCTGCAGTTCCTCAAACAAGGACACATCTCAAAATAAAATAGATGAAGAACTGGAGAGAAGACTTTTGATCTTAGGAATATGCTAGCCAACTGGTTTTGAGATGAAATCCGAATTAGAGCAAAAGAATCTGCAGCAAATAGAGCACAAGTATAACAAGAAGATTTTCAGATTTTTGCTCTCGGGATGATCTTAGCCAAATGGCTTTGGAGTAGATCCTAGTTCAAAACAAATAAATATAGCAGCAACTAGAGCATAAGTATAACAAGGAGATTTTCAGATTTTTGCTCTTGGGAATATGTTAGCCAACTGGCTTTGAGAAAGTACCCAAATCATAGCAACGATTCAACCAAGCTAAACTCCAAAAAGAAAGAAACACCAGAATCAAACAATTTGCTTATGAAAAATAACCGACCAAATGGTCTTGAGACATATTTCCACCATAAGCACGAGAAAAGATTGCTCTCACAATATTTCAAAAAGGAGGAAGAGAGATACCCTGGATTATATAAAGAAAATGTTTACAACCATCTCTCCCATCTCTCAACACACACACATGGAGAGAACAAGTAAAACACTATGTCTCATGGAGCACAAGCATTAGGAAACCCTAACACTCACACCCCTCTCCTCATGAGAGCACCTCTATTTATAGCCTCCACTAATGGGTTTACAAGCCTACTTTACCCATTAGGTCACACCAACTCTCTACTAATGGGTTTACAAACCTACTTTACCCATTAGGTCACACCAACTATTCACTAATGGATTTACACACCATTTTACCCATTAGGTTACAACACCTCTCCAGTAATGGATCATTTCCTAACAAAATCCACTTTGCCCATTCTTTCTTAACCCAATCCGCTTCCTTTTGTGCAGTCTTGCGCATTTACCAAAATACCACTCCTGCACCTTCCTGGAAGCTTCCTCATTTCTTGCCGTGCACGCCTCGCAACCACTTCGAATCCTTGCCGTCTTCGACACGTCCCGATCGCTCTGACCTCAGCACGCCTATGCTTAGTCCGGTCACCCAGTGTCTCGCCACGACTCCGTCTCAAAGTCCTGCAGTCATCACCGACAAGAAAATATATTAAATAGCACTGCACAAAATATTATAATTAAATCGATAGCATCCAAAAATAGCACAAAATGCTCGAAATAAACTCTAACTTTCCAGAACACGAGTCAATTACTCATCGCACAACTGGGGTTACCTCCACATGGTCTCTCACCCACCATTCTACATCCTTTTGAACTTCACAAAAGTTATTTGGTTCCTCTATTGCTGCCAAGTGAAGCTCTTCTGGTAGCTAAACCTCCTTAGTCTCCTCGTATAAATCTGCAATAGACCTGAATTCTAGAGGTGTCTCATCATAAGTAGAGGAATTCGGCAGGGACCATGTTGTCAGACTTGGTGCCATTGCTGGCTCATAACTTGATCCCGACATTAGTGTGCTTGGAGTTGTCAATGTCTCTACTATGACAACTGCTGCAGAGTCCAATGGACTAACTTTCTGTGATGGTAGGCTTGCCACGGCTCCTGCGGTAGCTTGTCTAGCGCCCATGTATCTGTTTTTGAATGTTGCATTACCGGTTCATGAACAGTAAAATCTACCCAGTCCAGCTGAGCACCTTTTGCATCATTCCAGCTCCACCTCCTATTTTCTAGAAACACCACATCATGACTAACATATAGTTTGTTACCTTGGGGATCAATTAGCCGATGTGCCTTGTTTCTAGGTTCCACACCCATGTAAACCACTTGTTTGCTCTAGTCTTCCAACTTCTTCAAGTGCACTAATGGCACTTTTATGTGTGCCACACAACTGAACACCCTGAGTTGACTCATGTTTAGTTTTTTCCTATGCAAGCCTCCCATGGTGTAGCACCTTGCACTGCTTTGGTTAGCCCTCGGTTTAACAAATACACCATGTGCCGGACTGCTTCTCCCCACAAATTTCTAGAGACATTCATTGCCTTTAGTAGGCTTCTTGTGGTTGCCAACACTGTCCTATTCCGGCGCTCCACCATGTCGTTTTGTCGAGGATTGTATGGAGCCGTTTTGTCGAGGATTGTATGGAGCGGTAAAATGGCATTGTACCTTGGCTGCAGCACACATTTCAGCAAACTCCCATGAAACAAAACTCCCCACCATGGTCTATCCTCAACATTTTAATCTTTTGTGCCTTTTCATTTTCAACCATGGCCTTGAATTTCTTGAATGCTACAAGTGTGATGCGGATACGCACGTGTCATGTACTTTTCAGTTAAATATATTATTCAACTGGAAAGAGTTATTGAGCCGCATCAAACATTGCCAGGTGAACTCATTCTAAACTAAATATAATGTTGTTATTCATAAGAATAGAATACTACCTCATGTCATTAAATGGTGCATTCTTAGGTTTGTCGATGGCAAAGCAATGGAGATGCAAAATAAAGAGGAAAACCACATTAGGTGTCAAAGACATGAAGGAAGAAAGCTCATTCAGTGGGAGAGCAAAAGGGAGAAGACCAAGGACTTAAACTACAAGTTTTGGATAAGATTATTCAGCCAAATTCGTACCTCCCACAAGGCCAATTGGATTCAAACTCGGATTCAACTCAGAATTCAATTCGGATTCGGTTCGGGACAGCCTGACAGGCACTTACTAAAAAGGTCATAACTTTCACAAACGGAGTCCGATTTGGGTGTTCTTGTACTCCTTGGAAAGATATTTGCAAGGGCTACGCAATGGATCTGGTCCCAGCATCAAATTCATCACGGATCAAAAGTTATGGCCGAAACAATGTGACGGTTGTAAAATCTAGTTTCCTTTTTGTGAGAGTTCGTATCTAAAACCATATAGGGTTGAGTTGTACTAGGTTTGTGGACTCTATGGATGTCCCAAGGTCCTATATAAGCCATGTATTGGCAGCCTAAGGGCTCAGACCACCTTTGAGAATAATCAATCTACTAAAGTTTGTTCGAGTTTATCATTGCTGCTGAAATTCCGTGAGGGAATTAGGAGTGTTCTTCAATCAAGATCGTTCAGCCTTTCCGTTGGGAATTGGGTGCACGATAGATCTTCGCTTGGTGGTCGGCGAAATCGACGTGAGTGTGTTTTGGCGGATTAAAGAGTGTTCGTCCCTTGCACTGGCATTGGAGGATAGCTACAATTCATCAAGACTCCTGCGAGTATCCATCCTACGTCGAGAAGATCGGGCGACCCCGTATCATCTGGTATCAGAGCGCGGTTTACTCGGTAGGATCTTATCCCTTTACTTTTAGATTGATTTATTTCTGTCCTATAGTACAATAAACCGAAAATTGCAGCAAAAAAATCCAAACCCTTGTTTCGCATCTGTTATTTTCGTGAGTTTTATTAAGTTTTGATCCATTAGAAATTTTGTTTACGTGCTGATCTTAGTGTCCTTTTGCGTTGCTTAATCGTTGTTATTTTGAAACCTTGAAAATCCGCTAGTTGATCTTTCAATTAGCATCCAAAAAAAAGTAGATTCAATTTACTTTTTGAAACCTTGTTCTTGCTGTCCACATAAGATCTTTGCGCATCTTGAAAGAATATCACATCCGAATATATCTGGGTTTCCTTTTTCTTGATTGATTTGGCCACAAAAATCTTAGTTGCACATATTCAGATCTTCACTTAAATCCTTTGAACCTTGAGACTAGTCTTTAATAATTGCTTTAGGGCTGTTCTAGAATTATCTACACATTGCTGAACAACTTTGGACTTGCGTAGAATCTACGAACAATTAAACCTAGTTCGGCCTTAAGTATAAAAAAAAAGAAAGTGCCAAAAAAAAAGAGAAGACAGCCGATTGAAAAAAAAAGAGGAGCCACGGCTTGAGCAAAAAAAAAAACAAAGAAAGAAAGAAAAGAAACTATTGGCCGAATTTGGGTGAGTTAATCTTAGTCCATAAATTCAGATTGTGTATTTAATTTCTTTGAACAATCTTGTGCCCTCAAATTCATATTATTGCAATTGGCTAGCGTCTCTCCTAGTACTTGGTGCAAAACGAGCTAATATTCCCGATTGTTTCCTTTAGCTCATTCCTTTTGTTTGTATTAAGGCACATTGATCATTGCGTGTGTGTTCATATACTTCACTTATATCATTTGGATCGGCACATAGGCAATACTTTCTAGCTTGGATTATTACTTAATTTGACAACATCGTGAAATTCAGATTGTGTAAGATAAACACTTCCTAACCAAGCTCCACTAAATATCCTTTGCCATGCAATTGTGGGTCACTTTTAAATCCGCTTGATCATCACTTGCTATTATAGCCACCACCAAGTGTAAATTTCTTATTTGCCTCAATTCACTTCGGAAAGGTAAGAACTTTACTTGGTGAGGAAAAAGTGAGATTGAGTGAACTCTACATATCATACATATATTTGTGTTTGCTTTGCACAATCTAACCATGACAGGCGAAGAAAATAACGATGATAACGTTTCTAACATCTGGCAATGAGAAGTGTTATGAAACAAGAATTTGTAGCTAGCACAGCTACAATGGATAGACAGTTCAAGACAGATATGCAAGATCACCACATTGAATTCAATCATCAAATGAAAGTGTTATGCTCAAACATTGTGAATGATATTGTGCGGGTACTTCATCCACAACAAGAAAAAGATAACTTTATTCCTTTCTATGGAAATGAGGATCCAGAAGAGTATCTTGAGTGGGAATGGCGCATGGAGAAAGTATTTAGATTTCAAAAGCTTCCCAAAAACCAAGAGGTGATGCGTGCCACTAAAGAATTTGAAGATTATGCTTATAGTTAGTGGCATCAACGATTTGGAAACGAATTTATTAAATCTTGGTCAGATTTGAAGGCACTCATGAGGAGAGAATTTGTGCCACCCTATTATGCACAGAGATTGCTTCACTATTTGGAGAGTATCACACAAGGGAGTAATATAGTGCAAGAATATTATTTTGAGTTACAAGATGCATTACGTCGAGCCGGTGTCATTAGTGAACTACAAAAGAAGACATACTTCAAAAAAGGATTGAATTCTAATATTGCCGCTACACTTCAACATAAATATTTTGGTAGTGTGCAAGATCTTGTGAATTGTGCTATTCAAGAGGAGAAGAGACTTATGGAGAGACGTACACCACAGTTTTCTCCCAGTTCATACTTCAATTCTGCTGCCTCTACTAGTGTGACACATGATAAGATGACCGAGCATGGGACTTTCCCTTCGGTCAAGGAGATATATAGTATTCCAAAACTACATATAGCTCCTAAGATACACCACAACCTATGTGAGGATGAGAGCCACATAGCCAAATTGAGTGAGAGTGATAAAAGAGTAGTGTGTGATTCCACCATATGTGAGGTTAAGAGCATCCAAATTGAGAGTGTGAGAGAGACATCAAAAGAAAAGAGAGAAGTAGAAGATAAACAAAGTGAGGATGCATCTGAAACTAACACATTAATTTCTACTTCTAGTGTTGTTTCTCACATTGTGCAGGTTGAAATTAAAGATAAAGAATTGAACATTCAACAACCGGCACCTTTGAAGCCAAATGAGGAGATAACCATGGGAAGGGATAAAGTGTTTGCTGCCCCGAGGGTACATCCTAACAATTTTAAATCCTCAGCACCTACATCATCTGAGAAGGACGATAAAGGTAACAATAGTGGTGCTGAATTTAGTTATGCAAAGGTGAGTAATTTTGAGAGCTCATATGATCAACTGAAAACTCTATATTCTGAAATTTCTTTGCTCAATTTACATAATGTGGAATTGATTACTCATAAGGAAGTTCTTACTAGAATATCTCCTAACGATTCTTTGTGCTATATTATGTTTGATGATCCTAGAGAGCTATCTAGTGTGATTTATAATGTTGCTGAAATTTCAAGTTCAAAATCACTAGTTAGTACCTATGCCTACACATATAAGTTCAATTTGATTGGAGATTATGGTATAGATAACAAATTTTATGTTCACAGAATTTGCATTACATGTGATAAGCTTAGAGAATTGAAATCGCATATTATGGATAAACAATCTTTTATGCTATGTTATGATCACAATGAGATTAATTTCAACAATTGCACGTACTGTTTACAAAGATTTCATAAGTCTACTTGTTCAATCTTTAATGTACAACCATGTAAAAATAATCAGAGTAGCGCAGTTGAAGCATGGAGGCTGCTCAAAATTTTCTTTCCTATGTATGATTTGTCTATAGAAAAGTCGAGGACGACTTTCTTTTATGGGAGGGAGAATGATGTGAAAAACAATATCGCAATGCATGCATATTTTGGTTGCTACTATATTCATCGGTTTATGCAAAATAATGAAAATGGCACAACAATTGACTCTTACATATACCATGCGTATGTGTTGTTCTTTTCGTTTATTACACCTTCAGATGTTCATGATGTGCTAACAAGAAGTGTTGATGACAAATATATATACCATGTATACACGTTGTATTCTTTGTTTAGTACAATTTCAGGCTATCAAAAGCCGAGGACGGCTTTTCTTGAAGAAGGGGAGGATGATGCGGATACGCACGTGTCATGTACTTTTCAGTTAAATATATTATTCAACTGGAAATAGTTATTGAGCCGCATCAAACATTGCCAGGTGAACTCATTCTAAACTAAATATAATGTTGTTATTCATAAGAATAGAATACTACCTCATGTCATTAAATGGTGCATTCTTAGGTTTGTCGATGGCAAAGCAATGGAGATGCAAAATAAAGAGGAAAACCACATTAGGTGTCAAAGACATGAAGGAAGAAAGCTCATTCAGTGGGAGAGCAAAAGGGAGAAGACCAAGGACTTAAACTACAAGTTTTGGATAAGATTATTCAGCCAAATTCGTACCTCCCACAAGGCCAATTGGATTCAAACTCGGATTCAACTCAGAATTCAATTCGGATTCGGTTCGGGACAGCCTGACAGGCACTTACTAAAAAGGTCATAACTTTCACAAACGGAGTCCGATTTGGGTGTTCTTGTACTCCTTGGAAAGATATTTGCAAGGGCTACGCAATGGATCTGGTCCCAGCATCAAATTCATCACGGATCAAAAGTTATGGCCGAAACAATGTGACGGTTGTAAAATCTAGTTTCCTTTTTGTGAGAGTTCGTATCTAAAACCATATAGGGTTGAGTTGTACTAGGTTTGTGGACTCTATGGATGTCCCAAGGTCCTATATAAGCCATGTATTGGCAGCCTAAGGGCTCAGACCACCTTTGAGAATAATCAATCTACTAAAGTTTGTTCGAGTTTATCATTGCTGCTGAAATTCCGTGAGGGAATTAGGAGTGTTCTTCAATCAAGATCTTCAGCCTTTCCGCTGGGAATTGGGTGCACGATAGATCTTCGCTTGGTGGTCGGCGAAATCGACGCGAGTGTGTTTTGGCGGATTAAAGAGTGTTCGTCCCTTGCACTGGCATTGGAGGATAGCTACAATTCATCAAGACTCCTGCGAGTATCCATCTTACGTCGAGAAGATCGGGCGACCCCGTATCAAAGTGTCTCATCCTACGACTCGATCATATAAACCCACATCATCCTGCTTCGGTAATCCACCAATAACAAGAAGTATTTGTTCCTGGCAAGTGTTGGTGATGTAATTGGCCCGCAAAGGTCAGCATGTACAAGACCAAGTAGCTCTTCGGCTCGGTACAAAGACTGCTGCGGGAATGGCATTCAGTTTTGCTTTGAAATCAAACAACACTGGCACAGCTACGTAGGATGCTCCACCCTCAGCACTCCTCGCACCATGTCCTTGTCCACCATCATTTTCATGGCCTAAAAATGTAGATTTCCCAACCGAGTGAGCCAGAGCCATGTCGGCTCCTTAAGGCTGACTGCAAGACAAATAGGTTTTCCAATCTGCAGCTCAGTTTTGTATAGCTAGTTACAAGACCTTTTTACCTTCATTAGCAGTCTACCACCCCAGTCATACAACCACAAAAATTCACCATGCATTTCTATCCTGCTGCCATCCTCTGCTAATTGACCAAGACTCATAATGTTATTGCAAAGACTCAGAATAAAGTATACCTCTTGTAATAGCCGCTGCTCTCCGTTCTTGCAATCAAACAAAATTGAGCCTTTTCCTTTAATCTGCACTTCATAGCCTTCTCTGAAACGCATCTGCCCGATGATGCCTTTATCCAGATTAGCAAAGGATGAGCGTTGTCCAGTCATATGGTTGCTGGCTCCATTATCAAGATACCAAAATTTGGATGTCAGATTCTTCTTCCTTTCACCATGATCTTCTTCCTTAGTGTGTAGATTAGGCACTATGTGCTGTTCATTCAGCAGACAAGGTCTCTCGGTTCCTCCTTGCACATGACCAGCATAAGAGCGGGCTTGTCCTCTTGAGCATGAACCAAATTTGCCGCTTTGTCCCGATGTTTGCTACGACATTCAGAAGTGTAATGCCCCATTTGGTCACAATTGAAGAACTTAATGTGCCGCTTGTCCCTGATGTTGCTTGGGCCATCGGTGCCCTCCTGGCATGATGCACTAGGGTTGCCACAGCTGCGCCCCCTATCGTGCCATCTTCCTCGGCCATGCCCCTCAGTCCCGGTGGAGCCTCGCCCTTTGGCCCTTGACAATGAGTCTCTGCCACTTGGCTTCTTCCATGCCTACCACTCGACGTGGCAAGAGCTAGCTATCAGTGTTGCTGGTATTTCCACGGGGTTGTGTGTGCTCCTCGTATGCCTTGAGGCGTCCAATCACCTCCTCGAATGACATTGCATCAAGGTCATGAGATTGTTCAATAGAAGCTATTAAGAAGTATTCAAGAGTGTGTATACAAGAGTATAACGTTCTTTCTTCAATTACTAAGAGACCGGGCCTTGCATGGTAACCGATCCTTAATGTGTGTGTAATGGCGAGTGATCAATGCTGTGTCAGTTGGCACTCCCGTGTATTAACTAACTTCATGATATATATGGAATGAGGTCCAGAGAGGACGCTGCGATTGCCAATTCATTCCTTTTACTAAATCTTTTCATGGTATCACATCCATCGATTCAATCGCCATGTCTTCTACACCATACTCTGCTGTTTCTAACACCACAGCTTCCATGGCTGTGCAGCTGCCTACACCTTCACTCAACCATGTTGTTCATGTGAAGCTTTCGCAGGGGAATTACCTGCTTTGGAGGACACAGATGCTTCCATATTTGATGAGTCAGAATGTCCTAGGACATGTTGATGGGTCTGTTGTGTGCCCGCCACAGACCGTCATCGCGCCGCCCAACGAGGAGTCCAGCACCGGCCGTCGCATTGTCATCAACCCAGAGTTTACCACCTGGTATCATCAGGATCGATGGTCTGGCGCGATCCCCGTTACTTTTCGAGGACGTGCTTGGGTACCTCGTCGGAGTCACCATGGCGCTTGATGCATGGCGCACACTGGAGCGCACCTTTTCGGCGAGCTCACGCGCACGGATCATGCAGATCCACATGCAGCTGACGACCACCAAGAAGAATGACATGAGCGTTGTGTCCTACTATCGCAAGATGAAGGGCTTTGCAGACACCCTCACAGCAATCGGCAAACCTCTCGACGAAGAAGAATTGATCGCGTACATTCTATGTGGTCTTGGGAGTGAATTTGACTCTCTGGTAACCAGCATCACCACACGCGCGGACTCCTACACGCTCAGCGACGTCTACGCCCACATGTTGAGCTATGAGATGCGGCTCGAGAACAACAACACTGAAATTCAGGTATCAGCCAATTTTGTCAACAGGAATCAAGGGCGTGGAGGAGGTCGCAATGGTCGTGGCCGTGGGCGTGGTAGCGCGCGTGGACCTGGTGGCAGCCGTGGAGGTTCCAATAATAGCAAGAAGAACGGGCCTCTGTGCCAGATCTATCACAAACCAAATCATAACGCCTCGTGGTGCTGGCATCGTTATGACCAGAACTATCAGCCGGAGGAGGTCACCAAGGTTGCTGCTGTGGCTTCCGGTGGCTATTCTGTTGATCCTGATTGGTATGTGGACACAGGAGCCACTGATCATATCACTCATGATCTGGAACGCCTAACCACCAAGGAGCGCTACACCGGTGGCGATCAAGTTCAGGTGGCAAGTGGATCAGGTTTGTCTATTACTCATGTTGGTAATTCATTTGTCACTGGATTAAATCGTCCTCTCAAATTGAACCATGTTTTACATGTTCCTAAAATTAATCGACATCTTCTATCCGTCCGTAAATTAGCCATTGACAATGATGCCTTTGTTGAGTTTCACCCACATTCCTTCTTTGTCAAGGATCGAACTACGAAGATCACACTGCTAAGAGGAGGGTGTAAGCATGGACTTTACACTCTTCCAAATAAGTGACCCAGCCAAGCTCTTTTTTTCTACAAAGATTTCTCAAGAACAGTGGCATCGACGTCTTGGACATCCAGCCACACCAGTTACTCTTCGTATTCTCCGAGAGAATAATCTTACTGTTGCTTCAGATAAGTCCAGTTCATCTTCAGTCTGTGATGCTTGTCAATGTGGCAAGGCACATCAGTTGCCCTTTGAAGTATTCAAGAGTGTGTATGCAAGAGTATAACGTTCTTTCTTCAATTACTAAGAGACCGGGCCTTGCATGGTAACTGATCCTTAATGCGTGTGTAATGGCGAGTGATCAATGCTGTGTCAGTTGGCACTCCCGTGTATTAACTAACTTCATGATATATATGGAATGAGGTCCAGAGAGGACGCTGCGATTGCCAATTCATTCCTTTTACTAAATCTTTTCATGGTATCAGAGCTAGGTGTAGTGAAAGTAGATTGATGAGCGAAGGGGAACACATTTTCATCAAAAATAACATCCCGTGAAATGTAAATTCTGCCAGTAGATCGATCAAAGCATTTATAGCCCTTGTGAGAAGAACTATAACCCAAGAATATACATTGCCTAGTCCTGAAATTCAGTTTTCTGGAGTTATAAGCCCTGAGATTTGGCCAACAGGCACATCCAAACACACGAAGCAATGAGTAATTTGGTTTAGTTCCTAACAATCGATGCATAGGTGTGTCAAATTGGATTGTTTGACTAGGCATTCGATTAATCAAATAACATGCCGTCTGGAATGCTTCATCCCAGAAACGCAGAGGCATCTGAGACTGAGCTAGCAAGGTAAGGCCAGTTTCTACAATATGGCGATGTTTTCGTTCAATGACACCATTTTGTTGGTGTGTGTGTGGGCAAGAAACATGATGTGCTATGCCTGACCGATTGAAGTAATGGTGCAAACGACGATACTCTCCTCCCCAATCTGACTGAACACAACGAATCTTACAGTTTAGGAGAGTTTCAACATGCTTCTGAAAGTGAAGGAATACAGTTTCAACTTCAGATTTGCATTTAAGGAAATAGATCCAAACAAACTTGCTGTAATCATCAACAAAGGAGACATAATATTTGGAATTGTTGACTGATGGGAGAGCTGGTCCCCAAACATCAGTATGAATTATTTCTAAAGGGAAGGAAGTTACATTGACTGAAGGTTCAAAGGGCAACTGATGTGCCTTGCCACATTGACAAGCATCACAGACTGAAGATGAACTGGACTTATCTGAAGCAACAGTAAGATTATTCTCTCGGAGAATACGAAGAGTAACTGGTGTGGCTGCATTTTCAGACGCCGACTGGGCCGGATGTCCAGATGATCGGTGTTCAATAAATGGCTTTGCTGTCTTTCTTGGATCTAATCTGATCTCCTGGAGCTCTCGGAAGCAGGCAACGGTGTCACGTTCAAGTACAGAAGCCGAGTATAAGGCAATAGCAAATGTCACTGCAGAAGTGATCTGGATTCAGTCACTACTGAAGGATTTGAATGTAGCTCAAACAAGCCTCCATTGCTTTGGTGTTACAATCTAGGGGCTACTTATCTTACTGCAAATCCAGTTTTTCATGCCCGTACTAAACACATCGAAGTTGATTTTCATTTTGTTCGAGAGCTGGTATCACGAAAAGCATTGCAGGTTCGGTTCATCTCATCAAAGGATCAACTTGCAGACATTTTTACTAAACCACTGTCTAGGGGGCCATTCAATCTTATCTGTGACAATCTAAACTTGGTTACACCAAGCTGTGATTGAGGGGGAGTATTAAGAAGTATTCAAGAGTGTGTATACAAGAGTATAATGTTCTTTCTTCAATTACTAAGAGACCGGGCCTTGCATGGTAACCGATCCTTAATGCGTGTGTAATGGCGAGTGATCAATGCTGTGTCAGTTGGCACTCCCGTGTATTAACTAACTTCATGATATATATGGAATGAGGTCCAGAGAGGACGCTGCGATTGCCAATTCATTCCTTATACTAAATCTTTTCAGAAGCAAACAATTGGAGAAACTTATCTGGGACGGAATCCAATAGTTTCTTGATGAGTGTCGCCAAGACTCCTGTATTTGGTCGCCATCCCGCTCAGCTTCCCTGCAAACTCATCAACAGATTCTCCCTCCGCCATGAACAGGGCCTCAAATTCCATCTTCAAAGTTTGCAACCGCACCTTCTTCACTCAGTCAGCACCGAGATACCTTATATTTAAGCTATCCCAAGCTTCCTTCGTGGTTTTCTTCATCGCAATCTGCAAAAGAACATCCTCTAGGACAGCACTAAAGATATAAGCTCACACTGTCTTGTCCCTTTTCGCCTCCACGGCCACAGCGGCTGGTGGTTTGACAGCCTCCCAAATACCCTGGGCATCCATGATCGCCTCTATCTTGATTGCCCACATCGTGTAGTTGGATGACGTCAACATCAAGCAATTAAACGGTATTCCGTCGCTCTCCTTCGCCGCCTGGTGGGTGGTGAGTGCCATGGAACGATCCGTGAGATTCTTGGGCAAGCCAAGCTCTGATACCAAGTGTTGGAATCAGTCTCAGATCAACCTGCCCAAAGAATCACTAATTGATCTACTTGTCTGACAATGAACAGTAATTTCAAACGGCAAAAGCAATATTCAGAGTTCAGGGGCAAAAAACAGAGTGTGGGGCAATTTTCTGGATGTTTTTTTCATCTCAACAACTGAAACACATAAGTTAACTTTGCTTACTCTAGAGACTCACACTGTGATCTGGTTTTGCCGGCCACAGCCCCTACAACCTGCGCACACCGCGCAGTTTCACGAAGACGCACCCACATGCACTAACCGAATAACCCGATACAGCTAACAAGCCTGACCAACTCAGGATTATAAACAACAGTGTTATCTCTCGAATAGCTCTGTGCCACTCCCTCAGGAGTGCTACGGCGGCGTACAGCGCAAACCTGTCCTCCGCAGAGAAGTGCCGCTCCCGTTCGTCGACAGCTGGTGGATCTTTTCGGCGACGAAGAACGGTATCTGGTTTTCGGCAAGGTAGAGTATGACGCGCACAACCGTGGCATTGTCCAACTTGCTCCCACCGTTGCTGCATGCCCTCGGCGGCGACAGGTTTGCATCTTCTCCCTACAACGGCGGTTGCCCGCTAGCGCCGCCGGCCGGGGCAAGCGCAACGTTGCCGAAGCCGACGAGTATGAAGCAGCCGTCCAGCAGAAGCATGCGCGCAAACTCCTCACTCTTCATGTCGAATCTGCCGTCGCAGCAGTTCCTGGCAGCACCCTCTAGCATCGCCATTTCCTGGAGGTAATCGTGGACCGTCCGGCTGCTGCCAAGAGACAGGATGTGAATTGTGATCAAGGCATAGGAGCTTCCGGTACTCAAGGGATAAGCTACGATGGTACGGGGCGATGGAGATGAAGTGTGCGTCGTACTCGGATGGCACGACGTTACGAAGCAGGAGCATAGACCTTGCTGATGCGGCATGTAGTGGAGACGCTGCTCGACTGTCCCGCGGAGGATTTTATACAGCCTATTTCCGCGATCAGTTCCTCGCCAACTGAACGGATGCCTCCAGAACGAGAGCCGCTGGCTCGGCTTGTCATCAACCAGGACCTTACGTGAATATATTAACAAATTATTGTTCTCTTCTACACTACAAGTATATTAACACAATTTTCTGCACCTGAAAAGTTGCTGGGATGACAGAAAGAAAATACTCATAGTTGAGAGCGTGAAATATTTAGAACAATCACGCTATATAATTCATTGATTTAAGTCACAAAGAGTTACACATATATATAGCATAGCATGGCTAATAAGAACACATGATTAATATGAACACAATACAGATGTGAACTCCAGAGGTTGAACACAAAACACGAGAAGACGAGGCATTCGGTAGCCAAGGGGTCAGGCTAACACACCTCCGCAGTCTAAGCATCGACAATGCGGACGTTTAGACTGGATCTGAACTCCATGAAAACAGAGGTAGGCAACCCCTTGGTGAAAATATCTGTGAACTATGATAACATCGGTACAAGAAAGATGCGGACATGACAAAGGCATGCTCCTGGTGGTGCGATGGCTCTGCTTGCGGACGACGGGCCGACGATGATGATCTGGTATGATGACGACAATAGACGGGATGCTCGGAAGGCCGTGGAGGGAGGGCCATGGCGACAAGTGCACCACGTCATGCCACGACATCATCGGAGGAGAGGAGGCACCAGAGAGGTCAAAGCCAAGACCGTGAAGTCCAGAACCGAGGAACATCGATAGATCGGTAGAGCGATATAAACCAATCTATGATTAAAAAAAGTAGAGAAAACTCTATCTAAAAATGACCGAGAAAAACTCTAATTGGTAGCTGATCGGATGATCGACGATATGACTTAAACTACAAGTTACACAGCCCCCAGGAGGGATCATGGAAACGAGATCATCTCCTAGAGGTGGCACAGAGGAAGCTGTGGAGGCGACAGCTCATGAGCAGCACTGCTATGATACCGTGAGAGCGTGGAATATTTGGGACAATCATACTATATAATTTATTGATTCAAGTCACAAAGGGTTACACATATATATAGTCTAGTATGACTAATGGGAACATATGACTAATGTGAACACAAGACTAATGTAAACATAACACAAGATTAATGTGAACTCAAGATATTGAGCATAAAGTATGAGGAGGCGAGACGTTTGATAACCAAAAGGGTCAGACTAACACTACACACTGACATAATACAACACGAGTAGCCAGAAAAGAATCATAACATGAAAATTAGAAGATATCGGATCTTTAATTTTCACACGAATTCATTTTGATGCTACTGCATATAGCATTATAGGATGCTAAGGATTTCTGTAGCGTACCTCCCTCCATTGGTGCACAACAGCTTGGCTTCCAAAATCTTCGCCACGTATGCTCTCCAATGTAAATCTATGGACTTCTTATGTTCGCGATTCCAGCATATATATAGTGCAGGTGCGGCCATCTGCATCCATACGTTATGCACTTCGTCTCCAATAAGATCGAAAAGATGAGGCGTCCGCGTACACTATATATGGACCACAGTTTTTCATAAAGTGGTGCTCTGAGCCTGCTAGGTTGTTCGATTTTGGCACTTACCGGGAGATGGTTTTCGATCGATGTAGTACAGTGAGCATCTTCAGCTAGATCGAAGAAAATAGCATCAAGCAGACGGTCACTGTCTCACTATAAATGAAAAAGCTCGGAAGGAAGAAAAGGGCAATACTAAAAAAAAAGATTTATTTTAGACATCTTATCACAGATAGTTCATAAAAATCATCAGTATTAAATGAAATCACAGACAGTTCATGGTGAAAACCGTCTGTAATATCTGTGAAGCATCACAGACGGTTCTTACCAAGAACTGTATGTGATATTAGCAATATCATAGACGATTCTTATCAAGAACCATCTGTGATACTTTACAAATGATTTGTAGTACAAACTATCTGTGATAATGATGTTATCACAGACGGTGGTTTGTATTACAAACCGTCTGTTTGTATTACAAACCGTCTGTGATATGTTTCCCGTCTCGTAATTTTCTAAAATTTTATAATCTCTCGCTTGAGTTCGAGTAGGATTCCGATTCGATACACCTTTAATAAAACAGACATAACTTTTGCATACGGTGTCCGTTTTTGACGTTCTTGTACTTGTTGGAAAGCTAATGACAAGCCCAATCCAAAACAAATGACCAGCTCATGCCAATCGCCCTCTAAGACCCTCAAAATCGTCCATCTTTAGCCTCAAATTTGCCTCGCGAGTTTTTTATTTCTATTTTTGCCAAAAATTTTTATCTTCCCTTTGGAATTTGTAGTTTGTCTCAACTGTAAAGTTGTAGATCTCGTCAAAACCTTTCAAATGAATATATATAAGCCATATAAAACTTTGCTATTTTATATTTTGAGACTAGTTGTTTATATTGTATCGATATATACATATTCTTTATCATAGACGGTTCGTGGGTCAAACCATCTGTGATAATTATGTTTCACAGACGGTTTGTGATTCAAACTGTCTGTGATAATTTGGTCTCTAACTGCTGGGCCCGTCGATCCCTTCCAACTTAATTCCAGCCAATAGAAACCAACTAACCCCCACCCCACAGATCGTGGCTCCCATCTATCCCCTATAAATACTCACCCAAACACATCTCCTACCTATTTCATGCGCTCAAAATCTCTCCAGCCTCCTCACCCGAACACATCCTCCTCCTCGACCCGAACTTCATACGCTCAAGTCGACCTTGTGGGCATCAAGGACATCCAGTTTACGCACTGCATCAAGGATGAAAGGACCTAGGCATAGAGACCTCATCGGCGCGGTTGAGCTTTCATTAAGATCTCTGTTTCTTCTATATTCTTTCTTCTCCGTTGCTCGGTTTGTAATAAAATTGGAATGTTTTCTGTTATGTTTGCTTGTGATATTGTAATGATGAATTATAATATTATGATGTTGTAATGGTGGATTGTAATGGAAATAGAATGTTCTTTGCTATATTTGCTGATGTTATATGTTGTGTTTGCTATTGTATTTGCTTGTTTTCAAAATACATATCTAACATTTTCCTTAGGCTAACTGAAAAATAAAAAAAAAATTAAATATAGAATGAACTATCATAGATAGTTTTGTAGTATAAACTGTCTGTAAAGGATTATCACAGACGGTTCAAAACAAAAACAGTATGTGATACTCACATATCACAGATGGTTCTATTTATCAACCGTCTGTGATGAGAAAGTATCATAGATGGTTCTATATACTAACCGTCTGTGATACACGTCCATCACAGACGGTTGGTAGCTAGAATCGTCTATGATGTGTGAATATCACAAACGGTTTTTGGTTAGAACCGTCTGTGATAGTGTTCTTTACAGATAATTCTAGTTATAAATTGTGTGTATTGTATTTATCATAGACAGCTCACAAACCGTCTGTGATAACCTTCGATTACTGACCCATAAATTCAAAAAGTTTAGAAAACCGTTTGTGATGATGTTTTTAAATCATCTACGATAATGATTTCTGTAGTAGTGGGACTAAAACCTTTGGATTTTTGTTATCGTCTTTCATAATGTAAGGACCCAACTTATTGATGTACAGGACCCTTAGTGGCATTGTTTCTTTGCCTTTTAATATTCTCTTTGTGCAAATTAAAATAGGAGAGGAAAGCCCTGTAGGAATCGATTAAATTGAAAATATTAAAGCAAAACAAAGGAAAAGGAAAATAACTACAAGATGCTCCTTTTAAAATAGGAAAGCACTGTAGGAATCGATTAAATTGAAAAAGTTTAAGCAAAACAAAGGAAAATAACTACACGGATGCTCCTACTTTTAAAATTGCTGACATGTGCCTTTGGTCTGTCAGATTCTTTTGGGGCATGTTCAGTACATAGTAGCCAACGGCCCAAAATGATATTATAGTAGGGGCGGTGTCTTGTAGCAAAGAGTCATGTTTTGCAGTGTTATTCCACGAAGACATGAATTTTCAATATCTTATAGCAAAAGCCAAACAATTGCAGTGTTATGTGGCTAATTTTGTCCTCAAAAAATAGTGCAAATGGTCTAAAACATTCTCAAAAAACTTGGTTAAATAGACCATGATATAAAAAAGCATCGCATAAAATTCAACTAAAAACATGGCTTACATTGGGAGAGAAATGACAAATTTATCTTTTCTTTGTACCCTTTTAATTTTCTGATTTGTTTTTAGAAGAACTCGCCAAATTCTCTTACCTCACACCTGGGTCCCACAGACATATTAAACGAAATAAAAAATCACCAGGTCATCGTCTCATCCCCATCTTGCTCTCCTCAACACCGACGTGGCCACCGGCAGATTCGTCGGGGTGCCATCTCTCTCCCTCTCGTCCCCGGTGGCGCGGCTTCCTCGACCTCCCTGACGGCGGCACAACAACCCTTCCTCCCCTACCGATGGTGAAGGGGCTCGAAGCGGCGACGGGCACCAAGGACCGGCGGCGCCTCCCCTCCATCCAGCTGTGGCCATGGCAAAGAAGACAGACGGATCTGGCAGTGGCGCGGCATGCTCGAGCTAGATCTTGTGGCGGCGGAAGCAGCCAGTGACAAAGGCAGCTCCCCTCCTGACGCGACGGTGTGGCGGAGCAGGCGACGGAGAAGGTTGTGGGTGTGCCATTTTGATTGGTGGATTTTTTTTTCTTCTGTGGAACCGATACCTAGCTTGGTCCCCGTTCGCTGCTTAGCACCTCTTCCAATTTTTGCTCTCGTGTGTGGTTTCAGTTCCAAACATCAAAATATTCCTTTAGATCCCCTTCTATTCGCACATCGTGGATGCCATCACTCATCATGAGCACTAGTTGAAACGCAAGCCCCGTCCATGTCAATTCGAAACCAGAGACCCCTTAGGGCATGTAGAATGTACGGTAGCCCCCCAAGTGGTAGTCTCGGTTGCTCAAATTGATAGTAACCGCCGAGATAACACACCAGCTCTACCAACACAAAAATTTCTTCTTCAATGTATGGTGGCTTCAAGTGATGGTTTAAGATATTCGTATTGCAACTCTTCAAATTTTTATTTCAACCCCTATAATATTTCAGTTTATATAATGGTCAAAACATATACACTAAAAACCTAGAAAAACAAAAATAAATTACATATGCACACTTTCCCCCACATGTTAGCCAAATATTAACAATCCTCGTCATCTCCCACTCTCCCCCCTCATTTTTCCCTCACCTCAATATCGATGTCGGTCTTGGCTTAACCAGGCCCAGACTGTTAGAGTCTAATCTTGTTTTGGGTTTTTCCTTGCCATGTACAAGTCTACAGAGTTGTCGTGTATGAGTTGCTTAGTCCGTATACGAATACGTATGTGAGGCTTGCCATGTACGGAACTAGTAGTATGGTCCGTTTCGGTTTCAATTACAACAATATATGAGTATAAGAGAGGAGGAAGGCTTGTAATTAGGAAGTGTAACGAGAAGCAAGCCTCAGATGTAAGAGCAAAGCAATAAGAAGAAGCGATCGGATGTGATCGAGTTGAGAGGAAGAGAAATAAAAGAAAGCGAAGTGTTTTTTGTCTCTGTGAACTTAAGTGTGTTTTCATTGCATAACCATCACATGGTTACTGACCAAGACACGTATCATTTCATCAGCAAGGCATGCAGAAGTGCTCCTTCATGTGAAGGAGACCGACGGGTCCCACAGCAGTAGGAGGGAGTGTAGAGGCTTGCTACATCCATCACGTCCGGCAGGAAGACCAGGTGGGTCACATCGGAGGAAGCATCAGGTCTCACGCAAAGAAGGAGCACAAGTCTCTGAAGGAACGGCGTCAAGAACCGGGAAGAAATTTAATAAGCTATAACAATTGGTATCAGAGCTTGTTGATCTTGGTGTTGCCTGAAGAATATGAGCGAGAAGGCGAAGGCTCAGGGTGGGCTAATCTCTCTCCAGTACCCTTTCCTGATGACTGACAATTACCCGGTGTGGGCAATGAAGATGAAGACGAACATGCATGCCCAGGAAGTCTGGGGTGCAGTCGATCCGAAGGGGAAGGATAAGGAGCTGGAAGACAAGGTGGATCAAGCGACTTTGGCTATCATCTACCAAGCGGTGCCAGACTCGATGATGCTTCAGCTCGTCAGAAAGGAGACGGCATGAGAGGCGTGGGAGACGCTTCAGAAGATGCACAAGGGAGTTAATTGTGTGAAGGAGGTGCGACTCCTGAATTTACGGAGCGAGTTCGAGAATCTCCAGATGGGAGAGATCCAATCGGTGGACGAGTTCGCCGGTAAGTTGACTTCGCTATACAATCAGATGATTTCTCTTAGTGACAAGATGGAGGAATCTGTAGCAATGAAGAAGTACCTGCGTGTGCTACCAGAAAAGTATATGCCTGTCGTCACCACGCTCATGTACTCCCCTGACTTGGAGAAAAAGAAGATCGAGAAGATCACCGGCTCTCTCAAGGTGCACGAGGAGTTATTGAAGGGGTTTCAATCTCGTACTAAGCAGAAGTTTCAATCTCGTAATCAGCAGGTGTTGCTGATAAAGGAAGAAATAAGGAGCGGTGGCTCATCAAGCAGTCGCGGGCGATGGCACGGGCGAGGTGGCCAGAGTGGTCGAGGCGGTAGAGGTGGCCGTGGAGATAACGTCTGGTAAGGTGGTGGTGACAGATCCCGTGATAAGTCACATATCAAGTGTTTTGAATGTGGCGAATACGGGCACTACGCGTCACGGCACATAAAGTACTTCAACTGCAACGAGTATGGGCATTATGTTTCGTATTGCCAAAGCAAAAGGAAGAACGGGAAGGCAAACCTCGTCCAAGACGAAGTAGAAGATGACGAACCAGTACTACTTCTCTCTTCATATGTTGAAAAGGCACCGACCATGGTGATACTAAACGAAAAGAACGTAGTTCCAAACTACGCATGAAGGAAGACAACTACGATCACTCGGATCAGTGGTATTTGGATAATGGAGCAAGTAATCACATGATGGGAGATCGCTCCATATTTCATGAGCTCGATGAGAAGATTTGGGGCAAGGTCAAGCTTGGCGATAGCTCCACGGTAGAGATAAGAGGCAAAGGAACGATACTCTTGCAATGCAAGAATGGAGATAAGAAGTTGTTGACAGAGATTTACTATATACCAAGTCTGTGCAACAACATACTAGTCTCGGATAGATGACAGAAAAAGGGTGCAGAGTGGTGCTGCAGGATAAGTTCTTGCGTGTATATACCAAGAACAATGATCTGTTGATGAAGGTGAAAAGATCTCCAAACCGATTGTACAAAATTTCATTGAAAACTTGTAAACAGGTTTGTCTAAAGAGAAGATTGGAAGAGTCAGGAGATGACAGGACCAAAGGGCAAGACTCACTAAGCGTAGATGGGGCCAGCCAAACAGGGTATACAGAAGGCCAAGATAGCGAGACCCAGGTACAGCACATGTACGCTCAGGGGGTGCACATGGAGAGCAGCTCGGACGCACAAGGTGGCGGCCCTAGGGCTAGAGCAGGTGCATGCAAAATTAAAGGTGGCGCGCATATAGCTACGGATGGTGGACTTTGTGCGGGCAGTAGGCTCTCAGGAGGAAAAAGTGCATAAGTTCCAAGAGGAAAACTTGGAGTACAGGTTGGTATATTTTTCTGTAATTTTAGGGATACGTCGTCAACAGTGGGGACAGGACGCACTAGCATAAGAGTTAGAGGCGGTGTAGCCTCAGCTGACATGTACGTGGGAAAGCAGACAGATTTGGTCCAAGAGAGAGGAGCAGGAGGCTCTGGTAATGGCGAAGCCAAGGAGGCTGTGGGAGCAGGTGCTCCAGCCCAGGCAGGCGTGCAAGGAAGGACGAGCTTAGTTCAGGTGTGGAAACGAGAGAAGATCGGCATGATCAAGACGAAGAAACAAGATTAAGGGGGTGATTGTTAGAGTCTAATATTGTTTTGGGTTTTTCCTTGCCATGTACGAGTCTGCAGAGTTGTCGTGTACGAGTTGCTTAGTCCATATACGAATACGTATGTGAGGCTTGCCATGTACGGAACTAGTAGTATGGTCCGTTTCCGTTTCTATTATAGCAATGTATGAGTATAAGAGAGGAGGAAGGCTTGTAATCAAGAAGTGTAACGAGAAGCAAGCCTCGTATGTAAGAGCAGAGCAATGAGAAAGAGCGATCGGATGTGAGTTGAGAGGAAGAGAAATAAAAGAAAGTGGAGTGTTTTTTTTTGTCTCTGTGAACTTGTGTGTGTTTTCATTGCATAATCATCACATGGTTACAGACCAAGATATGTATCATTTCGTCAGCAAGGCATGCAAAAGTGCTCCTTCACGTGAAGGAGACCGGTGGGTCCCATGGCAGTAGGAGGGAGTGCAGAGGCTTGCTGCACCCATCACGTTCGGCAGGAAGACCAGGCGGGTCACATCGAAGGAAGCATCAGGTCTCACGCAAAAGGAGCACAAGTCTGTGCTCTCTGAAGGAACGGCGTCAAGAACCGGGAAGAAATTTAACAAGCTATAACACAGACTTCCCTGACCTCACCTCGCGTCGCTGGAGCAAGCCACCGACATCGCCTGGCCTGTATCCAACTGTTGTCATCCTCACCTTGCCGGACCCTACCTCCGTGGACCTCGTCTTGCTTCTGGCCACCACTGTCACTCGGAGGTGGTGGAATGAGTTGCTCCACTAGCTCTACCTATCTCCCTCTCTCTCTATCAGGACCACATCATCTCTCCTCTAAACACCGACGTCTTACAAAAGCACTACTGACACTATGCAAACCACAGCGGCATCCAAGCCTATGTAGCTCTGCAGGGTACCCACCTAGAGCACCGTGTTGTAGCTCTTAGTGCTCAACACGGAGCGGCGCCAACAGTCCTGCCGCTTGGAAGGCCTTTGGGCCACCTACATGCAATGGCTCGGTCCTGTGTGTGCTGCACGTTCGGCTTGGACTGGTCGAGTCTTGCAGTCTTGCAGATCCTGTGGCTGGGCGCGGAGAAGAAGCGCGTGTTGCTGTAGCCGAGCACGTGAAATAAGGGACATGTGGGCTGCACGGTTGACCTCACCGTTGGCCTGCGTGGGGTTGCTCACTTGCCCTTTGTTGTTTTCCCATTTTCTTTCCTTTTGCCCTTTCCTTTTAGATCCCGATGGCTAGTTGTGTCGTTGTGCCCAGCCCAGCCGAGGCATATCTCTTTCTTCTTTTTTTATTTTTTCTTTTCATTTAATTACAGATTTTTGCCAAAATATTTGTAATAGATTTTTTTGTTGTTCCTCATGTTAATTATTTTCTACTATTGTGTATTTCAATATTTTTTATTTGTTCATCTGATTGCTTTGATTTGTTTCACAAATATTTTTTCTACTAATATTTTTTATTTATTCTAAATAATGTTAATGAACCGAAACATTAAAACCAAACACATAAAACATTGGTCCATCACCCGTTATAACTTAATGTGTGAAACATCGCTAATGAACTATTAGAACATCATTGATGAACCGATGGATCATTAAAACTAAAGATATAGAATATAAGACATTACTTCTTAGAACTTAATGTGTGGAACTATCACCAATGAACCGTTGGAACATTAGTCATTCCTTGATGTAACTTAATGCATGGAACATCGTCGATAAACTAATGGAACATCGAAACCAAATACGTAAAACATTTTATTTCACCTACTGTTGCGACCAATACCGGCCACTTAATTCATTCCCCTACCCAAATTCAAAAGCTGTGCATTGGAACAACGTATATGAACAAATTGAACATTGGGAAGTAACACGTGGAATATTTTATTTTATCTACAGAAATATATGTGTAATGATATCATTTACTAGTTTTAGATATATGTAAATGGGTATAGTTTTGAGAACCGGAACACGATGATTTAAGCTGAGCAGCATTGGCCGAGGGGTGCGCGGCACTTGGTTTGTTGCCGCGCAGGCGGCACATAGCAAGTCCCGTGTTGGATGCACCCACGTCGGTCGCTTTGCTTGCGCAGCGGCGCTCTCCGCTCCGCGCGCATGCTGGCCATGTTCGCACCGAACGAACGGCCCTGCCTAGTGCCTGCAACGTACCAGAGGTTTCCGAAGCGGACTGTGGACCTGGATGGTCTCGCTGCGGCACGATTATTTCAGGGACCCGCGGGTGGTGACCCGTCGCGGTCGCGGCCACCGTCATCAACTTTAAATGTGTGGTGTTATTTTGAGAACGTGTGATAATTAGTCGACCCTCTTGACCGGGCTTCATCTCCGGCTGCGTATTCCTTTTTATGCAATATATATACTTCATGAAATACCAACCCAAATCGTGTATTAACGTTCTCTGTGGAATTAGGTGTAGATGTTTTTATGCAAAACTAGCGAAGTGCCCCCAAGCAATGTGTGTGGCTAGGCTCTATAACTTTCAAATTTTAATGTTTTTGTTATTAAGTTTCTAAAAATATGAAACAAAGACTTAGTTTTACTTGTAAAATGTGAACGTCTCTCTCTTGTATTTCTATCAAGGGGAGTGTTCTCCTGTCATGGAGTCTTTCTTCTTGAGCTCTGTTATAGTATACCACTAACTTCTCTATGGGTAAGAGGTGAATTAAATCTCAACCATTGGTTGGTCAAGGTAAATTTTGGCCCATGAAAATATTAGTAATTATGGCAACTTATTTAAATGGGGAAGAAACAAATTAACAGAGTGTTGTCCCTTCCAAAGTGTGGACGCTTTATTTATGTCAGAAGATAAGCACCACACTTTCAAATTTGAACAAACCAAACTATAGTGATTCAAACGTGAAGGAACTCGCATTTAAAACCGAAAAACTAAGAAACGGTATACCGTTCCCCATGAAATCAACGAAACAGGGAACGACTGTTGGATCAACGGGAATCGTAATGCTCGCAATTCCGCACCCTTCCGACCAAAGTCATCCCCAATTCGGCAATTCCCCACCCTCTCTTCCCACTTTGGACTCCAATCTAGAGCAGCGGCGGCCAGCGGTGGGCGTGGTGAGTGGTGGTGACCGGCGTGAGGGGCTGGCCAGCAGCGAGGACTGCTTGAGAGTGCGGCAACCGACGGCAGCATTTGCCCCATCGACGAGGGTGACGAATGGTCATTGTCGTGCATGAGCAGCAACTGCAGACTAACGCCCTGATGCTTCTGGCGACTCTATCCTACTTTTGTTTTTCTCCGGTGAGCTTCATCCCTATTATGTAGCATCTTGTTTGATTTAGTAATTTTACTCCAACTATAATATATTTTGATTGTTACCTACAGCAGGGATAACGATGGATTGTGTGGCAAGAATCCAACAAGGAGTACATGGATTAAGCCTCTCTAACCCGAAACTTGTACTACAACCTAGCTGGGTTCCCCCTCTCCTTCTCTGCCTCCACTCTTCCTCTCTTGTTTCTTCCGATTCATCCAGATCCAACCCCTCCCCCGTTCTCCAACTAATCGCCAATGTCAGGTAGGGCGAGAGACCCATCCCTTGTATAGCAGTAGGCTAGGCTTTCTCATTCCCTTTCTTTGTTCAGTTTTCTTTTGCTTGTACAGTAGGAGCATCTCGCCATCGCCGTCCATCCCGACGGCTTCCCCTACCAGTGCCGATGATACAAGGTTTGCTCCACCATTCTAGAATCTTTTTCCCCTGTGGATTCGCGTTTATTGTGTGCTGGCCGGTGTGCCATCTCTCCAGCCACTATGTATGTCTCCCTCTCCTTCTTCTCTATTTTTAGCTGTATATTTGTTCCCATCTTCAAATCCATGGCAAAGATTGCAAGCTCTTTCCCAGATCTGGCTATTTTAGAGTCAAGTTATCACGTTTTGAGCATTGATTTCTCATCGTCCTTAACATTTTTCTCGTCGGTGACACCGTCGATCTTTACCTCCTCAGGCACTCGTTGTAGCAGAGGAGGCATGTGCCATTGAGTAGGTGTACAATGGTCTCCAAGTGAGCTACGCTTCCTACTCCTCTTCGTCTTCTGGTGCACGTCAGCCATCCCCGATATCTTCAGTGGTTTTAGGTTAGGTTCCTTTCCGGCCACATACTTTACCACCGGCAATCAGAAGAGAAGGTTCAAGGTGACTGCTTTGTGTATCACTGGCAAAGAGGTGGATTCAAGGTTGCTGCTGGCCAGCTACAACAACTTCGGCGATGTGCCCCAACATTCTTCACTAACTGGTGAAGTTAGATACAATGCCATGGAAGAAGGATATGGTTGTAATTTTGTTAATTTCTTATCCTTCTATGTAATATCTAGGACTTGTACTATTACTGCTATAATGAAACAAGGTTAGGCTCCTTGAGGACGTATTTCCTTCAAAAAAAAGGAGTACATGGATTTGGTTCAGAGGAAAAGTTGTATTTGTATGTGTTGTCGCCAGATTTTGGTAGGCAGAATAGTCTATAAAAGTATTTTTGACAGTTCATGTGATTTTAAGGAAAGATTGAGGTTTGCCAAAAAAAAAAAACTAGAATCAAGCATCGACTATGCTAAGAAGCCTCCAAAAGATGCCAACTAAGGAAAGGTGGATGCAAGAAACAAAATCGTCAGCAAAAGATTGGAAATGAGAAGATTTAAGGACATACAGGAGCTCTATCTAAGGAAAGGTTAAACCGACACAAAGAGGAAAACTTGAAACATAATCTAAGATTGAGTTGGTTGTTTTAGGATATAAATACCCTGTACCGGTTGACAAAAATACGCACATGTAAACCTTTACTACCTTTTTGCATCTACTTTTCCTATACCTTATGAGTAGGATGCAAATAGTAGAATTATACCTTCATAATTCAACTTTGATCAATGTTACTTCTTACCATTGTGTTGATCAATCTGTGAGTTACGCATATCCCCTATTTTGAATATTTCGTTCATGTTTATTATTGCTTTGCACCGACGTTTCATCTAGGACTGACTTTCATTCAGGTTTACTTATCATCAACTGTGCTGATTTGCTAGAAAATCGACTAGCATGTCGCATACGTTGCTAGAGAGTACCCTCCATAGGGACGCGGTGCTATTGTCATGAATTTTCTAACAGCAACACACTATTGGCATGCCCAGTGAGACCCAAATAGTCTAATCAAGACCAAGATGGCACCAAAGACTGATGAAGATTCATCAGCTCCTGCAATGTTGTTGGGTAATTTCAATTTCACCAAAGAAAATTTAATTCTTCCAAAGATTGGAGAACTTTCTGAGGAAGCACAACCTAAGTACCCATAAGATGGAGGAATTGATGAGAGGATTCTAGTTTTTTTTTTTGTCAAGAAGCATGATGATCAAATTGTTGCTAGTAGAGAAGCTCTCCCTAGCATGGAAGATCTGATACTAACTCCTGCTTCGATGACTCTGCCAACTTTGTCAAATCCATTGATTGTAGTATCGATTCTGAATATGACTTGCTCATAGATTAATGATGATCAAGATGGCTCTAGATATATTTTTCACCCATCACAGCAAGCTAGAACACCCAAGGAATCGAAGAAAAAACAACTAGATTAAGAAATCACTTGGAGAAACCAAAACAAGCACAAACCAAGCAACTTCAAGAACTCGACAAACCTAATATCTAGATGGATAGGGATTACTTTTCAAGGTATATCTTTATCACTTACTCATCTTTGGTATCTAACAAGATTAAAAAAGGAGAGAGATAAGATCAAAACCAACCAAAACAAGAGTAAATCTACTAAAACAAAAGAGATCCATGAGAGATGAACAAAATTGATATATTGCTACTTAAGAATGAAGGTTTTACAGCCACTCTATATAGAGGACAAGAGAGCACACCATAGCACTCATCTTCTCAAACCCTAACCCTAGAATAGTTGGCTTCAATGAGTAAAGTTAGGATAGTTGGATAGTTAACTTACGAGTCTTCATTTCGACCCATTAAATAGATAATGCAACCAACCTCATCTAACCATAATGGATATTATCCACTTAGTATAAATGAAAAAAATCTGTTAACCCCACACTACACTTATGCATGCTTTTTAAAACACATAAGCCTAAATCTACTAAGTTCGTAACATTTGATCCACTTGATCATCTCATCTCCTCCTTGACCTTAGCCGTATTCACCGTTTCTTATCCAGTCTTCATCTTTTGCCATGCTTTCCACGTGTAGATGCACCATTGGTTTGTCACACATCGGTAAGTCTCTCTTATTTTGATTCCACTAGATCACTCCTCATTTGAACCGACCAAGCCACAAGGTGTAACCTATCACTTGAACTTTTCTTCTATATTTTCTTTCTACATTTTGCCATGCTTGAGCTCAGCCATCTTACCTGACATTTTTGATCGTTCTGAGTTTTGGCTACTCCATGAGCGTAGTCTTGATCCTCGCCATTGACCATGGTTGACTCCAAACGACTCTACACATCTAAAGACCAAGAAATAGTTTCTAGACACAAGTTATTCACAACTTGACCCACGTTAGCTGAAACATGTGTCATATCATACATATGCACAGACAAGTCAAATCAAATCATCCTATAACTCAAATTTTACTCATTTTGCTCGAAGCAACAAAAGTTGACTGGTCAGGCCACTGCCTTTGCATGCTATCCAAAAATACTGCAAATTCTAAATTTTCACTCCTTCAAAATAACAATGATATATCACAACAAAACCGTAGACCCTTTCACATGATCATCCAATAATGATCAAAGTCACATATCGTAGAATGTGAAAAATAAAAAACATCATTTGAAAAGACTAGAGGGAGTAGTTTTTGTTGCTCCTTTTCTGGTAAACTTAATAAGCACATAGGGCATTTTTTTGGCTACAGCTTTTGACTTTTTAGCTGTCAATGATAAATAGTAATAGCTTGTAGAGAAGTCGTACAGAGAAAGACACTTGCACGCAATTTTGGCCGATATAAATGAAGTTGTTATAGTGTGTAGGTCCCATTTTAAAAAAGACACTCCATTTGAAAGCCAAGTACTGTAGAAATGCCATTTACTATATGATGAAGATAGAATAATCCTCTAATTATTACGTCATCATACTCTTTAAATATACCTCTTACCAGTAAGAAAGAAAAATCATAGAGCAGTCATGAGCTGTTCTACGACCATCTTATACTCATAAGCTATCCTATGACTATTTGGTCATAATCCTTCTATGACCATCTTATAGTTGTAAGATCTTCTACGACTGTAAGTTAGTCATAAGTAGTCCTACAACAACCATGTGGCCATAGACCTTCCTGTGACTAGCATCTCTTTGACTAGCCTATTTACAATGACCTGCCACGCAGTGCATCCATCTGACAAGGTAGTTAGAACGTGTGTTTATACCTAATAACTGCACACGATCTCTCTTTGACAACAACCGTCATGCAGCGAATGATTAATCATGTCTCTTTGACAATAACCTCCCTCTGTCGGTTATACCCCAAGACGCTTAGACATCTTTTGGGAATGAGGCAACAACCGTTGTTTTGACAACTATATAAGGTTGATGTTGGAGAAAGTGGGGGAGATCTAGGTGGGACAAGAGATACCACAAGTCTTTTGCACATTACACTGTTGTAATCATTTCTTTTAAGCAATAGTTACACAGGATGTAGGGCTATTATTCTCCTAGGAGAAAGCCTGAATCTATATAAAAATTTTTGTGTCCTCTGTGTACTCGTGGCTTGTCCTTTGAAGTTAGTTTTCCCCCGAATCTAAATAAATCATACGTAAGATCGATATTAAAATATCGATAGTTGGCACTATCTGTGGGGATAGTTTTCTTCTAAGAACCTGGTAATTCTTTTTTGGCAAGTTCTCGTCCTTCTGATATCCTCATGGTAGGTGAGTGGAATGAGGAGAGCTGGTTCGACTTGGCCAAGTACACAGACCATGACATGGAAGTTTGCTACGAGTACGAGTAGACAATGCTTGCTTTCGACGGTAAAGCTGTCCCTAGAGGTCCATCCAGAGACCTCGACGATTGCGTCATGGAAAAGGCTAAGGGAGGATCCTTATCCCCCACTATAGTATGCCCAAGGGAGGAGTCATTTTCCCCAAATGGCAAGGGTCAATCTGACCATGAACTGGACCTGTAATACGATGGTGGGCCTATCCTAAACTGTTTGAGTCCCTCGCCGATGGCGCCGGTCTGCCCAATTTTAGTCAGTCCAGGAAGCTTAGATTCTGGAGAATTGGCATCACCTGGTGGTCATAACTCTCTGTTGGAACCGGCAAAGGGTGTGCTCCCTGCGAGTTCGGCCATCCCGTCTTGGAGTACCGATCCAACCAGAGACAGTTATAACCTGGAATTTCCTTTTTTTTAGCGGGGTTTACTCCTTGTCATGATGTGTTGTCACTGAAGGATTCTTCAAACGAGTAGACCTCCACCAGAATTGGAAATTCTAGACTCTTAGTCATAGCCTTCCCTGTAGATCCTCATCACCTTCTTGATGGAGACCCTCAGGATGCTCTCCAGCGAACACACTCTCCCTCCTCTAATGAGGATAGTAAGGAGACCTCTAGTGATGAACGAGATTAACTCTCTGATGAACATGGGAGAAATCTTAGAAATAATTTCTCTCCTCTAAGTTGGCAACATCCTGCCTCCACGGTCGAAGACCCAAAGACTGCTTGGATGAGACGATTGGCTGCCTAGAGGTCTTTGCCTAGACGCATTCAGTACCGGTCTGAAGAGGCTTAGGAACTCCAACGCATCAATTTCTTGCTTGAGAACCCAACCCAAGAGCTTGCTCGGGCACCAGGCTATGACCACTTTGTTGAGGGAATTGCACGAAGGCTCCACAGTTCGAGCAATCTCACTGACATAACTCCTCAAGTTGGACAAGTATGACCACATCCAGTCATTCACAAAGCTCACCTCGTGTGAATTGGCATGATATCAGGTCACGTTGATCCCCTAATAGAACCTCTAGCCAGAGGAGGGTCCCACAAACAACTTCAAATCGGCAGCCTCACCATGGAGGAGACTGGTCACCACTCCAGGCAAGCAACTTGTAGTAGCAAATGAACTACGAGGAGTATTTCCCTTGCATGGATGAGGCCTACTATAGATCGCCACCACCGATTGCTAGGCATCATCGAGTGCGATCGCCCGACGATGCCAACTACTCTTTTTCACAAAGGAGGCATTATGAACTCATTATTGGATGTCGGGCGTTAATGCCTGAACTCTGAGTAATGCGCTGGCCACTGCGATTCTGCCTAATGAACATAGAGAATTTTGATGGCTCTCAAAATCCCATTGAGTTCCTTCAGATTTACACGACTGCAGTGTGGGTAGCAAGAGGTGGCAAGCACATCATGGCAAACTATCTACTGACCATGCTCAAAGGGTCTGCTCGATCATGGTTGCTCAACTAACCACTCGAGTTGATCCACTTGTGGCAACATCTCTACGAACTCTTGTTGGCCAATTTTTAGGGCACGTACAATCATCCAGAGAAAAAGGATGACCTGCATCGGATGTGGCAAAAGAGCAATGAGACCCTATGACAATTCGGTAGATGATTCAGTCAGGTTTGTAACTCAATTCCAAATCTCTTTGATGCTTCTATCATAAGAGCATTCAAATAGGGAGTCCACAACAAGTGGATAACTAAGGATATTACTTTGCATCCTCTGACTACCATCGTTGAGCTCTTTGAGATAGCAGACTGTTACGCAACTGCAACTAAAGCGGTCAAATGGGCTAAGATCATCGATCAGGACCGCCAAGGTCCCAAAGAGGAATGCAAGGGTAGTAAGAGAAAGGAAAAGGCCAAGTAGTCCAAGAACAAAGCAAAAGGTCAGAAGCCTCATCCTAGGAGTTTTAAGGAAGTCATGGCTGTAGGTGACGAAGTGCCACGCAACCCTTAGAAGTACTCTAATCAGGGCAAGAGCAAAGCTCCCAGGAAGAAGAACAACAAGGTAAGGTGGTGCCCCTTTCACAAGAGAGAAGGGCATGACCTTTGCAATTGCTGGGTTTTCCAACGGAAACTCAAGGATTACTACTTTGGTAAAGGGCCGCTCCCTACTCTCGCAGTGGTAGGACAGTCGAGTGGTCAAAAACCATCGGAAGATGATAATGAGGAGTGTCATTCCAAGATCCAAAGCATACCATTAAATACATCTACAGAGGATCCTTGGTGTATGAGTCGAAGCAACAGTACAAGGCGGTTGAGCGTGAGGTAAATTCTATTGACCCTACTCTTATCAATAATTTTCCTAAGTGGTAGGAAGTCACCATCTCTTTCTGATGACTGCCTGATCCCCTTAACTCGAGCAGGTTGATTCCTGATCGTGGTCGAGTCCACCATCAACAATTACTGAGCAAACCACGTATTGGTTGGATGGTGGAAGTTCTTTAAATATTTTATTTGTAAGTGTGCTGGACAAGATGCAAGTCCCTCGTACCAAGATAAAGCCGGTATGGCACACATTTCATGAGATCGTACTAGGTTCTTCGGCCAAACCCATTGGCCAAGTCTCTCTGCCTGTCACATTTGGTATTCCGAACAATTTCAAGATAGAGAAGATCACATTTGATATGGTCGACTTTGATATAGCTTACAATGCCATACTCAGACTACCAACTCTAGCTTGTTTTCTAATTGCTACTCATTATGCCTATCAATATTTAAAGATGCTAGGTCTCAAGGGAGTAATCATAGTGTACTGTGATAACAAAATGGTGCTTACATATGACCGAAAGCCCCTCGAGATGGCCGATTAGTTGCCAACTCGAGAAGCTACCAAGATGTAGTCTTCAAGTAAATATTCGAAGCCCAAAGCTATGCCAAAGCCAAATGAGGAAGTCAAGGAGATTCCCCTGGACCCTTCCAAGCCTTCTAAGGCCTTTTGCATCGGGCTCACTTTTGACCCTACATAGGAAGATGCCCTCATTACTTTCCTCTGGGCAAACGTAGATGTGTTTGCGTGGCATCATCCAACATGCCTAGGGTCCCCAGGGAAGAGATCAAGCACATGCTAACTTTACAGCCTGATAAGAAACCCTTAAAACAAAAATTACTGAGATCCACACTAGATCAACATGAAGCTATCAGATCAGAATTGGACAAGTTACTAAAAGTAGGCTTTACAAGAGAAGTCGATCACTCAGAGTAGTTGGCTAATCTTGTTATGGTAAAGAAATCTAATGGTAGGTGACGTATGTGTATAGACTATACTGATTTAAATAAAGCTTATCCAAAACATTATTTTTGCCCTTCCTTGTATTGATCAATTGATTGATTCTACTGTTGGTTGTGAGATGTTAGGTTTTCTAGATGCATACTCTAACTACCACTAGATCAATATGTCTTCAAAAGATGAAGAGAAGACCATATTCATCACATCATTTGGAGTATTTTGCCATGACAAAATGCCATTTGATCTGAAAAATGCTGGTCCAACTTTTTAGTGTTTAATGCAATTGACTTTTATTCATCAAATATGCCAAAACTTGGAAGTCTATGTTGATGATCTGGTCGTAAAAAGCATCAAACGACTTAATTATATTTTAGACTTGTAGGACACATTTGACAATCTCAGAAAGTATCACTTGAAACTTAATATAGAGAAGTGTGTATTCAGAGTCTCGTCAAGGAAGTTGCTCGGATTCCTTGTTTCGGCAAGAGGTATCCAAGCCAATCCTGAAAAGATCAAGGCCATCGAGCAATTGCGCCCTCCGACCACAAAGAAAGAGGTTCAAAAGCTCACCAGATGTATGGCAGCTCTAAGTCATTTCATTGCAAGACTTGGTGAGAAAGGACTTCCTTTCTTCAAGTTTCTAAGGAAACATGAAGGTTTCGAGTGGTCGATAGAGGCTAATGATGCTTTCAAGAATGTCAAGAGATATCTTGCGAGTGCTCCCATTCTGGTTTCTTCAAAATAAGGTAAGACACTTCTACTATATCTATCCGCCATGCCATAGGGAATAACTGCTGTACTAGTCATAGAGCGTGAAAATGTTCAATGACCATTATACTATGTAAATGAAGTTTTATATAGGCCTAAAGAGTGCTATCCTCAGGTCCAAAAAACTCTTATATGCCCTCCTCATGTCTTCGAGGAAACCGAGGCATTATTTTTAGGCACATAAAATTATTATGTCGTCTGAGTTTCCCTTAGGAGAGGTCCTCTAGAACAGGAAAACACCGGGGTGTATGGCTAAATGGTCGGTAGAACTTGGGGAGTTCGACCTCCATTTTGTGTCTCGAACGACCGTGAAAGCCCAGATCTTTGCAAACTTTTTTGCCAAATGGACAAATTCTAAATCTGTTCAGGATCCAAAGTACAATTCCCACAACCAGTGAAAAATGTACTTTGATGGGTCTCTTGTGCTAAGTGGCTCGGGGGCTGGGGTAGTCCTGGAATCTCCTACAGGAGAGACCTTAAAGTATGTCATTCAGCTACACTTACCAGCTACTAACAACATAGCTGAGTATGAAGTTTTGTTGGCTGGCATACGATTGCGAAAGCGCTCGTGATTCGTCGACTACTCGTGAGAGGGGACTCTCAGCTAGTCATGAATCAGGTCGAAAAAGAGTACTAGTGCTAACTTGACCATGTCTCAATACTTGTCGAAAGTCAGGAAGCTTGAAAAGTAATTTTTCGATTTTGAGTTACAATATATCCCTCGGAAGGGTAACTTTCTCGTGAACCAGTTAGCTCGGATAGCTTCATCCCGATCACAAGTACTATAAGGAGTCTTCTTGGAGAAGCTCCAGAAGCCATCTCTAGTCGAAACACCAGAGACAACTCCTAATGAGATAGCCTCTTTAGAGTATGTGGATACTTGAATGTTTCCTATCTACAAGTATTTTCAGAAGGGTTCAGTACTCGACGATGATCTTGAAGCAGATCATCTAGCTCGCAAGGCCAAAATATATACTTTGGTTGATGGGGTACTCTACAAGCGGAGCACTCAAGGGGCTCTCATGCGATGTATATCTGTAACATCCTGTTTTTCTGAGATTTTTAAAGCCTGGATTTCAAAAATGAATTTTCTGGAATTTTCTGAAATTAATTGAAGCTTCAAATGAATTTTCAAAGTTTTAAATGATTTAATGTGGTTAAAATAAACATTAACATAAGTGGAAAATATTTTATTTGAGTTCCTTGTGTCACAAGGAATTTTCTGGTATTTTTGGTGAATTTTCCGGATTTATTTGCTATTTTCTAGAGCTTTTAGAAGTTTATTTGAATTTCTGGAAAAAGAAAAGAAAAGGAAATAACCCGCCGCCCGATCTTCCTCTCTCCTCCACGCGTCACCCATCCGCGCGCCCGCGCCGTCATCAGTACCTTTTCCGCGCGCGCGCTCCGCCCGCCGATCCCGCTTGCGCCACGCGTCAGCGCATCGCATGGCGGCGGGCACGGCAGCAACGCCCCAGCCCCGCGTCGCCTCGGCCGCTCGATCGCGCGCCGCGCGATCCAACCCTTCGCCCGCGCCGCGTAAACCCTAACCCTAACCATCCCGGCCGTCCGATCCGCGCGTGGCCCAATCCTAACCGTCTAACCTAATCGCGTTAGCCCGTGCGTAACCGATCGGGATTGCCTCGGTTCGCGTGATAAAACTCGCGTTCATCCTCGGTTCGCGTGCGTCGCCGAGCTCGTCGCGCCGCCCTCGCCTTCGCCCTCGCGCCGCGCGCCGTCGCCGGAGCCGCTCGCCGCGTCGCTGCGCGCCGCCCGTGCACCCCTCCGTGCGCCCGAGCTCATCGCCGTTGCCGAGGGCGTCGCGGTGAGCCTCGCCGCCCCTCCCCTCGCCGTCGCGCGTCGCCGCTCGTCGCCCTCGCCGCACCCGCTCGCCCCTCGGTCCCGAGCCGCGCGCGCATCGCGCACCCAGCGCGCGCGCGCTGCGCGCGCGCGCCTCGCGCGCGCGCCGCCACGCTGCGCGCGCGCATCGTCACCGCCGCCCGCGCCCGCTCCATCGCGCCGCGCGGCGGCGCCGCTGCGCGTCGAGCCGCCACGCGTCGGCAATCCGCGCACCACCGACACCGCCGCCGATCCGACCGCGAGATCGGTCTGGATCCACGGCGCGACCGCGCCGCGTGGCCAACTCTCGCCGTCGGATCGCCGTCGCGTCGCGCCGCCAAGCGTCGGCCGGGCCACGTCAGCCCTAGCCGGCGTGTCACCTCGTGGCATGCCACGTCGGCGCCACGTCAGCCCTAGCCGCCTTCCCGAGCCACGTGGCGCCACGCGTCGCCACGTCGGCCGCGCCACGCGTGGCGGCATATCTTTGCCGCCACGTCGCCGTCCCCCGCGTCGACCCGCCGCCCCGTGCCTTTACGTGGACCGGGTCCACGGTGAACTCGGAATTTGGTGCACCGGTTCACAAAGATAATTTTTCAATTTTCCGAATTAATTTTGAATTAATTTTCCGAGCCCGTTCTCCTCCGTCCTAGCTCCGATTGACCCGTTCTTTTTTCTAAATTCATCTAAAATCGAGCTCTAGCTGTTGGTTCTGTTTTTGTGAATTTTGAGTTCTTTTGCTTGTCATTTTATGTGTTTCTTTGTTTCCGGTCGCTTTCTCTCTCGTTAGATTCGGATTCCGGAGGAGCAGGTTTCGCGCGAAAGACCGGAGTACCCACGAGCATAACGAAGGCAAGTCGTGTCCCTTGATCATGTTGAACCCAATTTTACAAACTATTATTTAATTATTTTGTTTCAAATTACGTTGCATTGCTATTTTTATTCAAACCGTTGCACAGGTAGTTATTGTCCCAATTGCAATTACACCTCTTTGACACTTTGAAATACCATGATACCTTTGTCACCATAGGTTGGGAAATTATTAGTGATACTAGTTTATTTATCACATGGGTTGGTACGATTAGATTGCTTAGCGATGTATAATTACGTTCGGTCTCATCGCACACATTAAAATATTAATTTGACTTAATGATATATGGAATTGTGGTTGGTGCCACGTGTATTAAAATTTGTGCCATGTCATTGGTGTGACGTTGGCTTGGTTATACAAATTGGTTTTGCACTCGGGCGAGTGATCGTGCGATAAAGGGGAATACAGTTGTACTTTGGGGATGTGGTAGTCTCGCCGGGTAATGCTAAGGACTTAACTTTGTGCGCCATTGATCCGAGCTTAATCGTGCAAACCACATGTCTATTATGGGATGGACCTGGTGATTAATTTGTAATATTTCAATTCAATTACGCCATTGTGATGAACATGGTTGCTGATTTTCATGTGGCGCAAGGGGGTGTGATCACGAAACCTAGCGGGCGGGATTGGGTTGAGGTAGAGCATTGTAAAGGCCTTGTTGTGATTTCCTTAGGCCTAGGCTAATCACATCGTGTGGGTACAGTTGTGCAACCTCTGCGAGTGTAAAACTATTCGAATAGCCGCGTCCTCGGTCATGGGCGGTGCTCGGGATTTCACACGAGGTTAGTGTTTCATTTATAACTTGGTGGTTTATGTTGGGAGTGGACAGGTAGTTCACTGTTGATTTAACTTGTGAATTGGTGTTCACAAGTGGTTCATGTTTATCCCTTTGATTATCTATTATTACTGTTTTCAGTTAACTTTCGCTTTCAAGTTATTTAATATGTTTCATCAATAAATGCTTTTATGCAAATTAACCTTTCAGCCTTCCTTGGTAAGCCTTGCATATTATATTGCATTAAATTGTTACAAGCGACTTCTTTGAGTACCAATGTACTCACGGCTTTGCGCCTATGTTGCTCGATTGAGGAGAGGAGTACTATCGGCGGGAGGTGCGGAAGGGAGTCTGCGGCGACTTCACGGATTAGGCCGTTCTCCACTCGATAGCTTTGTGGCTTGTCGATTGGTCACTACGCTTTATTTTGGATTTCATTGCTATTTTGTTAAGCCCTTCCGCTAGAGATATTGTAAGCTTGGCCATAAGGTCGTACCTTGATATTTTATCGATATTCGAGTTTACCTTTACTATTATCGTGTGTATGACTATGATGGCATCTATGTTTGACTGTGTGCACTAGCGTGATCTGGACTAGTGCAGTTTACAGAGAGACCGAATTTGCATATTCGGTCTCGGCAGAGATAGTATCGAGCCATATCGATCGTAGGACTAAGCCCTAGTTAAATTGGTCGTAACCCAAAAATTTATTTTCTAAATCAAACCAACTAAACTTGATATTTAGTAATATCTCTATCTTCTTACCTCATTCTTAAGGATTCTTGTCTCTCGCCCAACTCTTGCAAAATTGGTTTTCCTAAAGTTATAAGCTGATCTTTCCTTTATAAATGCCTTAGATGTCCCAAGCTTCTTACACTCGACGGGAGGATGGAGGTCACTTCTCGCGTTACGTTGCGAGCCTCGGATTTAAGAGACGCCGTCTACCTCACTAAGGATGAGAAGCGAGAAGGTCAACGCGCCGGGAGCATCTCCGGCTATACTTCACTACCCGAGTTGGCAGCGGTGCTACATCACGATTTCAAGAACACGGTGCGGTGGGAGATGTCGGCCAGGGAGTTGCGCACAAAGCCATCCGTCGACTTTGCAAGCTATACAAGATCAACATGGCGGACTCGTCAGGAAGTTCAAGGAGCGATGCGGAGCCACCCCGAGACTACGAGCGATGCAGGAGGAGCCCGACCGCGATCGCGGTACCTCTACCGTCGCCTACACCGCCGAGCCCGGAGGAGAGCGTCGTATCACCGAGATCGTCGCGCTTACCTCGGTCGGTTCACTCCAGCGCGATCGAGCGATCGCCGCGATCCGCCTTTCGTGGGTTGTCTACGCGATTCCGGGGACGATAGCGATGTACCCTATTTGTCGAGACCCGAGTGGGAGCCTTTAGAGTAGATAGTGCGAGTAGACACGTTGGATTTTATTTGCGCTTGAGTGTGATGTGAGCTGCAAATATTGCCTAAAAGCATTATATTGCGATCATGTCAAATCTTTTATTGGAGTCTATTTTGTTCGATTTCTCGCTTAGCCTATACGGCTAAGTGTTTGTTTAGTTAGGTTTCCATTAAGCAAAACCCCTTAGACGCATTTACCTCTTATCTATGCTTTTCCCTCTCGTCTTTCGCCTTTGGTCATCGTGATTGTTTTCTTTTGAGCAAGATGGTTGACACGGAACTCCTCCACCGCAACCTGGGAACCGGACCCGAGAGAACGATGCGCGCGCGGTACCACTGTCTTGGACCACGCCTCGATCGATTCTTGATGGCGAACACGGATGATGCGAGACCATGATGCGAGGTGTGCAGAACTATGATCGGCAGCAGCACGAGAGCAGTACCACCGCCAAGACATCGTCGCAGACCAGCTATGCAGAGTTTATGAGGACGAGACCGCTGTTTCTCTAGTTCATCGAGCCTTTGGAGGCCGCGATCGGGTCCGTTCGATTGAGAAGAAATCAACTTGGCTCTGCAATCGACGAGGAGAAGGTGTCAGTATGCAAGACATCGGCTTGAGGACCAGCAGAGTGGTGGGAGAACTCATCAGGCCGCCCATGAGGACCAAACATAACATCACTGGAAGGAATTCGCCAAGGCTTTCCACACCGCTCATGTCATGGAGGGAGTGGTTGAGATGAAGAAGGATGAGTTTGGGAGCTCCAGCGAGAGGAACTGTCGGTGAGTGAATATCTCAATAAATTCACTCGGTTGGCTCACTTCTGGCGCGCAGGATGTAGCGGCAGATGCAGCTCGCGAGAAGAGGTTCAAGAAAGGCTTGAACCCAGCTTTGAAGGTGCAAGTCGTGAGGCAACGACTATGCGATTTCAAAGATTGGTGGATAAGGCCATACTCGCCGAGAGAGTCGCGCGAGCTCGAGGAGTCTCGCAAGAGGAGGTTGATCAGCGAGGATCACGGTCACACCGATCTCGAGGCCTCGTTTTGGTACCTACCGGCTGCCACGAGCGCCACAAAGCGGAAGCGGCGGCAGCAGCGATCTTGAGGTTTGGACCCGGCTCGGACTCGCGCGATTTGATCGAGACGGCGTCCTAGTGGTTCCAGTGGACAGCGGCAGCAGAAGAGTAATAATCCAGCGGATCCATCACTTGCTTCAAGTGTCATGAAGTGGGACACTATGCTAGCAAGTGCCCTCGAGGCGAGCCCCGACACGATTCGCTTTGACTTGGGAGCCACACCGGTCGTACCCCTACCGGGAGCGGGGCGAGAGCACCCGGCCGGGACAGCGGCAGGGCGCCGGTGGTGAGAGTCGTGAACCACGTCACCGCAGAGGATGCCTGAGCAGCGCGAGACGTTGTGATCGATGCGTTTCGTATATCCGGCCTCGCCACCGTTTTATTTGATTAGAGAGCCGCATTCGTTTGTTTCTGAGTTTTGCTTTAAAGCAACAATTGAAAATCGTTGCTCTTGGATCTGTTCTTTTAATCCAATCCCGGATCGAGTTGAGGTCCAACACAGGTTGTCCAGAGTTAGGATAACCATTCGGGAGTTGAGTTCGGGCCGACTGATTTTGTTGGATATCTGATCCCTAGATGTAATCTTGGGAATGGATTAACCGAAGCGGCGAGCGATGTTAGGCGTGGGAGCGAGCGGTGACCTTAACCAATTCAGACGGAGTTAAGGTGCGATTCGCGGCGATGAGTGCCACCAGAGCGACCATGATTTGCGAGTAAGGTAATCCGGTTGGAGGGTGTACGGTTGTCGGAGAGTACCCGGCGTGTTTCGAATGATCTTCGGGCATGCCACCAGAGAGGGAGGTTGAGTTTCGATTGAGCTTGTGCGGTACCGCTCCGATTTCCAAGAGACCCTACGGATGCCACCAATGATTTAGCGAGAATTGAAGAAGCAAATTCAGGAGCTTTTGGATAAGGGTTACATCGGATCGAGTTCATCCCGTGGGGAGCGCCAGTGTTATTTGTCAAGAAGAAGGATGGTAGTCGCGCATGTGTGTGGACTCTGAGCACTTAATGAGGTCACCATCAAAAATAAGTACCCTCTGCCGTGATCGATGACTGTTTGACCAGCAAGGAGCGGGAGTATTCTCCAAGATTGATTTGAGATCGTGATATCATCGATGAGGATACGTAAGGAGGACATACCAAGACAACCTTCTCGACTCGTTATGGTCTATACGAGTTCACGGTGATGTCATTTGGTTTGACTAATGCTCCAAATATTTCATGTATCGATGAATAAGGTGTTTATGGAATATTTGGACAAGTTTGTCGTTGTGTTCATTGACGACATATTGATATATTCCAAGGCGAGGAGGAACATCGAGAGCACTTGAGATTAGCATTGCGAAATTGAGGATAATCGATTGTATGCAAAGTTCAGCAAATGTGAGTTTTGGATGAAGAAAGTCGCCTTTCTAGGGCATGTGTTGACAGCAGAAGGAGTTGCAGTTGACCCAGGGAAAGTAAGTGATGTTTTGGATTGGCAGTCACCCACTTCAGTTACCCAGGTCAGGAGTTTTCTGGGTATGGCAGGATACTACCGTCGCTTTATTGAGGATTTTCGGTGTGGCGGACCCCTCACGCGAGCTGCTCAAAAGGAAAAGAAATTCACTTGGACGCCAGAGTGCGAGAAGAGTTTTCAGAAACTTAAGGAGAGTTTGACCACAGCCCCAGTGCTTGTGTTGCCTGATATTAACAAGGATTTTGAGATATTTTGCGATGCTTCGCGCAAAGGTTTGGGTTGTGTCTTGATGCAAGACAAGAGAGTGGTAGCCTATGCCTCACGCCAGTTGAGACCGCATGAGGAGAACCACCCTACCCATGATTTAGAGTTGGCGGCCGTAGTGCATGCTTTAAAGATTTGGCGTCACTACCGATGGGTAATGGATGTGAGGTTTACGGATCATAAGAGTCCAAATACATCTTTACCTACCGAGCTTAACCTCGAGCGAGAGGAGGTGGTTAGAGCTGATAAAGGACTATAATGTGGGCATACATTATCATCACAGGAAGGCTAATGTTGTTGCAGATGCCTTGGCGAAAGGTATCTTGCAATTCGGTGATGGTTCGAGAGAGTCGACCACTTTGCATGAGGAATTCGAAGCTTAGTCTTGAGTTGGTTGAGCGAGGATTTTTGGCGGCTATGGAGATCGACCTACTTTGGATGGTCAGATTCGCGAGGCTCAGTCAGATGATGAGGCATTTCAGCGGATCAGAAAGAATTTAAGTGAAGGTAAAGAGTCAGGATTTTCAGTGGATGACCAGGGAACCTTGTGGTTCAAGCAGCGTTTGTGTGTACCCAACAAACAAGAAATAAAGGATGTGTTGTTAAAAGAAGCTCATGAGTCGCTGTATTCGATTCATCGAGCCAGTACTAAGATGTACCAGGATATTAAGGATAAGTATTGGTGGCCAAACATGAAGCGTGAGATTGCTGAGTATGTAGCCCTTTGCGATGTTTGTCGAGTAAAGCGAGCACGAGAGACTGCGGGTTTGCTACTGACCATTAAAAGTCCCTGAGTGGAAGTGGGAAGAAATTGGTATGGACTTTATAGTCGGTTTGCCTAAAACCAAAGAGGGTCATGATTCGATTTGGGTCATTGTGGACCGTTTGACCAAGGTTGCTCATTTCATTCCAGTTAAGACGACTTACAGTGGTGACAAATTGGCAGAGCTATATATGTCCAGGATAGTCAGTTTGCATGGTGTGCCCAAGAAGATTGTGTCGATCGTGGATCGCAGATTCACCTCTCGGTTTTGGGGTAGTTTCCATAAGGCTATGGGAACTCACCGAATTCGAGATGACATATCACCCCGCATGGATGGTCGACAGAGCGAGTTAATCAGTTACGGAGGACATGTTGAGAGCCCGTGTGCTCGATCATGGGTCTAAGTGGGACAAATTGTTTACCCTTTGCGAGTTCTCATACAACAACGATTATCGAGCCACTTTGCGAGATGTCACCGTTTGAGGCATTGTATGGCAGGAAATGTAGGACCCCTCTCAATTGGAAAGAGACGGGAGAAGGTCGAGTTTTGGCCCGATTGTTTAAAAGAAGCCGAGGATAAGGTCCGCTTGATTCAGAAAGGTTGAAAGCTGCCTGGCAGCCGCAGAAAAGCTATGCGAGATACGGGCCGAGAGCCGAGCTTTGAGCCAAATGATTTTGTGTACCTGAGGATCACACCATTCAAAGGTGTGAAGAGATTTCAGCTAAAAGGGAAGCTTGCACCGAGATATGTTGGTCCGTTCAGGATTCTGAAACGCAGGGGAGAGGTTGCTTATCGCTTGGAGCTACTGCGTCCTTGATGGGGTACATGGCGTCTTTCATGTGTCCCAATCAAGAAGTGCTGCGCGTACGAGAGGAGGTTGTGCGATTGAGGCCGTTGACTGCGGGAGGATCTGTCATACAAAGAGCACCTACCAAAATCTTGGAAGTGTCGAGCGAGTCACCGGAATAAAGCGGTCCGTTTTGCAAAGTTCGGTGGAGCAACCATTCCGAGGAGGAAGCCACAGGGAGCGCGAGGAGGATCTCGAGCGAGTTTCGAACCTATTCTCTTAGTTGGCCCGGATCTCGGGTCGAGATCTCGTTTAAGGGGTAAGGTTTGTAACATCCTGTTTTTAAGAGATTTTTAAAGCCCGGATTTCAAAAATGAATTTTCTGGAATTTTCTGAAATTAATTGAAGCTTCAAATGAATTTTCAAAGTTTTAAATGATTTAATGTGGTTAAAATAAACATTAACATAAGTGGAAAATATTTTATTTGAGTTCCTTGTGTCACAAGGAATTTTCTCGTATTTTGGTGAATTTTCCGGTTTATTTGCTATTTTCTAGAGCTTTTAGAAGTTTATTTGAATTTACGGAAAAAGAAAAGAAAAGGAAATAACCCCGCCGCCCGATCTTTGTCTCTCCTCCACGCGCCACCCATCCCGCCGCGCCGCTGTCGTACCTTTTTCCCGCGCGCGCAAGGCCGCCGCTCGATCCGCCGCGCGCCACGCGTCGCGCATCCGCTGGCCGGCGGCGGCACCAACGCCCGCCCGCGTCGCCTCGGCGCTCGATCGCGCGCGCGCGTCCCACCGCCGCCCGCGCCGCGTAAACCCTAACCCTAACCATCCCGGCCGTCCGATCCGCCGCGTGGCCCAATCCTAGCCGTCTAACCTAATCGCGTTCGCCCGTCGTAACGATCGGGATTGCCTCGGTTCGCGTGATAAAACTTCGCGTTCATCCTCGGTTCGCGTGCCGTCGCCGAGCTTATCGCCGCCGCCCTCGCCGCCCTCGCGCGCCGCGCCGTCGCCGAGCGCTCCGCCGTCGCGTTGCCGCGCCCGTGCACCCCTCCGTGCGCCCGAGCTCGTCGCCGTTGCGAGGACGTCGCGGTGAGCCTCGCCGCCCCTCCTCGCCGTCGCCGCGTCGCCGCTCGTCGCCCTCGCCGCACCGCTCCGCCTCGGTCCCGAGCCCGCGCGCGCGCGCGCACACGCGCCGCGCGCCGCGCGCGCCTCGCGCGCCAAGACGCCGCCACGCGTCGCGCATCGTCACCGCCGCCCGCGCCTTCCATCCGCGCCGTCCGCGCGGCGCTCCGCGCGTCGAGCCGCCACGCGTCGGCAATCCGCGACACCACCCGACACCGCCGCCGATCCCGACCGCGAATCGGATCTGGATCCACGGCGCGACGCGCGCGCGTGGCCAACTCTCGCCGTCGGATCCCGCCGTCGCGTCGCGCGCGCCCGTCGGCGGGCCACGTCAGCCCTAGCCGGCGTGGCACCTCGTGGCATGCCACGTCGGCGCCACGTCGCCCCTAGCCGCCTTCCCAAGCCACGTGGCAGCCGCGTCGGTACCCACGTCGGCCGCGCGCCACGTGGCGGCATATGCCGCCGCCACGTCGGCGCGTCCCGCGCGTCGGCCGCGCCCCGTGCATCGCTACGTGGACCGGGTCCACGGTGAACTCGAATTTGGTGCACGGGTTCACAAAGCCTGATAATTTTTTCAATTTTCCCGAATTAATTTTGAATTAATTTTCCGGGAGCCCGTTCTCCTCCGTCCTAGCTCCGATTGACCCCGTTCTTTTTTCTAAATTCATCTAAAATCGAGCTCTAGCTGTTGGTTCTGTTTTTGAGAATTTTTGAGTTCTTTTGCTTGTCATTTTATGTGTTTCTTTGTTTCCGTCGCTTTCTCTCGTTAGATTCGGATTCGGAGGAGCGGGTTTCGCGCTGTAAGACCAGAGTACCTCACGAGCATAACGAAGGCAAGTCGTGTCCCTTGATCATGTTGAACCCAATTTTACAAACTATTATTTAATTATTTTGTTTCAAATTACGTTGCATTGCTATTTTTATTCAAACCGTTGCACAGGTAGTTATTGTCCCAATTGCAATTACACCTCTTTGACACTTTGAAATACCATGATACCTTTGTCACCATAGGTTGGGAAATTATTAGTGATACTAGTTTATTTATCACATGGGTTGGTACGATTAGATTGCTTAGCCAGTGTATAATTACGTTCGGTCTCATCGCACATATTAAAATATTAATTTGACTTAATGATATATGGAATTGTGGTTGGTGCCACGTGTATTAAAATTTGTGCCATGTCATTGGTGTGACGTTGGCTTGGTTATACAAATTGGTTTTGCACTCGGGCGAGTGATCGTGCAGTAAAGGGGGAATTACAGTTGTACTTTGGGGGATGTGGTAGTCTCGCCGGTAATGCTAAGGACTTAACTTTGTGCGCCATTGATCGAGCTTAATCGTGCAAACCACATGTCTATTATGGGATGGACTGGCTGATTAATTTGTAATATTTCAATTCAATTCGCCATTGTGATGAACATGGTTCTTGATTTCCATGTGGCGCAAGGGGGTGTGATGCGAAACCCTAGCGGGCAGGATTGGGTTGAGGTAGAGCATTGTAAAGGCCTTGTTGTGATTTCCTTAGGCCTAGGCTAATCACATCGTGTGGGTACAGTTGTGCAACCTCTGCAGAGTGTAAAACTATTCGAATAGCCGCGTCCTCGGTCATGGACAGTGCTCGGGGATTTCACACGAGGGTTAGTGTTTCATTTATAACTTGGTGGTTTATGTTGGGAGTGGACAGGTAGTTCACTGTTGGTTTAACTTGTGAATTGGTGTTCACAAGTGGTTCATGTTTATCCCTTTGATTATCTATTATTACTGTTTTCAGTTAACTTTCGCTTTCAAGTTATTTAATATGTTTCATCAATAAATGCTTTTATGCAAATTAACCTTTCAGCCTTCCTTGGTAAGCCTTGCATATTATATTGCATTAAATTGTTACAAACGACTTGCTGAGTACCAATGTACTCACGGCTTTGCGCCTATGTTGCTCAGTTGAGGGAGAGGAGTACTATCAGCAGGAGGTGCGGAAGGGAGTCTCACGGCGACTTCACGGATTAGGCTTCGTTCTCCACTCGATAGCCTGTGGCTTGTCGATTGGTCACTACGCTTTATTTTGGATTTCCGCTGCTATTTTGTTAAGCCCTTCCGGCTAGAGATATTGTAAGCTTGGCCATAAGGTCGTACCTTGATATTTTATCGATATTCGAGTTTACCTTTACTATTATCGTGTGTATGACTATGATGGCATCTATGTTTGACTGTGTGCACTAGCGTGATCCTGGACTAGTGCAGTTTACACAGAGAGACCGAATTTGCATATTCGGGTCTCGACAATATCGTAGAAAGAAGGATTATTACTCCTTACCGACATATACGGGGGCATCTATGGAGCACACACTTCCTACAGAACACTGGTCGAAAAAGCCTTTCGATATGGTTTTACTGGCCAACAGCCCTCAAAGACACCAAATAGTTAGTTAAGATGTGTGTACAATGCCAATTTCATAGTCGACAGATACACCAACCAGCTTAGGCTCTTCAGACCATCCCTTTATCTTGGCCTTTTGTGACCTCGGGGCTTGACATCCTAGGACCATTCCCTAGAGCAACGGGGGCTTCAAGTTTCTTTTCGTGGCTATTGATACGTTCACGAAATGGATCGAGGTTGAAACTGTGATAGGGATAATGATGGAAGCTACAAAAAGGTTCATGATGAAAAGCGTGATTACTTGATTTGGGATTCCAAGTCAGATAAGTACAGATAATGATAAGTAATTCTCAAGTGCAAAATTCCAAGAATTTTGTGATGAGTTGGGTACCAAACTTTTCTATGACTCGGTCACTCATCCTTAGAGTAATGGGGCAGTCGAGTGTGCGAATGGCTAGATAATGCAGGGAATCAAAACTCGAGTCTTCGATTAGCTTGCAAAGCTCTCGGGGGCTTAGGTACAGAAATTACCTTTAGTATTATGGGCAATTCATACAACTCTAAGTCAAGCGATAGGAGAGATTTCTTTTTCCTTGTCTTTGGGGCCGAAGCTATGCTTCCTCTAGAACTAAAGATCCGGTCAGCAAGGGTCAAAAGCTTTAACAACTCCAATCAAGAGCAACATCGAGCGGATGACATCAACATAGTTGAAGGGAAGAGGAATGTAGCCTTAATCCAATCAGTAGCCTATCAGCAAGCCATGTGTAAGTACTAGACCGTAAGGTCCAACCACACAGCCTTACTGTAGGTGACTTAATATTAAGTAAAATCCAATCATAGTATAATCAGAACAAATTCTTACACTGCGGTCGAAGTCACACAACTAGGCTCTGTGCGACTTGCCATGGAGAACAACCAGATTCTCTTGAACTCTTGGAACATCGACCAGTTATGTAAATTTTACGTGTAACATTTCTACCATTTTCAATAAAGCTTTCAATTTGTGTAAATCTTTATTGTTGTATGTTCAGTAGAGTTTCTTTTATATTTGTTCGATCGTTTCTAGTACATCCAATCTATTTTTATTGATCGGAGAAGGGAACACTACTAGTTTTAGTCTCTCCTTTTTGCACGTGATCCTGCTCACTAGAAGGAGCTTTCTAGTGTCATGTCATTTCTAACAATTGCTATTAGCATAAAACTTTTGCTACCAGAACTTGACAATCGAATTTGACAACGATGGTATGACAAGTTGCTCTACTCTCTGCATACTTCACTCTATACTATTTGCTTTGTTTATTCACATAAACAAAGTAGATAGTCGAGGGCTAGGATAAGTTATCAGTTTAGCTTATTCTTAGTCATAAATTCATTCTCTTTTTTCGTCTCACGAGTACTAACTACTCAACAAGACAGATTGCAGGAAAAGGAAGCCAATTTTTCATTCATACAGGTATGTTCGTTACAACTCTTTTATTTACAAACTATTTTAACTCAAGTTGCATTTCCTTTGGAACCTTGCGTTTGACTAGCTCAAGTTCTTCGATCAGTCCAGCTACCACTTCTACAGAGCAGCCAAAGTCGAGACCGATTGGATGGAGGTTCATGTTTTGGCCACTTGCCTTGAGTTTTGCCAAGACAAAGCTTATGGCCCCTTTGACCACATCCCAAATTGAGTCAGCTTGCTCAGTCTTTAAAGTGGAAATATATTTCTTGAGTGCTCCGACTTGTAGTCCAATCATACTCGAATAGGCAGTTGTGGTGTCCTCGGAAGTACTTATGTTCTTCGCACCAAACCTATTGAGTAGATTGTTGAGGAGGGCCATGTTGTTTTAAAAGATGGTCTTCAACAAGTTTATCTCCTCTTGACTATGAGTTGAGGCTTGAGATAGTTTCTTTATGTCGATCACGGCCTTTATAAACAGATCAAAAGTGGTCAGACAGTTTCCTATCTACAACTAAGCACTGGTCAAAAAAGTAAAACCTTTTTCTTACCAGCTAGATGAGCATCAAGCTTGTTGATTTTTACCTTTATCTTCTCATCATTCTCCTTGTCAATACGTTTAAGTTCTCCGATCACCTTGGCCTTTTCTTCGACCTTGGTGTAGAGCTTACTCGTTTGGCCTCTTTTTCTATTAGAAGGAGAGAGTCAAGAGAAGACAAGGAAGATGTTCAACTAAATAGTCTTAAGTTCAAAACTTACTATTTATTCTTTCTTCCAAAGCTCTGATGGTGCTGATGGCATTTGCGAGCTTCAACGACTGGTTGATGTTCTCCTTCTTTAGCCTCTGTGTTTTGAGTTTCTCGCTCTCAAGTGCAGTGGCTAAGAAACTTGTGTCGCTCCTGAACCAATCAGAGTTAAAAAAACAAGATTGAGACACTGAGCGAGTGGGTGAAATGAAATATGACCGCGAAAGTTAGTAGCTCACTATGCATCTGCCTTCTTGGCGAGTTCGGCATTTGCTTATCGAAGGAGCATGAGCTGCCTATGGTACTCTATCACAGTTACCATGTTCTCTAACGCTATCTAATTGTGAAAAGTAGTGAGAAGCTAGAAAAAACCAAGTATAAGTGTCTAAGTTCTCAATACTTATGTTCATGTCTCTTCGTGTGAACTTGGCATATACCCCTCTAGAGTCCTTGAGCTCGTCAAATTCATCGACCTTGTTCCACCTAACCTTCTCGAGACACTCATCGTCGAAGATGAATACTCTGTCGGGAAGGTCTTGCGAAACACTCAAAGGTCGGCCAGAGGGAGTTCCCACTATAAATTTGGGATTGAAATATGCGGAGAAAAAGTTGGGACCCCCTTCTTCTTCTTCGATCGTACTTTCTGGTGCTCAAGGGGGTGTCTTTAACGAATTCCTCCTCGACACAGCGGTAAGATGGTCCACCAACCTCGTGACAAGGTATCTCTACCTTGCTTTTGGTCACTTGAATTTCTGTATCTACGACCAGCTCTGTGGTCGTAGGCACTACAACTTCGGCAGCAACCTCTAGTGCTACGGTGGTTGATTCTTTGACCACCATCTCTACCCTTTCTTCGACTGCAGGCAAAGTAGCAAGGGGCTTTTCCGCAGAAGTGTCCTTGGTTAATGGAGATGCTAAGCTGGAGATTACAAAAGTAAGTTAAAATCTAATAAGGCATATACGTAAAAATACCATGTTATGTTTTCGTCTCCTCTTCCAATCTAGCCACAACAACCGAGTGTACATCTGGATGTACATTTATGTCTTGCCATCGTGAAGCTTCAATCCATAGCTCCTGGCAATCCTGGCCTGATGGCTCATCTCGTAGTAATATTGGAGGAGCTTGAGGTTCAGGGGGATTCCCTAGTACGCCTCACAGAAGTACACAAATACACTAAGCATCGTGATCAAATTGGGAACCAAGTTTACCAATTCGACCCTAAAATACTCGAGCACCGCTGTGAGGAAAGGATGAATTGGAAGTCAAAGATGCCACTCATGGTGAGCCTGGAAAACAGGGAGGTATCCGACTTCTCCAACTAGCCAATGCTCTCCGACAGCTTCAATCCACTTGACGAACTTCCGTGGAGGAATCTTCTCAGCATCTTCCAATGCCTTCACCTTCGCTTTGTCCATCTCCGATACTACCCAATTGGATGAGGACTTAGTCATTTTCCCGATTGGATGGATTGGATTTGGGGAAAAGATTGAGGACGGCTTACTTGGCAATGGAAGGCACAAGAAAGATCAGAGCAATAGGGGAAAGTAAAGAGATCAAGAAGCTACCTACGGTAATCCTTTATAACCATGCGTCGGTTACCCATCTCACGAATCAAATAATTATTTTGGGAACCGCTCTAGCGAATAAGTTTGTGAGGGACGATTAGAATTCCACTTGGAGTCTATCTATCTTCACAACTAAAACTAAATTACCTTTCTGACCAAGTGTGCTTCTGGTCGTATAGAATCGAAAAGGTACCACTTTTGATCGTCTTTTATCTATGATCTCTCTTACTCAAGTAAGCTATTTTCACTTGAAGTTGGGGGGCTAGATGACAATGATAGAATAATCCTCTAATTATTATGTCACCATACTCCTTAAATACACCCCTTACCAGTAAGAGATAAAACTCATAGAGTGGTCATGAGCTATTCTACAACTATCTCGTAGTGGTAAGCTATCCTACGACTATCTGTTCTTAATTCTTCTATGACCATCTTGTAGTCATAAGATCTTCTGCGACCACATGTTAGTCGTAAGTGGTCCTACGACCGCCCTGTGGTTGTAGGCCTTCTTACGACTAGCGTCTTTTCGACTAGCCAATTTACGATGACCTACCACATAGTGTATCCGTTTGACAAGACAGTTAGACTGTACATTTATGCCCAATAACTGCACATGATCTCTCTCTGACAACAACCATCATGCAGCGAATGGCTAATTATGTCTCTCTAACAATAAACTCCCTCTGGTGGTTATACCCCAAGACGTTAAGACGTCTTTTGGGAACAAGGCAATGGTCGTCGTTTCGTCAACTATATAAGAGTTGATGTCGGAAGATGTAGGATCGAAAATGGCAACAGAGGGGGGGGTGAATGGTGCCTCTTTAAAAATTGCCCCCAAGCATTCCCATCATCTTCTTCTCCGATAGCTATAATAGCTATGAAGCAAGAAGACAAATGCCTACTAGAAACTGAAAAGAAATACAGAGAAGCTTCACTGCCAACTGTGAAGAACAGATACTCCAAATCAATTTTGTCAAGATATTGTGAGAACTAGACTTGACAAGAAAACTCACTGGAGACACACAAACAGAACAGAGGGACCAAATTGATTGACTGCACCTAAAAGAAAGAAGAAGATCAATTCACAAAGCTGAAGTCAGACTACAGTCAACCAACTGAAAACATACCTCATAAAAACTGACCAAAAGACATACAACTGAAGAACCTAAAATCTAACCGAGGCTTCACTGCAAAAAGGGGTTCAACAGAAGGAACAAGAAGAAATGCGAATGCGGTCATCTGCTATTAAGCAGCCGGTCCGAGTCTTTGTTAAATAGCGATCAGTCTTGTTAAATGGCGGTCGATCGTTGTTTAATAGCTGGACGGACTGCTAAAAACTGCACTAAAGAAGGTGCCCAAAGTGCAGAAAATGGCTACCGAAATTAGCAAGATGCAAGGGCTGAAAACAGCAAGAAGAAGAGCAGTACTGCACTTAAAATGCTGCTGAAATTTCTGCACAACTGCATGCTGAAATTTCAGAGAAGAGGAGCTGCTGAAAATGAATTCTGAAAACTGCACTTAACTGAAAACTGAAACAGAGAGTTGCAGTACCAAAGCGAATGCCTTCCTGTGCAATCGGCTTGCAATGCAGAGAGCTGCTGTCAAATGTTGCTGCTGCCCGAGACAATAAACAGCTGACTGAAAACAGTGAACGCAGAGATAAAGTTGCCAGCTGAAACCTGAGAAATTGAGGAGGAGTTCTTGCTGCAGATTTCAGGACAGATCAATTGGACTACAAACTAAATAGCATGCTACAGCCGAACAGCAGGGAAATGCTAACTGCACAAAGGAATCGGCTGCAATTAGACATTGTCAACACAGTGACTACTGAAGACAGCCAAGAGACAACGGAAATTCAGAGAGATTGATTGATCTTTTCTGATCAACTAATTGGAATTTTAATCCAAATAGCTGAGAGATCTCAGAAGCAAGAACAAACTAACCAAATCAAATCAGCTCAAGAAAATTCTAGAAAAGTATGAAGCTGAAAAGGAAGCAGAGGAGATAAGCAAGTAGAAAGATCTGAAATTCTTGAGGTCTTTCAACAGGGAACCTTTGCAAGGCCCAGGGAAATAACTCAGATCAAAGAACCACAAGCCTTATTCAATACAACTCAGTGAAACAGGGAGTCTCAGCCAAATTCCTCCTCATCTTGATTCATAACAATGCATGTTTACAATGGAGGAATGATTACATATTAGTTCTCCAACTATCCCATCTCACAAAAAGGCTACTGCTCACATTTCTTCTCTTTCTATCACACACACACACACTAACCACTCCCAGAGTACTCCAAGTTCTACTTCTCCTTCTCACTTTCTAGCACATGCTCACAGGAGACAAGAAAAGGAGAACACACGCACTAGCTCTGGAAGAATGAGTAGCCACATGTCGATCTCACCTCTCCTATGTCATATAAAGAAATCCCAACTTGCTCTGACTACAAGCCCTAGTTTTTTTTTTTGAGAAACAAAGCAAAAAGGGAGATGCAAGGAATCCACATTAATTCTAAAAGCTATTTCCAGGAATGAACTAGCCACATGACCTGAGGGTTGCCTCCCACCAAGGAGCAAAAGGTCAGAAGCCAAATTCTCGAGAATTCAAAGAGGCCAAGAGCAACTAGAAAATCAAAGCTCACAGAATTGAATCAGAGACATGAAAGCTTTATAAATGAGGAATGATTACACAGAGGAGTCCCGATACGCCTGGACATTAAAACAAAATGAATGATTACACAAGAGTTCCATTCACCTCACTACATGGTTCATCTTCAGGAGAGAACACACACGCACTGGAACTCACACTAGCACATGCTCACTAGAGCCAAGAAGGAAGAACACCCGCACTGGAGTACTAGCTCAAGCACTATCACAAGAACACTATCCTCCAGCTCACACCAGAGACACACACCACACGTACAGACCAAGATAGATGAGCTACCTTCTCCTCTCCTGCACATAAGACCAAAGGGAGAAGCCACACCTTTTCTTGGAAATTCAAGAAGTGGCATACTCCTCACTTCCAACCCTCTCATCCATTTTTGGCAAAGGTCAAGCCACCAGAATTTTTGGAGGGAAATCACCTACTCCTGTCATTTGCTTGAGTCAAATTACCAAATTGCCCTCAAGCACTTTCCTGGAAGTTTCCGCATCCGATACCCTGACCGTCTGAACCTCAACTCCTCCCTGAGTCTAGTCCCGGTCCACTCGTATCGCCCGTCGTGTTCGTCATGGGTAGCTCCGGTTCCTCGTCTCCCGACTCGCAACCACCTCAGCAGTCTCGATCATCTTCGGCATCTTTGACCGTTTGGACCTCGACACCTCCTGTGCCTAGTCCCGGTCCACCTCGCCTCACCATGACCTAGCTCCGAGGTCCTGCAGTCACACAGACAAGCAAACCATCACATAGCACCGCACGAAACAATATATTCCACATTAGCACAGATAAAAGTACTCAACCCTAGAATACCCAAAACAAACTCTAACTCACTAAACCAACTGTCAATATCTCATCACAAACATGGGGATACTTCCACATGGTCTCTCAATCTCCCTCTTGATGTGTATATTGACAAACACAGAAAAAACATAAGTTGAGTTTGTTTGCAAGTCATACATGGTCCGAGAGAAGAAATTGATGCTAATGACCATGTAGACACAAGGAGCAAAAGAAAGAGTAAGTTTTCCTCAAACGCTCCCAAAACTCCCAAAAGGACTTTTTCTCCAATATTCTCCCCCTTTTGGCAATAGAATCATCAGGACACAAAAGAGAGAATATAGCATGGTATGGTTGAATGTTATGCAATGCTAAGCAATTAGAGCCATGAAGATTATCCAAAATGACTATTTGAGTATTACACCAAGCCATAATAGATATGAATGCTATCAAGATCATGACAAAATATGCATAATCAAGCCAAGCCAAGTGAGTAGCAATATGAAGATTAGATGAATTTCTTAGCATGTTAAGCCACTCAAGAGTATAGTCTAGCTAGAGGTATCCAAAGATGATGCAAGCCATGTCAATAATCTAAGTGGAACCAAGAAGCTAGAATTGAGTCAATTTAGAGTGCTACAAGTTCAAGAATGAATCATTTGTTCAAGTACTTGATTCTTTTGGTAGTTGAGCAAATTAAGCACAATGTACATGTTTTCTTCGGAAATGCATGGTTGTCTCCAACCAAAAATTTTAGTGATGTGCTAGATCTCAAGCCTTATGCGACCATTCCAAGCGAGAAGCTTAAGGAGATGATCTTGGTCATCCAAAACTCCCTCTGAGTTCATGCCTAGTGCAATGGCAAGCAGTCTCATGAGAAAGAATTGGTGAGATCAGTTCTTTCGCACAAAAAAGAGATCTTTTGCTTTCTTAAATAATTGTACTTACTCATGCTTCATCAAGAAACTAGCATAACTCAAACTAAAGCTCAATTAAAGATTCACGACTCAACTTAGCCTATTTGACATGGCATGAATCATAAGAAGATAACTAAAGACAGACTAGCCTGAAGAGCTAACATGACATGTCTTAGTTCAAGTTGTGCAATTTTAATTAACTTGACAATGGCAAAGGCTTGACGACACATATGAAGCAATGATAAATCTAGCGATTAAGCATAATCATGGCAAGATGTAATACATTGTAATCATGTCAACTATGGATAATAGTCAAGGCTCCAAGTAGTTATATTACAATGAAATGCAGAAAATCCAGCTCCCCCTCAACATGTGAAGCACTTTTTAGTTCAAGTTGAGTTATATCAATATTAAGCTCCAGAAGTTCCCAAATGAACTCCCCCTGAACCAAAACTATAAAACAAGAAGCTGGCTAAGAAATCAGAAATAGGCAGTCCTTAAAACATAGACAAGATATAGAGAATACTATGGCTCTGACTGACTCTCATCTACCCCATATGACACTAGGACTATCAACTGCCCAACTAACACACTAAGGAGCAAACACGTTCCCTGTCTACCCAAGGGTGGCCCAACCCTTGCTAGAACCTATAAGAAGTGAGTAAGCTCAACCTAGTGGGAAGAAAAACAGCTAACAAGCAGCATCCTAGAATCACAAGATGAGAGGAAGAAGTCTGACCATCTAGATACGAGAAACACTCTAATCTATGCTAGAAAGACTAACCCGAATGCACCCAAATGCAATGCAACAGTAAGGAGCAACAGCATAATATACAAGATAAAACAGAAAGCACAAAGCTCCCCTCACTCAGTCCATAAGGACAAACCACCCCAAGCTCTCCCAAGGCTGAAAACCTAGAGCTATCCAAAGGCTTGGTAAAGATATCAGCCAACTGGCGGTCACTCTCCACAAACTGAAGCACTATATTACCCTTCTCCACATGGTCTCTAAGGAAGTGATATCGGATATCAATATGCTTGGTCCGAGAATGTTGCACTGGGTTCTTAGCAATGTTAATAGCAGAAGTGTTATCACAAAAGAGTGGAACATTTTCTATAACTTACCCAAAGTCCCGCAGGGTCGAAGCTATCCAAAGTATCTGGCTGCAGCAACTGGCGGCAGCAACATATTCGGCCTCTGCGGTGGACTGCGCAACTCCGGACTGCTTCCTAGAAGACCAAGAAACAAGAGAGGTGCCAATGAATTGGCAGGTGCCAGATGTGCTCTTCCTATCTATCCTCTGACCCGACCAAAGTGCTGCGTCCGAGTAGGCTCTGAGGAAAAGACAGGATGAGGAAGAGTACCAAATACCATAGTCAATGGTAGCTCGAAGGTACCGAAGAATGCGCTTCACCATCTGGCGGTGAGATACGCGTGGAGAAGCCTGAAATCGAGCACACGCACACACGGAGAAGTGTATGTCGGTCTCGAGCGATGAGGTACAAGAGAGCCAATCATGCTGCGATACTCCTTCGATCAAGCGGCTCACCGTCCTCATGCGGGTCGAGTGAAGTGAAGAAGCCATCGGAGTGGACACTGGCTTGCCATCACTCATATCAAAGCGTTTCAGGAGGTCACGAGTGTACTTGCCCTGATGCAAGAAAGTACCCTCCCGAGTCTGCTTGATTTGGAAGCCAAGAAAGAAGCTCAACTCACCCATCATGCTCATCTCAAACTCTGAGCTCATGACATCGGAGAACTGAGAAACAAGAGTATGAGAAGAGCCACCAAAGATGATATCATCCACATAAATCTGGACGAGTAGAAGGTCATTGCCATGCCTGCGAATGAACAAGGTCTTGTCCACCTTACCCATCTCAAATCCATGACTCAACAGATAAGACTTAAGCCTCTCATACCAAGCTCTAGGGGCCTGCTTAAGTCCATACAAGGCTTTGGAAAGCTTGTAGACATGGTGTGGGTATTTGGGGTTCTCGAAACCTGGAGGCTGTCGAACATAGACTTCTTCCTCAATAAACCCATTGAGGAAGGCACTCTTGACATCCATCAGTAAAGCTTGAAACCCTTAGAAGCCGCAAAGTGAGCAGATTCTAATGGCCTCAAGTCTAGCAACAGGGCAAAGGTCTCCTCAAAATCTAAATCCTCAACACAGGAGAAACCACGAGCTACAGTCTAGCCTTGTTCGAATGACTACCCCATCCTCACTTTGCTTGTTTTTAAACACCCATTTAGTCCCAATAACATTGTGACCTCGAGGGCTCAACAAGCGACTGCACCTTGTTTCTCTCAAAGTTCTCCAACTCCTCATGCATGGCATTGACTCAAGACTCGTCGAAAGAGCATGATCAACATCCTTGGGCTCGAAAGAGGCAACGAAAGCGAATGGAGACAAAAAGAGAAGTGCAGATTTTGAGCGTGTGACACGCTCAAAAGATCTCCAATTATCTGCTCGAAGGATGATGTTCTCGGACTCTCGAGGAGGTCCTTGATGAGAAGAAGGAGAAGTGGCCTCTACCTCATGGTGGACGAGGTAGGAGCAGAGCCACTAGTTCCGTAAGAAGCGGAAGGCATGGGCTGATCTCCTTGAGGTGCGGTGGTAGAGGCAGGCACCTCAGGGGGAGGAGGAACTGGATCAGGTAGACAACCCTCATCTCCATCCTCCTGATCATTCACAAATATGGTCTCGGACTGCTCTACAGAACCTAAGATATCGGGCCTAGTCCCGGACCGCCTCATCGAAGGTCACCTCACGAGTTTCTACCAATTTACTAGACTCAGCCTTCACCCTATAAGCCGCGAAGAAGTCGAGTAACCTAGAAAGATCCCATCACAAGATCGTGACTCGAACTTATCTAGGTTTCGGACTTGAGAATAAAACACTTGCAACCAAACACGCGAAAATGAGATATATTGGGCTTTCGCCCATATCTCAACTCATAAGAGGTGCGATGCAAGTGTGCCCTGAGAAAAACTCGATTTGAAACATGGCACGCGGTGGCTATCGCCTCAGCCCAAAACTTCCTCGGTGTAGAGTACTCATCAAGCATCGTCCTGGCCATCTCGACCAAGGTACGGTTCTTCCTCTCCACAACGCCATTTTGCTGAGGGACGTATGGAGAAGAGAACTGGTGCTCTACACCTGTCTCATCACGAAACTCTTAAAGTAGGAATTCTTGAACTCGTGCCATTGTCACTGCGGATCGCTCGTAAGGCACCCGGAAGCTCAACAGAAATCCTACGAAAGAGACCTCGAAAATGTGTAAATGTCTCATCCTTCGAGGCTAAGAAAAACACCCAAGAGTACCTCGAGAAGTCATCGACCACGACAAGAACATACCACTTCCCTCCTGCTGACTGCACTCGAGCTGGTCCAACTGTGTCCATGTGGAGCAGCTGTCCTGGTGCATCCGTCATAGTCACTGTGACCGGAGGATGAGAAGCGGCGACCATCTTGCCGTGCCGGCAAGGAGCGCAAACAAGATCTTTGACCATCTTGAGTTTCGGCAGACCACGAATGAGATCGTGGCGCTAACTCGAGTCAAATGGTCAAATCAATATGACCAAGTCTCCTATGTCGGAAGGTAAGGTCACGGGACTCGAAGCAACTAAACACACGAGAGGATCACGGAAGACTCAAGAAAATCAGCATAAAAGATCCTCCCATAACGAAATCCATAAACCGGACTCCCAAAGAATCAAGAATTTTGCAATTGTTTTTCTTGAAGCTCACCTCGAAACCGTCATCGGTCGGTGGAGAAACGAAAGCAAATTGTCTGCAGCTTACTCACTAAGGCAACATCCTTAAAATGAATGAATCATTAACATGCACTTTGTACCTTTTTGCGATGATGCGCCCATTTGAAGCGTCTCCAAAAGTGATCGTCTCATCACCGGAGCACGGGCTAGGGAAGAGAACCAACGAGAGTCTCCGGTCATATGGCGAGAACAACCGAGTCCACAAGCCAAACCTCTCTCTTCCCACCAAATAAACTGAGTCAAGCAGTGTAAAGGCTCGATCTTGGGATAAATCAAAAGAGATTTTGGCACCCAATCTTGAATCACACGCCGAGCGAGGAAGTAGCCACACACGATCGACCTCTAGCTACCCTACGCTCTCGCCGCTCGAAGAGCCGGAAGGTCTACTAGCAGACTGAAGGCATTGGGTCCGATCGCTACGAGGGGCGAGTCGAGCACCAACAACACGCGATCACGCGCGGATAGCCATCTCGATGGAAACGAGAACTACCCTCGAGCGGCGAAAGTCATAACTAGGAGCAGCATGAGGGCGAAAAGCAAAAACTTCGGAAAAACCAAGTCCTCGATGCTGCCCAAACCCATCAACAGCGGTAATCCTAGACCTCGTCTTTGGTCCTAGGTGCACTCGAGTGCAGGGCTGACCACGAATACGCCTAAGTGCTCTTGCACGGTCTCTACGCATAATCTTGGCGCGCTGAAGCATCGATCGATCAGGTGTCCATCCTTCCGGCGAAGGTGCGGTGATACTTCACCTTCTGAGAGGTAGAAGTGACAGGTGGAACCACCTTGCTGTCGAGAGATCCCCGGACATAGCCCGCCGACTTAAATTGGACTTTCTCGGTCCCGGGCTCGAGTCTCGATCACACACAGTGCTATGGAGTGCGAGCACGGCGGTGGATGCTTCCTCATGTCCTCATAGAAATCATATCCTAGACCACGATTAAATCTCAGATCTTAGATTGGTCTAGAATAAGATTGAGCTTCTTCTTGCCTCCAACAAACCTCTCAAGAGTGTTCATAAGATACCGACACTCCCGAAAGAGAGATGCAAGAAGAGCAGGAGAAGAAGAGAGAGCAGCAGAAGGTAAGGGAGTAGAAGAAGAACCAATAGCAGAGGAACGAATGGCATGTGCACGCACAGCCGACTCAGAAGGGACAGTCCTACTGCTAGCAATTTGTTTCACGTCGCTAGTCGTCTCTACCTTACCCTTGGGCTTCTCCTCAACCCCAGCACACACATCACAAGCAGATGGTCGCTTCTCTAGAAGGTTCTTAGTTAGCTTCACACATTTTTCATCCAAAGCAACGAGTTCAAGTTTTAGTTTTTCACAACTATTGCATGGTGAGCTAACTGGGGCCTTAGTAGCATACTTAGCCAACTTGTTGTTATGGTCAATTATTTCTTGAAACTGTTTTGAGACAGATTCAAGTTCAGCAGTTAATTTAGGACAGTTTAAACAAAAAGCAATTGGCTCAAGTAGTGAAGCTTGCAGTTCAGCAATTTTATGATCTGCCCGTTTTAGGTTCATCTTTAAATTATTGCAGGTTTCACATGACTCGGGCAAATCCAGAAGCATGGCATAAGGTCCTCTAACAGCAATGTCCTCAACCTCACATGAGGTGGGAGAAGTAGTCTCATCAGTAGTCAGTAGGGTAACAGCCATCCTACTCAATTCTAATTCGGCAAGCAGACTAGCATTCTCCACCTTAACAATATCAAGCTCAGAGGACAAACTATCATGCGAGGTCCTTAATTTCTCCATATCACCCAACAGAGCACAGCATGTATCACACTCATCACAGGAAGGACCAGATGTAAGAGCAATAATCTCTAGTGACAATCTATCTACTTCCTTCTCTAACTCAGTACACCTAGCCCTAGCTCTAGCATGAAAACCACCTAGCTTAAGAAAAGCATGATTGAGTTGGTTGTAGGTGGGGTATACCTCATCGGAGTCGGAGTAAAGCTCGCAGTCGCTCAGTTCGCCCTCGAGGGCTATGAAGCACATGCTGGAGAAGTCGTCACCACCATCCTTGAGCTCTTGGTCACCCGTCCCGTCGTCGTCGCTCCATCCTTCCACCTCGCTGAGGTCGAGGTCGTCGAAGGCGGTGAGGACGCGGTGGAAGAGCTTCTTGGCTTTGCCAAAGTTGCGGAACTTCTTCTTGCCTTGTGCAGGAGCTGGAGGCTTCTTGTTGCGGTTCTTGTCGGTGTAGTCGTTCTTGCCGAACCGCCGTAGTCGTTCTTGCCCTTCTCCGCTTGGGGCGGTTTGCCGAATGTGGTTGGGGCCACCACACTCGAAGCAAATCACGAGTCCTCCCCTCTTCTGTCCCTCCTCCTCTTGTAAGCATGGGAAAACTTCCGAGCTAGGAGGGCCACCGCTCATCCTCGAGCTGCTCTAACCGATCATCGATTCGTCACGAGAGCGCAAGGAGAAACCACACAATGATCGAGAAGAACCGAAAGCCAAACGGGATCGGTGACTAGGGCCATCGATCGTGACTTCGACTTTCGAGAGACAATGTCAATCTCGTGAGTTTTGAGACGCGAGTACAGCGCATCAAGAGTCAAAGTCGAGAGGTCCGTGGTGTCCTTGATGGTAGTCACCTTCATTTCCCAAACACGAAGGTCAAGTGCAGCAAGCATCTGTCGAGTGTTATCCGAGTCGGGGTATGTGAGACCGACCGCTCGGAGATTGCTCAGAATCTTGTGAAAACGCGCAAAGCACTCATCGAGGGACTCTCCAGCGAGCATTTCAACCTTGTTGTAATCTCGCTTGAACTGATCCTGTCGAACCGTCTTAATTTGGGTCGTGCCCTCATGGTATGCATTGAGAGTCGTCCAAATATCGAAGGCCGATGAAAGATGCGAAATGCGATCAAACTCGTTTCGGCTCAAACCTTGGATGATAATGTTCCTTGCCTTAGCATTCACCTCAACATCAGTCATGTTATTCACATTGATGTCTTCATCGGCAAGAACGACAAATTGAGTTTTAACCTTTCGCCAAACCGCATAGCCCTGAGCCTGAATGTAGGACTCCATCCGACTCTTCCAAAAAGGATAGTCGATCCCATCGAAGATCGGGGGCTTGGTGGAATACTTATCCGTTGCCATGGCTCACAGACCGGTTAAGGATCTATCAAGAAGAGCTAACCGGCTCTGATACCAATTGTAGGATCGAAAATGGCAACAGAGGGGGGGGGGTGAATGGTGCCTCTTTAAAAATTGCCCCCAAGCATTCCCATCATCTTCTTCTCCGATAGCTATAATAGCTATGAAGCAAGAAGACAAATGCCTCTTTAGGCGAAAAGAAATACTGAGAAGCTTCACTGCCAACTGTGAAGAACAGATACTCCAAATCAATTTTGTCGAGATATTGTGAGAACTAGACTTGACAAGAAAACTCACTGGAGACACACAAACAGAACAGAGGGACCAAATTGATTGACTGCACCTAAAAGAAAGAAGAAGATCAATTCACAAAGCTGAAGTCAGACTACAGTCAACCAACTGAAAACATACCTCATAAAAACTGACCAAAAGACATACAACTGAAGAACCTAAAATCTAACCGAGGCTTCACTGCAAAAAGGGGTTCAACAGAAGGAACAAGAAGAAATGCGAATGCTAGTCATCCTGCTATTAAACAGCCGGTCTGAGTGCTGTTAAATAGCCGGTCAGATTGCTGTTAAATGGCCAGTCAGACTGTTGTTTAATAGCTGGACGGACTGCTAAAAACTGCACTAAAGAAGGTGCCCAAAGTGCAGAAAATGGCTACCAAAATTAGCAAGATGCAAGGGCTGAAAACAGCAAGAAGAAGAGCAGTACTGCACTTAAAATGCTGCTGAAATTTCTGCACAACTGCATGCTGAAATTTCAGAGAAGAGGAGCTGCTGAAAATGAATTCTGAAAACTGCACTTAACTGAAAACTGAAACAGAGAGTTGCAGTACCAAAGCGAATGCCTGAGAAATTGAGGAGGAGTTCTTGCTGCAGATTTCAGGACAGATCAATTGAACTACAAACTAAATAGCATGCTACAGCTGAACAGCAGGGAAATGCTAACTGCACAAAGGAATCGGCTGCAATTAGACATTGTCAACACAGTGACTACTGAAGACAGCCAAGAGACAACGGAAATTCAGAGAGATTGATTGATCTTTTCTGATCAACTAATTGGAATTTTAATCCAAATAGCTGAGAGATCTCAGAAGCAAGAACAAACTAACCAAATCAAATCAGCTCAAGAAAATTCTAGAAAAGTATGAAGCTGAAAAGGAAGCAGAGGAGATAAGCAAGTAGAAAGATCTGAAATTCTTGAGGTCTTTCAACAGGGAACCTTTGCAAGGCCCAGGGAAATAACTCAGATCAAAGAACCACAAGCCTTATTCAATACAACTCAGTGAAACAGGGAGTCTCAGCCAAATTCCTCCTCATCTTGATTCATAACAATGCATGTTTACAATGGAGGAATGATTACATATTAGTTCTCCAACTATCCCATCTCACAAAAAGGCTACTGCTCACATTTCTTCTCTTTCTATCACACACACACACACTAACCACTCCCAGATTACTCCAAGTTCTACTTCTCCTTCTCACTTTCTAGCACATGCTCACAGGAGACAAGAAAAGGAGAACACACGCACTAGCTCTGGAAGAATGAGTAGCCACATGTCGATCTCACCTCTCCTATGTCATATAAAGAAATCCCAACTTGCTCTGACTACAAGCCCTAGTTTTTTTTTTTGAGAAACAAAGCAAAAAGGGAGATGCAAGGAATCCACATTAATTCTAAAAGCTATTTCCAGGAATGAACTAGCCACATGACCTGAGGGTTGCCTCCCACCAAGGAGCAAAAGGTCAGAAGCCAAATTCTCAGGAATTCAGCACAGGCCAAGAGCAACTAGAAAATCAAAGCTCACAGAATTGAATCAGAGACATGAAAGCTTTATAAATGAGGAATGATTACACAGAGGAGTCCCGATACGCCTGGACATTAAAACAAAATGAATGATTACACAAGAGTTCCATTCACCTCACTACATGGTTCATCTTCAGGAGAGAACACACACGCACTGGAACTCACACTAGCACATGCTCACTAGAGCCAAGAAGGAAGAACACCCGCACTGGAGTACTAGCTCAAGCACTATCACAAGAACACTATCCTCCAGCTCACACCAGAGACACACACCACACGTACAGACCAAGATAGATGAGCTACCTTCTCCTCTCCTGCACATAAGACCAAAGGGAGAAGCCACACCTTTTCTTGGAAATTCAAGAAGTGGCATACTCCTCACTTCCAACCCTCTCATCCATTTTTGGCAAAGGTCAAGCCACCAGAATTTTTGGAGGGAAATCACCTACTCCTGTCATTTGCTTGAGTCAAATTACCAAATTGCCCTCAAGCACTTTCCTGGAAGTTTCCGCATCCGATACCCTGACCGTCTGAACCTCAACTCCTCCCTGAGTCTAGTCCCGGTCCACTCGTATCGCCCGTCGTGTTCGTCATGGGTAGCTCCGGTTCCTCGTCTCCCGACTCGCAACCACCTCAGCAGTCTCGATCATCTTCGGCATCTTTGACCGTCTGGACCTCGACACCTCCTGTGCCTAGTCCCGGTCCACCTCGCCTCACCATGACCTAGCTCAGAGGTCCTGCATCCACACGCAAGCAAACCATCACATAGCACCGCACGAAACAATATATTCCACATTAGCACAGATAAAAGTACTCAACCCTAGAATACCCAAAACAAACTCTAACTCACTAAACCAACTGTTAATATCTCATCACAAACATGGGGATACTTCCACATGGTCTCTCAGAAGAAGTGGGGGAGATCTAAGAGGGACAGGAAATACTTCAAGTCTTTTTCATGTTACTCTGTTGTAATCATTCCCTTTAAACAATAGTTACACAGGACTTAGGCTATTATTCTCCCCGGAGAAGGCCTGAAATTGTATAAAAATTTCCGTATTCTCTGTGTACTCATGTCATGTCCTTTGAGATTAGCTTTTCTTCAAATCCAAACAAATCATACATAAGATCAATATTAAAACTTCGACACTGTAAAAAGACCATTTGCTGGAGCTAAAAAAAAGAGGCCATACGCATATTCAACAATGTGCTAGACTTGAATCAAGCTTAGCGAACTAATTAAGGGCCTGTTTGATGTGGCTGTGGTTTATGGTTTTTGACTGAAATTTTTGAATTTTAGTTGTTTGCGACAGAGATTACGGAGAGAGATACTTGCTTAGGATTTTAGATGGTACAGATGTTGAGCTTTTAACATGTACTATAATTAACTTGTAGACCCCGTCTTAAAAAAATACTTTGTTTTAAAGTTAATTACTATAGCAAAAACTAAAAGCCAATTTAAGAAACTAAAAACAACAGACCGGCCACATAACTATAGCTGGATAAAAATCCGGACATACGCGCTTTGCATTTTGTAAGCAAGCCAAATGTTATCACCACAAAAAAAAAAAAAACCATGCGGATTCTTTCCTGTTGGTGACGCAGTCACGCAATCTCCGGAGCTATAAAGTGAGAATTGTAGCTTTCTTCTTTCCGTATGCTGTCTCAAAAGGTAGAGGAGAAACGAAGACCTTCATCTTAGTGCTTGACTGACTTGCAAGCTCGAGCTTCCTTTTGCGAAGTGTGTCAAAAATAGTAGCTTTCGAACAAGTTTTCTGCGTACGCTAAGAGTGCATATGCCTGCGCGTGAGTCAACTGATCTTATAAATGGAGTGGAAAGTAGAATTGTTAATATAAATAGATACTGTAGCACTTTTTCTAAATCAATGACATCTATTTTTACAAATCAAACTCTCTCATTGGATTTACCGAGCTCAGCAGATGTCCGTACTATTGAGCTATAGTAGCTATAGCTAGGCAAGTATCTGCCGAGCACCTCATCATTAGCTCAAATTAAATCCCATGATTAGTATTAATTAAATACGATTAATACTAATCAAATGTAATTAGAACTAATTAAGTGCACACACTAATCTAGTTGGTGACCTGTCGAGCTAGGAGAGCTCGGTAGGTCCAAGAGAAGAGATAGATTTAGAAAATAAAATGTTCGGAGACTAATTTTGAAAAAATTTCTGCAGTATGTATGTTGCATCACGAGTATATATGTTGGACCACAAACGGAGTGTCAATTAGAGCCTTGAGGGCAACTGCTCTGCAGGAGTGCAAGGCAGGCAGCAGCAGCCTGAGCAGAGTCCAACGAAGGCAATTGGAATACTTGTGGGCAAATGGATCAGCAAGGTGCCAAGAAAAGTTATCGTTGGGTCGATCAGCTCGATTTTGTCTTCTAAATAGATTCGGAAATATTGTTGACTAATCACACTTTGATGTTGGCTGATCGATTCCAGACCACGCTCTAGACATCGCTTCCTTGGGCCAACAATTGATGGAAGAACTAGCCACCGTGAACTCCTCCACGGTCATGCTCGGCGACGGCTCTCCTCCGTGCACCATCATCGCCAAGGTCGATGACCTCACACGCAACGTCGATCCAGAAGAGTACGACCCGCACTACGTCTCCGTCGGGCCATACCACCGGATCAGCAACCCGCACCTCGCGAGGGATGCCGACAAGATAAGAAGCCTCGGCGCCGTCCTCTCGGCCGGCGAGTCCCGATGTGACGGTGGAGGTCTTCCTCAACGGTGGGCGCCTCGAGGGCGCGCCGGAGATGCTACGCCCACATGTTTGACTTGTCGAGCAAAGATTTCGTCGCGCATGCTTCTGCTGGGCGGCTGCTACATACTCTTCCGTTCGGCGACGTCCACGGACCCCGCATAAATGGTGCGGCGACGGCTAATGCCCACGTGCAGCAGGGAGGCTGCCGCATCGTGCCGTCGGTGTCAGCGGCAGGCGGTGGCGACAAACAGGAAGCCATCGCGGTGGTGCGCGACGTGTTCTACCTTGCGGAGAACCAGATACCGTTCTTCATCGTCGAGAAGATCCACCAGCTGACCATTTTGGATGGTAACGTTCATGCGGTTGACGGCATCGCGAGGTATGTCCAGGATCTCTTGCGCAAGGGACAGTACTCAGTGGCAACCCCGGTCATGGAGGCAATGCCGCGGCCAGGCAATCTTCTGCACCTGTTGCATATGCACTTAAAGCCAACTGAACCCTTATCGGCGATGGAAGGTAGTGGCACCGCTGGCAAGCCGGTGGGTCGGTGGCGCACGGCGACGGAGTACTACTTCTCGGGTGTGAAGTTCAAGAGTCGGTCCATCAGCACCAAGGGTGCTGTGCGCAACATCCTGGATGTGAAGCTGTCCAGTGGCGGCAGCACACTGGAGGTCCCCCGCTAAAACATCGACAGCGCAACGTGGCGACTGCTGCGCAACCTGATGGCACTGGAACAGCGCAACCCAGAGAAGGCCGGGAGCCACATCACGGCGTACTGCGTCTTCATGTCGCAGGTCGCATGCACGGCGAGGGATGTGGAGCTGCTATCGAGGAGAGGGGTCATCGTGCACGGCCTCGGCAACGACGGCGAGGTCGCCGGCTGGTTCGCCGACCTCTGCAAGGGGGTCGTGTTTGACGCGGACGACCCTTGCTGCAACTACCTGAGGGTGACGTGCCAGGTGTTGGAGAAGCGGTTTCAAAACCGCCTGCGGCGGTGGATGGTGTGGCTGAGGCGGCAGTACTTTAGCAACCCGTGGCTCGCGATTGGGCTCGTGGTGGCTGCCATCGGACTAGCGTGCTCTGTCGTGCAAGCAGTTTACGCCTACTAGCGTGCTCTGTCGTGCGAACTAGAAACTGAACATGTTTGTGCCTACATGCAGTCAATATTGGAGTACACGATTGAACGTCTAGTGAATATGTTCTCCTTAGAAAAAAAAGAGAAGTTAACATTATTGTATAGAAATGCATTTTATGTTTGTAATGATCTTCTGAACTTTTCACGAGTTCTATTGCGGAGATTGCTAAATGGTACTCAAGTACTTGTCACCATGAGAGTGCTCGAATTTTGCTCCCTCCGATGTTCATGATATGGCTCCAACAGCCGGCGGCGAGGCTCCGATTGTGCTCCGACAATGTTAAAGTTAGGGTTGCCTTCATCACAGCCTGGGCTATAGATTTAGAGTTGGACAGTGATGAACCGATGGTGAGCAGTAGTGGCAGCGGTGTGGTGAGGCTGTGGCTCTAAGACATTAGTTTTTATTTGTTTACTGGAACACATTAAAATTTTGTGCCTCTTTGCTGTTGGACACTCTACCAATTAAAACAATATATTTGGCTGATTACAGGAGAGAAATAATCTAAAATGATGTACTTGCCCTTCTCCTCTTTTCTTAGTATTTCTTCTCTCTCCCCTCATCCTCCTCTCTGTCCCCACTGCCCTGACGTTGGCGCCGCACACGCCTGTCGTGGCTCAGTCTCCCTCGCACGACTCTGCACCATGTCAGAGTTGCTACTACTTGGTCGTTTGCTCTGGCCACCACCACCAGCGGAACGTGCAGCTTTATCAAATTCTTTGGTGGACTCAACTATCTTGGAGCTGCAACCAGATGACCCCATCACCCCAAGTAGACAAATTCAACACAGACACACAGACAGATAGTACACCAATCCAAATCACGTTGAGTCTTTTTTTAAGAAAAAGATAGAAATCCTCTGGCAACTAAAAAGCTAGAGTCCAAGAAGAAAGATACAAATGCAATCACATCAAAGGAGGTGTTGCTGTCACAACTGGGAAGCAGAGGCAGATTACATCAAGAACTCTTGAGGCCAAATTTGGTGGGAGAATAGGGCCAGATTCCCCACCAAGAACCCACTTTTATTCCCCATTTTGGTTCAATTCTCTTGAAAGATGAAACACAGGCAACAACCAAACATATAGAAATGATATCGCGAACGGAGGAAGTTAAATCTATGAAAAATGTAAAAAAAAGAGAAGAAAAAAACCCAAACTTTTGTGTTCCAAGAGCACAGCATGTTAGTTCCCAGATCCGACGCCGATCAAGCTCCTGCGAGGCCACATTCTGCAGGTAGCTCCATGAACTCCACAACAGGGGCAAATTCGCGAGTAACACTATAATGGACCATAGGTGTTGCCAAAAAAACCAGATTTGGGATTAGAAAAGTTAGCTAACCAGGAGAGAGGAAGGGGGGCGCCTATAAATGGTTGTGTGACAGTGGGCTTCACAAATGATAGGGGGCAAAATAGAATTTTTCACCTTTTCTCTCCTTCTTGGGCAGATATTATATTTTAATGGCCCAATTTGAGATCATGTGTCGGACCCCCGGTTTGACGACCCGAAATCCTCTATGATTCCATCGTTCTATTCACTAGATCAGTATATAGTGCTCGTAGGTACATTGCTGGATCATCCATACACGACAAATATCATACCATACAATACCATAGTTTAAATAGACCGCATCAGCTCAAGTTTACAATAGGGCCACCAGGCCAAATGTTTACATTACATAAAGAGCAGAAGCAGAAGTGGAGACGAACATGATAGGGCACAACCCGCCATAGGCAAGCGATTGAGACAACTTAGGTGCCACTAATAATAGCCATGGCTCTGACTAATATTGGTACCATCCAAATATTAGCTAGTCGACTAGACTAAGAAGAGAGGCGAGACTACAAAGAGCTACTCTAGTTTCCACCATCTTCATCGCTTTCATCATCCTGGTCCTCATAGTAGACATAGTGGCCTTAGTTCACATACTCTGAAGGGAGATTGAGAGCGAGGGTGAGCAAAATTAACCATGCTCCGTGAGCCAACACATATAATGCATGTAATAATAGATGCAAGGCTTAACAATGATAGCTCGAGTTCTTTTATTTGCATAAAGCAATATTTGCAATAACCATAATTAAAATTCTTAGGACTTAGCATTTTAACAACTATGCTTTAAGGAGATTGAAATTGTGCAATATGTATAGCGGTGTATGTTCCATCCTCCGATTACATGGTTTTATCCACCTATGCAAGATTTTGATCATTTGGTTACGTCCACCTCATTAATAGTGCTGGAGTATATCTCTCTAGGAAAATTCTAAAGTCTAGTTTACATCCGCCAGACAGCTTTCTTCCCACCCACAAAGGTTTTGAAATAGAACTAACTTGAGTAAGATTCCATGTCCACCCTTGACTGTGGGCACGGCTGTTCGAACAATATATACTCTGCGGAGAATGTATATTTTTTACCCACAAGAGACAACCAACCCGATGGCCTATACGCTTCCTTGGTTACGTAGATCGAGAGATTGTGTAACAGTCCAGCTATTTATTTAAAAAAACATTTAATTTAATTCAAAATAAAATATTTACTTTTGGATGTTTAAGTTTATTTGCTTGATTTTCTGCATTTAAAAAGGGTTTTACGTGAGGAAAGTAATTTAAGTAAATAAAAAAAATAAAAATAAAAATTTAAAATAAATAATAATTAACTTAGTTTAAAATAAAAATCAAAGTTATTTGGTCGCTTGAATTTTTAAAATTTTAGTTAACCTGATTTTCTGATTTAAAGAAAAGAACCTTTTTGTTAAATAAAAAAATATTTTATAAAGAAAAATATAAAAATTTGAGTTAGAATTTTTTTTATAAGTTCAAAATAGCTTTAGAAACTTTCATGAATTTGTTTGAGATTTTTAAGCTTTATTTGTTATTTATTGTATTATTTTAATGCTAGAAAAGAAAAATATTTTTAAAAATTAAAATAAACGTCAAAAAATTCCAAAATTATTTTTTTAAATATTTTCAGGTTCCAAGGATCTTTAGAAAATTTTCTTCAAATTTTTTTAAATGTTCTTTTTCTTTTTCTCTGTTTTCTCTCTCCTCCTTTTCCTTTCTTCTCCAAAGTCCAAAACGTGTCGTGCAGCTCCAGAACGCCATGAATGGCTGTTTTGAAGCTCTTCTTCAAACTCCAATAACTCGTGATTTACTCAACGGTTTTTAGTGAAATAAATTGAATTCAACTCCCCTCATCAAGCTCTTCCATTTCCCTACCGTTTCCCCTCTCATTGATGCCTATTTTCGCGGGATTTAACCCATGCCATTCAAGGACATGGTGCTTTGATCTCCGTCCTTGGACCTCCTCAACCCCTATAAAAGGGAGCCCTGTGAGCCTCTCCTCATCCTCACTCAACCCCGAAAATCTCAAGTCCCCTCTCCCATTCATCTGGCCACAATTGAAGTTTTATTTTTGTGTACCAAGCGTTGTTCTTTGGCCTTTTGTGCCTCGTCCGGTCGCCGCCGCGTTTGACCATACCGTTGGCTTCGCCTCGTCGCGTTCTACGCGATGCTCACCTCGCCTTCGCCGGAACTTCGCTAGAGCATCGTCGGCACCGTGGGCCAGATCGGGTCGCCGTTCGTTGCGTCGCCACTGGACGACCGTGCATGCCCGACCAAAACCAAGGTGAGCATCACGATCCCCACGCTCTACTCTTCGTTTCGCCGCAAGTCTCGCTTGTTAACTCCTCTCCGTTTGCCCGGAACGCCGATGTCAGTCTGTTGGCTACATAAAGTCTTGTCCACCACGTTTCGCTAGTTCGTTGGCCGAGCCGTCTGCGGTGTTGAGTTCGTCTCGACGCGTTCTACGCCGTGCTCCCCTCCATTTGTCCAAAAACCTTTACTAAATTTTCGCGCCCGACACCTCGCCATGGCCGTAAATGGCACTTCGTGTCCCCGTCTGTCCGGGAATGTTTTCAATAATCCATTCACGTCAAAATGTGCTACTTTTTAGACGGTTTTGGATTCGCCTCACCGAGCACAAAGATATTAAGTTTTTCGTATTTCGGTACCGTCGTCGTTCAAACGACGATTGCTTCGCCTCCGGTGAGTTTACGGCTTAGCCGATATTTTTTCTAGACTCGCCTCGCCGCATTCTAGGCCGTGCTCACCTTCCTTCTCCATGTACCATTCCCAAAAATTATTTTTCTCTCCACACCCTATGTCGTTGTCGCCGTACACGTCGTCACCGTGCTCCATTTGATATGCTGTCACTTCCTACATGTGTCTCGGGTCATTAGCAACCCATTGGCTTCACCTCTCGTGCCTTTTCTCGCCAACGACACGGGCAAAAATAATGAAAAGGGCTGTTGTCCATTACTGTTCACGGAGGAATATTCCTGATTTTTCTTTTTTCAACATTTTCTGATCCGACAATCTTCCAATCGCTCGTTCTCCTCCGTCCGAACTCCAAATCAGGTGATTCAAGTTTCTAAATTTATCTAAATTCATAATCTATTTTTAAGTATATATATTTTATAATTTTTGGATTTTCTCGACCGCCCTTGGTTGAGTCTCCTCACCGCCGGAACACCGTCGATACCGCCGCCCGAGTTGCGCAACCGCTTCACCTTGCTGCCAACTACCTTCTAGCCACTTGTGGTAATGCACAAGAACACCAATGCACTTCTCGCAATCCCCTCTCTCTTTTACGCCCCTCACCAACCCCCGTCGTGCCCCGCACCGCTAGCGAGCCCACGGGTTTCGTGCGCCACACTGCCATCCATGAACTCGGCTCTACTGTTCCCCCTCACCCAATTGCCCGGTTTCACTCGTAAACCTGTCACATTGAGCGACTTCTACCTTCTTCGTCTGAGGAGCTCCGACGAGGAGTTGCCGGTGCCTCGGACCTCCTTGCGCCTCACCGATGCCACCGATAATTGTACCCACCTCCGCTACACCCTCGCCGCTAGCCAACTCTGTGCAGCTTGAACCTTGCACCCAGGGTAAAACTGGACTCACACTCTTATCTCTCTTTTGTACATCTTCCTGATCTTCGCTGCCGTTGGATCGCTCGGATCTTGTCACGTGAAGCCGTCCGACTTCTCCCAACTATCCGATTCTAAGATTCCGCTATCCGGAGGCTCTTTAGACTCCGTCATTCGGAGGCTCATAAGACTCCGATGTCCGGAGGCTCTTAAGACTCCGACGTCCAGAGGTTCTTTAGACTCTGACCGTTCGGAGGTTCCTTAGACACCGATGGTTCGGAGATTTTCTTAGACTCCGATTGCTCGGAGCCTTCAACTTCGACTTCGATCTTCACCCCAGAGACTTTGACCTTCGAAGACTCCGATTTTGACTTTGACCTTTGGAGACTTCGACTCCAGCCTTCGACCTTCGACCTCGAAGACTTATACTTCGGTCTTCAATCTCAGAACCTTCGACTTCGACCTCTGTCTTTGAACCGACCATGGTTGTTTGACCGTTTTAGCCTCCGCACCCTCCGATCTCTCTGAACCTTCCGATCTCTCCAACTGCTCGACTCCGAATACCATTTGTTCTCAACTGCTATAGTGTTCTTCGACCACTGTATAGTTTCGACTGGGTCTACAACTGAATCTTCGACTTCACCTTTACCCATATTTGGAGTCTCTATCTTTGACTTTGACCTTCGTAACTTCAATCGTTGATTCGATAATGGTTTCGACCACCCAAAAATATTGTAGCTTTTGGCCACTTCTCCTTCACAAAAGAGTTCCAAGAATTCCTTTTATTCATTTCTTTGGAATTCAAACTTCCAGAAGTCGTCGTCCTTCGCCCTAACTCCATTTGACCAATTCAAATTCCTAAATTCATATTCTATCTCCCAGCATTTATTTTATAATCTTTGGATTTTATTTGGGTTTTATTTGAGTTTAGTTATTCTGGTTTTCCGCGTGTAGACTACGACTATTCCGGAGAGTTCGACTTCGATGATTCGCAGCACCAAGACTTCAAACACGGCAAGTTACACCTTTGATCATGTTGCTCCCAGTAATTTAAAATATTTATATTATTTTTAAATTATTATGCATGCATACTTTTATTCAAATCTAGTTTAAATTTGATTTAAATTCTAGTTATACCCAAATCCTTTGTGTATGACCAGATTTGATATTAAACTTCCTTATGCTTTGTCACCTTACATGAAAACCTAGTTAGTACAATAGTATTGACTAGAAATTTTATAGAATTGCTTAGCCATGCTTAGAATGATTTAAGTGGGAATATATATTTCACTGGAAAATGATGAGTTTTAAAATCTATTCTTGACTTCGGTGAGTCAAGAATGAATATGAATGTTTCAAAGAAAAATATAAAATCTTGGTTTGGACCTAGGCTAATGGTTAGGTAGTGGGTGCTGGCATGCATTGTTGTTCGGTGACACAATGTTGATTGTCAGGCATAAGGGGTATGTGGTTTGAGCCTAAGTCAAGTTAAGGACCGGTCTGTGAGCTACTGTTGCAAAGCCATATCGTACTACCACAAAACTGGTATGGGACAGTCCTGACTGACTAATTTGTGAGGTCCCAACTTTGGTCTCGTTATAGGTTGAATGTGAGTATGGCGTAGGCCATGAGAAGTCTCACACGGCACAAGAGGGGGCTCCAACTTGTGGATTCAAGTTGTGGTGAAACCTTAGTGGCGGCGTGACCAGGTTGAAGACTTAGCATTGTAAAGGCCTTGTTATGATTTTCTCAGTCGCACGCCTACGGAAGCGTGTAGTGGCCGACAATATGAGATAATCATATCTTGTGGGTAAAGCTGTACAACCTCTGCAGAGTGTATAATCTATCCTGGATAGCCGTGCCCACGGTCATGGGCAAGACGAGTAAAGTTTTTCATTGATTAGACTTTGGTTTTTAAAATGATTTCTGGAAAGGCCTATGGATGGATGGAATCCATGTGATATTAAAAATCATTTGGATGGATGAAATCCGTATGGGATCTTTTGGAAAAGATGGTCTGGGTGGGATGCCCGTGGTTAGCTTAGTGTAGGTCGGAGCCTACACTAACGATAATACTTTGGTTAAAATATTGTTTCATATGATGTATTAAAAATTCAGCTTTTGCACTTATGCTATTGTATTTAAATTCAGTACTGTTTTTCGCACAAATAACCTTATTAAGCCTTCCTTTGTTATCCCTATGCATGCATTCACTCTGTTAAAATTCCTAGTGTAACTTGCGTAAGTACTTTATGTGCTTACCTTGGGAGTACTTTATGTGCTCACTTTGCTAAAATCTGTTGCCAGATGATGACGTCAACAACTTCGGTGAGGATGGTGACGACTAGGCGCGTCTTCTGAGTCATTCGCTGTGGGCGAGCGGGATGGGCTCTTTGCTTTATTGGTTTTCTTTCGCTGCTTATATTTAATTTTGGTTTATGAACCATTGATGTAAACTTTGGCCATCAAGCCCATATTTAGTTAATGAATAAATGTCATTGTGCATGATATGAATCTTTGTTATCCACTGTGTGCACTAGCTTAATCCTGGACTAGTGCGATTTACACAGAGGATCCAGGAGTCGTTGCTCCGGGGTCCGATTATAGATGGTATCAGAGTTATAATAACCCTAAGACGTGACCGTAGGTAGAATAGAATGGTTTGACCTTAAAGACTTATCTTAAATAATAAAATATTTTCAAGAAGCTTTGCTTATCCTTACCTCTCAATCTATGCTTTCTCTTATCTCTCAAACCTCTCTCATCTTTGTGTCATTACATAAAAACTTATTTCTATCTCTCATCTTGTTCAAACCATTATAGATGGATGTTTATCAAGATGCACTGAATGATGGATGGAGTGTAGGCCTTCATCGACTACTCCGTCATTTGAGATTCCAACGTCGAGCTTTCTACATACACCGAATAGATAGCCATGGAAATCAGATGATGGGACACCGCTTTGCTGTACTCATCACCAAGCAAACTGGACAAGGAAGTCTTCGCTAGCGCTTTAAAGGAAGCAGTTACTCGTTTGAGAGAGCCAAGCAAGAAGCCGCTCGTAAAGAGTTCTTCGCCTCTGCCATCATTTCAATCTTCGCATCGAAGGGACACGCTTTGTACCCAGAGAGCCATGAAGAGTCACACCATGGCAACCTTTGCCCCTTTAGGATAAGTTGTTAGGTAGCTATTAGACGATGTTACGAGCTATCAAGTTTTCTCTTTTGTCGATAGCCATAATTGTTATTTAATATTATCTTAATAAAGGTTTTTGCTAGTCGGTATTTTGTGGGAATGTGCAAAACAACCTATTTCTTTGCTAGCCCGTGCGAATTTCGAGGACGAGATTCTCTTTAAGGGGGGTAGTTTGTAACAGCCCAGCTGTTTATTTCAAAAAAAATATTTAATTTAATTTAAAATAAAATATTTACTTTTGGTTGTTTAAGTTTATTTGCCTGATTTTCTGCATTTAAAAAGGTTTTTACGTGAGAAAAGTAATTTAAGTAAATAAAAAAATAAAAATTTAAAATAAATAATAATTAACTTAGTTTAAAATAAAAATCAAAGTTATTTGGTCGCTTGAATTTTTAAAATTTTAGTTAACCTGATTTTCTGATTTAAAGAAATGAATCTTTGTTATCCACTGTGTGCACTAGCTTGATCTTGGACTAGTGCGATTTACACAGAGGATCCAGGAGTCGTTTCTCCGGGGTCCGACAGATTGTCACGAGACCTTTACAATTACCTTGCCTCAATACCATTTCACTCTTATAGGGAACCACCTGAGGTAGCCCCCATAAGTTAGTGTGGGAAGTCATACTCTAACATCATAGTGGAACGGGACCATAGATTTCCCCACCACTAGAGAAATGGGTACACATCACCTTCAGATGGTATCCCATTCATGCTAGACTTTTTGGTCCGCACATACACAACTTCACTCCCCCACCTGTAGAATGACCCTGAGGCACGGTAAATTATTCAGCTAAGCTTATAGTTTGCCAGCTTATGGTAGTACTATTTTACATGAGGAGGTTACCACAGGATTAAATTCTTAATTTGTCTAGACGATTCATATTACAAACCACAAATTCCTGTGCTACATTTACACCAACCTATCTTACCATCCATCCAGATAGGTGATGAGGCGACGGGGTCCCGATCTTCCGATAGGATGATAACTTCGATTTGGAGAATAATGACTTTGACGATACGGCTACTAACTGGTCACGACCAAAACGCTAAACAATCGCTAAATCACACTCCAAGTCGTTATCAACCGTGCCAAGAACGCGGTTGACCAGACCACGAAGGTCTATTCCTACATGCAACTAAAGAACACGCAAGAACAAGATAACAAGCAATCTCAAATTGCAAATATGATTAAAATACTCAATATGGTGGGATTCCGAATAAGAATCTTGACTGGGTGGTCTAGTCGACATACGCAGAAGATATAAGTTACAACACATGCAAATTAAACATAAACGAAATTCAAAAAAACTAGAGGGGTGCGGCCTCCTTAAATAGGGGAGTGGAAGCCACACAAAACTAAGAAACAAATGGTTCATATACAATCTCACCTGATAATTACAAGCTTTGTAGTGTTGATGCAATCCTCCTTGTATAGCTGCGTAAATATACATTTTCATTATTAGGTAGCATCATATAGTTCATATGATATAAAGGCACTTCCAAAAACAAGCTCACCTGATAATTTAAGTGATGCGTAGGAACTCTTGTAATTAGAACAATAAGCATTGCTAATATGGTTGTATCCACCGGGCCAAGTCCTCATCATCCTCCCCTTCTTGAAAACAAAGCCGTCCTCAGCTTTTGATACGCTGAAAATAGGGTAACAAAGAAGCCAAGGCGTATGCATGGTATATGTATATGTCATCCGTTTTAATAATTCTTTGTTCTTGCAAAATTAATGTTATAAAACAGCAGCGATTATAAAAGCTCATGGTATTAGTAACCCGAGAGTTAATGGACAAATCAAAATTTCTCACATAGTAATTATTGCAACTTGTTTTGCAAATATAAGTGATGCATTTATGCAATTCAAATCTCTGAGGTTCTGAACTTGCATCGGTAGCACATATGGGCAAAGCTATAACTTTTGGAATCAAACAAAGTTCATCCAAATAATCAGATTTCAATCGAACAATAGCACATTCATCTAGCAAGGGTGAAAAGATTTGTAAGTTTTTCCATCCATCAACTTCATTATTCAGATTGTAAATGCTAGATGGTTCAATAAGAGATGAACACATAAGATTTGAATTGCCACTAATTTTTTTTTCTCATAATGAACAAGATTTAGCACACCAGAATTGTTATTCAAAATAACAAACTTCAATTCATTCATGTGATCACAAGTTATGCATATTCGATATACATGAAATTGATTGTCTACACTGTAATCTCCAATTAAATTGAGCTTATATGTATAGGCATGAGTACTTGCTAATAATTTTAAACATGAAATTTCAGCAAAATTCTTAATCACACTAGATAACTCTCTAAGATTATCGACAATGACATAGTATAAAGAATCTTTAAGAAATATTCTAGTAAGAACTTCCCTATAAGTAATCAATTCCACATTATGTAAATTGAGAAAAGAAATTTCAGGACATGGAATTTTTAATTGAACACATGAATTTTCATAATTACTCACCTATTCATATTCAAATTCAGCACCATAGTTATTACCTTTATCGATATCCTCAGTTGATGTAAGTGTTATAGGTATCAAATCTTTATGATGAAGCAAGGAGACAGCAAGTACTTCATTTTCAACTGTGATTATCTCCTCATCTTTCGTTTTTAGTAGTGTCCGTTGTTGAACATTCAACTCCTTGTCTTCAATGTGAACTCTCTTCTCTTCAACATAGTTCTCAACTTTCTGCAAGTTGTTAGTAATAGAAAAAGGCACAAATAAAGGTTTGTTCTCATGTTTCTTGTCATTAAGCATTCTCAATTTCTCCTTAATCTGACTTTTAACCTTACAAGCAAGTATAAACAAATGAGTGAGAGAATTATATTCTTTGTGAATAAGAATGTCCTGAATTTCTTTATTAAGCCCACTCAAAAATCTTTTCTCTGTAGCTTCAGCATGTTTCTGTAAACCACAACCCAACAAACGATTCTTTCATTCATGATAGTATTCCCTTATAGTTCTACTTCGTTGCTTTAAATGTTGCAACCTAGCTAGAAAATAATCAGCATGATATTTAGGAATAAAATCATCTCGCAATAGCTTTTTCAATGCATTCCAAGTTCGTGGCACTTTCCTATGTCTACCAAGATACTTCCACCAAAATATTGCATCATCAATAAAAACACTAGTGGTAGCTCTAATCTTTTGCCTATCAGACCAATCATAATATTTAAATTCTTTGTCTAATGCTATCTCCCAGTCAATATAGGCATCAGGATCAAATTTACCAGCAAATGATGGAAAAGCATACTTGACATTAGTTACTGCATCATCATCACGTATCACTCTTTGTAACCTACACATACCTCGTTGATTTTGCGGGAGTCGATGACGATCAGAGTAATCAACTTTAGTGTGGTTGATGTAGTTGTTCTCTTCGATATTATCATGCTCGTTCGACAAAGAGTTTGGAGGAAATAGTGCACGTCGAGTAGTTGGGGTGAACATTTATCCAGGATCTCAACTTTGTTGTTGATGGTGGTGATGGTTTTATTTAGCCGATCCAACACGTTGTTGGTTTCACCAAAATTCCTATTATGTGATTTTGAACCTGTCATGGTTAGTAGAAAACAAAAAAATACACAATAATTATGTAAGTCCCTATAAACTACTAGGAGGTGGAGCTTGATATGTCACATATCTCTCAAACTCATACCAAACTCTTACAAGTTCTTACCAATGCAAAACAGGTGGTATAATCGGTGGCTGGTTTGTGATAACTTGACTCAAGTGATGAGTATAGCAATTGCAAGGGTCGGTTCAATGTTATCTGGTTGGTTAGTAAAAGGTATAGCTTGGAAGGCTAGATATGTTGTAATGGAGAATGATCAGTTAATTTCAAAAATTGCATAGAATTGAATTCTAGTTCGTATCTAGCACTTAGCCTATATTGTTGATCAAATAAGGATAGGAGAAGGCCAAAACAAGTGTGTAACAATGTATAGGAGTGATGAACATAAGATAATTCAATAGAATGCAATCTGGAACTGAAAAGCACAAAGATTGACCCAAATCTGAGAATGGCAGATTTCTCTCCACTGGACAAGACATCGGTATTTTGGCCGTAACTTTTTATTCGTTGCCACTTTTTCAATAATTATTTTTTTACCTATTTATTCACGGCTTTTTCTATAATTTTTCTTTTGGGGACAACTTCTAGAAACTGATAAAAAAAATCGCCCAAAAATCACAAGTGCAGACTATTGCAGATTCAATCTAGAAATTTGGGTCAACTTGCACTGCAGATATCTTTTAACTGCCTTTATGGAATGAAGCAAAATTTTAGGGGAGGTTAGATAAGGAAGTTATGGATCTAATGATGGTGGGTTCACTCAAGAAAGATATCGGAAACAAAAGTTGTGGTGTTTTTGGTGGACGTGGCAGGAAAGCCACTGATCTCGTCGAAATTTCAAATTATTGTGTGGGGTGTTCTTGATGGATTTTGATGTGGGGGTTTTTTTGTTTGGATTTTTATAGGAACAAGAATGTGACCAGCAACTAGACAATGCTAAGATGGACAAAAACTCAATTTAGCAAGTCAAAACTAACAAATCGAAAAGCACAATGGGGTTTGGATTGCTGAAATAAACTCTTTTTGTAGGGCAATTTTTTTGGACTATAGGAAATAAAAAATCAATCTACTAACTAGGGGTACAAGAAATTCTACTGGTCAACTAAAGCTCTGATACCACTTGATGAGGGAGTGGGGTCCCGATCTTCCGATAGGATGATAACTTCGATTTGGAGGAGAATGACTTTGACGATGCGGCTACTAACTGGTCACGACCAGAACGCCAAGCAATCGCTAAACCACACTCCCAGTCGTTGTCAACCGTGTCAAGAACGCGGTTGACCTGACCACAATGGTCTATTCCTGAAATACTCAATATGATGGGATTCCGAATAAGGATCTCAACTGAGTGGTCTCGTTGACACACACAGAAGATATAAGTTGCAATACAGACAAACTAAACGTAAACAAAATACAAGAAAACTAGAGGGGTGCAGCCTCCTTAAATAAGGGAGTGGAAGCCACACAAAACTAAAAAATAAAGGGGTGTACTATTTTACTGTTCACGTGAACAGTATTTCGGCCATGAATAGTAGGGGTAGCACCTTCCTCTTAGGCCCATGCATTACAATGCCCGATTTGGCCCAAATAGGTGGTATATCAATTTGTTTTGATAATTGCGGAGTGTACTAAAGGAGTTTGTAGGCAAGGCTAGATCCGTTGGGAAGAGGATGAGAAAAGCTTTCCATCAAGTACTTATGGACCTCAAACGGACTCCGTATGTGAAAGTTATGCTCGTTTGAAGTTGGATCTGTCAAGCTGAATCTGAATTGATCTGGATGCCGAATTGGATTCCAAAATGTGTTCCACTTGAATTCTTGTTTTAATTGGTCCAAAAGTGACGTGGTGACCATAAGGAAGAGTTGGGGGAGACGTCGACATAGTCTTGATATATTGGTTGGCTTCCCATTTGGTAGACCCCAATTACGAGCTCGTAGTGTTGATGCAATCCTCCTTGTATAGCTATGTAAATATGCATTTTAATCATTAGGTAGCATCATATAGTTCATATGATATAAAGACACTTCAAAAAATAAGCTCACCTGATAATTTAAGTGATGCGTAGGAACTCTTATAATTAGAACAACAAGCATTGCTAATATAGTTGTATCCACCGGGTCCATGTCCTCATCAATAGGTATAGCAAGTTTTTAGGGTTTTGAGAAGCATAAACAAAGTTATCGAAAATTACTAGTCACTTACATCCTGTGACTGTCCCAAAAATAGTTTCATGTTTAAGGATTGATGATCAGGGCAAGCTAGTGCCCTAGACTTTATACAAGACCTTTGCACAACATTTACTTTGACTTATAGCTATCAAGATTAATACTATTACCTAGGGTGACAAGGTTCATGGATATTCAAGTGTCAAGGATGGGGTATTATATTACTAGATCAATAAGCGGGTGTTTAGCTACCTTACGAGCAGCATACGTTTGCATACAAAGTAAAGTATGCAGTTTTGATAATTTAAACAAACATAATTTCATACGAAATATAGGCTCAAAATGATCAAAATGTTGACTCACCTGGATAAAAAGCTTAGGGGTCTTAGGGGTATTGTGCTACTTCAATCGGGGGCTTGTTCACACCTTCGAACTCAACTCAGGAGAACAAACAGGAAAATAAACCGCAAGTGAGCAAACACAAATAAATACCAAATAAAATTTAACTAAACTCCAAATTAAACAAAACTAGTACAAATAGATAGATCTTGATTTTAGAACAATTTAGAAATAAGTTTCATTAATTTTGGAGCTACGACAAAAGAGAACGAGCTCATCAAAGTTTTAATCTCAGGGAAATTCCCCAAAATAAAAGGGGGGAGAGAGGAATGTCTCTTTGACAGGTGGGGCCCGTGGTTTTTAAATAATTTTTAATTTATCAATTGTTTTCAATCCTCAGAGAATGACATGTGGGCCCATGGTTTAAACAAAAGAATTTAAAAGGATTTAAATAGGAGTGGGAACCGCATGTAAGCCTAACATTACATTTGAACTGGTTTAAACTGGAGATAATTGGTCATGGGGTCCATTGTCAATGTCCAAGGATAGCCAATTAAATAGTCATTAGCTTAATTAACTAAGCATAGTGACTTGAATATGGTGCTATAGGGATATGCTACAGTGCAACTTCCCTGCCCGTGGCGAGGGCGACCATGGCGGCTCGGTAGCATGCGTGAAATGAACTCCTTGGCCTTGCGCAATCCCCGGGGTAAAGCGTCGTGGCCTAATTTGGCCCAACGGCGACAGGACAGCGAACTAGGCAGTGGCCAAAACAGGGGACGGTGCATTTTGGTGACACGAGGCATTAGAGTTCGAATGACTAGCATGGGAGCATCTACGGATGATTACAAACTCACCCGAGGTGTCAGCGGTGGTCGGGGTGGAGATGAAGGGTCTTGCGATGGAGAGCCTGTGCGACAACGAGGTGGCTTCAGTGCGAGCTCACCGGAGAGGAGGGAGAAGTTGAGCGGTGGTTGGGTCAACCTCAGGGGGTCTGGAGAAGCTCTGGGTGCCAAGAATTGGAATGGACCTCGATGGTTCATTAGGGCAATTAGATGGGGAAGAACACAGCTGCCGGTAGTCTATAGTGGGAGAGGGGACAATTAGATGAGGAAGGAGGGAGAGGGAGTAATGGTGAACTCAGGGGAAGGTAGAGGATATCCCAGGGTCCACCGAGGGAGGCTAGCAAAAGAGACGATCAGAGACAGTGCACATAGTAGGGGCGGTAGTGAGATTGGAGAGACGAGGGAGATGGCAAGGGAGCTGAATGGGAGGCAGGGAGCCATGGCTCAGTTGGCCCTCTTTATAGGTGGTGAGGAAAGGGCACGATCCTAGGGAGCCCTTCGCGTGGGGGTGGCGGAACCGAGGAGGTTTACTGTAACACCCCAGGATCCACATCACCCTGGGATGCCACTAAACCACTCTACAGCTAGCCAAAAATTTTAAGATAATTTATTCCGGCTACAAATTTCTAGACATGAAGCATTAAGCGGAAGCATAATCAACTAAGAAAATAAAGATAACGGTAACAAGTTCAATATTTGAAACAACCTCTAGCAGACTAATCAATAGATTACAAGTTCGTCAGTATTAACTAAAACAATCATCCACGGATAGCTAGGCATTTGGCTAGAATTCCATCGACTTTATTATATCATGAATTTATGAACCAAGTGCATTATTGTGGTGCCGCTCTACCCATCCCATGAATGCTCATGAATCACCTGTAGGGGGAAAACAAGGGTGAGATAAAATCTCAGCAAGCAAACTATTTAACAGGCTATTCAGACTACAAACAAATATACAACATCATTAAAGTATCCATTTGTCCACATCCACATTGTGCATCCACATTCATTATCAAGCTAATTAAACTACAATGATATTAAGCATCAATATCCATTTCCTACAATGACCACATTTATAGCCTCAATCATATTTACTACCAACAGTAATAAAACATTAGCATATAAATCTGGATTAACTACTTCATATCATTCACCACTACCACTACCAATGACCATAAAACATTAGCATGTTTTACCTCACTAACTTTATTATTTCTCGCGTCCACAACTGCTGTCAACAATTACCACAAGAGAAAAGAATCTCATACCGCAATCACAACCCCAACCATACCACAAGGGATGAATCCCAAAACCACGACCACAACCACTTTCCTCATACCACACTTTCCTCATACCACAAGTGACTCCCATGAGCCAATTCCGCATCACATCTATAAAGTTGCAGTTGTTTGTAAAATAACTTCACCACAATATATTGCATAAGTATGCAAATGATCTTTCCACAATGCAATGCATATGCATGCTATGCTCTACTACACCTTTACCCAACAAGGTAAAAGTGTGCATCGTGCTACGGCAGTGCACCATGTCAGACTGCATCGGCCGCGGCTATAAGCGGCGACATCCACAATGCAATGTCATGACATGTTATAAATGATATGATAATCATAAACCACAAGAATTTAACCACGAAGGTCAACCACATATTCCACATTCGGTTCACCAAGATCATAATCAATCGATCTATAGTGTATCCTACCACAAAAACCACAATACGACCACAAGTATTCATTAAGAATACTACCACTAAAGCCACAATAATACCAACTTCAAGGGCATTAATATGATTCTCATGAATTTAACAATAAGAAAATATCATCATAACCACCACGTATTTACTTTCATATACCACAATTAGCTCATTAAGCAAATTACCACAATACTACCAAAACTCAACCAAACATGGCAATTGATTAATATCTTGCTACCACATTCTTCCTTAGAAAATATGTAATCATGCCATATCTTTTATCAATACGAAAAAATCATGCATATTGCAAGTAGTAAGAATAACAGGTTAAACGGTAGCACATCCGCTACGTTTACTTGCCTCTACCGGCGAAGCGACGAGATCACGCTCGATCAGAAGCAAATCCACCTGTCCAAAAAGTTACCTCTCAGCACAATACATAGCAATACAATCATGACTCTCAAAGAGAAGTATCGCCAAAACCCTAAACCCCACAACATCCTTCCCCGCGTAACGGTTCTACAATCTTCCCACTGCAGCGGCGCTGCTTAACATTTTTCTATCTTTAAAAATATAAAACTAATCACAGCAAAAGATATATATCTAGATTCCTCACTTAATTACCCACACTTTTCATGTATATCACATATTTTTATTTTGTCCTTAGCATGGTGTATCTCAATGCCCTAAACAGAGATCATCCTCTGTTCTGACAGTCAGGACAGTCAGAATCAAACGCCTCCCAACAACAGAGTAGGGCTATAGAAATTCTGATTTTTTTTCAGAAGCTAGCTTACCAAATTATCTACAACTTTCTCAATGGTGACCAAAAATATAAAATTCATCTTCTATCCCTAATTCCCCTCTGAACAGCGGTCTGTCCCCGTCTACGCCCCTGACGGATAGCGAGATTGCAGACCCTGGTACGACTAAATTACGCAGCCAAAAATTATGAAAAAAATATAGTAGATGCGTATCGTCGTCCTCTACGTTTTTCCTTTTGGGGAGAACCTCGGGAAAAATCTGTTTAGGGGTTGAAACTGCAGGAACAGTAACATCACGCGATTCAATCTACGGATAGCAAGATCAGGATTCTCTAATCGGGTTTTCCAAAATGCTAATCCCTTCAAATCTGGGGCTAAAAACCCTAATTTCAGCATAAAACAGAGAGATTGAGGTGGGAGAAAATTTACCTAGGGATTGGGATCACCCCTCTCTTCCACTTCTTCTCTTTTCCTTCTTCTCCTCCTTCTCTTCCTCTCCTTCTTCTCCTTCCTCTCCTCCTTCGCATCCATGGAAAGCAACAATGGGGAAGAGGTGGAGGCGCAGGGAGGAGATGGGGGTGGCGGCCAGGTGGGGAAAGTGGGGAGAGGAGCCAAGGGAGGGGGTTTATAAAGAGGGTGCTAGGGTTTGGGAGGGGGTACGGGCCCCCGTTTGGGCTGTCTGGCCCAAAATGGTTGGCCCACCCCTCCGGATAACCCAAAACCTCTTAATCAATTATTTTAATTCTCTTTTTATTATTTTAGACTATTCCGAAGAATTTATTTTCACCTCCCGCGATTTATCGAAAATCCGGGCAACTCCGCGATTAATTTAGAAACCGACGCCGAAACGACGTTCAGGATATTACATTCTCCCCACCTAAAAAGGATTCGTCCTGGAATCTAACTCCTCAACCCACGAGACAAAAAGCAATCAAGGAAAGAACAACTAAAGGATAGAGCATCCTAAGGAAACCACAACTACATGTACTCTTCCGCCTCGAAGAGCTCGGGCTCTTTTTATGCATCCGGTCTTCAAGGTTCAACGTCGTCTCCTGCTCGGACTGATTCGTCTAGAGGGCCTTCACATGCTTGATGGCCCTCTTCCTCCCGGCTAGTTCCGGCGAGTCCACGATTCATGTTGGTCTAAGCCAAACGTCCGCATAACACTTAGGCCAGCTCTGAGCGGCCAACAGGTCCTGCCATCTTCGCAAAATTTTTTTGCGACGACTATTAAACCACTTTCTAATACCATCTTCCTTCTTAAACTTTTTTTTCTATTTATTATAATCGGGATAATACATTGTACCCCTTTAAAAGAATTTGACCACAGATTCCACTCATATCATTCTACTTGAAGCACAAACAATATCTTTTACAAAGCGAACCCATTAAAAGGAGAATAAAGGATTCTCAAGCAAAACACTAGCAACTAGCTGCCCTTTCAAGGACCACGATCCAAACCAAAGGATTCACCATAAAATATTTTTCCACTCTCCAAGTAGACAATTGGAGAAACCACACCACATAAGCCAAGAGTGAAAATCACTCGATGCACCAAAACAATCATTGTCTTTTCCTAGCCGGAAAAACTACGCTCAATATCAAACAATTCAATTTGCAGATGACCTCTGCCAAAACACACAAAGATAAACAAGAATCAAGCGAGCATTTCACTAATCGAGATAACAAATATTTTCCACTTTATTTCTTTGAATAAATTAACTTCCTTGAACCAAGGATTTCCAAATCATCGCCCAACACACCAACTCATTTATCTCAGGTTGGCCACCTCAACAATTAGCTCAACTGAGTACATCATCTACACTATTGGAATACCACTCTGATCCACTATTCCCACATGGAGACACTGAGTCTCTAAGGTTCTAGCATAACAAAAGGTAAAGCTCCAACTCAGCTTTCAAGGCTCCTACAACAACTCCCGTATAAGATGGGAAAACCTCAGGTGAAAACTCTACTATTTCGCAATTAACATACACTCAATTCTTAACATCAACAAATTATTTGACTCCAAGATAATCATTCTATTTAAATGAAATCCTTCCTAAGGATTACTCCACAAAAACCATATATCACCCAATGCATCTCAAACATCGTGATATTTAAGGCTTCCACGAAAACATCTACTAGACCACCACTATCCAGTTTCCATCACGCAACATAAAGGCTTCGCAACCACAACAATTACCCTGATCTTAGAAGAAGAGGTAAGAAGAAATAAATTTCAGCATACAGAAAATCGCTATCATTCACAGTAGCCAAAAGACCAAGAGAAAAATCAAATAGCAATGAGGTTGGAAAACACAAGATGAGATCATCAGTTACCTCAAATACTTCTAGTATAACTCTTTTTTTAACAAGAAATAATTTCCATTGAATACAGCATCCCGCCAATTTCAGCAAAGAATGCTTGAAGACCACAACACATGGTTTAGTTAAAACCAATAAAAGCATTCATCACGCCACTTTGCTCAAAATAATTTTCGGCTACCAAATAAGTCATAAGGTCCAAAAAGAAGACCCCAACCGCAAAACTCAAATCCTTAAATTCAATTAGTAGCATGGAACTAACAAATTCCTTCATTTGTAAAGCATTCAACACCATAAGCACAACTATATGTTATCAATTGTATTAACAACAAGATAAAATATTCTTTGCAAGAATCATCATATCCTCTTATTCCATATTTTTTTCAAAAGGAACACCATAAATAACTTCATCATGTTCTTATTATCTAAATAAGGTTCCAACTACTTAATCTAGGAAAAACCTAGAGCATAAACCACCATATTAAAACAAAACTCTTTACCAAGATGATATTAGAACATGATATCCTCGCAAACATGCTAGTATAAAACTCTTATTAGATTTTATACATCTAACTCTTACAAATGCTCAACTTCTAATTTAGCAAAAATTGATTGCACTCTAGTCATTACTGTCAATAATTTGATTATTAATTTTTCATCATCATAGCATTAATGATCCTATCTCTGTTTTGCAGTCGCAAAAACAATTATGAGCACAGATTCAATATTCCACCTTATGTTCAAAAATTAGAACAAAATAACTTTAAACATCAATAATACCAGCTTTATAAGACAAGATTCCACAATTCAATACATCAACCTTCATCTAATTCTTTATACATATTTCAACAATTTAGCATGGCAAAAGTTACATGAATTTAACGATTGTACATGCTCATCAAGTATATAAGGAGAGGACATACTAAAGGTTAATATTATTAAGACAATATTCCAACAACTTCTTATTGAACCATCCCTAGTGGTCAGATTAATTACTTAAGATCAATCAATCCAATCTATCCAACAAGTTGGAAATTTAAACAACCACAACAATCAAACCCTTTTTTTATATTCCTCAATAACTGCATGAGTTCTACGCATGTGTAGACAAATTCTTAATCATATTTCTTCAAGAAACTACAACAGATCAACATCATATTAATCAACCTCACTTCTAAGGATATTGGTAGAAATTAATCATGTACCACGCTAGCATCTCAACTTGATAATTCACAGCTTATCAATGATTTACATAATTGCCAACTCATACTTAGATACAACAAAACATCACAAAAGGTTTTAACACTTCCCTTAAGGAAAGAGAGGATTCAAACTTCAATAACCAAAATAACTTAAAAGAAATGCATAGAGCCAATACTTCCACAAGTTAACGAACTTCCAACAAAAAACTTTGATTTCTTTTCAAAATATCAACGAATTAATGAGTCACATTTTTCAGTAAGAAAGATAGAACAACACGAAAAACCAATCTCATCAATTAACAACGCTCACAAGCAGCAAAAGCAACTCATCAATCAGAAAGAAACAATATTTGGTTTCAAGAACAATTAAAGGCCTATTGGCACCTAACAATTGCATTGAACCGCTAACCCGAGAGAAAACTCATTAACCTCAATAAGCCAAGAATCGGCCAAAAATCATCTCAAGAAGGATAACTCCTTTCTAAGAAACTTACCCACGACATCCGCAACTTAGTTACATGAGGTAACTGCATCACTATCCCCATACCACGAACGGTGGTATAAACTGGCAATGCCCAAGGCAACAGCTGCAAACCCTACCTCCTATCATTGACTATCCTCACCCATAGCAGTCATAGAAAACAAATCATAATCATACAAGATTATCTCACAACATAAATCATCAATACAACATGTCAAAAGCATAAATGCAATGCTTGACCCATCCCATCCTACTGTGCACCAGTGTGTCAATTTAATAATTTAATTATCACGGACCTAAAGCCCGCTCTGATACCAACTGTAACACCCCAGGATCCACATCACCCTGGGATGCCACTAAACCACTCTACAGCTAGCCAAAAATTTTAAGATAATTTATTTCGGCTACAAATTTCTAGACATGAAGCATTAAGCGGAAGCATAATCAACTAAGAAAATAAAGATAATGGTAACAAGTTCAATATTTGAAACAACCTCTAGCAGACTAATCAATAGATCACAAGTTCGTCAGTATTAACTAAAACAATCATCCACGGATAGCTAGGCATTTGGCTAGAATTCCATCGACTTTATTATATCATGAATTTATGAACCAAGTGCATTATTGTGGTGCCGCTCTACCCATCCCATGAATGCTCATGAATCACCTGTAGGGGGGAAAACAAGGGTGAGATAAAATCTCAACAAGCAAACTGTTAAACAGGCTATTCAGACTACAAACAAATATAGAACATCATTAAAGTATCCATTTGTCCACATCCACATTGTGCATCCACATTCATTATCAAGCTAATTAAACTACAATGATATTAAGCATCAATATCCATTTCCTACAATGACCACATTTATAGCCTCAATCATATTTACTACCAACAGTAATAAAATATTAGCATATAAATCTGGATTAACTACTTCATATCATTCACCACTACCACTACCAATGACCATAAAACATTAGCATGTTTTACCTCACTAACTTTATTATTTCTCGCGTCCACAACTGCTGTCAACAATTACCATAAGAGAAAAGAATCTTATACCACAATCACAACCCCAACCATACCACAAGGGATGAATCCCAAAACCACGACCACAACCACTTTCCTCATACCACACTTTTCTCAAACCACAAGTGACTCCCATGAGCCAATTCCGCATCACATCTATAAAGTTGCAGTTGTTTGTAAAATAATTTCACCACAATATATTGCATAAGTATGCAAATGATCTTTCCACAATGCAATGCATATGCATGCTATGCTCCACTACACCTTTACCCAACAAGGTAAAAGTGTGCATCGTGCTACGGCAATGCACGATGCTGTACCGGTACGGTCGCGGCTATAAGTGGCGACATCCACAATGCAATGTCATGACATGTTATGAATGATGTGATAATCATAAACCACAAGAATTTAACCACGAAGGTCAACTACATATTCCACATTCGGTTCACCAAGATCATAATCAATCGATCTATAGTGTATCCTACCACAAAAACCACAATACGACCACAAGTATTCATTAAGAATACTACCACTAAAGCCACAATAATACCAACTTCAAGGGCATTAATATGATTCTCATGAATTTAACAATAAGAAAATATCATCATAACCACCACGCATTTACTTTCATATACCACAATTAGCTCATTAAGCAAATTACCACAATACTACCAAAACTCAACCAAACATGGCAATTGATTAATATCTTGCTACCACATTCTTCCTTAGAAAACATGTAATCATGGCATATCTTTTATCAATACGAAAAAATCATGCATATTGCAAGTAGTAAGAATAACAGGTTAAACGGTAGCACATCCGCTACGTTTACTTGCCTCTACCGGCGAAGCGACGAGATCACGCTCGATCAGAAGCAAATCCGCCTGTCCAAAAAGGTACCTCTCAGCACAATACACAGCAATACAATCATGACTCTCAAAGAGAAGTATCGCCAAAACCCTAAACCCCACAACATCCTTCCCCGCGTAACGGTTCTACAATCTTCCCACTGCAGCGGCGCTGCTTAACATTTTTCTATCTTTAAAAATATAAAACTAATCACAGCAAAAGATATATATCTAGATTCCTCACTTAATTACCCACACTTTTCATGTATATCACATATTTTTATTTTGTTCTTAGCATGGTGTATCTCAATGCCCTAAACAGAGATCATCCTCTGTTCTGACAGTCAGGACAGTCAGAATCAAACGCCTCCCAACAACAGAGTAGGGCTATAGAAATTCTGATTTTTTTACAGCAGCTAGCTTACCAAATTCTCTACAACTTTCTCAATGGTGACCAAAAATATAAAATTCATCTTCTATCCCTAATTCCCCTCTGAACAGCGGTCTGTCCCCATCTGCGCCCCTGACGGACAGCGAGATTGCAGACCCTGGTACGACTAAATTACGCAGCCAAAAATTATGAAAAAAATATAGTAGATGCGTATCGTCGTCCTCTACGTTTTTTATTTTGGGGAGAACCTCGGGAAAAATCTTTTTAGGGGTTGAAACTGCAGGAACAGTAACATCACGCGATTCAATCTACGGACATCAAGATCAGGATTCTCTAATCGGGTTTTCCAAAATGCTAATCCCTTCAAATCTGGGGCTAAGAACCCTAATTTCAGCATAAAATAGAGAGATTGAGGTGGGGGAAAATTTACCTAGCGATTGGGATCACCCCTCTCTTCCACTTCTTCTCCTCCTTCTCTTCCTCTCCTTCTTCTCCTCCTTCGCATCCATGGGCAGCAGCAATGGGGAAGAGGTGGAGGCACAGGGAGGAGATGGGGGTGGCGGACAGGTGGGGAAAGTGGGGAGAGGAGCCAAGGGAGGGGGTTTATAAAGAGGGTGCTAGGGTTTGGGAGGGGGTACGGGCCCCCGTTTGGGCTGTCTGGCCCAAAATGGCTGGCCCACCCCTCCGGATAACCCAAAACCTCTTAATCAATTATTTTAATTCTCTTTTTATTATTTTAGACTATTCCGAAGAATTTATTTTCACCTCCCGCGATTTATCGAAAATCCGGGCAACTCTGCGATTAATTTAGAAACCGACGCCGAAACGACGTTCAGGATATTACATTTACCATGCACGTGCAGGAGCCCATGCAGGATGCGACGGCAACCAAAAGGACTAAGGTAGCGTGGGCATGGCATGGAGCTAGTCCATGGTCGTGCGTGAGAACAGAGTGGGGGAGTTGAGGCGAAACTCGGTCGGGGCATCGAACTGTGGCCGCACGAGGGGTGTAATGAGAGAACAGGGGAGATGCGCAGGAGTCAATGAGAAGCTTGGTTGGGCACTATAGCGGAGGCCGAGCGCACGCTCTGCCCTGGTGGTAGCAAGGGGGAGGGTCAGCGATGCAGTACACGCATGGGGAAGGGGCAAGCTGAGGTGCTGCCACGATAGGTCAGACTTCAGCCGAACGGTCACATGGCGGAGGAGCTGAAGATGAGGCATTGCTGTGGCAGAGGAACTGAAGACAAGGTGCTGTCATGGCAAAGGTGACATGGATGTACGCGGGAGCTTGCAAAGTCAACGAGGAGTAGTGCTGGTTGAGGGGAGAGAAGGGAGGAAAAGGGAGAAGGAGATGGGTGGAGGAAATGGATCGGAGGCAAGCAGGACAGTTTTGAGTTTTCTTTGTAAAATTTGAATTTCTCAATAAACTTTGAATTCCTATTTTGAATTCAGGTTTAAGCCTCAAAGTTGAACATAGATCTTTGAAACTTTTGCTCACACACAAAGCCAATAAAAAATGGTATGTTACATATCCCACCCCCCTTAAATAGAATCTCAACCCTGAGATTCAAGCTACTCTATGAATAGAACGAGGAAGTCTAATCTAAGCTAGTCCTCATGCTCACAGGTTGCTTCTTGCTTTGAGTGGTTGCTCCATTGGACCATGTAGAGACAGATGGCCTGGCATCTTGTATCTGGGCGATGATAGGGAATGGCCCTATGTATCTGGGTTCAAGTTTGCCTTTCACCTTGAATCTTTGGACTCCTTGGAGGGGTTACACCTTGATGTAGACATGATCCCCAATTTGGAAAGTTAACTTTCTGCGGTGGTTGTTGGCATAGCTCTTTTGCCTAGATTAAGTAGCTTGGAGGCGATCTTTGATCAATCGAACCTTCTGTTTTGCCTGCTTTAGAGTATCTGGCCCAAAGATATATCATTCTCCTTCTTCTGACTAGTGTAGAGGGATTCTGCACTTTTTGCCATAAAGTGCTACAAAAGGGGACATCTTAAGGCTAGACTGATGACTATTATTGTAGGAGAATTTTGCATAGGGAAAACATCTCTCCCAGTCTGTAGTGAATTCTAGAGCATAAGTTGGAAGCATGTCTTCCAGAATCTGGTTTACTCTCTTGGTTTACCCATTTGTCTGAGGGTGATATGCAGTACTGAAGGTAAGATGGGTTCCAAGGGCAACATGTAGACTAGACCAGAAATGCAACGTGAACTGGGAACCTCGATCTGAGGCTATTATTTTGGGCACACCATGTAGACATACAATTCGGGCCATGTATAACTTAGCTAGTTTATATCCCTTATATGTGGTCTTTACAGGGATAAAATGGGTAATCGTGGTCAATCTGTTGACTATCACCCATATAGAATCATATCCTAATTTGGGGTGGGGTAGTGTCGGAACCCGGAACAACAACTCCGAGCCCTCTGTGTAAATCGCACTATCCCAGGAAAAGCTAGAGCACACAGGTTTAACAGCAATGTATATCATGCAAAAATAACCACGAGATATTATTAAACGAAAATACAGCCTTAAGCCCAAGTCTTACAATAAGGGCACAAGACCAACAAAATAAACAAAAACAGCGGAAAGATAGTAAAGGTGGCAGCACAACCCATCCAGCCTCCCACAGGCGAATGACTGTAAGACGCGTCCTACTCACCAAGTAGCCCTCACCGCCGTGAGTCGCCTCAAGTCCGCAACAGATTTAGCAAGGTGAGTACGTATACTCCCAAGGTAAGCAAGTAAATGCTTACGCAAGTTACACCAGAATTATAATGAGTTGATGCACGATAAGGGATTTCAAAGGAAAGCTTAATAGGGCAATGTGCGGAAAGCAATACTTGAATTTAAATACAATAACGTAAATACGAAAAGCTGAATTTTAATACAGTATACGAACATTGTTTTTAACAAGTATTATCGTTAGTGTAGGCTCCAACCCACACTAACCTATCAACGGGAATCCACCCGACGTAACCAAGATCGCTATTTGTTTGCTCAAAAACCAAGTTTATAAAATCCAAGTCCAATCTGTGACAACTTTACTCAGCATGTCCATGACCATGGACACGGCTATCTAGATAGGTTTTTAACTCTGCAGAGGTGTACAACTTTACCCACAAGACATTCCCTCTCACTTGAGCCACGCGATAAACACACTACCTTAGGTGTGCGGCGGAGAGTTCATGACAAGGCTGTTCCAATGATCCATCGCCAAAATAATCATGCCGCCACTAAGGTTTCACCACAACTCGAATCCACAAGTTGGGGCCCCATCTGGTGCCATGTGAGACTTCCCATAGCCTACGCCGCGCTCACATTCAGCCTATAGCGAGACTATGTTTGGAACTTCACAAATTACTTAGCCAGGTCCGTCCCATACCGGACTTGTGGTAGTACGAAGTGACTTCGTAAAATGAATCACAGAAACGGTCCTTATGTTGGTTTAGGCCCAACCACATTCCCCCGTGCACGATAATCAACCAGGTGTCACCAAACACGAGGCATGCCGGCACCCACCACCTAACCATTAGCTTAAGTCCAAAACATAAGTTTCTATTTTCATTTTTAAACAATTTTCATAAACTATCCTTGACTCATCGAAGTCAAGTCTTTATTTTTATATCGTCATTCCATGTGAAACATTTGATCTCACCTAAAGTTATACTAAGCCAGTCTAAGCATTTCTACAAAATTTTTAGTTAATACTATGGTACTAACTAGTTTTCAGCTAGGGTGACAAGGTATAGGAATTCGAAATTCAAATTGGCTATATACAAAGGATCATGGGAATATCTAAGTTTCAAATCCAATTTGAATTATACTTGAATAAAGATACGCATGCATATACAGTAAAACAATATAAATAATTTAAAATATTAGGTTCAATATGGTCAAAGGTGTAACTTACCTTGATCGAAGCCCTGCGGGGAATCGTCGAACTCAGCGTCTCCGGAATCGTCGAAATCTAACGTAAAGAGCCAATTCACAGAAAATTCAAAACAAAATTCAAATGAAATCCAAATAACTTCCAAAAATTATAAAATAAACTGGGAGACAGAATTTTGAATTTTGGATGTGGACTAACAATTCTTGGAAAGGGATTGAGGCTTTTAAAAGAAATTGGAAATTTTAACTTAAATTTAAATCTTGGGATTACAAAATATATTCAAACAAAATTTAAATAAATTTCAAAATTTCAAAATTATTCCAGAAATGGATAGAGCATGATTTTAGAAAATTTAGAAATTTGAATGGGTCAATTTGGAGTTAAAATGCAAAAGTTATAGCCTTCGAAAGTTTAAATTCAAAATAAAAGAAAAAGGGTAGTTTCTGGATTTATTTTTAAACCGAAAAGGATTTATGACGTCAGCACGAATTATTTTTCTATAGGAAAATATAGATTATGACGTCAGCCCTAGGGTTAATATATTCGGGCAGAGACTGACATGTGGGGCCCGAGTGTCGTGGACCGAGTCCATGGACCCGAGAGGTGGGTGAGGTGGCAGGCGGGCGCTCGGGGGCGAGGGTGGCGCTGACGTGGCACCACGTGGCTGCCACTTGGCACCATGTGGCTGCCTCGTGGCTGCCACGTCACGGCAACGTGCCGACGTGGAGGCACGCGCGCGAGGTGGCGCGAAGGCGCTCGGGTGGCGCTGGCGTGGCGCCACCGGCGGCCACGCTGTTGCCACCTCACCCGGCGGCGCGACGGCGGGCGGCCGCGGTGGCGCCGCGGGACCGATGGTCGCCGGCGCTCCGGTGAGCGGCGGCGCTGGCCGGTGGTACCAAAATGAAGAGGGAGACGCGGGGAGCACTCGGGTACCTTCTGCGACGCTCGGGGATGACCGGAACAGAAGATCGGCGGAGAGGGGCGGCGGTCGGAGGAGGGTTCACGGCGGCGGAGAGGTTCCGGCAACGCAGCAGCTCGGGGGAGAGGTCGCCAGTGTTCGCCTGGGCACCAGCAAGGTCGGGGAGGCACCAGTGAGGAGCGGGGAAGCTCGAGGCGGCGGCAATTGCTCGCCGTAGTTGCTGATGGCCAGCGGGGAGAAACAAGCGCAGGGGGGGCTCCGAAGCTCAATTTCGCGATTGGAGGCACGAGGGGTGGTGGTGTGGGTAGAGGGACCTCGGGGCACCTCTTTTATAGGCTGGGGAGGAGGGTAACGGCCGCGCGAAGTCCGCCAGAGTGCAACAGGCGGGGAGGGTTATCGCGACGGTGGTACTGTAATTAAGGGTGATTATGCCTCAGAGGGGTGCGGGGAGGCGGCGATTTGAACGTGCAGTGGTGCGGGGGAATAAATCGGCAAGAAACCGAAGCTTTCAAAGCTTCGGTTTTCTAATCAATGGCGGCGGCAGCGGCGGTGATTGCGCGAGGAAGAAGGAAAGCAATCAGGGACGAAGGTCCTGACAGGCGGGGCCCGCACGTCCGCGAGAGAGAAAAACGGGAAAGAAATCGGGCGGTGGATGGATTGGTGACGCGTGGCAGGGGGAGGAGATCGGGGCCGTAGGGTCCTGAGCGAACCGTTAAGTGAAATGGAACGGTCCCGATTCCATCCGACAACGGCGATTAAATCTAAGTCGTCGGGGGTTTCGGCCGGAGGGTTAAGTGGCTGCGGACGGGCAGGATGAGATCCGAAAATGGCGAACGGCCCCGATCGCTCCACGTGTCGGCAGGAGCGGAGGGGAAGGCGGGGGCGAAGCGGTAAGTTGAATCAGACGGCGGGGAAAAGATCCGGCGGGGAAGAGCGACCCGATGGGCGACACTTGTCAGCCCGGGGAGGGTTTTAGGATTTTTCTTTCTTTTTGACTTTCCAGAAATGCTAATAAGCTTTAGAAAACTCAGAAAAATACCAAATAAATTTTGAAAAATTTCAGGAAAATTCAGAGAACCTTCTGGGACTAACTGGGACTTAATAAAAATATTTTCCACCTAATTTGATAAGTATATTTTGAAAAAGCAAAGTTTGACTTAAAAGGGAAGTTTTTAATTCTTTATAAAATTCTGAAAATTAATATAATTACAGATTTGACTTTAGGAAAGTGAAATACATTTGTTTGAATTACAAGAAATGCAATGAACTTAATTTGATCTTTTAATAACAGAAGTCTTAAATTTTCTTTAAATCAGGACTTTGAAATAACTCCAGAAAAAATCCAATAAATTCCAGAATTGATTTTTAATAAAGGAACAAAATTTTGGGATGTTACAAACCTACCCCCCTTAAAGGAAATCTCGCTCTCGAGATTTGCACTGGCTAGCAAAAGAGATGGGGATGGCTGGTCTTTAAATCTTCTTCTCGCTCCCAGGTGGCTTCATTTTCGGTGTGGTTGCTCCACTGAACCTTGCAGAATCTGATGGTCTTCCTTCTGGTCTGACGTTCTGCTGTCTCGAGAATCTTGATTGGTTGCTCCTGGTAGGTGAGGTCATCCTGGAGGTCCAAGGTTTCGGTCGGCTTGTTCTCAGAGGTACCGGGCACTTCTTTAACTGTGAGACATGAAAGACATTGTGCACCCCTGACATGCTTGGCGGCAAGTCTAACTGATAAGCGACTGCACCTCTTCGGTCCAGAATCTTGAAAGGACCCACATATCGTGGTGCTAGTTTCCCTCTAACTTGAAACCTTTTTACACCTCTGAGTGGGGATACTCTAAGATAGACGTAGTCCCCGACCTCAAAGGTCAAATCTCGGCGACGGTTGTCCGCATAACTCTTCTGCCGAGATTGGGCTATCTTCAGTCGGTCTCTGATCTTCTTAACCTTATCCTCTGTGTCTTGTAGTAGGTTCGGCCCGGTTTCTTGAGGTTCTCCTTGCTGATCCCAAAGCAAGGGTGTCCTGCACTTTCGTCCATACAAGGCTTCGAATGGTGCCATCTGCAGACTGGCTTGGTAGCTATTATTGTACGAGAATTCTACATAGGGTAATGATCGGTCCTAGCTATTCCCAAAGTCCAGAGTATAAGCTCTCAGCATATCCTCGAGTACTTGATTAACTCTCTCTGTTTGACCATCCGTCTGAGGATGGTAAGCGGTACTGAAACTGAGTTTACTCCCTAATTCTTCGTGCAACTTCTGCCAGAATCGAGAAGTGAACTGACTTCCTCGATCTGACACTATCTTCTTGGGAACGCCATACAGGCACACAATCCGGGACATGTATAGCTCGGCTAACTTACTCCCGGAGTAAGTGGTTTTGACTGGTATAAAGTGAGCTACTTTAGTTAATCGGTCTATGATCACCCAGATTGAATCATAACCCGATTGTGTCCTTGGGAGTCCGGTTATGAAATCCATACCGATTTCTTCCGACTTCCATTCTGGTATAGGCAGGGGTTGCAAGAGTCCAGCTGGCCTTTGATGTTCGGCTTTGACTCGTTGACAGGTATCGCAGGCTTCAATAAACTCTGCTATTTCTCTCTTCATACTAACCCACCAATATTTTTTCCTTAGGTCCTAGTACATCTTGGTACGACCTGGGTGGATTGAGTATGGGGCGTCATGGGCCTCTTTCAGAATCAGGGTTTTGATTTCCTGATTATTCGACACACAGATGCGGTTCTCGAACCAAACAGTACCATGTTCGTCTTCACTGAACCCTAGGGCCTTGCCCCTTCTCATATTCTTTCTGATTTCCTGGATATCCTCGTCAACCTTCTGAGCTTCCATAATTTGATCAGGCAAGCCAGGTTGTATCTCCAGGGTGGTGAGGATGTTTGGTCCCATCGGATTTAGACTTAGACGGCGACTCCTCCCAAGTCGGGTCTGGTCTTCTTCCGATATCACCATGTTTGCATAAGACTTCCTGCTCAAGGCATCGGCTACAACATTCGCTTTTCCGGGGTGGTAATGTATACCGATGTCGTAGTCCTTTATCAACTCCAACCATCTTCGCTGCCTCAGGTTGAGTTCTGCCTGGGTGAAGATATACTTCAAACTCTTATGGTCCGTGTATACTTCACAACGGTTACCGATAAGATAGTGGCGCCAGATTTTTAAGGCGTGCACTACTGCGGCTAACTCTAAGTCATGAGTAGGATAATTGCACTCATGAGGCTTGAGTTGGCGGGATGTGTAGGCTACCACTTTGCCTTCTTGCATCAGGACACAGCCTAAGCCTAGGCGAGAGGCGTCACAGAAAACCTCGAAGCCTTTATGTACGTCCGGCAAAACAAGCACGGGTGCTGAAACCAATCTTTTCTTAAGGGTTTGAAAACTCTGCTCACAAGCCTTCGTCCATTCGAACTTCTTTTCCTTTTTTAGCAACTGGGTCATTGGTTTGGTTGTCTCGGAGAACCCTGCTATGAACCGACGGTAATAACCCGCAAGTCCAAGAAAGCTCCTGACTTCTGTTACGGACTTTGGTGGCTTTCACTCCATTACTGCTTCTACCTTGGAAGGATCTACAGCGATTCCTTCGGCTGTCACGATATGTCCGAGGAAGGCAACCTCTTTTAACCAGAATTCACATTTGCTGAACTTGGCAAAGAGTTGATGCTCTCGAAGCTTTTCCAACGTTATTCGGAGATGCTGTTCATGTTCTTCTTCATTCTTGGAGTAGATGAGGATGTCGTCGATGAAGATTACTACAAACTTGTCCAAGTATTTCATGAATACATTGTTCATCATACTCATGAAGTAGGCTGGTGCATTGGTCAGTCCAAATGACATGACCGTGAACTCATAATGTCCATATCTGGTGGAGAAGGCAGTTTTGGGAATGTCTTCTTCACGAATCTTTAACTGATGATATCCTGATCGCAGATCAATCTTGGAGAAGATACCGGCTCCTTTCAACTGATCGAACAGGTCATCGATCCTAGGGAGGGGGTATTTATTCTTGATGGTGACGTCGTTGAGTGCTCTGTAGTCCACATATAGCCTTAAACTCTCATCCTTTTTCTTGACGAACAGGATGGGTGCTCCCCAAGGTGACGAACTGGGTCGGATGTACCCTTTGTCTTCCAATTCCTTGAGTTGATTCTTCAATTCTGCTAACTCGTTAGCAGGCATCCGATATGGTCTCTTGGAAATTGGGGCGTGTTCGGGACTAGGTCAATCACAAACTCGATTTCCCTATCCGGTGGCATTCCTGGCAGTTCCTCGGGAAAAACATTTGGGTATTCCCGTACGATCGGCACTTCCTCCAAGACTTGAAGATGGAAAAGGGCACATTCTTCTGCCTTCGGGATTTGAGGAGATAAGATCACTTCTATGCCTTGGTCATTGGTGAGGGTGATGGATCTGGTAGCGCAATCGATCTGTCCTCGATTTTTGGCTAACCAGTTCATCCCGAGAATGACATCTAATCCTTGCGATTCCAAAACCAAAAGATCGGCTAGGAATCGGGTTCCGTCTATGAGCAATTCCACTTTGGGGCACAAGGTCCCTGCTCTCATTTCTACTCCAGGGGAGTGAACTATCATAGGGTTGCTAAGGGTTACCCTGCCCAACCCATGCTTATCCATAAAAGTTTTTGATACAAATGAATGTGATGCTCCGGAATCGAAAAGGACTGATGCTGGTACTGAATTGACAAGGAACGTACCCAGCATGACGTCTGGTGCAGCCTGAGCTTCTTCAGCTGTCACGTGGTTCACTCTCCCCTTGACGAAGGTCTGCGGCTTTTGCTTCCCCTGGTTCTGACTTCCAGAGGCTCCTGAAGTTGCTGCCGCTTGAATCTTCTTGGGGCACACCTTGGCAAAGTGCCCTGGTTCCTTGCAGTAGTAGCAGGTTAATCCGTCAGCTGGCGAACTGCTCTTCTGCACCTAGCCACCGGTTGTTGGGGTGCGGTTGCTTTGGAACTGCTGGCGGTTGGCCTGGAACGATGGGCGGCTGGTTGAGGACTTGAACCTGCTTGACTGGTTCTTGAAGTTGCTGCCCTAGGGTCTGAACTTGTTTGAGTGCGGAGGAGTGGTGCGATTCTTGAAAGAACCTCCAGAGTTGTTCCTCTGGTCCGCCATTCTTTTCTTTCGCGTTTCCATTTCCATGTGCTTGCCCTCCTGGCGGATGGCCTTACTGACTAGATAGTGGAAGTCAGTATAGTCACCCGATATCAGCTGTACTGATATGTTGTCATTCAGGCCCTCCATGAACCTTTCTTGCTTGGCCTCGTCGGAAGCCACATCTTCCGGCGCATAGCGGGCCAGTTGGTTGAACTTTTGCACGTACTCATTGACAGTGCGACTTCCTTGGCGCAGGGCTCTGAACTCCTTCTTTTTCAGTGCCATAGTGCCGGTGGGGATGTGAGCCTTGCGAAAGCTTTGCTCGAACTCGTTCCACGTCACCGTCTGCGGGTTGGCGCGCGAAGCGGTGAAAGTATCCCACCATTGAGACGCGGGCCCATTCAGCTGATGGGAGGCGAACAGGACTCGCTCCCGATCAGTGCACTGCAGTATGTCCAGCTTCTTGCCAATCGACCTGAGCCAGTCGTCGGCGTCCATTGGTTCAGCACTGCCGGCGAAGGTGGGTGGCTTGATCCTCAGGAACTCAGAAAGACGATTGGGAGGTACTTGGGCAGGTTGATGATGAGCCTGAGGGTTGTCGATCGTCTGAGCTAATAGCTGGATCAACTGGTTTTGATTGGCCATCAATTGTGCCCAATCCGGTCCTGCTGCTGGCGGGGGTGGTGGAATCGGAGCTGACTAGCTTCCTTGTGCTCCGGGGTTGGCATTGTCCATGCTGGAGTTCCTTCTTGTGTTCACCATCTATTGAGGCTTTCAGATTTAGAGAGAACTAAAGGAAAGGTTCTAGTAACAATCCCACCAAAATAACACACAAGAGCAAGGAAAACACGAATAAGAGCCAAACAAAACTTTTTATTTTATTATAATAGTCTCGTGGCTGTTTACAAAGGACTACAGCTCACGGATAGCGTTCTAAGGCTCAGGGTCGTCTAGACACTAGCGCTGCGCTCGAGTCTCCTCGGAAAAGGCCCGGAATCAGTGGAGCCTGCATCCTCAGCACGGAGTTCGGCAAGTTCTTCTTCGCGTGCGCGGAGCTTCTGCTGTGCGGTGTGTAGCTCATCCAGGGTGGTCTGGTACATGTGATCCATGGACTTGGTGAACTCCACCAGTCGTACGAGGCGGGGGTTGCTCTCATACTCTATAGACGAGAAGTCGCTGGCAGCCCACAGGGGAGTCTTCATGGGGAAGTAGCGAAAGTCCGTGCGCTGCAGGTCCCGAGCGTAGATGTTCCTCAGCTGGCGAATGGCCTCTCGGGCTGCATCCTATACTCCGTCGAAGAAGGTGTCTCGAGGTAGGGGTGCGTCGAACACGTGAATGGCTCTGTTTGCTCCGAAATCTTTGAAGATCTTCACTTCCACCCTCCAGCGTTCCTCGTCTCCATACATGCCAACATATCCCTTGTAGAGGGGGTACGGGCGGAAGTTGAGCTCTTGCATGAGGTTGTACAGATCATCGGCGAAGAGTCCGGCAAGGGTTCCATGGGAGACGCGGGTGGGTTGCTCCATCTAAAATTTGGAAGAGGAGAGGAGTTAGTAATCAGTTTTGGTAAAGAGATTGAGAAAAGGAAGAGATGTTTTTAAAAGAGCATTTCTTATGAAAATATATTCTTAAGGTTGGTCTCTAGCTAAGGTCACGTCTTAGGGTCAACCTTGCTCTGATACCATTTCTGTCGGGACCCGGAAAAACAACTCCGAGCCCCTCTGTGTAAATCGCACTATCCCAGGAAAAGCTAGTGCACACAGGTTTAACAACAATGTATATCATGCAAAAATAACCACGAGATATTATTAAACGAAAATACAGCCTTAAGGCCAAGTCTTACAATAAGGGCAGAAGGCCAACAAAATAAACAAAAATAGCAGAAAGATAGTAAAGGTGGCAGCACAGCCCATCCCGCCTCCCACAGGCGAATGACTGTAAGACGCGTCCTACTCACTGAAGTAGCCCTCACCGTCGTAGTCGCCCTCAAAGTCTGGCAACAGATTTAGCAAGGTGAGTACAGAAGTACTCCCAAGGTAAGCAAGTAAATGCTTACGCAAGTTACACCAGGAATTATAACAGAGTTGATGCATGCATAAGGGATTTCAAAGGAAAGCTTAATAGGGCAATGTGCGGAAAGCAATACTTGAATTTAAATACAATAATGTAAATACGAAAAGCTGAATTTTAATACAGTATACGAACATTGTTTTTAACAAGTATTATCGTTAGTGTAGGCTCCAACCCACACTAACCTATCCACGGGAATCCACCCGACTGTAACCAAGATCGCTATTTGTTTGCTCAAAAACCAAGTTTATAAAATCCAAGTCCAATCTGCGACAACTTTACTCAGCATGTCCATGACCGTGGACACGGCTATCTAGATAGGTTTTTAACTCTGCAAAGGTGTACAACTTTACCCACAAGATATTCCCTCTCACTTGAGCCACGCGATAAACATACTACCTTAGGTGTGCGGCGGAGAGTTCATGACAAGGCTGTTCCAATGATCCATCGCCAAAATAATCACGCCGCCACTGAGGTTTCACCACAACTCGAATCCACGAGTTGGGGCCCCCTCTGGTGCCATGTGAGACTTCCCACAGCCTACGCCGCGCTCACATTCAGCCTATAGCGAGACTATGTTTGGAACTTCACAAATTACTTAGCCAGGTCTGTCCCATACCGGACTTGTGGTAGTACGAAGTGACTTCGTAAAATGAATCACAGAAACGGTCCTTATGTTGGTTTAGGCCCAACAACATTCCCCCGTGCACGACAATCAACCAGGTGTCACCAAACACGAGGCATGCCGGCACCCACCACCTAACCATTAGCCTAAGTTCAAAACATAAGTTTCTATTTTCATTTTTAAACAATTTTCATAAACCATCCTTGACTCATCGAAGTCAAGTCTTTATTTTTATATCGTCATTCCATGTGAAACATTTGATCCTACCTAAAGTTATACTAAGCCAGGCTAAGCATTTCTACAAAATTTCTAGTTAATACTATGGTACTAACTAGTTTTCAGCTAGGGTGACAAGGTATAGGAATTCGAAATTCAAATTGGCTATATACAAAGGATCATGGGAATATCTAAGTTTCAAATCCAATTTGAATTATACTTGAATAAAGATACGCATGCATATACAGTAAAACAATATAAATAATTTAAAATATTAGGTTCAACATGGTCAAAGGTGTAACTTACCTTGATCGAACCCCTACGGGGAATCGTCGAACTCAGCGTCTCCGGAATCGTCGAAATCTAACGTAAAGAGCCAATTCACAGAAAATTCAAAACAAAATTCAAATGAAATCCAAATAACTTCCAAAAATTATAAAATAAACTGGGAGACAGAATTTTGAATTTTGGATGTGGACTAACAATTCTTGGAAAGGGATTGAGGCTTTTAAAAGAAATTGGAAATTTTAACTTAAATTTAAATCTTGGGATTACAAAATATATTCAAACAGAATTTAAATAAATTTCAAAATTATTCCAGAAATGGATAGAGCATGATTTTAGAAAAATTTAGAAATTTCAATGGGTCAATTTGGAGTTAAAATGCAAAAGTTATAGCCTTCGAAAGTTTAAATTCAAAATAAAAGAAAAAGGGTATTTTCTGGATTTATTTTTAAACCGAAAAGGATTTATGACGTCAGCACGAATTATTTTTCTATAGGAAAATACAGATTATGACGTCATCCCTAGGGTTAATATATTCGGGCAGAGGCTGACATGTGGGGCCCGGGTGTCGTGGACCGAGTCCATGGACCCGAGAGGTGGGTGAGGTGGCAGGCGGGCGCTCGGGGGAGAGGGTGGCGCTGACGTGGCACCACGTGGCTGCCACTTGGCACCATGTGGCTGCCTCGTGGTCGCCACGCCACGCAACGCGTCGACGCGGCGGCGCGCGCGCGAGGTGGCGCGAGGCGCCGGTGGCGCGGCGTGGCGCCACCGGCGACCACGCTGCTGCCACCTCGGCCGGCGGCCGACGGGCGGCGATCGGTGGCGCGCACGGGGATCGATGGTCGCCGGCGCTCGGTGGCGGCGCGGCGGTGGTACCAAAATGAAGAGGGGGACGCGGGGAGCACTCGGGTACCTTCTGCGACGCTCGGGGATGACCGGAACGGAAGATCGGCAGAGAGGGGCGGCGGTCGGAGGAGGGTTCACGGCGGCGGAGAGGTTCCGGCGATGCAGCAGCTCGGGGAGAGGTCGCCGTGTTCGCCGGGCACCAGCAAGGTCGGGATAAAGGAATACGCGTGAGGCTACGGAGCGTAAAACAAAACTTTTCTACCGCGCACCCAAGAACATTATGCTAAGGAAGGATCATGGATCGTTACCACTTAGACGCGCAGCGCAGCGGAAGAAGAATTGGAAACCGATCCAATCACGCGCGTCGAGGTAGTAGTGGAAGTAGCCGATCGTCCCGAACAGATCGTCTCCTCCACGCACGCCGATCAAGATCGCAACGAGCAGCGCCTCCACCGGTATCCACACGCCCGGCTGGAACGCCGATCGCGAGTGTACTAGCACTCGTGGCGCAGCTAGGGTTTGGCTCGGAGGTGGCGGCTAGGGTTTTGCTAGATGTTAACAGGACGAATCCCTTCGCCCCTCGCCTCCATATATATAGACCTCCTTACGTGGGCCTTGCGACCAAGGCCCATTAGGAGTCTATTCGATCTTTATCCAAATTGAGCCCATATCCGAATCATATTCGAATCGTTGTTCCAACCCGTTAAGCGTGCGACCACAGAGGTTCACGTATACTTGGTCGTGACCCGAAACGCTTTTCCGGTCACCTCGTTAATAGCGGCCTCTAGTAAGACATATTAACCCCAAAGTATATGTAAAGATCATATCGCTGAACTCGTAATGTTCTCTCATGTACGAATCCCTTTGCCTCACGATATAGATTGAGCTCAAGGCGAGACTCGTGTCATCCTCTTAATAGCTCAATCACTCTCTCGATTCCGTGATGGATTATAAACTTGTGATTGACTCCTCAATCACCTTGGCATGGCCATGCACTTTCATAATCCATTACATCGAGGCCCAGAGATATCTCTCCCATAAGGAGGGGCAAATTCTATCTTGATCATTCACATCCCACTACATGTTTCATGGCAAATCCAAGACTACTTTTATGACTACCCGCCACGGAGTAGTGTTTAGTAGTCCCAAAATAAGCTACTACTCATGTTGGGAACCATGATGATCTCAAGTCTAAGGATTCTACATAAACACTACTCGAGACCAACTGATGACACATGGAATCTCTGCAGTGTCTCATGGCAGGTCTATCCAACATATGTTCACTAACACATGTCCATATTATTGATTTGGTATCACCATACCATGATCCATGAGACATGATCATCAATCAATACATATGCTGATCTTTGTCTTTGAATCATATTTGTTCCTCATATGATATACGATCAGGGATCATTTAGAAATAGCAACATTTTAGTATTTAAGAGTCTCATGAATAAGTCACATACTCATTGATCAATAATGATGATGTCTATTCCAAGGAACAAAGTAATGTATCATAAACATAGTATGTGATATATATACAACATCTCCATGTTGCCTCTAGGGCATATCACTAACAGGGGAGGCACCAGCGAGGAGCGGGGAAGCTCGAGGCGGCGGCGATTGCTCGCCGGAGTTGCTGATGGTCGGCGGGGAGAAACAAGCGCAGGGGGGCTCCGAAGCTCAATTTTGCGAATTGGAGGCACGAGGGGTGGCGGTGTGGGTAGAGGGATCTCGGGGCACCTCTTTTATAGGCTGGGGAGGAGGGTAACTACCGCGCGAAGTCCGCCGGAGTGCAACGGGCAGGGAGGGTTATCGCGACGGTGGTAACGACTGTAATTAAGGGTGATTATGCCTCAGAGGGGTGCGGGGAGGCGGCGATTTGAACGTGCAGTGGTGCGGGGGAATAAATCGGCAAGAAACCAAAGCTTTCAAAGCTTCGGTTTTCTAATCAATGGCGGCGGCAGCGGCGGTGATTGCGCGAGGAAGAAGGAAAGCAATCGGGGACGAAGGTCCTGTTAGGCGGGGCCCGCACGTCAGCGAGAGAGAAAAACGGGACAGAAATCGGGCGGTGGATGGATTGGTGACGCGTGGCAGGGGGAGGAGATCGGGGCCGTAGGGTCCCGAGCGAACCGTTAAGTGAAAGGGAACGGTCCCGATTCCATCCGACAACGGCAATTAAATCTAAGCCGTCGGGGGTTTTGGCCGGAGGGTTAAGTGGCTGCGGACGGGCGGGATGAGATCCGAAAATGGCGAACGGCCCCGATCGCTCCACGTGTCGGCAGGAGCGGAGGGGAAGGCGGGGGCGAAGCGGTAAGTTGAATCGGACGGCGGGGAAAAGATCCGACGGGGAAAAGCGGCCCGATGGGCGACACTTGTCAGCCTGGGGAGGGTTTTAGGATTTTTCTTTCTTTTTGACTTTCCAGAAATGCTAATAAGCTTTAGAAAACTCAGAAAAATACCAAATAAATTTTGAAAAATCCAGAAAAATTCAGAGAACCTTCTGGGACTAACTGGGACTTAATAAAAATATTTTCCACCTAATTTGATAAGTATATTTTGAAAAAGCACAGTTTGACTTAAAAGGGAAGTTTTTAATTCTTTATAAAATTCTGAAAATTAATATAATTACAGATTTGACTTTAGGAAAGTGAAATACATTTGTTTGAATTACAAGAAATGCAATGAACTTAATTTGATCTTTTAATAACAGAAGTCTTAAATTTTCTTTAAATCAGGACTTTGAAATAACTCCAGAAAAAAATCCAATAAATTCCAGAATCGATTTTTAATAAACGAACAAAATTTTGGGATGTTACAGGTAGGCCAGTTATGAAATCCATTTCAACTTCCTCCCACTTCTATTGAGGAATTTATAGGGGTTGAAGTAGTCCGACAGGTCTCTGATGTTCGGCCTTGACTCGCAGGCACACATCGCAACATGCTACATACTCGGCAATGTCTCTCTTCATACATGGCCACTAATATAAGGCTTTCATATCCTGATATATCTTGGTGCTGCCTAGATGCAGGGTGTAAGCTGAGCTATGGGCTTCCTTAAGTATCAAGTCATTGACATCCTTCTGGTGGGGAACAAAGAGGCATTTCCCATACCATATGACTCCTTGTTGATCTTCTACCATCTTGGGGGCTTTTCCCTTGGCCATGAAGCGCTTAAACCTTTGGACACCAGGGTGTCTTTTCCGAACTACTATAATTTGTTCTTCAAGATTTGAGTGCACTTCCATGGCAGCTAGTGTACCATGTTCTACTAACTCCAGGTTAAGGGCTTCAATTCCTTTAGAGCTCAGGTTGCAATTCTTCTGCCATGAGGTTGTTATAGTGGGGCTTGCAATGTAACATCCCAAAAATTTTATTTCTTTATTAAAGTGTTTTATGGAATTTAATGAATTTTTCTAGATTTTATTCCAAGCCCTAAATTGAGAAAATTAAAATCTCCATTTTATGAAAGTCCAAAATAAAAGTATTTCATTTTAGAAAGGTCAAATAAGTGCATTTCATTTTTCTAAAGTTAAATCTGTAATTATAATAATTTTAGGAATTTATAAAGATTTAAAACTCTCCCTTTTAAGTCAAATTGTGTTTTTGCAAAATATAAGTATCAAATTGGTTTAAAACTATTTTTATTAAGTCTAAAATAGTTCCAGAAGGTTCTCTGAATTTTTCTGAAATTTTCAAAATTTATTTGGCATTTTTCTGAGTATTTTAAAGCCCCCTAAGTATTTCTGAAAACCAAAAAGAAATTAAAATCCTAAAACCCTCTCCCGGCCGCCAGGTGTCACGCATCGGACCGTCCCGTCACCGCCGGATTCAATCCCGACCGTCCGATCTCACTTAAACCCCCCTCCCCGCCTTCCCCTTCCCTCTGGCCGACGCGTGTCAAGCATCGGACCGTCCTACCCCGCCCGATCCAATCCCAGCCACCCGCGGCCACTTACCGCTTCGCCCGCTCCCCTGTCCCCTCCACCCGACGCGTGGCTCGATCCAAGCCCTCGCTTGTTGTCGTACTAAATCTCGGCCGCCCCCTTCCACTTAACGCACCGATCGGCCCCAATTTAATCGCTGTTGTCGGATCGAATCGTGGCCGTCTCCCTTCACTTACCCCTTCGCCTAAGATCTAGTGGCCGCGATCACTTTCCTTTCCACCCATCGTAAATCCAACCGTCGCCCCCGCCTCTTTCCTTTTCTTCTCTCTCACTGACCGGTGGGCCCCACCGGTCAGGTCCGTCTCCCCCGCGACTTTCCTTTCTTCCCCGCGCGTACGCCGCTCCGCTACCGCCATTGATGTCAAAAACGAAGCTTTAATTGCTTCGGTTTCCTTCCCGAATTTCCCTCCCGCACTATTGCAGATTCAAATTGCCGTTTCCCCGCACCCATTTCAGGAATAATTGCTCCCAATTACGCCCGTTTTCACCGTCGCACTTACCTTCCCGTCTGTTTCAATTCCGGCGTGCGGTGTGCAGCCGTTACCTTCCCTCCCCACCTATAAAAGGGGCACCCCGAGGACCCTCTACCCGCACCGCCTCCCCCTCGCCTCTCAATTGAGCTCCAGAGCCCTCAAGTCTCCCTAAGCCCAAAATTCTTCTCCGCCGGCTTCGTCTACTCCGGCGAGGAATCGCTGCCGCCTCAAGCCTCCCGGAACCCTGCTGACGCCTCTCTGATCTTCCCTGAGCCTCGGCGATCATCGGTTGCCCCTTCCCCGAGACGTTGTACCGCCGGAACCCCTCCGCCGCCGTGAGACCCTCTCTGACCGCCGCCCCTCTCCGCCGATCACCCTCTCCGGTCGTCCCCGTACACCGCACAAGGTACCGGTGAACTCCCCTTGACCCCCCGTCACTCTGCACCACTCGGCCAGCGCCGCCACCACCGGGTTCGCCGGTGACCATTGGTCCCCGCGCCACCTTGCGCCCCGTCACCCGCGTAACACCTCACCCTCCCTCGGGTCCGTGGACTCAATCCACCGTGAACCCGACCCCACTTGTCAGTGTCTTAGCCGAATTTAATAATCATAGGGCTGACGTCAGCTGACGTCATAAACCCAATTTTCCCGTTTAAAAATAATTCGACCGAAAATGTTTTAGGAGGCTGACGTCATAATCTTTTATTTCCTTTAGAAAAATACTTCATGCTGACATCATAAATGCATTTCGGTTTAAAAATAATTCCAGAAATTGGGTATTTTCTTTTTAATTGTATTAAAATTTTGGAAGGCTATAACTTCCTCATTTTATCTCCAAATTGACCCGTTCATATTTCTAAATTTTTCTAAAATCATGAACTTTCGATTTATGGCCTCCTTTTGAATTTGTTTGAATTTCTTTTGAATTGGCTCTTGACGTTAGATTTTGACGATTCCGGAGAGTTCGACTTCGACGATTCTCAGCAAGACTTCGAGCAAGGCAAGTTACACCTTTGACCATATTGACTCTATTATTTCAAATTTAATTACATTGTTTTACATATATGCATGCGTACTTTTATTCAAATTTACTTTAAATTCAGTTTAAACATTAGTTACACCCATGATCCTTTGATTATAGCCAATTTGAACCTCGGACTCATACACCTTTGTCACCCTAGCTGAAAACTAGTTTGTACCTTAGTATTAACTAGAAATTTTATAGAATTGCTTAGCCTGGCTTAGTATAAATTTAGGTGGGATCAACTCTTTCACATGAAATGTCGAACTTTGAATGTGAATCTTTGACTTCGGTGAGTCAAGGATAGTTATGAAATGGTTTTAAAAGTGAAAATAGAAACTTATGATTTGGATTTAGGCTAATGGTTAGGTGGTGGGTGCCGGCATGCCTCGTGTTTGGAGACACTTGGTTGATTGTCGTGCATGTGGGTATGTGGATTGAGCCTAAGACAATTAAGGACCGTTTCTGTGAACCATTTTACGAAGTCGCTTCGTACTACCACAAGTCCGGTATGGGACGGACCTGGCTAAGTAGATTGTGAAGTTCCAAATATAGTTTCGCTATAGGATGATTGTGAGTGTGGCGTAGACCGCGAGAAGTCTCACATGGCACCAGAGGGGGCTCCAACTCGTGGATTCAAGTTGTGGTGAAACCTTAGTGGCGGCGTGACTGTTTTGGCTATGGATCTTTGGAAAAGCCTTGTCGTGGAATCCCTGCCGCACACCTAAGGCAGTGTGTTAATCGCGTGGCTCAAGCAGGAGGACACATCTTGTGGGTAAAATTGTACACCTCTGCAGAGTGATAATCTATCCTGGATAGCCGTGTCCACGGTCATGGACATGCTGGTAGAGTCTTCACAGATTAGACTTGGTTTTAGCGAGCAATAGTGAATTTGTCAATGGTCCAGGTGGGATGCCCATGGTTAGGTTAGTGTAGGTCGGAGCCTATACTAACGATATTACTTTGTCAAATAATGTTCTTATGAAGTATTAAAATTCAGCTTTTCATACTTACGTGATTTAAAGTCAAGTACTGTTTTTCTGCAAATTATCTTAAATAAGCCTTCGTTTGAAATCCTTTATGCATGTATTCACTCTGTTATATTTTCGGTGTAACTTATGAAGTACTTTAAAGTGCTCACCTTGCTTAAATCTGTTGCCAGACTGTGACGGCGACCTCGACGGTGAGGACTACTTCAGCGAATAGGACGCGTCTTACAGTCATTCGCCTATGGGAGGTTGGATGGGCTGAACTGCTACCTATGCACAAGTTTTTCCTAGGATAGTGCGATTTACACAGATGGACTTGGAGTGTTCTTCTGGATCCCGACATGCAACTTAAGGCATCGATCACTATATTAGCTATCCCTGGGTGATAATAGACATCCAGATCGTAGTCCTTGATTAACTCTAGCTATCTTCTTTGTCTAAAGTTGAGATCTATTTGGGTGAAGACATATTAAGACTCTTATGGTCTGTGTATATATCACAATGATTCCCAACTAGGTAATACCACCAATTTTTTAGAGCGTGCACTATTGAGGCTAGTTCTAGGTCATGGGTTAGATAATTATCCTCATGGAGACGGAGTTGTCTAGACGCATAAGCCACAACCTTTCCTCTTTGCATAAGCACACAACCAAGATCTTGGCATGAGGCATCGCAATATACATCAAAATCCTTGTATATATCTAGCAAGACTAACACAGGGGCTGAGGTCAACTTCTTCTTCAACTCTTGAAAACTCTTCTCACATGCCTTTATCCATTCATACTTCTCTTTCTTCAGCAGGTGAGTTATTGGCTTGGATATCTTGGAAAAGCCTTTTATGAAGTGTCTGTAGTATCTTAGCCAAACCAAGAAAACTACGCACTTCAATGACTGAGGTGGGTTGTTTCCATTCTAGAACTGCTTCTACTTTGGAGGGATCAACTACTACTCCTCTACATGATACAATGTGTCTAAGGAAACCGATCTCATGTAGCCAGAAATCACACTTGCTATACTTGGCATACAACTAGTGTTCTTTGAGTATCTCTAGGACTACTCACACATGCTCTACATGTTCTTTGGTGGTCTTTGAGTAGATCAAAATGTCATCTATAAACACGACCACAAATTTATCTAGGTATTTCATGAATACTTTGTTCATCAAGTACATGAAGTAGGCTAGAGCATTGGTTAAACCAAACGATATGACCGTATATTCAAATAGGCCATACTGGGTGGTAAATGCTGTTTTAGGAACATTTGCTGCCCTAATCTTGAGCTGATGGTATCCTGACCTTATGCCTATCTTAAAGAAGACTATTGCTCCGAACAACTGGTCATATAGGTCATCTATTCGGGGCAAGGGATACTTGTTATTGATGATTGCATCACTGAGAGCTCTATAATCCACACACAATCTAGTGGTGCCATCCTTCTTTTTAACAAAGAGTACTGACGAACCCTAGGAGGATGAGTTGGGTCTAATGAATCCTTTTTCTTGGAGGTCCTCAATTTGTATTTTTAGTTCTCCAAGTTCATCTACTACCATTCTGTAGGGTCTTTTAGCAATTGGGATACCCTGGCTTTAGGATGATAACAAATTCTATATCTCTATCTGGTGGCATGCCTGACAATTCTTCTGGAAAGACCTTTGGGTATTCTTGCACTACAAGCATTTCTTCTAGTGGTTTTCTTCAAGGTGATGGATTGCACGGCCCAAGGAGGGCGATCCATACTAACCTTTATTGCTAGCCCAAGGTACTTGGTGAGTATTACATTTCTATTAGCACAATCTATCATACCCTGATATTTGGCTAACCAGTCCATCCCTAGGATGATATCCAAGGTTTGAGGTTCCAAAAGGACTACTAGTAAACCAAAGTCTTCTAAGTATCATAGGTCTCTTTAGTCTAAAGATTGGCAACTTTACCCTTTCAACAAACTTCCCAAAGATAAAAGAATAAGAAGCCCCATAATCAAACAAACTTGTGTAGTTACTAACTTAATAGAGAACATACCTATGAGCACTTTAGAGGCATCATAGGCATCTTCTGCGGTTATGTGATTGACATGGCCCTGGTTTGGAGTCGATGCTATTCATGAAGCTTGAGGTGTCTAGTAGTGAAAGACCAAATATGGCAATAGAGGGGGTGAATGGTATTCAAGATTCTATACTCATACACCTAAAGAGGAGTAAAACACACAATCTCCAGCTAAGAATTAAACCAACTAGCCCAAATCAACAAACCTGGAACCTAACCCTTTTCGGCGGTCTGACCGACCTCCAAATGGTAGTCTAACCGACTTTCTAATGGCGGTCTAACCTCTGCTATAGTAAAATAAGGACGATGAATAGTATTTTCAGTCTGATTTCAAATGTAAAAATTGAGAGAACTTTTGATCCGTACATCCAAATGATATGAAATTTTACATGGATGTCCTCTAGGTTATTATGAACATATTCTGACAAACGATCATGTAAATCATGGCCAAAGATGGGTCCTTTTTTAGTTTATTGGAAGGTTACACAAAAATCGAGCGAAAAACCCCAAACAGTAAATACAACTTGCTCTTGGGTAGATGATTGCTAGGATGACTCTAGATGTATTCCCACATGTCACAGCGAGCTATAACACTGAAGATCACTACCCAAAAACCCTTGAAACAAGAAGTCACTTGATGATAATAAAATCAAGCAAAACTAAATTTTCTCGTGAATCTTGCTATCAGAGTGCCTAGATGGATGGAGATGGATTTCTAAGGATTATCTCCACCTCTTACACGTCTTTGGCACCGCAAGATCACAAGAAGGAAAAAAGATCAAAACCAATCAAAACAAGAGTAAATCAATCAAAACATGAAATAAACAAAGAGATCATCAAAGATTGATGTAATGCTACTTGAAGATATAGGTTTTACAGCCGCTCCAACTTAGAGGACAGAAAGCACACCATATACTCTTTTATAGATCCTAAAACATCAAAGGACAAAAGAGGTGGTTTGGATGGTTAACTACATGTCTCCATCCCAACCCCCTTTTATAGATAGGCTAGCCAGCCCTATTCATCCCTTAGTGGATACAATCCACTTAGCACAATGGGGGAAACCTGTTAACTCCACGCACATGAGTTTTAACTCACACATGTCACTTATACACGCTTTTCAAAGCACATAAGCCCGAATTTATTAAGTCATTTGCCTTGATCCGTCTCACTCAAATCAGCTCCATCTTGATCTAAACCGCTCTCCAACGCGTCACCCATGCTTCGCGGTTTTGATCTAATGTGGTTTATGACATTTTGGCCAAACTACCAAAATACCCCTCGTTGAATCGATCATTATCATCTATTGCAAGCAATTGCCATGCTCACCACGTGTAGGTGCACCACTAGCTTGTCACGTGTCACCAAGTCTCTCCCGTCTCAGTTCCACCGAACCATCGCTCACTTGGACTGTCCAAGTCTTATGGTGCAATCCTACCGTTTGAACTCGCATTCAATATTTTTCGCTTTTCTCATGCCATGCTTGAGCTCACCATCTCACCCAGCATCATCGATCGTTCTAGAGTTCAACTCCTCCATGAGCTTAGCCCTGATCCTCGTCATTGACCATGGTTGATTCCAAGTAACCCTGCACATCCAAAGACAAAGAAATCATTTTCGGGCATAAGTTCTTCACAACCTGACCCACATTAGCTGAAACATGCATCATACAATCTTAATGCAATAACCCAGGTCATCCTAACTCAATCCATGACTCAAATCCCAAAATCCGCAATTTCTGCCAAAAAAAACAATCCTTTCAAAGAGCGATCTTTGCAAAATCAAATAACCACTCTACAAAGATTGCATTGGTCCATCACAACATTAAACAAGACCTTCTCATATGGTCCTTCATTCTCCCCCTTGATGAACCCATTGGCAATACTTGAAAATGTAAATAGGAGGTGGTTTTAGACAAAGAAGAAGAAATTTACAAAGAGAGCTCCAAATGGTAAAAAGAAGAATGCGATAAGCTGAAAATGACCATTTGAAGAAGAAATGGAGTAAAGCTACTGAAAGTAACAGATTTTTCACAAAAGCTTCAAAACCACCAAATAAGTCAAAAATCTCACTTTAGGTCCATATGAAAAAATAATTGTTCTACTTGACCTTGGTCATGGTGAGAAGAGATCACAAGCTTCAACTTAGCAAGATTTTGCACAAGAACATCTAATCATGCTCTAGATATGTATTTTTATCGATCTTTCTCTCCTTTTTACAATGGCACTATCAAGATACGTGGAAGAAGATAAAGCATGAATGAATTGAAGTGGCTGTATTTTATTCATTTAGGAGCCATGAAAATTATCCAAAATAACTCTACATGTATTATACCAAGCCATATTATGTGAAAGAGCTATCTAGATCATGCCAAACCATATATTAAATAGATTTTTAACATGTCAAGTTGCTCAAGATCATAGTTTAGCCAAATGTATCCAAAAATGTGTCAAGTCTTGTCAATATTCTAAATGGAACCAAGAAACTACAATTGAGTCAATAAAGAGGGCTACAAGTTTAACATGGAAATATTTTGTTCAAGCACTAGATATCACTTGCAATTGAGTAAATTTAGCACATTTGACATTTTTTGAAATTCATTTTTGGTTTTAGCTGAGCTTAAACTATTTTTCACATAATTTTGTTTTCTTAGCCGTGTGCTAGATCTCATGCCTTACACGACCTCCCCAAGCAAGAAACTTAAGGAAATGATCTTGGTATCCAAAACTCCCCCTAAGTTCATGCCTAGTGTAATGGCAAGCCGTCTCATAAGAAAGAATTGATGAGATCAGTTTTTTCGCATAAAAGAGATCATTTTGCATTTTCTTAACTTAGTTCAAGAACAAAGAGCTAATGCTCACTCATGCTTCAATAAAGTACTAGCGTAGTTCAATCTAAAGCTCAATTTAGGTTCAAGACTTAACTTAGTTTATTTGACATGGCATGAATCATTAGAGGATCACTACAGCAAAACTAGTCACAAGATCCAAAAAAGACATCATTTAATTCAAATTGCTCACATTTAATAGAGCTAGCATGACAAAAGTTAAGATATACATAGAATGACATGATAAATTTTGCAAGCTAACACAAGACATGGCAAGATATCATGTCACACAAGGATAATAGTCAAAGCTCCATATATTTATATTACAATGCACATTGTTGAATTTAAAATGCAATATGATGCAATAAAGATCCTAGCTCCCCCTCAGCAAGTGACTCAATTTTAGAAACATTTTGATTTAAGTTGAGTTATGTCAATATTAAGCTCAAGAGAATCACAAATTAACCCCCCAAACCAAGGCCATGAGCAAGAGAGAAGAAGCTTGGAAAACCAAAGAAATGATAGTCCTGAAAGAATAGATAAGATAAAGATATCACTATAGCTCAAACTCGCACTCATCTACCCCATATGACTATAGGACTATTAGCTGGTCATCTAAATACAAGAGAGTAAACACATTCCCTCTCTACCCAAGGGACCCAACCCTGCTAGACCTAAAAGGAGTGAGTGAACTCAACCTAGTGAGAAGAGAAGTAACTAATAAGCAGCTTCCTAGGATCACAAGATGAGAGGAAGAAATCTAACCAGCTGAGAATGAAAATCACTCTTGTCTATGCTAGAAAGACTAGCCCAAATGCACCCATAAGCAAAATGCAATAGAAAGTAAATGTACATATAATACAGAAGTACATGATGCTCCCCTCAGATTAAGCCATAAGGACATACCAGAGTACTAAAGCGCTATGTCACCCTTCTCCACATGGTCTCTAAGAAAATAATATCTAATGTCTATGTGTTTGGTCCTAAAGTGTTGCGCTGGTTTCTTAGCAATGTTAATGGTAGAAGTGTTATCACAGAAAAGAAGGACACTATCTATGGTTAACCCAAAATCCCGCAAGGTCGAAATCATCCAAAGCACCTGACTACAACACTAGCAACTGCAACATACTCGGCCTCTGTGGTGGACTGTGCAACACTGGACTGCTTCCTGGAAGACCAAGAAACAAAAGAAGTGCTAATGAATTAGCAAGTGTCAGAAATGCTCTTCCTATCTATCCTACAGCCAGTAAAGTCTGCGTCGGAGAAGGCTCTAAGGGAAATATAGGAACCAGAAGAGTACTACCATAGTCTAGAGTAGCTTGAAGGTACCTGAAGATGCGCTTCACCGCCTGACGATGAGAGGCGCGGGGATCATGCTTGGCATTGACCTAAGACTCATCAGATAGTGCATGACAAATATCTTTGGGTTCGAAAGTGGCGACAAATGCAGAGTGTAGGTAGAAAATAGATAACCCAGATTTTGAGCACGTGACATGCTCATGAAGATCTGCTATCATCCACTTAGAGGGATGATGATGCAGAATATGTCAAAGAGGTCCTGGATGAGAAGAAGTGGCCTCTTTCTTATAAGCTGAGGAGGTAGAAGCAGAACCACAAGCTCCAGAAGAATCAGAAGGTAAGGGCTAATCTCATTGAGGCGCAGTGGTAGAAGTAGGCACCTCAAGGGAAGGAGGGACTAGATCATGTAAAGAACCTTCATCTCCATTCTCCTCATCATCTACAAAGGTAGTCTCGGACTGCACAACTAAACCTAAGATGTTGGGCCTAGGGCCAGGCTGGCCTCATTGAAAGTGACCTCATAGGTCTCTACTATCCTACTCGTCTCGTAGTTTCAGACCCTATAACCCCGCGAAGAAGTCGAGTAACCCAGAAAGATACTATCAAATGAACGTGACTTAAACTTATCTAGGTTCCCAGATTTCAGAATAAAATACTTGCAACCAAAAACACAAAAAATGAGAGACACTGGGCTTTCGCCCATACCTCAACTCATAAAAAGTGCGATGCAAGTGTGCCCTTAGAATAAACTTTTTTTGAAACATGGCACGCAGTGGCTATAGCCTTAGCCCAAAACTTTCTAGGTATAGCGTACTCATTAAGCATCGTCTTAGCCATCTCGACCAAGATACGATTCTTCCTCTCCACAATGCTATTTTGCTGAGGGACGTGCGGAGATGAGAACTGATGCTCTACACCTTTCTCATCACAGAAGCTCTCAAAGTAGGAATTCTTGAACTCCGTACTATCATCACTGCGAATCACTCGTAAGGCACCAAGGAGCTCAACAGACAACGTACTAAACAACCAACAAAAATAACTGAAGGTCTCATCCTTTGAGGCTAAGAAAAACACCCAAGAGAACCTCGAGAAATCATCAGCCACAACAAGAATGTACTACTTCCCACCGGTTGACTACACTCTAGTTGGACCAACAATGTCTATTTGAAGAAGCTGTCCTGGTGCATTGGTCATAGTCACAGTGACTGGGGAATTGGAAGCGGCAACCATCTTACCATGCCGGCAAAGAGCATAAACTAAGTCTTTGACTATCTTGAGCTTAGACAGACCACGAATGAGACTATGGCTGCTAACTCCGGTCAAGTGATCAAAGCCAATATGAACAAGTCTCCTATGCTAAAAAGATAAATAACGAGACTCTGAAGCAACTAAGTACCTGAGAGAAGCATCAAAGGACCCAACAAAATCAGAACGAAAGATCCTCCTAAACCTAAAAATCCTGCAAACTAGACTCCCCGAAAAATTAAGAATCTTACTAACATTTTTCTTAAAGCTTACCTTGAAGTCGTCATCGGTAAGCTAGGAGATAGAAAGCAAATTATACCGCAGATTACTCACTAAGGCAACATCCTTAAGAATAAAAGAATCATTAATTCGCACAATACTTTTAGCAATGACTCGACCTGATCAAGCGTCTCCAAAAGTGATCGACTCATCACCTGGAGCTTGGACTAGGGAAGAGAACCAATGGGAGTCTCCGATCATGTGACGAGAACAGCCAGAGTTGACAAGCCAAACCTCTCCCTTCCCAGCCCAACAAACCTGTCAGTGAGAACAAAATTTTGGTGGCTCAGTACTAGGGTAAATAAGAGCAGATGTAGAAACCTAGTACTGAGTCACATGATGAGCCGAAGATCTAGTCCTAGAAGCAAAAGACTAAATTCTAGCAACACTAAACGTCTCGCATCTCACAAACTCAAAAGGTCTAGGAGCAGACCTCAAACCTCTTCTAGGCCCGACCGTTATAGAAGAGCGGATCTGACCAATAGTAGCATGCTAATCACGCCACGAATAGCCACCTCAATGGGGCAAATAAGGTCTATCCCTAGGACGACCGAAACCCTGACCCCTAGCAACTTGAGGAACAAAACCAGAAGGAACGTCAAAACTAAGTCCTCGATGCTGCCTAAAACCAAGAATGTCAAGTGAGCTACCTACAACCCTAGACCTCGCGTCGATCTTAGGAGCACTCCGAGTTTGAGGCTGACCTTGAATACCCCTAAGTGTACGAACACGGTCTCTACGTGCAATCTTGGAGTGCCTGAAGCAGAAATCAACCACATATCCATCCTTCTGACAAAACGTACAATGATACTTCGCCTTCTGAGAGGTCGAAGCAGCAGATGAACCATCCTTACTGTCTGAAATCCCCTGGACAAAACCTATAGACTTAAACATTATATCCTTAGGCTCAAGCGCAACCTCGATCACGCTTGCTGTTACAGTTCTAACAACAGCAGGTGGATGCTTTCTCACATCCTCTAAGAAATTATATTCTAGATCTTGATTGAACTTGCAAATCTTGGACATATCTATGATAAGATTGAGTCTTTTCTTGCCTCCAACAAATTTTTTTAGATTGTTCATGAGGTACTCACACTCCCAAAGAGAGAGGCATATGAAGCATAAGAAGCAGAGGGTGAGGAACTAGAAGGAGAGGATGAAGAGCCAGAATAAGAAGATCGAATTGCGCGAGTATCTCTCCTTATACAAAGCTATCTCAACTTTGAGGGCCTCACAAGGCATACAAGGGGCAGTCCTGATTCTAGTCATTTAGGCCTCATAACTCTTCCTAAAGTTCTCTTGCATGTTTTCTAATTTCTCCTCTACCTCAGTACAGAAAGAGCAAACAGATTGTGACTTCTCTAGTAAGTACTTAGTTTCACAAATTTTTTATCAGCAATCAATTCAGATTTTAGTTTTTCACCATTGTTGTATGGTGAGCTAACATGTGCCTTAGAAATATATTGATCCATTCTCTTATTTTGAATACACATGTCCTAAAATTATTTAGAGACAGATTCAAGTTCAGCAGTCAGTTTAGGACAGTTAGCATAAGAAACAACATGCTCTATTAATGCAGCTTGCATCTCAACAATTTTATGATCTGCCTTCTTTATATTAATCTTCATGTTGTTACAGCTATCACAGGTTTTAGGCAGATCAAGAAGTATGGTATACAATCCTCTAAAAGCATTGCCCTTATCGTCACATGAGATGCAGAATGTAGTCTTAACAGAATCTGACTAAGAAGAAACAATCTTAGCCATTTCTAGTTCAACTAACAGACTAACATTCTTCAGCTTAAGCAAATCAAGCTTAGAAACCATACTATCATGCGAGATCCTTAATTGCTCCATATCTCCAAGTAAGGAAGCACATACATTGCAATCGTCACGGGAGAAAGAAGATCTAAGTGAAGTAAGCTCCCATGACAAGCTCTCTACCTCTTTTTCTAACTCACCACACCTAGCCCTAGACCTAGTATAAAACTTCTCTAACTTAAGAAAAGCATCATTGAGTTGGTATAGGATAGACATACCTCATTAGAATCGTTGTAGAGATCCTCATCACTGATGCCATTCTCATCAGGCATGAAGCACATGCCGGTGAAGTCGTCGCTGTCCTTAGAGTTTGCTTGTGGATCATCCTTGCCATCACCGTCGCTCCAACCCTCCATGTCGCTGAAGTTGAAGTTGTCGAAGGCAATAAGGATGCGATGCAAGAGCTCCTTGGCTTTACCAAGGTTATAGTACTTCTTGTCTTTGCCTTGATCATGAGTTGGTGGCTTCTTGTTGTGGTTCTTGCTGATGTAGTCGTTCTTGCTCGTACTGCCGTAGTCGTTCTTTCCCTTCTCCAGCTTGGGGCAATTCGCTCGAATGTGGTTGGGGCCACCACACTCGAAGCAGATCACTAGACCTCCTCTTTTCCTCTCTCTAACCCTCTTTTATGTATGGGAGAACTTTCTGGCTAAGAGGGCCAGCTCACTTTTTGGAAATTGCTTGAATTTGTCATCGCTCATCTCACACAAAGAAGCTAGAGAGAAACCAGAAACACAATTAGAAGATGCTCCAGAAGTGGGATCAGTGACCAAGGCCATCGACTGCGACTTCGTCTTATGAGAGATGATGTCGATCTCGTGAGTCTTAAGGCGTGAGTACAACGCATCAAGAATCAAGTTCAACAAATTAGTCATGTCTTTGATGGTGGTCACCTTCATCTCCCAAACTCTGAGGTCCAAGGCAGAAAGCATCTGACGAACATTATCTGATTTCGAGTACGTAAGACCAATAGCTCAGAGGTTACTTAGAATCTTGTGAAATCTGTAAAAACACTCATCCAAGGACTCACTAGCAAGCATCTCAAATTTATTACATACATAAGACCAACAGCTCAGAGGTTACTTAGAATCTTGTAAAATCTGCCAAAGCACTCATCCAAGGACTCACTAGCAAGAATCTCAAATTTATTATATTCTCGCTTGTACTAGTCCAGTCGGACGGTCTTCATCTGGGTGGTGCCCTCATGGTATGCATCGAGAGTCACCCAAATGATAATGTTCCTTGCCTTAGCATTTGCCTCAACATCTGGTATATTCACAGCCGTCATGTCATCCTCGACAGGAACAAGAAATCTGTTCTTACCTTTTTCCAAATCGCATAGCCTTGAACCTGAATATAAGACTCCATCCTACTCTTCCAAAAGGAATAGTCAACCCCATCAAAGATAGGAGGCTTAGTGGAATACTTGTCTACTGCCATGGCTGTTAAGACCGGTTAAGATCTATGCGAAGAGCTAACCTTGCTCTGATACCAATTGAAAGGCCGAATATGGCAACAACAGGGGTAAATGGCATCAAGTCTGAATTTTACCCCAAGTATTCAAGATTCCATACTCAGACACCTACAGAGATGTAGAATACAGAATCTCCAGCTAAAAACCAAACCAACTAGCCCAATTCAACAAAACTTGGAACCTAACCCTTTTCGGTAGTCTGACCAGCCTCCAAATGGCGGTCTGACTACCCCGAGCGGTTTGACCAGCCTTCTAATGGCGGTCTGACCTCTGTTACAATAAAATCAGGGTGATGAATAGTATTTTCAACTCAATTTTAAATCCAAAAATCAAGAGAACTTTTAATCCGTAGATCCAAATTATATGAAATTTTGCATGAATCTTCAATAGGTTATTGTGAACCTATTCCAATAAATAATCATGTAAATTATGGCCAAAGATATGATATTTTTTAGTTTGTTGGAAGGTTACACCAAAACTAAGCCAAAAACGCCAAATGGTGAATACGACTTGCTCGTGGGTAGATGATGGCCGAGGTAACTCTAGATGTATTTTCACATGTCACAGTAAGCTAGAACACTGAAGATCACTACCCAAAAACTCTTGAAACAAGAAGTCACTTGATAAGACCAAAATCAAGCAAAATCGGGTTTTCTCGTGAATCTTACTATCAAAGTGCCTAGATGGATAGAGATGGATTTCTAAGGATTATCTCCACCTTTTACATGTCCTTGGCACAACAAGATTACAAGAAGGGAAAGAAAAAAGATCAAAACCAACCAAAACAAGAGCAAATCAATCAAAACATGACATAGACAAAGTGATCATCAAATATTGATGTATTGCCATTTGAAGAGATAGATTTTATAGTCACTCTGCCTTAGCTGATAGAAAGCACACCATATATTCAAAACCCTAACCCTAAAATATCAAAGCATAAGAGAGGTGGGTTGGATGGTTAACCACATGTCTCCATCTCAACCCCCTTTTATAGATGGGCTAGCCAGCTCCATTCATCCCTTAGTGGATACTATCCAGTTAGTACAATGGGAGAAACTCGTTAACCCCGCGCACACAGGTTTTAACTTACACATATCACTTATGCACGCTTTTCATTCAACCACAATCCATTAAGTTCTTTGCCTTGACCCATCTCAATCAAATTAGCTCTGCCTTAACCTAAATCGCTCTCCAATGCATTACCCACGCACCGCGGTTTTGGTCTAAGGTAGTTTTCGATATTTTGGCCAAACTACCAAAATACCCCTCGTTGCAAGTAATCACCATGCTCGTCACGTGTAGGTGCACCACTAGATTGCCACATGTTGCCAAGTCTCTCCTGTCTCAGTTTGACTGAACCACAGCTCAACCAAGCCTCATGGTGCAATCCTATAGTTTGAACTTGCCTTCAATATTTCCCACCTTTCTCATGCCATGCTTGAGCTCAACATCTCACCCGGCATCCTCGATCATTCTGGGCCTCAACCCTCCATGAGTCTAACCCCGATCCTCACCATTGACTACGGCTGACTCTAAGCGACCTTGCATATCTAAAGATAAAGAAATCATTTTTTGGTACAAGTTCTTCACAACCTAGCCTACGTTAGCTAAAACATGCATCATGCAACCTTAATGCAATGACCCAGGTCACCCCAACTCAATCCATGACTTAAATCCTAAAATCCTCAATTTCTGCCAACAACAATCCTTCCAAAGAGCAATCTTTGCAAAATCAAATAACCACTTTTCAAACATTACAATGGTTCATCACAATATTAAATAGGACCTTCTCACCTGGTCCTTCAAGTAGCCTTAGCTTGACACTGAAGACTGGCCTCAGATGGGATAACCCCCAAATTGAACTTCACTAGGGTGACTTGGCGGTCTAGGCATTTGTTCGTGAAATGCCCTTTTGTTCTGCAATTGGAGCAGTGGAAATTTGTTGCTGGATTGGTCAAACAAGACTGTCCTATGGGGTGGGGCATATGAATTACACTTCCACTAGAGTGCGGTGCTTGAGCTAGAGCCTTGGGCGCTAACATTGCCACTTGGTGGAAGGAGGGGTTGCCCAGGTACACTAGCTTGGATTGGAAACTGCCTTGGGGTCTTTGAGCTACCCACTTTCTTTTATGGTTGGCTTCCAGGATTCTCCTCTCATTTTCTAGGATGAGAGCTTTGTTAACCAAGTGGTGGAAGCTAAGATGATCATGCAGAATTAGTTGTGCCCTCATTTCTTCATTCATCCCTTCCAAGAAGCAGTCAATCTTCTCTTCTTGATCAGCTATGTCTTTTGGGGTGTAGCGAGCTAGTTGATTGAATCGTGTGAGGTACTTGCTAACGGACATATTCCCTGCTTTAGGTTTCAAAACTCATGTTTCTTCATCCTCATGATACCTGTTAGCAAAAGTTCTGCCGAAAGGCAACCTTGAATTTAGCCTAGGTTGTAATACCCTGAATGTCATTTCGGCGTCGGTTTTAAAGTAATCATAGAGTCACCAGATTTTCGGTAAATCGCGGGAAGGGACAATAAAATTGTAGAATAGTAAAAAATAAAAAAAATTCTTAGTGGGTTGCTTGGAGGGTGGGCCTGCCACCTTGGGCCAATGGGCCCGAGGGGTGGCCGCACCCCCACCCCCAAACCCTAAGCCACCCTCTCCCCCAATATAGGTCTTTGGGGCGCCTCCCCCACTCATTTCTTCCCCATTGCGCCTCCATCTCCCCCATTTTCTACTGTCCATTGGTGCAAGGAGAAGGCAAGGAGAAGAAGAAGAGGAAGAGAAGGAAGGGAGGAAGAGGAGGGAGATCCCAAGGGATCCCCTAGGTATTTTTCCCCAACCCAAATCCTTCTGGTTTTGCTGTAATTAGGATTCTTAGCATAAGAATTGATGGGGATTTGCAATTTGATTCTCCGATTAGGGAATTCCTGTTGTCTGCATGTAGTTTAATCCGTGCAGCACGGCTGTTTGCGCATATTAGACCTACGAAACGATTTTTTCTGCAGGTCTTCCCAAAAGAAAAATTATAGAGGATGTCGAGATCTATTTCCTTTTTTTCAGATTTTGTTGGCCACATGGTTTAGGCACAGCAGGGTCAGGAAGACTGCTGTCTGTCAAAGGTGGAATCTGAGATAGATTGCCGTTCGGGTGTGGTTTAGGAGTAGTAGATGATTTTTATGTTTTTAGTCTCAATTGTGAAAAATGTAGAGAATTCAGAGTGGTTTTCCAATAGTGTGAGGATCGTGGATAGCATCTTTGAGGTGCAGTAAAGGAGTATGTGCGGGAGTGATGTAAAATTTGAGTTGTTATCCTTAAGGGATTGAGGTGCATTAAGAATTATCTGTCAAAATAATTCCGTTGGTCGATGGCTGGGCTAGAGTATGATTTGTGGGGGCAGTAGAGTCTGTCTACAATGGTATAGATGATGTACTTAGTTTGAGCTTATTGTTCAGGTAGCCAACTTGAGATAAATGAGACGGTGTGTTGGGCGATAATTTGGAAATCCTTGGTTCAAGAAAGTTAAATTTTGAAAGAAAAATGGATTGGGAAATTAATGATATCTCGAGTAGTAAAATGCTCTCTTGATTCTTGTTTAAACTGTGTTTTTGGTAGAGGTCATCTACAAATTGAGTTATTTTATGTTGAGACGTAGTCTTTTCCAGTTAGGAAAAGAAAATGATTGTTTTAGTCTGTCGAGTGATTTTCACTCTTGGCTTATGTGATGTTGTTTCTCCAATTGTCTACTTGGAGAATGGAAAAGGTTTTGTGGTGAATCCTTTGGTTTTTATCGTGGTCCTTTGAAGGAAAGTAGATTGCTAGTGTGTCGCTTGAGAATCCTTTATTTTTTAGTTGGATTCTGTTTGTAAAAGATTTTGGTTGTTATTCGAGTAGAATGTTGTGAGTGGAATTCGTGGTCAAATTCGTTTGAAGGGGTAAAATGTATTATCCCAATTATATTTAATAAGAGGAAAGTGTTTTAAAAAGGAGGATAGTATTAGATAGTGGTTTAATTGTTGTGGCGGGGAATTTTGCGAGAATGACAGGACCTGATGGCCGTTCAGAGCTAGTAGAAGAGTTGCTGGTGCTCGGCGTTGACCGGTGCGTGTCGTGGACTCGTCGGAGTTGGTCATGAGGAAGAGGGCCACTAGGTATGTGGAGGCCCTCTTGACAAATCAGTCCGAGCGGGAGGTGACATGAGAGCTTGAGGTTCAAATGTAGAAGAAGAACTCGAGATCTTCGAGGTGGGTGAGAACCCGTAGTTGTTGTTTTCCTTGGGATGTTCCATAAAGGAATACGCGTAGGCTACGGAAGCAGAAAACAAAACTTTTCTACCGCGCACCCAAGAACATCATGCTAAGGAAGGATCATGGATCGTTACCACTCAGACGCGCAGCGCAGCGCAATGAAGAAGAATTGGAAACCGATCCAATCACGCTGTCCGAGGTAGTAGTGGAAGTAGCCGATCGTCCCAACAGATCGTCTTCTCCACGCACGCCGATCAAGATCGCAACGAGCAGCGCCTCCACCGTATCCACACGCCCGGCCGAACGCCAATCGCGAGTGTACTAGCACTCGTGAGCAGCTAGGGTTTGGCTCGGGAGGTGGCGGCTAGGGTTTTGCTAGATGTTAACAGCACAAATCCTCCGCCCCTTGCCTCCATATATAGACCTCCTCACGTGGGCCTCGTGGACCGAGGCCCAATAGGAGTCTATTCGGATCTCTATCCGAATTGAGCCCATATCCGAATCATATTCGAATTAGTGTTCCAACCCGTTAAGCGTGCGACCACAGAGGTTCACGTATACTTGGTCGTGACCCGAAACGCCTTTCCGTTACCATGTTAATAGCGGTCTCTAGTAAGACATATTAACCCCAAAGTATATGTAAAGATCATATCACTGAACTCTGTAATGTTCTCTCATGTATGAATCCTTTGCCTCACGATATAGATTGAGCTCAAGGCGAGACTGTGTCATCCTCTTAATAGCTCAATCACTCTCTCGATTCCGTGATGGATTATAAACTCGTGATTGACTCCTCAATCACCTTGGCATGGCCATGCACTTTCATAATCCATTACATCGAGGCCCAGAGATATCTCTCCCATAAGGAGGGGCAAATTCTATCTTGATCATTCACATCCCACTACATGTTTCATGGCAAACCCGAAGACTACTTTTATGACTACCCAGCCACGGAGTAGTGTTTAGTAGTCCCAAAATAAGCTACTACTCATGTTGGGAACCATGATGATCTCAAGTCTAAGGACTCTACATAAACACTACTTGAGACCAACTGATGACACATGGAATCTCTGCAGTTGTCTCATGGCAGTCTATCCAACATATGTTCACTAACACATGTCCATATTATTGATTTGGTATCACCATACCATGATCCATGAGACATGATCATCAATCAATACATATGTTGATCTTTGTCTTTGAATCATATTTGTTCCTCATATGATATACGATCGGGGATCATTTAGAAATAGCAACATCTTAGTATTTAAGAGTCTCATGAATAAGTCACATACTCATTGATCAATAATGATGATGTCTATTCCAAGGAACAAAGTAATGTATCATAAACATAGTATGTGATATATACAACATCTCCATGTTGCCTCTAGGGCATATCACTAACAGCCTCCCACTTGCACTAGAGTCAACCATGTAGGTATCTAATACCCATTGCCCTAGTGTGAGCCTCATGCTTTGGTGGGAAGCGGCTTTGTCAACGGATCTGCAATGTTCAAATCCGCTTGTACTTTGCATATCTTCACATCGCTCTCTCCACTATCTCGCGGATGAGATGAAATCGCCGTAAAATGTGCTTGGACTTCTGGTGCGATCTAGGCTCTTTGGCTTGCGCAATTGCCCCACTATTGTCACAGTAGAGGTCCATTGGGCTAGAGGCACTAGCCATCACACCAAGCTCGTAAATAAATTTCTTGATCCAAACAAATTCTTTGGCGCCTTCAGGCTGCTATGTACTCGGCTTCATTGTAGAATCAAGAACCGTCTGCGCTTGGAACTCTTTCACTTACCGCACCGCCATTCAGCGAGTAACACAAATTCAGATTGCGATCTAAAATCATCTTTGTCGGTTTGGAAGCTAGCATCGGTGTAACCATTTACAACGAGCTCTTCCTCACCTCCATAGACAAGGAACACATCTTTAGTTCTTCTCAAGTACTTCAAGATGTTCTTTACGGCAATCCAAAGGACTTTCACCGGATCTCGATCGTATCTACTCGTAGCACTTAAAGCATACAAAACATCCGGGCGTGTACAAAGCATGGCATACATAATGGACCCAATAGCCAAGCATATGGAATCGCATTCATTTTATCCCGCTCATCGTGTACTAGGACACCGATTCTTGCTAAGATTTATACCATGTGACATAGGTAGAAAACCTTTCTTGGAATCATGCATATTGAACCTTTTCAACACCTTGTCAATGTACGATCTTGGCTTAATCCAATTAGCCTTTTGATCTATCTCTATAGATCTTGATGCCTGAATATATGCTGCCTCTCCTAAGTCTTTCATAGAGAAACTATTTTTAATGAAGACTTAACAGATTCGAAAAAGGAATGTCATTTCCGATCGGTAATATGTCATCCACATATAAGACCGTAAATACGAGTGCGCTCCCACTAGCCTTTTGTAAACACAAGGCTCTTCTTCGTTCTTGATGAAACCAAACCCTTTGATTACTTCATCAAAACGAATGTTCCAACTCCGAGATGCTCGCTTTAATCCATAAATGGATCTTTGGAGCTTGCATATCTTTCCAATCGATTGCGGATCGACAAAACTGTGGGCTGTGTCATGTACACATCCTCACTCGATTTCCATTAAGGAAAGCTGTTTTGACATCCATTTGCCATATTTCATAGTTGAAATATGCAGCAATCGCTAGAATGATCCGAATAGACTTTAGCATTGCGACGGGCGAAAAGTTTCATCATAATCAATACCTTGAATTTGTTTGAAACCTTTGGCCACTAATCGCGCTTTATAGATGTGAACATTTCCATCTATGTCTATCTTTTCTTGAAAACCCATTTGCATTCAATGGTTTTAACACCATCAGTGGATCAACCAAGTTCCAAACTTGATTATCGTGCATGGATTCAATTTCGATCTCATGGCTTCAAGCCATTTCTCGTAGTCCGTCCCACCATCGCTTCTTCATAGGTCTTAGGCTCATCGTTGTCTAACAACAAAATGTCCCTTTGTTGAGTAGTCAAGAACATGTACCTCTCGGTGCACGACGTGACCTTCGACCTACGTGGTGCTGGTGTGTCCACAATGCAGTTCTTCAACAGTTTGTTCATCCCGTTGTGGTTCGTAGAAGCTGAAATGTTATCAGTGTTTCTTGAATTTCTTCAAGTTGCACTTTGTGCTCCCACTATCTCTTCTTGAGAGAAACTCTTTCTAAGAAGACACCATGCCAGAGCGACAAACACTTTGCCTTCTCCTTGATTATAAAAATAATATCCTTTTGTTTCCTTAGGATACCCGATAAAGAAGCATTTATCAGATTTAGGAGTGAGCTTATCGATTGTAAACGTTTTACATAAGCCTCATATCCCCAAATCTTAAGAAAAGACAAGCTAGGGCGTTGTCCCGTCCACATCTCATATGGTGTCTTTTCTACGATTTTGATGGAACCTCTTTTAGTGTGAACGCGGTTGTTTCAAGAGCGCACCCCAAAAAGACAACGGAAGATCACTTTGGCTCATCATGGAGCGCACCATATCTAATAAGGTGCGATTTCTCCGCTCGATACCCCATTCTATTGAGGTGTTCTGGCGAGTCAATTGTGGAACAATTTCACAATCCTTTAGATGATTGCCAAACTCATGGCTCAAATACTCGCCTCCACGATCGATCGTAGAAACTTGATTGTCTTGCCTAAATAATTTTGCACTTCATTTTGGAATTCCTTGAACTTTTCAAAGGATTCGGACTTATGCTTCATCGTAGATATACCCATATCTACTAAAGTCATCGATAAAAGTTATGAAGTACTCAAAACCACCTCTGTTGTTAAGCTCATTGGTCCACATACATCGGTATGTACGAGTGCCAATAAGTCATTTGCCCGCTCACCTTGACCGTGAAAGGTGCCTTTGTCATCTTGCCAAGTAAACAAGATTCGCATGTCTCTAATGATTCAAAATCAAATGAGTGCGAATACCATCTCTATGGAGCTTCGCATGCGTTTCTCATTTATGTGACCTAGCGACGATGCCAAATAAACGTGGGATTCAAATCATTCTGACGTTGCCTCTTTGCATTAATGTTATAGACCGTGACCCTTCAAGAGTAAGAACGTATAACCCATTCACCAATGGAGTATGACAATAGAACATATCTTTGAAATAAAGAGAACAACCATTGTCCATAGATTTAAAGTCATAACCTTCGCTTGCAAACATGAAGCGAAATAATGTTCTTTGAAAGAGATGGAACACAATAACAATTATTCAATTCCAAAACTAATCTCGAAGGTAAAGACAATGGCATGGTGCCAACAGCTACCGCAGCAACTTTTGCTCCATTGCCAACGCCAAGATCCACTTCGCTCCTCCTCAAACTTCTACTTCTTAGCCCTGCAACGATTTGCAGATGTGAGCAACCGATCCGGTATCAAATACCCAAGAATTAGTGGAAGAAGTAGCAAGATTGATTTCTATAACATTTATACCGGAGTGGAAGTCATACTTCCTTCTTCTTCTCAAGATCCTCCAAGTACTTTGGGCGTTCCTTTTCCAATGTCCCGATTGCTTACAGAGTAACAATCGCATCGAGATGAGCATCGCCTTCTTGTCTTTCTTGGCCTAAGAACCGCTCGCGATCGCATCAGAGCTTTCTTTCTTTTGACCGCGCTTCTCTTGACATAGGGCTTGCCCTTGCCTTTCGTATCATCATCACATGATTGCTGCTTTTCTTAATGCTATCCTCGCAGATTTTAGCATCCCATGCAACTCACCAGGTCTTGTCCAGTTGTTCATGTTAAAGTTCATTATGAATGGCTCAAAGCTCGGGGAGCGATTGGAGAATCACATCGTGAGCCAACTCTTGGCTAAGGGAAAACCAAGCTTTTCCGACTCTCAATGTAGCCAATCATCTTAATGACATGAGGGTCGACGGATTCCTTCGCAAGCTTTGCACACAAATAAGGACTTTGAAGTATTGAACCTCTCAGCCCTTGCTTGGTTCTCAAACATACCACGTAGCCCCACAATGATATTGTAGGTATCTGTGTTCTCATATTGCTTCTGAAGCTCAGAGGACATTGTGGCAAGCATGAGACAGCTCACATCAAGGCAATCATTCGTTTGCTTCTCATAAGCTCTCCGCGCAGCCACGGTAGCATTATCGTGCAAGTCTTCGGGGTAAGGAGACTCAAGGACATACTCCTTGCGCTCTTGCTTGAGAACAATTCTCAAGTTGCGATACCAATCCAAAAAATTTGTTCCATTGAGTTTTTCTTTCTCAAGAACAGATCGCAAATTAAAAGTACTGGATGCGGCGTTAGCTGACATGATCTACAACACAAGAATATGCAAAGTTTAGCACTATGTTTATGTTCATCTTTTATTAAACTATTTAGCAAAAGACTCCCACTATGAGTTTTGCAACAAAAACTCTCTCTAAGTTACATAGTGGGTAAAGATTCTCATTTCACTAATTCCTAGTGAGCTTTGGCATCACGGCTAGAAAACTAGTGACATGGGTAAGCAACACCTTGCTAATCACATCCCTATGTGACTCTACTTTGGGTGACATCAGTATGCCTCGGCCCCAATCTATGCCCCAAGGTCCAAAACTATTTTGATAACCTTGTTAAGTAAACCAAATGCTTCCGCATGTAGATGTCCGACATTTACCCCAAATGATGATGATAACCGATGGCACTCTACTTTGGTAGACCTACCATACGGTGATCATTATCTTTTGGTGCAGCATATGGAAGGGCATTAACACCTAATTTTAAGAGGGATTCTATCCTACCAAAGCAACATATCACATATATCATTGCATAAGAATAAGATAGATAACATCATAGATAAACACATTTAACTGTGAAGTAGTATGGCCCAAAAATGGTGATATCCATCTCCAAGTAGGTGTAGACGATCTCCATCCTCCACATCACTCCTTTAGGCCACCATGCTTAAAAGCTTGTAACCTCAAAACTAGGCTACTACCTATAATAGCTAGAAATTGAAGATTACAAAGATAGATTCAAGCATTAAGGTCGACACGCAGGTCGTTAAATACAATATATACAGCTAACAATAGCTGTAATAATCATGACACGCAGGCCATGAACGAATGTTACATGCATCACATACATCTCATACATTCAAATAAGCTATAGGGCCATACTATTCACATCATTCTCTGTAAAAACAAGTTAGACGTAGAATCGCATTCTACCTAACGATGTAAACCCAAGACGCTATACAAGGGGGGGATACACACGGGTCGAGGGGGGAGCCGCCCCCCGCGGGTTTCAGGGCAGCGCCTTGAAAACCTCACAGAATTACATAGATCGCATCTATGAAATCGCTATGAAAATCTTGTCGAGCCGATCAAATCAACCCAAATCCGAGCCATTCAAAATGTCTCAATTTTCATTAGATCAATCATATTGATCATCGCGATCGGTATACTTGAGGAGACCACAACACAAGACCTCGATCTGTTGGCTCGATCTACTAATTGTGCGCGCAGTTAGCCCCGATGGTGATTCCAGCCGGTAGGGGTAAGTCGCGCGTACTTCAAAGAAGGAGCACGAACTAATCTTTTTGGCCTTATGATGCTATCAACTCATACCTATTTCAACCCCTTATGACCGATTGATCTCATCAACCCGTGCTACCTGATTTAGACTGTAATAGATCCAATCTACTACTATCGCATATCAACATATGCGCTGATCCAGATTGCAAACTAAGCAAGATGGCTCTGATACCACTAAAGGAATACGCGTAGGCTACGGAAGCAGAAAACAAAACTTTTCTACCGCGCACCCAAGAACATCATGCTAAGGAAGGATCATGGATCGTTACCACTCGACGCCAGCAGCGTGCGCGAAGAAGAATTGAAACCGATCCAATCACGCGTCCGAGGTAGTAGTGGAAGTAGCCGATCGTCCCGAACAGATCGTCTCTCCACGCACGCCGATCAGATCGCAACGAGCAGCGCCTCCACCGTATCCACACGCCCGGGCCGGGCCAATCGCGAGTGTACTAGCACTCGTGAGCAGCTAGGGTTTGGCTCGGGAGGTGGCGGCTAGGGTTTTGCTAGATGTTAACAGCAAAAATCCTCCGCCCCTTGCCTCCATATATAGACCTCCTCACGTGGGCCTCGTGGACCGAGGCCCAATAGGAGTCTATTCGGATCTCTATCCGAATTGAGCCCATATCCGAATCATATTCGAATTAGTGTTCTAACCCGTTAAGCGTGCGACCCTGTAGGTTCACGTATACTTGGTCGTGACCCGGAAACGCCTTTCCGGTTACCATGTTAATAACGGTCTCTAGTAAGACATATTAACCCCAAAGTATATGTAAAGATCATATCGGCTGAACCTGTAATGTTCTCTCATGTATGAATCCCTTTGCCTCACGATATAGATTGAGCTCAAGGCGAGACTCGTGTCATCCTCTTAATAGCTCAATCACTCTCTCGATTCCGTGATGGATTATAAACTCGTGATTGACTCCTCAATCACCTTGGCATGGCCATGCACTTTCATAATCCATTACATCGAGGCCCAGAGATATCTCTCCCATAAGGAGGGGCAAATTCTATCTTGATCATTCACATCCCACTACATGTTTCATGGCAAACCCAAGACTACTTTTATGACTACCCAGATTCACGGAGTAGTGTTTAGTAGTCCCAAAATAAGCTACTACTCATGTTGGGAACCATGATGATCTCAAGTCTAAGGACTCTACATAAACACTACTTGAGACCAACGATGACACATGGAATCTCTGCGGTGTCTCATGGCGAGTCTATCCAACATATGTTCACTAACACATGTCCATATTATTGATTTGGTATCACCATACCATGATCCATGAGACATGATCATCAATCAATACATATGCTGATCTTTGTCTTTGAATCATATTTGTTCCTCATATGATATACGATCAGGGATCATTTAGAAATAGCAACATCTTAGTATTTAAGAGTCTCATGAATAAGTCACATACTCATTGATCAATAATGATGATGTCTATTCCAAGGAACAAAGTAATGTATCATAAACATAGTATGTGATATATACAACATCTCCATGTTGCCTCTAGGGCATATCACTAACATTCTATCCTTAGGATGCTCTATCCTTTGGTTGCTCTTTCCTTTGGTTGCTTTTTTCTTGATTGTTCTTTTGTCTCATGGGTTGAGGAGTTCGATTCGAGGACGAATCCTTTTTAAGTGGGGAGAATGTAATACACTGAACGTCGTTTCGATGTTGGTTTTAAAGTAATCGTAAAGTCACCAGATTTTCGGTAAATCGCAGGAAGGGAGAATAAAATTATGGAATAGTCAAAAATGATAAAATAAATAAATAAAAAACTTCTTAGTGGGCTGCCTGATGGGGACGGGGTCCCGATCTTCCAATAGGTTCTGGATAAGTTCGATTTGGTGGAGGCGCGACACAAATCGATCCGGCTTCCGAACAACACGTCCCGAACCCCGCAATCGCAGCACCACGTCTCCTCAGGTCATCAACCGTGCGCAGCCAGTTGACCTCGCCAAGAAGGTTAATCCTCGCCTGCGAATCGAAGAACACAAGCAAGAACAAGGAAGAACACAACGCAATTGCAGATGTATTGATTTAACACTCGAAAATTGGGGTCTCACAAACCGATGAACGGCGAAACTGTTCAAGACAGAATTAATCTAAGCAAAACCCAACCCTAATGGTGGGGGTGACGACTGTATATAAAGGAGTGAGGGGCGTGCAAAACCCCTGGACGCGCCCTAATGGGCTCCAACACGATACAAAGCCGAACGGCCCAAAAGACGGTGGCGCAGCACCCTGACAGATTCTGAATGTCCACTTGTTTTGATGATTCCCGTTGACTCAGAAGGAATTTTGATATGGGACTAAATCCATTGGAAAGGTCTCCTTCTCAGCTTTCCATACATATGTGGAACGTCCAAAACGGAGTACGTATGCGTCCTGGGCGTCCATTTTACTGCAGGCTGGTCCTGAAGGCCGAGGCAGACGCGAACTCGAGTTGGAATGGGCCTCCGGCTTGACTTGGACGTCCTTGCTGGTCTTCTCCGCCGCCACACCTCTCTCCATGTACTTCATGACCCTCTTCAATGTTCCTAAGCAAGATAACATCATTAGGTAGCAATCTATTCTCAAAACTATAAAAAGTATCGCTTAAGAACGAGCTCACCTCTAGATTTAATTGTCGCATGCGAGCTCGGGTCATTGGACCATGCATAACGGTTGGAGGATCAACGGTTGCATCCGAAGGAGTGATGTCCTCATCATCCTCCCCCTCTTGAAGTGGAGTCTCGCTCGACTCAAGCTCATCTTCTTCTCCCAAGTATGGCTTCAAATCTGCAATGTTAAAGGTGGGACTAACCCCGAACTCAGGTGGCAACTCAAGTTTATATGCATTATCATTTATTTTCTCAATTATCTTAAAAGGACCAGCAGCTCTAGGCATCAATTTTGACTTTCGTAACTCAGGAAATCTATCCTTTCGCAAGTGCAACCAAACAAAATCACCCGGTTCAAGTTTAACTTCCTTTCTACCTTTACTACCAACAATGCTATATTTTTCATTCATCTTTTCAATGTTTACCTTAGTAGTCTCATGCATTTTGACAATAAAATCAGCACGCTCCTTAGCATCATTATGAACTCTCTCACTAGTAGGCAAAGGTAAAATATCAATAGGGGCACAGGGATTGAATCCATACACTACCTGAAAAGGACTTACCTTGGTGGTGGAGTGTTCCGCTCGATTATATGCGAACTCAACATGCGGCAAACACTCTTCCCACAGCTTCAAATTGTTCTTTAAAATAGCTCTCAACATGGTAGACAATGTGCGGTTCACCACCTCGGTTTGGCCATCAGTTTGTGGGTGACATGTTGTAGAGAACAACAACTTTGTACCCAACTTGTTCCATAGAGTACGCCAAAAATGACTCAAGAACTTGGTGTCACGATCTGAAACAATAGTAGAAGGCATACCATGCAAACGAACTATCTCTTTGAAAAAAAGGTCAGCAATATGAACGGCATCATCGGTTTTATGACATGGTATAAAGTGAGCCATCTTAGAAAAACGATCCACAACAACAAAAATGCTATCCCTCCCCCTCTTAGTCCTGGGCAATCCTAAAACAAAGTCCATAGAAATATCTTCCCACGGAATAGAAGGAATAGGAAGAGGTATATATAAACCATGTGGATTCAAGCGAGACTTAGCTTTTTGACATGTCGTGCAGCGAGCCACAAACCGCTCAACATCTCGTCTCATCTTTGGCCAAAAGAAGTGTGCGGCCAGAACATCCTCCGTCTTCTTAGCACCAAAATGTCCCATCAAACCGCCTCCATGCGCCTCCTGCAACAACAAAAGACGAACGGATCCAACTGGAATGCATAGGCGGTTAGCTCTAAACAAGAACCCATCATTGATCACGAATTTATTCCATGCTTGTCCCTCTTTACAATGGAACAACACATCCTTAAAATCAGCATCAAAAGCATATTGTCCTTTAATGGTTTCAAGACCAAAAATGCGAAAATCAAGTTGAGACAACATGGTATAGCGTCGAGACAAAGCATCAGCAATCACATTATCCTTCCCTTTCTTGTGTTTAATGACATAAGGAAAAGATTCAATAAATTCAACCCACTTAGCATGTCTATGATTCAAATTGGTTTGACTACGAATATGCTTAAGTGATTCATGATCAGAATGAATGACAAATTCTTTAGGCCATAAATAGTGTTGCCACGTCTCTAAAGAACGAACAAGAGCATACAATTCTTTATCATACATGGAATAATTAAGAGTAGGACCATTCAATTTTTCACTAAAGTAGGCAACAGGTTTGCCTTCTTGCATCAAAACACCACCAATACCAATTCCGCTAGCATCATATTTCAGCTCAAAAGTCTTACCAAAATCCGGAAGTTGGAGCAATGGTGCGTGTGTAAGCTTGTCCTTCAAAAGATTAAAGAACTCCTCTTGTGATGGCCCCCAATGGAACACGACTCCCTTCTTTGTCCGACTCCCTTCTTTGTCAACTCAATCAACGGTGTCGCAATGGTGCTGAATTCCTTGACAAAGCGACGATAAAATCCTGCAAGGCCAAGAAAACTCCGCACTTGGGAGACCGTCGTGGGCGTGGGCCAACTCCATATCGCCTCCACCTTGGCTCTATCAACCTCAATTCCCTGTGGAGTCACAACATAGCCAAGAAAAGAGACTCGATCCGTGCAAAAGGTGCACTTTTCAAGGTTACCAAACAAACGTGCATCTCTCAAAGCATTAAAAACAGCACGTAAGTGATTCAAATGTTCATCCATGGACTTGCTATAAATCAAGATATCATCAAAGTAAACGACCAAAAATTTGTCAATGAAAGGGCGTAAAACCTTGTTCATTAATCTCATGAAAGTGCTAGGTGCATTAGTTAACCCAAAAGGCATGACTAACCACTCATACAAGCCGAACTTAGTTTTAAAAGCAGTTTTCCATTCATCGCCAAGTTTCATTCTTATTTGGTGGTATCCACTACGCAAGTCAATCTTTGTGAAAATTATAGCATCACACAACTCATCAAGCATGTCGTCTAGCCTAGGAATAGGATGACGATACCTTATAGTAATGTTGTTAATGGCTCTACAATCTACACACATACACCAAGAACCATCTTTTTTGGGAACCAAAAGAATAGGAACAGTACAAGGACTAAGGCTCTCACGTACGTACCCACGGTCCAAAAGGTCTTGGACTTGTCGCTGAATCTCCTTAGTCTCTTCGGGATTGGTCCTGTATGCCGCACGGTTTGGCAAACTCGCTCTAGGGATCAAGTCAATCTGGTGCTCAATCCCTCGAATGGGTGGAAGTCCTGGAGGTATCTCATCAGGAAAAACATCTCTAAACTCCTGCAAAGGTTAGTGACAGAGGCAAAGTGCAAGGCATATTATCAAGAGAAAATAAAGCATCTTTGCACACAAAAGCATAGCATGTATCATTAACATCATCAATTTCAGCAAGGTCTGATTTTGTGGCAAGCATAACAGAATTTTTCAAATTGATTACTTGCTGTTTTTCAGATTTAACATATTCCTTTGGATCATTAGCAGCAGCAGCTCTCTCCCTATCGGCCTTTATAATCTCAGCTGGGGACAAAGGCAGTAAAGTAACTTTCTTTCCCTTATGCATAAAAGTGTATTTGTTACTACTACCATGGTGTAAAGCATCATTATCAAATTCCCAAGGTCGACCCAATAAAAGAGAGCATGCTTGCATGGGAACCACATCACAATCAACATGATCAGAATAACCACCAATAGAAAAATGGACTCGGCATGTTTGTGTTACCTTAGCTTTTCTAGAGTCATTTAACCACTGAATATGGTATGGATGTGGATGCGGTCGCGTGGTCAAGCCAAGCTTCTTGACCAAATCAGAACTCACCAAGTTGTTGCAGCTTCCTCCATCAATGATGACACGTGCGCGCGGTTCTTGATTGCGAAGAAAGTCTGAAACAAATTATGGCGTTGAAGCTTATCGGATTGTTGTACACGTGTGCTGAGGACTCGCTGCACAATGATGCTCCGTAGCGTCGTGTGGGCGCCCACCAAGGACCAAGTCGTCATCACCACCGCCATTGTCGTCCGAGGCACCAACAACATCATCATCCTCCTCGACATCCGAAGTCTGATGTAGCCTCCATCTTACGTGGCGATGTATGCCCGTTGGCTAGGGCAATTCTTAGGCATGACCAAGCCCATGGCAGCGATGGCACCAATGTCGGAGGAGCGGCCCGTTGAAGCCACGGAAGAAGAGCTCTTGGCTGGACCACGCAGCGATTTTTGTAGAATCGCAAGGCGTGTCGTGGAAGGTGGCCGGTGGCGCTGCTACAAACTTGTTCACAGGTGGTGGAGGAGAACGAAAACTCGAAGAAGACTTGGGCAGTCCTGTCGATGTAGTCGTTCGCGGCGTGTAAGAGGGTCGTCGGTGTTTGCCTTGGCGATTCCTTGCGTCCACGCAATTCTTTTCTGCAAGCATAGCAAGTGGAACAAGCTGGTTGTGATAGTAAATTCTTTATAATCAACAATGTCCTGAATTTCACGTCGTAACCCCCCTGTAGAAACGACAAATCTTATCCTCCGTTTCCTCAACAACCCCACAACGCACCATACCCTTTTGAAGCTCAGCATAATAGTCCTGAACAGAACTATCACCTTGTTCTAAGCGCTGTAATTTTTTTCTCAAATCACGTTTATATGAAGGAGGAACAAAACGATTACGCATAGCTTCTTTTAATCGCTCCCATGTATCAGGTTGTAAACGCATGGTACCCAGCCATTCCACGGATAATAGCAAAGTCCTTAAACTCACTAGTAGCTTGTCTAACTCTATGTTGTTCAGGAACCAAGTGAGAATTAAACTTCTGCTCTACCGTCATCTCCTAATCAAGACATTTTTCAGCATCATAAAGACCAGAAAAAGATGAAATGGTAAATTTGACTTTAGCAAAAGGATCATCGTTACCATGACGGTTCTAGTTATTACCTCCCATACCATGTTGGTTTTGCTGAAGACGCCGACGTAGTCGTGCATCTTGTGTCGCCCGCTGAGCAATGTTGCCATCCGCATCAGACATTGTGTCATCGTCATGACGATGGCCGTCATTGACAGGTGGTAGGCGTGTCTCCAATGTGTCCATCCGACCAGTGAGGTCAGCCATTCGCCGCTCCACCCGCTCAATGCCTTCGTGGTGTTCAAGCGGGCAATGGCGGCGACGATGGTGTCCATTCGCGAGATCGATGAATGAAGCATTTTGTTTGTCGGCGCAGCTTGTAGCCGGCGCGACTAACACACTCGTTGAAGTCGACCGGTGTCCGTCCCTTCGTATCTGCCATGGTTAGTGGAAACACGGGAAAACAAAAGATTATCCCTATCAACTACAAAGGAGGACAGTGGAAACCCGCAAAGGAAGTGGCTTACCAAGCTCTTACAAGTGTTCTTACCATCGCAAACAGTAGGTGGTACAACCGGTGGCTGGTTCGTGATACCTCGAGAGTGTGACCCGGCGATTGCAAGGGTCAAAAACTGTGCTGTCCGGAAGTATGTATATGGAGTTTGGAAGGCCAAATATGTGAGTGGAACACAAATCAATAACAGATAGTAATGCTGAATAAATGTCCAAATCACTAGTCCTAGTTGCTGGCCTAAAATGTGTCCTATAACAGGTATGATATGATGAACAAGGAATCGACCAGAATAGTAAAGCAAAGATAGCAACAAAGATGGCCAGGTAAAAACAGCACAAAACGAATGAATCTCTGTCACCTAAAACTGCGCTCTCTCTTTTTTTTTCTCTTTCTTTTTTTTAGCCACGGAGAGCACTTTTTGTGTGTTTTTCTCTCTCCTCTCTACTATAAGCAAATTTTTTTATTTTTGTTTCTTTTTTTTATTTTTTTTCACAAAGCAGAGCACAGAAATAGGAACCACACAAAGTTTTACCTCAATCTGATGTAAGGTGTGGCCTACAGAAAATGATGAATGTGCTGTAAATTCGGTGACGAAAGATCGAAGCTCGAGTACTGCACTTTGCAGGCCAAATTTGGGCAAAATAAATTCGTCGAAGCCGACGAAGTAGAATTTAATTTCACCCTATTTCAAAAAAAATCACCTGATTTCGAGTCCGTATGCAAAAGTTACGGCCGTTTGAAGTTGGGCCTCCGAGTTATGGTTTCTATGGAGGTCAAAACGAGATCGGGTGGAGGAAATTGGTGGAACTTGGGGGCGGAAGCTCGGGAAAAGGTGGGGGATGGTGCTGGGTGATCACGAGACACAATGGATGACTCAAAACAGAGGGTGGGATATCAAAACAAAGGGTGGGATATGGGTGGGAAAAACAAAAGACGGATAGGGTTTGTATGAGAGGTAGCGGAAGCAAGACAACCCGAAACAAAACACGATCTAAACCAGCAACACAACTCGACTAAGGACACAAACTCAACACTACGGACACTGAAATCAAATTGTGCAAAAGGCTAAAAGAGATCTGGGACAGGAAAAAACCTATGACTACAATTTTTTAGGGCTTTTTATTGGACTCCAGGATGAAACCGAAAACAACAAAGGTAGGGTAAACCCGAACCTGAAGGAACACCTGAAGCTCTGATTACCACTTGATGGGAACAGGGTCCCGATCTTCTAACAGGTTCTGGATAAGTTCGATTTGGTGGAGGCGCGACACAAATCGATCTGGCTTCCGAACAACACGTCCCGAACCCCGCAATCGCAGCACCACGTCTCCTCAGGTTATCAACCGTGCGCAACCAGCTGACCTCGCCAAGAAGGCTAATCCTCGCCTGCGAATCGAAGAACACAAACAAGAACAAGGAAGAACACAACGCAATTGCAGATGTATTGATTTAGCACTCGAAAATTGGGGTCTCACAAACCGATGAACGGCGCAACTGTTCAAGACAGAATTAATCTAAGCAAAACCCAACCCTAATGGTGGGGGTGGCGGCTGTATATAAAGAAGTGAGGGGCATGCAAAACCCCTGGACACGCCCTAATGGGCTCCAACACGATACAAAGCCGAACGGCCCAAAAGAGGGTGGCGCAGCACCCTGACAGATTCTGAATGTCCACTTGTTTCGATGATTCCCGTTGACTTAGAAGGAATTTTGATACGGGACCAAAGCCATTGGAAAGGTCTCCTTCTCAGCTTTCCATACATATGTGGAACATCCAAAACGGAGTCCGTATGCATCCTAAACCGCGTGTGTGAAGCCTTGGGCATTAGGGTGCCAGAGCGCGCTGTTCCGGCCCCAAGTCCACCTCTCCACAATTCCGTGGTGGAGGGAGTACCTGCGGGCGCGGGTGCGGGTGCCGACTCGGCGAAGCATGCCAACTTGGAGGCAAGCGCGGGGGCTGCTTTGCCGCCAGCCGGCATTGAGGCGGAGCCGTCGCCCGCGGAGGGTGCTGTGGCGGAGTCCGTTCCTGGCACGGTGGGACTTCCTCCTACGGCGGTTTCCGAGGCGGGGCCGCCCTCTTACTCCCTGAAGGCGAAGCAGCCCCGCACACAATCGCCCCTTCGCTCGGCGAAGGGGTTCACTGTAGCGAGCAAGGTCGGGGCCCTATGGGACTCTGACTCGGACACCGAGTGCATTGGTGTCCCCGCAGCCCCACTGAGGTCTGCGGCTGACAGGGGTGAGGGCTTGGTGGAGCTGCGCTTCGACGTAAAGGTCCCCTCGCCTGGCGGGGTGGTTGGGGATGCTGAGATCCTTGCCGATTCAGGCTGGGCCAAAGGTAAAGTTACATTGGTTGGTTTGACCCGTTGCATCTTCGTAGATCTGACCGCCATGCCCCCTTGCAGCAACGTATCTCCCCGAACGTGGGCGTGTCACGAAGCACGAGGATGTTCACTTGGGAGGGACGTCCGACGCCGCCGAAGCCATCGCCGCGGATGCCGCGCAAAGTCTAGCAGACTTTGTCCCTGGGCTGGAGGTGCTGGCACCGTGGCAGGAGGTGGCAGATAGTGCGGCCGCCGGTCTAGACCTTCAGGCATTGCAGACCTGTGGTTCAGGACTGCTAGAGAGAGTGCTAGAGGTCTCCGAACTGAGGGTAAGTATCTGACCCTGAGCAGCACATGTCCGGGAACGGGAGGCCTTGGAGGACCAGCTGCGCGTCGCCGAAGGACGACCGCATGTGGTGCCTGGAAGCAGAACGCGCGGGGGCCATCTCATATACCGCGGAGCTTGTGGCATCGGCTCAGCAGGCAGTAGTGGAGGAGCGGCACGGCCTGCTCCGGCAGGTTGCCGTGCTGGAGGAAGAGAAGGGCCGCCTTGCTACGTCTCTGAGGGAGCGGGATCAGGCGCTGGGTGCCGCCTCGGTGACGGCATGGGAGGCTATGCTGGCCCTGGAGGGTACCCTTGAAAACCTCATTGCCGAGGTGCCGCCCCGCTCATTCGGACCCGAAGAGCTTTCACGGACACTTTGACGGATTGGGGGAAGCGACTGATCTTGCTCATGCCGCCGCGACGTCCTTTGGCAATCACTGCTCCTACGTGACTGCATGCCTGGCGTGTGCTCTTCTCCAGCACCAGGGCTGCCATCATGTTGACGAATTGGGCGACCCACAGCTGGAGATGCCTGCTGGGGCTGGCATGATGTCCGGTGCTGTGCGCGCTGTTCGGCCTACCATTCAGTTTTTCCACGAACGGATTTGGAAGTACATCGGGGAGGCTGTGGCAAAGGTGGAGCTGTGGCGGAACATGTACAGCGAGGGGAACCTTGGCGAGTGGCTGGATGGAGTTGCCCGATGCGATGAAGATGGCGCCGACGGCTCTAGGCAAGTGTGACCCCGAGGTTCTTGTGCATCGGCGTGTGTTGTAACCTATGTACTCCATGCTGCGAATGAAGTGAAAATTGCTGTCCTTCTTTGACCAACCGCGCCATTTTATTCCAAGCAGCTGCCCGATGGGGACCGGCTGCTGATTTTTGACGCCGTGATCCGACGTCGTCTACGGTGCTTGTGGCAGGCCGAGGACTCGCTGAACTTTTAGGCGAATCGACCCTCGACGGATGAGGTTCCGGCGCGGGAGGTCGTCCAGGTGAAGCCGGACGAGTAGCGTTGGCCTGGTGGGCTTTGTAGTCACTGTGTAGCAGCGTGATGGATAAGCCAAAACGTTCATCCTCACCGTCGTTTTTGGGCACATCTCCTGTGTGCTTTTCTTGTGGAGTTTATTGGCTAATTGGGGTAGACACTCGAGGTAGGCACGGGGCTGGCGCCCAGGCGAAATAAACACGCGAACACTCGGTCTCCATGCCCCCCCGAGGTGGTGGCAGCGGAGCTGACGCCTACTCGAAGTAGACGCGCGAGCGCTCCGTCGCCTACCCTTCGAAGTGGTGGCAGTGGAGCTGGCGCCTAGTCGTAGTAGACGCGCGAGCGCTCCGTCCCCTACCCTTCGAAGTGATGGCAGCGGAGCTGGCGCCTAGTCGAAGTAGACACGTGAGCGCTCCGTCCCCTACCCTTCGAAGTGGTGGCAGCGGAGCTGGTGCCTAGTTGAAGTAGACGCGCGAGCGCTTCGTCCCCTACTGCTGGGCAGGATAAGGATAAGGTAGGCTTGGGGAGTGACAGAGACCTAGCTCTGTAGGTCCTGTCCCCAGCGTTCGATGGGGGACCTCACAGGCGCCACTGTTTCCCTACAGTCCCAGACACTGACGGGATAGCGGAGACGAGATCGATGGGGCTCTGTACCTTGCCCATCGTCCGTTGCTTCGGGCCCCCAGGATAGGGGGACGCGTGGGGGGTAGTTGGCGAAGCCCTGTACTTGGAGTGGGGCAACACTATTGCACCATGTGCCCCTGGGGTAGGCGATGGGACTGTTGAGGCGTAATATCCGCGGTCTTGCTTCCGGGGCTCTTTAAAAGGGGCGAGCGGCCAAGTGAAACGGCACTCGCCTTCCCAGACTTCACGCCCCTGTAACTACCCCTGGCGGACTCGCCGTCCTTAGTGCGCCTCAGCTTCTTCCTGCTTGCTGGCCGGTGCTGATAGCGCCGAGGGTCCCAAAGTGCGGCTGATGCCGCCTGAAGGATCGCGGGGTCAGACATCCCACCCATATGGGGTGGATGCGACGCCACGATGTGTTTTCCCCTCGCCCGTTCATCGAAGAGCCGTAGCTGGCACGAGGTGGTGGGCAATTCACTTGTACTTCATCAAAGCAGCTCCTTATTTTGGGAGTAGACTTCTACATCGCGCCAGCGAGGCTGCGCCCCGCCGTGCTGTCCCGCACAGGCGCCTGTCCTCTCCCCCAATCTCCTTCCCTAGCTGTGGGATCTTGGCACTTGCGGTGCTACAGGGAGCCGTGCTACTCCAAGGACAGGCTCTAACTCTTCCAGCTCGGGGCGGCACGTCCTTGGGGGGGCCTACACGGTCGCTCCCATTCCTTCGACTTTGCTGGTAACGGAGGCTTGATATTGAGCTCGTGGCGCCTTATATGGGTGCTCCTACGTCACGAGCTCGAACGTCCGTGGTCCCGGGCGTCTGCTGGGGCACCTCCCCATGCCGGGAGCCCGCGCCCGTGTGGGCGCCTGCGACGAGTCCGTTTGCATCGTCCTCCCTTCTGCAGAGGCGCAAGTCATTGAGCTCGTGCGCCCCGCCCCTGCACTCGTGGCCGGCCGTCCATGCGGTGCACGCGGTTTGCTGGAAGCACGAGAAGCCTCTGGTGCCCGTGCGCCGTTGTATGTAGGCTCCAGCGAGTGCGTGGGAATACCATCCATGTCTTATTTATACTCCGGAGAGTATGCGCGGTGATAACACCAGCACGTGCACGGGACATCCGCGTCTTGTTTAGACTCAGTAGAGTGCGCAGGGAAAACATCCGCATATTTGTTTGTACTTCGGAGAATGCGTGAGATTATCAGCCATGGCTTAATTAAGCTCCGGAGGGTTCGCCAACGCGCGCGCGGGACATCCGCGTCTTGTTTATACTCAATAGAGTGCGCAGGGAAAACATCCGCGTCTTATTTATACTACGTAGAGTGCGCGCGGAGGCGTGCCCCCGCTGCATCTTATTTATATTCCGTAGAGTACGTGCGGAGGCGGACCTCGACGCTACGTCTTATTTATACTCTGTAGAGTGCGTGCGGAGGCGGACCTCGATGCTACATCTTATTTATACTCCATAGAGTGCGTGCGGCGGCGGACCTCAATGCTACGTCTTATTTATACTCCGTAGAGTGCGTGCGGAGACGGACCTCGATGCTACGTCTTATTTATACTCCGTAGAGTGTGTACGGAGGTGGGCCTCCGCGGGGTGCATGTGCGGAGGTGGACCTCCGCGAGGTGCGTGTGCGAAGGCGGACCTCCGCGAGGTGCGTGTGCGGAGGCGGACCTCCATGAGGTGCGTGGGAACATCGACCACGTCTTTATACTCCAGAGAGTATGCGTGGTAGTGACACCGACGCATGCGCAGAACTCCGCATCACGTTTATACTCAGTAGAGTGCGTAGGGAAAATATCCGCGTCTTCTTTATACTCCGTAGAGTGCGTGCGAAGGAAAGCCTCCGCACGGTTTTGGTGGAGAGCATGAATAGCTTCGCAAACAGTGAACTTTATTAAATTCCCGTTTGCGCGGGTGAGCGAGTACAAAAGATCGGAGACTAACCATTAGACTCATTGTCGTGACGGCGAAGTAGGAAGCCTCTGGTGCTTGGGCTGCCGTAGCGCGTGTACAGGAGCGCCTGACCTAGGAGCCTCCCTGGACTCCCGGGTGTTGGCTTCGGGTGCCATGCTCTATGTTCCGAGCCATGTGCTGGTCGCCGAGGATAGTGATGATACCCCACGGACCCAGAAGCTTCACAAATAGGAAGCCATGGTGCGGTACTGCCCCAAAGGAATTGAGGGTCGGTCTGCCCAAAATGGCGTTGTAGGGGTACTGGATATCGACGACATCAAAGGTTGCATCCTTGCTCGCCACGTTGTCGTCCTTGCCGAAGGAGACCTGCAAACATATTTGGCCCAGCGCCCGGCAACGACCTCGAAGCCTGCAGCGGAATTCTTGAGGGGCCTAGGCGGCTTCGAGGGACCGCCATCTGGTCGAAGGCCTGTGCAAACAAAACGTTCGCGGAACTTCCCCCATCGACCAGGACACGCCGGACGTCGCACCTGGCGATCGCGACCTGAACGACTAGGGGGTCTTGATGTGGGAACTCCACGCCTTCAGCGTCGGCAGGCGTGAAGGTGATCGCATGTTGCGCCCAATCTAGCGGTGCATTCGCCGGGTACGCTACCACGTGGTGTAGCCTCCACACGTAGGCCTTTTGCTGTCGCTACGAAGCGAATTCCAAGGAGGAGCCGCCAGAGATGACGTTTATGACCCTACGTGGGGCGCCCTCAAGGGCGTGAATCCGTAGGGGGCTCTCCTGAGGGTGCTGCACCAGAGCTTGCATCCGCTAGAGACCCTCCTGAGGCTGCGGCTCCTGATCCCGGATCCTTAGGGGGCTGTCCAGGGGCTGCTGGACATGTGCCACGACGGGTGGGCGCGCCTCGAGATCCCTGTCTCTGGCGACGCTTTGTCGAAGTGCCGTGATGGTGGTGCAGGAGCGGGTGTCATGATTGCCTTGGCCGTGCACCTCGCACCACTGTGGGCGGTGTTGGTCGTCGTACTCAGCGCAGGCCCAACCGTCGCGGCCCCGGCCTAGGCCTCGCCCCCGACCCCGTCGGGCCCTGGCCTCGTGGCTGGCGGGGGCATTGTCTTCCGAGCCACCCTCGATGTCGAAGACGTAACGGGCTCACCGGGACGTCTGACGATCGCGCTAAGGCTTGTCAGCCGGAGCGTCCTTGTGCTGGGAGGCGTCATTCGACTACTCCTGCCTACGCTTGCTCCGCAAGGAACCTGGTTTCAACGGGTCGACTTTCTTCGTGACACCTTCCGCTGGATTGGCGTCGGCCTTGTTGTCCTGGTGCCGCCTCGCGTCTTCCTCCGCCTGAGCGTACTCCTCCATCTTGTCGAAGAGTTTTGCCACTGTCTTGATTGGCTTTCGCGTGTTGTACTCGGCCAGCGGCCCCAGGCGAAGACCTTGTACCACTGTGCTGATGATTGTCGTCTCGTTGACATCTTTGACTTGGCAGCGGACCTTCGCGAAGCGCTTGAATTAGTCGCGGAGCCTTTTCGATGGTTTTTGCTTGATTGCGAAGAGCTGATCCGTGTCGACATGCTCGACATAATTCCCCTGAAAGTTATTGTAGAGGCGGTCGTGAACTTGCTCCCATGCGTAGATGGAGTTTGGCTCAATGGTGAAGAACCACGAGAGCGCCACTCCCTGCAACGCGAGCAGGAGCCCTTTCGCCTTGGTGGTGTCGTCTCTGCCTGCAGCCTCGATGGCGGTCTCGTACACACGCACGAACTCCTGGGGGTCCGTGTCGCCCTTGTACGATGTGACGGAGCTGGGGAATTTGAAGTCATCCGGCCATGTCGCCTGTTGCAGGCCCACCGATAGCGGGGACTCTGGGTCCACGCGTCGCAGCGACGTGCGACTGGATGTGGGGGCATCCCAGCTGTCCGCGTGCTCAGGCATGAGCTCTAGTGCGACCACCGGCGGGGTCGGCTGACTCCGAGCCTCTTGCATTCTCCGCACGGCCCCCTGGAGATCCGCCAGCTCCTGCTGGAGCATGCCGAGGGCTGCCAGCAGGGCGTTCTCCACTGCGGGCGTAGATGGGGCAATGGGCGCATCCAGTCGCACGGCTGGGGTAGTCACAATCACCGCTTGTGTCCTTGGGTTGCCCGTCACGTACACACAGTGGACTCCGACATCGACGACAGGGCCTGTGTCACCGACGGGGCCACTTGGCGCTCCCGCACTGGGTGTAGGGGCGGTGGTCGCGCCTTGGCGGGTGCCGGCGTCACCACTCCCAGTACCGTCGAGGTTGGTGGTCGCATCATCAGTGGCGGGGTCGGTGGACGCGCGGTGAGCGCTATCGTTTTTGACCCCGACCACCGATGCCGAAGCCCTGGTGTTGACACGGGGCCTCACCACGGCCCCCTCCTTCTTCGCCGCCGACAATGAAGCTTTCTTCGGTGCCATCCTTGAGATCTTGAGGCTTGCTCTCGTCATCCCCACGGACGGCGCCAACTGTTGTGGCTACAGACCAAACAGAGAGAGAGGTGTATGGTAGTGGAGAGTTAGGTGAGCAAAGTGTCCTCTTGGTCTTTCCCAAGGGCTCTGTATGATATATATCTATGTTCCCTCGTAAGGAGCGTCTTTACAATCGTAATGTTACACCGAACCTCCGACCGAGGGCAACTACGTCCTTGTACGTGGTTTATGACCTTCTCAACAGGCTAGCTGGGTTTAGGTGGGGGCCACCCCTACAACAATAGGTCATCAAATATTGTGTGATGAGTATTTCATTTTGTTTGTGTTTCATTGTCGAAGTTTGAGTTTGACTGTATGCCATTTGCTCTTTGGTTTTTACTATCAAGTGGGAGCAGTTATGTAACAGCGGTTTAACTTGAGTCCGGTGCGACAGGCCACGTAATGGCGGTCTGACTGAAGGTTGTCGAGTGGTCTAACTAGCATGGGCGCTACGTCAGAATTGTCCCATGTTATCGGGAGGTTTTCAGTCGGTTTGTGGTGGTCTGACCGGTCATTGGTTGGAGATCAAACCAGTCTCTGGTGAAATTGAGTGAGTTGAGCTAGTTCAGTTGTGTTAGTAATTGTAGGAGTCCATGTAAGTGTTAATTATAATAGGGGGCCATGAATTGGCGGAATATTGATGTGGGTGTCAAGTGATGTATATTTACATCAATTATGTTGATCAGAGTCAAGTGAATGTCACTTGTGCTCAGAACAATTGCCTGCTCTTTGATATTTAGGGTGCTTTGTAACAGACTAGGTTTTTAAAAAAGTAATAAATAAAATAATTAATTTAGTTTAAAATAAAAATAAAAGTTATTTGGTTGCTTGAAATTTTAAAATTTTAGCAAACCTGATTTTCTGCTTTCAAAAAAGGTCCTTTCTTCTAAAAGAAAAATATTTTATAAAGCAAAATACCTAAATTTTAGTTGAAAATATTTTCCTACAACCAAAATACCTTCAGAAATCTCTATGATTTGTTTTAAAATTTGTAGGCTTTATTTACAATTTATTGAATTAATTTAAAGCTAGAAAAAGAAAAATATTTTTAAAAATTAAAATAAACTTCAGTTAAATCTAAAATTATTTTATTTGATCTTTTCAAGTTTCAAGGATTTTTTTAAATTTTCTTATTTTTTAATTTTTTTTCTTTTTTCTTTTCTTTTTTTCTCTCTCCTCCTTTTCTTCTTCTTCTCCTCGGGTGCGCAGGCCACCATGAATGCCATTTCAAGCTTTTCAAACTTGTCATTTTCTCAACGATTTTTTGTGCAATCAAGTGCATTCAACTCCTCTCGTCATGACTCTTCCATTCCCGACCGTTTCCCCCTCCTTCATGTGTATTAATGCGAGAATTAATCCATGTCTTGAATTGGCATGGTTGCTTGATGTCCCTCTCTGGCCCTCCTCAGCCCCTATAAAAGGGAGCACCGTGTGCCCCTTCTCTCGCTCATCCATCCCCGAAAATCTCAAGTCCCCACCCCCTTTCTCTTGGCCGCAATCCGTATTTTTGTTTCTCCGTTCAAACATTGTTTCTCGGCTTATTGCGCCTCCTACAGTGGAGCCCTACCACCTTTGACCACATCATCGGCTTAACCTTCGCGCGTTCTATGTGGTGCTCCCTTCGCCTTCACCGGAATTTTGCCAGAGCATCGTTGTCATGGTGGGCAAAAATAGCGTCACCATTTCTCTCCTCGCCACCGGCCGATCGTGTGTGTCCGACCACAACCAAGGTGAGCATCGTGTTCCCCATGTTCTCCTCTTCGTTTTGCCACCAACTTCACCTGCTATCTCCTCTCCGGTTGCTCGGAACGCTGATGTCAGCCCATTGGTTGCCTAAAGTCTTCTCCACCTCGTTCCGCTAGTCCGTTGGCCGAGCCATCAGCACCGTTGAGTTTGTCTCGACACGTTTTACGATGTGCTTCCATCGTCATCACATGAAGATCTTCCGAGTCCTTGTCGACCTTGTCAAGTCATGTCAGTAAAAATGTTTCTTCGCGTACACTAGTCCTTTCGTAAGTTTCCAGACTTTTGTTCGCGTCATATTGTGTGCTAGCCTCTAAGCAATTCATTCACTATTTTTTTTGAATTTTTCATGGAGCCAATCATCAGAAATTGAGCTTGTCGCGAAAATAGCCGTTTTCGACTTCCCGACGTTGATTTGTCGTCTTCGATGAGATTTAGCCTATACCGTCACCTCTGTAAGACTTGCCTCCTCGTGTTCTATGCCATGCTCCCCTCCGTTTCTCCAAAAAAAACCATCCACAAATTTTTGTCTCTAACATCTAGCCATGGCCGCAAATCGCACTTCGTGTTCCCATCTATCCGGTGATGTTTTCAACAATCCTCTCACGTCAAAACATGTCAAACCATCCCAGGTGGCTCCCTTCCAAATGGTTTTGGATTCGTTTCACCGAGTACCAAGATATTGAGTTTTTAGTTTTTCCCTACCGTCATCGTTGAAATGACGATTGCGTCACCTCCGGTGAGTTTTTGACGTAACCGATAATTTTTCTAGCTTCACCACACCGCGTTCTAGGCCGTGCTCACCCTGCTTCTCTATGTTCTATGCCCAAAAATTATTCCTCTCTCTAACCCCATGTTGTTGTCGACATCCACGTCGTCACCGTGCTCCATTTGACGTGTTGTCACTTCCTACGTATTTCTTGAGTCCCTAGTAACCTATTTTGCTAGTTGGCTTCATCTCGTGTGTCTTTTCTCACTGGCGTCATGGCCAAAACACTCTCTGTTAGTTACTCTGTTACTGTTCACATAGGAATATTCCTGATTTTTGTTTTTTCATGATTTTCTCATCTGATAATTTTTCAATCGCTCGTTCTCCTGCGTCCGAACTCCGAATCAAGTGATTCAAGTTTCTAAATTCATAATCTATCTTTAAGTATATATTTTATAATTTTTAGATTTTCTCGACCACCCCTTGGCTAAGCCTCCTCACCGCTGGAATATCGTCGCAACCGCCGCGCGTGTTGTGCCACCGTTTCACCTCGCCGTCGACTAGTTTCTAACCACTTTCGGTAATGCACACAAGCACCAATGCACTCCTCACATTCCCCTCTCTCTTTTGCGCCCCTCGCCAGCCACCGTCACGCCACCTCCTCTCTAGAGCTATGGCAGACTGTTGGTCCTCGCGCGCCGAGCCACCTTAGCGCCACCTCCTCTCTTTCGCTGGTCGGACTAGTCCGAATGCTCCTTTGACCGATCAGATGGTCCGAATATCTCTCTACCGATCAGACGGTCCAATAGATCCATTGCTGTTCATATGGTCCGAATGTTCTTTTGATCGTTCAGACCGGTCCAAACATTTCGTGCATCATCACCGTTGGATCGCCATCTAACGACCTCCACTAAGCCATTCCCTTCTCTTACCGACTTGGCAAGCCATGTCCGCACCCAACCCACGTGGCAGCCATGTCAGTGCCACATGGCATGTCACGTCAGCCTCTGACCGCTCCCGACCACTGTCTAGAGCTTTTGACCACCTAAAGATCCACCCAATATAACTACTCTGACCACGATAGAATCTCCAATTTCGACCAATATTGTTTTTCCGACTACGGTCACTCACGACCACAGTCGCTCCCAACCATTGCCATTTCCATCTACCTCCAACCATCAACTACGACCGCTGACCACTCTAAACATCTGATCACCGTAAGCCTCCGACCGCAGTTGCTTCCAACTGCTTACTATTTTGACCGCAATCACTCTTCGCTCTAAGCCTCCGACCACCGCTATTTTTGACCATTTTCCCTTTCCACCATAGTCGCTTCTAACCACTGTTCTTCATTGTCGTCTCGACCACACACAGAACTCCTTCTACTACCCTTTGTTTTCGACCACTATAGTAATCACATTTGCAACAGTATTCTTCAACCACTGTACAGTTTTGACTGGACCTTTTTCTGAATCTTCGACTTCACCCGTACTTACAGTCGCTATCTTCGACATTGACCTCCGCAACTTTAACCGTTAATTCGAATATGGTTTTGACCATGGCTTCACTACTCCTTCGATCATGGCTTCGACCATACACAAATATTGTAGCTTTCGACCGCTTTTCCTTCATAAAAATAATTACAGTTCCTTTTATTCATTCCTTTGGAATTCAAACTTCCAAAAGTCATTCTCCTTCGCCCTAACTCCGATTGGACCCATTCAAATTTATATAAATTCATATTCTATATTCTAGTATAGATTTGATAATTTTTGGATTTTATTTGAGTTTAGTTTATCCTGGCTTTTCGCGTGTAGACTACGACTATACCGGAGGCTATAACTTTGGTGAACCTTAGCAAACTTCGAAGCAAGGTAAGTTACACCTTTGATCATGTTGCTCCCAGTAATTTAAATTATTTATATTATTTTTAAATTATTATGCATGTATACTTTTATTTAAACTTAGTTTAAATTTGATTTAAATTCTAGTTATACCCAAATCCTTTGTTTATAGCCAAATTTGACATTGAACTTTCTTATGGCTTGTCACCATAGAGAAAAACCTTTTTGATCCATTAGTATTAACTGAAAATTTTTTGTAGCAAAGCCTAGCCATACTTAGAATAATCATAAGTTGGGATACTTTTTTCACTTAAACTGATAAACTTTTAAAATCTATTCATGACTTTGGAGAGTCAAGAAAGTATATGGAATATTTTTAAACTAAGATATGAAACTTGGTTTTGACCTAGACTAATGGTTAGGTGGTGGGTGCTGGTATGCATTGTTGTTCAGTGACACAATGTTGATTGTCAGGCACAAGTGGTATGTGGTTTGAGCCTAAGTCAAGTTAAGGATCGGTCTATGAGCTATTGTACAAAGTCATAACGTACTACCAAAAGGCTGGTATGGGACAGTCCTGGCTAATTAAATTTGTGAGATCCCAACTTTAGTCTCGTTATAGGTTGAATGTGAGCATAGCGTGTAACATCCCAAAAAATTGTATTCCTTTATTTAAAAATCAATTTTGGAATTTATCGGATTTTCCTGGAGTTTATTTCAAAGTCCTGATTTAAGGAAAATTAAAAACTTCTATTATTAAAAGGTCAAAATGAGTTCATTGCATTTCCTGTAAATCAAACAAATGTATTTCATCTTCCTAAAGTCAAATCTGTAATTATATTAATTTTCAGGATTTATAAAGAATTAAAACCTTCCCATTTAAATCAAATTGTGATTTTTCAAAATATACTTATCAAATTGGGTGGAAAATATTTTTATTAAGTCTCAATTAGTCCCAGAAGGTTCTCTGAATTTTTCTGGAATTTTCAAAATTTATTTGGTATTTTTTTGAGTTTTCTAAAAGCTTATTCTCATTTCTGGAAATCAAAAAGAAAACGAAAATCCAAAAATCCCATTGGGCTGCTGTATGTCAGCCATCGGAGACTCCTCCACCCCGCCGGATCTAATCTCGGTCGCCCATCTTCACTTACCCCTTCATCTCGCCTTCCCTCTCTCCGTATGCGACGCGTGTCGTACATCAGACCATCCACTCCCGCGCCCGATTTAATCCTCGCCGCCCGCACCAACTTACCGCTTCGCCGCTTCGTTCTCCCCTCCGATCGGCACGTGGCCTCATCCGAGCTGTTCCCTATTGCCGTACCTAATCGCAGCCGCCCCCTCCCACTTAAGCGCCGATCGGCCCCAATTTGATCTTCGTTGTCGGATCGAATCTCGGCCGTCCCTGTTCACTTACCCCTTCGCAACGCACCAGCGGTCCCGATCTCCTCCCCGTGCCACCCGTCGAGCATCCGACCGTCCCCCTCGCTCTTTCCTTTTTTCCCTCTCGCTGACCGGTGGGCCCCGCTCGTTAGGCCCGTCTTCCCCGCCCCCTTTCCCTTCTTCCTCGCGCGATCCCCGCCCGCTGCCGCCATTGAAGCCGCAAACCGAAGCTTTTAAAGCTTCGGTTTCCTTCCGAATTGATGCCCCGCGCCGACGGCAAATAGCCATTAAACCTCCACCGCGTCCATTGCGGGCATAATCGCGCGTAATTGCAGCTGTTACCACCGTCGCGTTTAACCTCCCACCTGTTGCAACTCCGGCGAAATGGGCGCGACCGTTACTCCCCTCCCCAGGCTATAAAAGGGGTACCCCGAGGTCCCTCTACCCACACCGCCACTCCTCGTGCCTCCAGATCGCAAAACCGACCACCGGAGCCCCCCCTGCGCTCGTTCTTCTCCGTCGGCCTCTAGCAACTCCAGCGAGTGATTCCGGCCGGCTTGAGCCACCTCGTCCCTCGCCGATGCCTTCCCAACCTTGCTGGTGCTCAGGCAATCCTCGGCGACCACTTCCCCGAGCTGCTGCGCCACCGGAGCTCCTCCGCCGACGTGAAGCCCTCTCCGACCACCGCCCCTCTCCACCGATTCTCCCCTCCGGTCACCCTCGGCCTCCGCGCAAGGTACCGATGCACTCCCCGCGTCCCCCTCTTCATTTTGGTGCTCTCGGCCAGCGCCGCCGCCCGCCAGAGCATCGGCGACCCTCGGTCCCCGTGCGCCACCGCCGGCCGCCCGCCCCGTCAGTCGCTGGGCTAAGGGGGCAGCAGGCGTGACCGCCAGCTGGGCGCCACGCCAGCGCCCCCTCGCCACCTCGCGCGCGTGCCGCCACATCGGCACATTGCCATGACGTGGCAGCCGCGTGGCGACCACGTGGTGCCAAGTGGCAGCCACGTGGCACCATGTCAGCGCCACCCCCGCCCCCGCGCGCCCGCCTGCCACCTCACCTCTCTCTCGGGTCCATGGACTCGATCCACGGTCGGGCCCCACATCGACCTCTCCCGAATAATTTAATCCTAGGGCTGACGTCATAAATCTGTATTTTCCTTTAGAAAAATAATTCTTGCTGACGTCATAAATCCTTTCGGTTTAAAAATAAATCCAGAAAATACCCCTTTTTCTTTTATTTTGAATTAAAACTTTGGAGGGCTATAACTTTTGTATTTTAACTCCAAATTGACCCATTCAAATTTCTAATTTTTTCTAAAATCATAATCTATCCATTTCTGGCATAATTTTGAAATTTTGAATTTATTTGAATTTTCTTTGAATTGGCTCTTTACGTTAGATTTCGACGATTCCCCGCAGGGCTTCGATTCCGGTGACACCTGGTTGATTGTCGTGCATGGGGGAATGTGGTTGGGCCTAAATCAACATAAGAACCGTTTCTGTGATTCATTTTATGAAGTCACTTCGTACTACCACAAGTCCGGTATGGGACGGACCTGGCTAAGTAATTTGTGAAGTTCCAAACATAGTCTCGCTATAGGTTGAATGTGAGCGCGACATAGGCTATGGGAAGTCTCACATGGCACCAGAGGGGGCTCCAACTCGTGGATTCGGGTTGTGGTGAAACCTTAGTGGCGGCATGATTATTTTGGCTATGGATCATCGGAACGGCCTTGTCATAAACTCTCCGCCGCACACCTAAGGCAGTGTGTTTATCGCGTGGCTCAAGTGAGAGGGAATGCCTTGTGGGTAAAGTTGTACACCTCTGCAAAGTTAAGACCTATCTAGATAGCTGTGTCCACGGTCATGGACATGCTGAGTAAAGTCGTCACAGATTAGACTTGGATTTTATAAAACATGGTTTTTGAGCAAACAAATGATGGTCTTGGTTATGGTCCGTGTGGATTCCCGTGGATAGGTTAGTGTGGGTCGAAGCCTACACTAACGATATTACTTGTTAAAAACAATGTTTCATATACTGTATTAAAAGTTCAGCTTTTCGTACTTACATTATTGTATTCAAATTCAAGTATTGATTTCCGCACATTTGCCCTATTAAGCCTTCCTTTGAAATCCATTATGCATGCATCAACTCTGTTATAATTCCTGGTGTAACCTGCGTAAGCATTTGCTTGCTTACCTTGGGAGTACTCTCGTACTCACCTTGCTTAATCTGTTGCCAGACTTCGAGGGCGACTACGACGGTGAGGACTACTTCAGCGAGTAGGACGCGTCTTACAGTCATTCACCTGTGGGAGGCTGGATGGGCTGTTCTGCTACCTTTATTGTTTTCCGCTGTTTCTTTTCTTTTGTTGGCCTTGTGCCCCTATATTGTAAGACTTGACCTTAAGGCCGTATTTTGTCTTTTAATAATATTCGGTGGTGATTGTTGCATGATATACATTACTGTTAACCCTGTGTGCACTAGCTTTTCCTGGGGTAGTGCGATTTACACAGAGAGACTTGGAGTTGTTGTTTCGGGTCCCGACATAGCGTAGGCCATGAAAAGTGTCACATGGCACAAGAGGCGGCCCCAACTTGTGGATTCATGTTGTGGTGAAACCTTAGTGGCAGTGTGACCAGGTTGAAGGGTTTGCATTGTAAAGGCCTTGTTATGATTTTCTCAGTCGCACGCCTACCGAAGTGTGTAATAGCCGACAATATCAGATAATCATATCTTGTGGGTAAAGTTATACAAATGTAAAACTATCATGAATAGCCATGCCCACGGTCATAGGGAAGCTTAGTACAGTTTTTCATGAATTAGACCTTGTTTTCAAAATAGTTTCTAAAAAGGCTTATGGATGGATGAAATCCATGTGAGATCTTTTCAGAAAAGATGGACCAGGTGGGATACCTGTGGATAGGTTAGTATTTGATCAGAACCTGTACTAATAATATTATTTTGTTAAATTACTATTTCTATCTATTGTATCAAATTTAGCTTTTGAATCTATTTATTGTATTTATGTTAATTCTATTTTTATGCACAAATAACCTATTATGCCTTCCATTGTCAATCCTTATGTATGCATGAACTCTGTTAAACCTCTTGGTGTAACTTGTGGAGTACTTTATGTACTCATGTTGCTTCATTCACTATTTTCGGAGAAGGACTTCATCAACTTCGGTGAGAATAACGACAAGTAGGCCACGTCTTATAGTCATTCACCTGTGGGCAGGCAGGATGGGCTGCTGCTTTATTGTTCTTCTTCCACTGCTTATATTTATTTTTGGTTTATGAACCATTGATTTAAACTTTAGCCATTACGCCCGTATTTAGTTAATGAATAAATGTCATTGTACATGATATAAATCTTTGTTATCCACTATGTGCACTAGCTTGATCCTTAACTAGTGCGATTTACACAGATGATCCAGGAGTCGTTGCTCTGAGGTCTGACATGTTTGTTGGTGATTGTTGCTATCAACGGCAAGACCGAGGCTAGGAGAAGTCCTTGGAGCAGGTACACCATCTTGGAGGCAAGTCATTAAGCATTACGGACTTTGTTGTGGTGGTTGTTTCGAGGAGAAGCACCACAAAGGCCGCTGGGTGATAATTAAGAAAATTGTTCGATACCGGATAGAGGGGTGGTTTTCAAAACTATAGCTTAGGTAACATCCTAAAAGATGGAGCATCTTATTGGGCTATTGGAACCATGTGGAAGTCGCTATTTGAAAAATGTGCAAGTGCAAAACTCGTTTGTGTGTGGGTTATCGGGTTTCCTCATTTATAGGTAGTTCTATCCACTAAGGGTTACTGGTTGTTAGGTTCAGGTTTGAGGTGAGGAGTCTCCACTATATAAGCCCTTGTGTGTATTGAGATGTTAGAGTTTTCTTGTATTGAAAGTTTTGTGTGTACTCTAGAGTTATTGCTCTGTCCTCCATGAGGGATTGACTCTAAAATATTCCTCTCAAAGTGAAATGAACATCCAATCTTCGTATAAGTGAGTTGTGCCTTGGATTTCTCTGTGTGCTGTTGATTTGCTTAGTTTTCTTGTTTGGATTTCATCTACTCTTCATTTCTCTTGGTTCCAAGGACGTGTAAGACAAGGACATATCACTTGGATATCAGATCCTATCCATTTAGGCACTTTCTATCAAAAGTTTTTGAGAATGTCTGTTGTGCTCAAGAGAAGGGTGATTTTGGAATTTTGATCTTGAGTATGTTTGGCTTGAGTTCATGATGTGATCTATCTTGCTATAACATGTGAGAAACCATTCAAGATCATCTAGATCATTAAGGACTCACAAGTAAGAGCAGATCGAGATTTCTCTCTTTTGCTCGGTTTTGGTTTAACTTTCCTTGTTTTGCATAAAGACCAAAACTTTGGCATTGATATTCATGGTCCATGATTGGAATAGATTTCTAACATCTTAGAGAGGATTTGGACCAAGTTTCATCTTGTTTGGATCACTCACTTGTTTTAGAGTTAGCCATTTTGTTCATCGTATACCATGCTGATTTATGCTTCTATTCGGCGTGCGATTAGACCGTTGTGACCTGAGAGGTCAAACCGCCTCGACTGGTCTGGCCAGTGGTTCTTGCCAATCGCCTAAAGGCATCTAGGCCCCTAAAAATAATTTTGGTAATGAATAACAAAAAAGATTAAGGGGACTAATTTGTTTATTGAGATGTTTAAAAGGTTTAGTCCTAGAGTTTGATGATATCATGGAAAAGGCATGCACAAGTTATCAAAGGTTGATGTGGATCAAGATTGAGCTTAAGGCAAATGTATTTTGTAGTCTAAGGACCTCTTTGTAGTCATTTATCGGTCTAGGCGTTTTGGAAGAAAAGACCGGGTTTGTAAAATAATGCCGTATTATAAAGAGGGGTTATGGCTAGTAGTTTGAAGCTTAACTTGTGCCACCTAGATCAATACAATGTTCATGCATGCATTTAAATTCGTTTGAAACTTTCTTTGGACATCCTTTGAAAAACCGGTATGACCACATGTTATGGACGTTAGTACCGCTGTTCGGTATTATCGGTCTTTACATGATGGTAATTTTCATAGATGTATTCTTTTGGCTTTCCTTGAAATGGTATTACCACATGTGTTGCACGGTAATACCTCAAAGTGGTATGACTGCATGATTGGCAGTACTATCAGACTTCGGTAGTATCAAAATTTATATATCAATAGCTAATTTCTATAGAGGTATGTTATAGAGATTTTTCTCTCATCTGAAAATTAGAACTGCCACAGCTTAGATGTGGTACTACAATGCGATCGGTGCTACCAATCTTTGTGAGGGCGGTACTACAGATATTTGAAGTAGCAGCTAGTTTCTGTGCATTTAATGAACCTCAAATATCCGTTGAACAGTGGGTGTGATAGTACTGCAAATTCCATTTTGTGGATATTTCAACCCTAAGGGTCATTTTAGTGGTTGGGGGTTATAAATACTCCCCCACCACCAGCAGGTGAGCTCTCTCTTGTCTTCTTGGATATTCATTCAATTCTCTTGGGATCTTGCTAGACACTCTCCAACACATTTACTCCATTTCCACATTTTATGGTTGTTGAGAGCATCCAAGTGCATTGCACCATTTGTTGCTCCTTGTGATACATGAGAAACCTTCGAGCAAGCATTGTGACTTGTGTGTGCTGACAAGTAGATGGCTTGGAGGAAGATCATGTGGTGATCTTTTCAAAGAAAATTGTGAATAGGCCCGATACCATTTGTAAGTTGTTTGGTGCTCACTTTCTCGTTTGTAAGTGGTTTGGTGCTCACTATCTCTGAAGTAGAAGAAGAGCAACCCTAGTGGACTTTAGGTTTTTAGACTCAATTCGTGGAGCCAGTTCAATCCGTTTGGGCTTACCTCAATATAGACTAGTGAAGACTAGAAAATCTTTGATACCATAGAAAAAACATCACATGTCTCCATTGTTATTTATTCCTTTGTCTTTACTTTCCGCATTTACATTTCTAGCACTTTATTGAATTGAATTGTGTAGCTTGAAGTGTATCTATTTTAGGTCTTGCTCGTGGTGCCTTAGCAAAACCTAGAACTATTAGGACTTAATTGTGGAAAAGGTTTTTGATTAAGTGTCGGGACCCGGAACAACACTCCAAGTCTCTCTGTGTAAATCGCACTATCCCAGAAAAAGCTCGTGCACACAGGATAAACAGTGATATATATATATATATATATCTATATATATATCACGCAAAATAACCACAATTATATTAAGCAAATTTACAGCCTTATGGCCAAGTCTTACAATAAAATGGCACAAGGCCGACTAAAAAATAAAAGCAACGAAAAACATAAAGGTAGTAGCATAGCCCATCCAGCCTCCCACAGGCGAATGACTGTAAGACGCATCCTATTCGCTAAAGTAGTCCTCACCGTCGTAGTGGCCGTCAAGGTCTGGCAACAGATTTTAGCAAGGTGAGTACTTTAAAGTACTCCACAAGTTACACCAAGAGATATAACAGCGTTGATGCATGCATAATGGATTTCAAGGAAGGCTTAATAGGATACTTTTGCGGAAAAGTAATACTGAAATTTAAATACAATAATGTAAGTGCAAAAGCTGAATTTTAATACAACATATGAAGCAATATTTTTAACAAGTATTATCGTTAGTGTAGGCTCCGACCCACACTAACCTAACCACGAGCGTCCCACCCGGACCATTTTCTAAACCAACAATCTTTTTCGTAAAACAAGTTTTATAAAATCCAAATCTAATCTGTGAATACTCTACTCAGTATGTCCATGATCATGGACATGGCTATCCAAGATAGATTTTAACTCTATAGAGGTGTACAACTTTACCCACAAGACGTGTCTTCCCACTTGAGCCACGCGATTAACACACTGCCTTAGGTGTGCGGCGGGGAATTCACGACAAGGCTGTTACAATGATCCATATCCAAAACAGTCACGCCGCCACTAAGATTTCACCACAACTTGAATCCACGAGTTGGAGCCCCATCTAGTGCCATGTGAGACTTCTCGCGGCCTACGCCACACTCACATTCAGCCTATAGCGAAACTATATTTGGAACTTCACAAATTACTTAGCCAGGTACGTCCCATACCAGACTTGTTTTAGTACGAAGTGGCTTCGTAAAATGGTTCATAAAAACGGTCCTTAAATTGACTTAGGTTCAACCACATACCCACATGCACGACAATCAACCAGGTGTCACCAAACACGAGGCATGTCAGCCCCCCACCACCTAACCAGTAGCCTAAGTCCAAACCAGTTTTCTATTTTCATGTTTAAATCATTTCATAAACTTTCCTGACTCACCGAAGTCAAGAATTCATTTAAAAAGACTGTCATTCCATGTGAAATATTTGATCCCACCTGAGATCATACTATGCCAGGCTAAGCAATTCTATAAAGTTTCTAGTCAATACTATGGTACTAACTAGTTTTCAGCTAGGTTGACAAGGTATATGGATTTGAGATTCAAATTGGTTATAATCAAGGATCATGGGCATAACTACAATTTAAATCAAATTTAAATTACGCTTGAATAAAGTACGCATGCATATACAGTAAAAAAATATAATTAAATTTAAAATATTAGGGTCAACATGGTCAAAGTCGTAACTTGCCTTGCTCGAAGTCTTGCTGCGAAGCGTCGTCGAAATCGAACTCTTCGGAATTGTCAAAATCTAAACGCGAAAACCCAAATTCAAAATTAAACAACAAAAATCAAATAAAATTAAAAAAATTCAAACTATTTGTAGAAATGGAAAGTTCATGATTTTAGAAAAAATTAGAAATTTTAATGGGCCAATTTGGAGTTAAAATGAAGAAGTTATGGCTTCCCAAAGTTTAAATACAATTAAAAGAAAATACCCATTTTCTGGAATTATTTTTAAACCGAAAAGCATTTATGAAGTCAGCAAGAATTATTTTCCTGAAGGGAAATAATGTTTATGACGTCAGCACAGAATTTTATTTTTGGCTAATTTATTTTTAAACAGAAATTCGGGTTTATGACGTCAGCATGACGTCAGCCCTAAGAATTAAATATTCGAGTCGGAGAATGACATCCCTCGGAAGTGAGGCTGATAGGTGGGGCCAGCGCGGGGGGGACATGGCACTGCCGAGGCGCGCTCGGGTGACGTTGGCGTGGCGGTTTGGGGCGGACGTGGCATGCACGTGGCTGCCATCTGGCTGCCACTCGGGTGCCACGCGCGTGCGGGCGGTCGACGTGGCAGGGCGGCCAGTGGTGGCGCTCGGGGCTTGATGGCCATCGGTGGTCCGGCGAGCGGCGGCGTTGCTGAGGTGCGGGAAAGGTAGAGGGGAGTGAGGGGAGTCCACCGGTACCTGGCGCGGATCCTGAGGACAACCAGAGAGTACTGGCGGCGGAGAAAGGCAGCAGTCAAAGAAGGTTTCACGACGGCAGGGGTCTTCCGACAGCGGGGAAGCTCGGGGAAGTGGTGGCCGAGATGCGCTTCGCCTCACTGGTGCTTGGAGCGGCGTCGGCGAGGAGTGAGGAACTCCGGAGTGGCCAGAATTGCTCACCGGAGTTGGAAGTGGCCGGCGGAGAGGAAAACGAGCACAGGGGGCTTTCGGGGCTCAATTGCTCGAATTGAGTAGAGAGGGAGAGGCGGTGTGGAGAGGGGATCCTCGGGGTGTGGGTTTTATAGGCCGGGAAGGGGAGTAACGGGCGTGTGTGTTAACGCTGGAGTGAAAACGTCAGGGAGATCAATGCGACGACGCACAGGGGCGTAAATGGGGTAATTATACCTGGAACGGTTGCGGAGGAGCGGGAATTCGGATTTGCATTAGTGCGGGAGGGTAATTGGAAAGGAAACCGAAGCTTTTAAAGTTTCGGTTTTCAGAGTTAATGGCGGTAGCTGCGGCAGTGATCGCGCGAAGAAGAAGGAAAGAGATCGGGGAAGATGGACCTGATATGGGGGGCCCACCGGTCAGTGAGAGGGAAAAGAAGGAAAGGAAAGGGGCGACGGTCGAATCTGCGACATGTGGCAAGGGGAGAAGATCGGGGCTGCCAGATCTCGAATGAAGTGGTAAGTGACTATGAATGGGTGGGATTCAATCCGGCACGGAGAGGCTGCATCTGAGCCGTTGGGATTTCGGATGAATGGATAACTGGCTGCGGACGAGCGGGATTGGATCCGACAACGGCGAACAGCTCGGATCACGCCGCGTGACAGCCGGAGAGGAGAGGAGGGCGGGCGAAGCGGTAAGTGGAATCGGGTGGCGGGGATTAGAACGGGCGAGGCGGAGGTTGGTTCGATGCTCGACACGCGTCGCCCAGAGGGAAGGGGAAGGCGGGGAAAGGGGTTAAGTGGGATCGGACGGCTGAGGTTAAATCCAGCGGGCGGGATTGAACCCGAAGGTGACAAGCGTCAGCCACAGAGGGGTTTTGTGTTTTAATTTCTTTTTGATTTTCCAGAAATGATTTAGAGGCTTTAGAATACTCAAACAAATACCAATTAAATTTTGAAAATTCCAAAAAAATCCAGAGAATCATCTGGAACTAATTTAGACTTAATAAAAATATTTTCAACTTATAATAGTATTTAATTTCTTGTAAAAGCACAAAATTTTCATTTAGGTGAGTTTTTAATTTTCATAAATTCCTGAAAATTGCTATAATTACATAGTTGACTTAGGAAAATAAAATGCACTTATTTTGACTTTTATAAAATGAAATAATTTGATTTTTGATAACCAGGCTTGAAATAAAATCCAGAAGGATCCAAATTAAATCCAGAAAAACCCTTTAAAGGAAAAGAAATTTTTAGGTTGTTACATTAAGTTTATTATTGCTAAAAATTGTGATTTTGCCAAAAACATTTTAAAGCCTCCTATTCACTCATTTTTATCAGTTATCCTTGATCCTACACCACCCCTGGCCGACGATCAGACCGGCGAGACTGATTGTCTTGGGTGCACTGTGATCTTTGGCTCTTAGTTTTGGTAAAGTTTGTGAGTCTGCATTTTTTGCTACATCATGTTGTTAATACCAAGGGAAAGATTTTGAAAAGTCATTGACCCATCTCTTACTTGCCATACCTAATCCTACATCCTATGAAGTTATAACATGTGTATATATATGCATTTGTTACAAGTGGTTCTTTTAGTTAGGCTGATTTATTTTCTTACTTTCTTTTTTCATCATGTATACATGGCAATGCATTGTAAGATATACATTTACATATGAGATTTTATTATTACTCAATTGTGATGTAATTCTACATTGATATTGCTCATTGCCATATTATGCCTACTTAGCTAGCTTTATAATGCTTTTGTATATACGATTAAACATTGAGAAAATTGTGTTCCTACCACTCAAAATATGTGCAGTATCACTTTTGCCATCGAAAATTTGCTCATTTCGTATTTGCCATTCATCCGACAATGAACATTTTCTTTTTGCCACTTCATCCAATTTTTTGTCAAGTCAAGAGGGTTTGACCATTAAGAAATATTCAAAAATATCAGAAAAAGAAAAATTAAAAATTTGAAAAAACTGAAGATACAAAAATTAAGGGACCACTTCTAAACATTTTTTTAAAAATCATTAAAAATTTACATAAAGAAAATTTTAGCAATATTCCATAAAAGTTCAGGAAGATTAACATGTTTTACTCCATGTAAATTTTTAGAGAAACTTTCGTAGTGTCCATTTTTAAAAATATCAAAACTAATTCTTAAACTTTTCTATATTATTTTTTATTATTTTTATCTATTTTTGGGATTTTTTTCATATTTCTTAGTGGTCAAACCAGTTGGCTCAATGAAAGAGTGGACGGAGCGATGAAAACAAAATAAGTATTGACAGAAGGATGGCAAGAACAAAATGAGCAAAGTTTCGATGACAAAAATGATATTGCATATATTTTGAGTGGTAGGAACAAAATTTTCCCTTAAGAGAGCAAATCGAGGTTTGTCTCTTTTGCCCAGATTAGCACAAACTTTCTTGTTTTGGATAATGGTCAGAACTTTGTTATTGATCTTTATGATCCGTTATTAGAATAGATACCTAATATCCTAGAGAGGATATATACTGAGTTTCATTTTGTTTGGATCAATGGTTTAAGTGTTAGCCTTTTTCTTGGTCATGTGATGTGTTGATTTCTACCTCTATTAGGTGAGCGGTCGGACCACCCCCAAGCCAGTCAGACCGACCGAGTGGTCCAACCGCCCTCTAGCCGGTGGTCAAACCGGTGAGACTGTTGTCTTGGGTGATTTGTGATCTTTGTCTCTTAGCTTGGGTGAAGCTTATGTTTTTCGCTACATCGTGTTGCTAATACTAGAGAGAAGATCTTAAGAAACCATTCACCTCTCTATCATCTACTTTCTTCATTCAGTTTAATAGATGCTGTATAAAAATACAATCTTTGCCCTAGGCAATGGGCAATTAGTTGGACTCATGTTACATATTTTTGCATGCTATGTTTTGCTCAATGGAAAGAATATATAGCTTTGATATAGGGGTGCCCAATCTTCATGACGTAGGATCTTACTTGAAGGGTAAATATGTGGCTAACCTTAATCCCCGTAAATTCTAATGTAATGCCTTAACGTCTTTACGACGTCCCTAGGAGTATTTAGTAGAATCGCGGAGTTTCGTGATTTTTCGATGAATCGCGGGAGGCAGCAAAAAATTATGGAATTATCTAAAGTGAAAAAAATTAATTAAAACCCAGGGTTGGGCTGCTTAGAGGGGTAGGCTAGCCACTTCGGGCTAGCCAACCCAGAAGGGGCCCAAACTGCCCCCTTTTCTTCCCCAAACCCTAGCCAACCCCCCTCCTACCCCTTGGCCGCCCCCACCCCCTTGTGGCCACCCCCATGGCTGAAAAGAAAGGAAGAAAAAGAAGAAGAAAGAAGAAGAAGAAGAAGAGAGGAAGAAGGGAAGGAGAGGAAGGGGAAAAGGAAGAAGGAAAAGGGGGATCTCGTGGGATCAAGCTAGGTAAATTTTCTCACCTCAATTCTCCTCTGTTTTGGATGTATTTAGGGTTTATGGCTCGGGATTAGAGGTGACCTAGTGGGGGAATCAATCGATTAGCGTTAAATTGCTGTCTGCACGTATGCTGATTTGAGCAGATCATCTGTTTGTTTAGATTAGAGTATCAAGACGATTTTTTCCTGCAGATCTAGTCAACATGAAAATTGTAGAGGACATTGAAATCTAACTTCTATAAATTTTGTAGATGTTTTGTCCGTGGGTTTGGGCACAACAGAGTTTGGAACTCTGCTGTGTAGCAGAATAGTTAGAATCTAGTTGCTGTTCAGGTGCAGTTTCAGAGGGGCAAATAAATTTTATAATTTTTCCCACAATAACAAAAGTTGTAGGAAATCATGTAAACTAGCTTTTGTAAAAAAAATCATGATTTTTATATCATTATATAGAAGGTGGGATTCGGTAGAAGCTTGCTGGCCGGATCGCCGAAGCAGAGTCTGTCCTCTGTTTTCCACAATATCTTACACCCCTGTAGCAGCATAATAAAAATAGGATGTCTACTTGAAAATTGTAGTATTCTTTCTGTAGTTTCTAGAAATATTATTTTTTGCTGTGCTTGGCCTAGTAGATTAAAAGATACAAAAAAACAAACAGCGCTGCTGCAGTGGGTTGGGCATAGGATCGACGAGCTGTGTATTGTCGGGTTTTGGGCTTAGCGGCATTTTATTTTCTTAAGATGTGGATACCTTGCTGTAGTCCTATGCTGAGAGATAGTCTTTTAACAGGTGGCTTCGCTCCTGACCGTACTTGAGCGCTTCGCTTCTTCAGCAGAGGCAAGTAAATGTAGAAGTTGTTGTTACCGTTTAACTTATTGATTTTACTACACTCACATTGGATAATTCTTTTAAACCGAGATGTTTTGCTATTGCTACATGTTTTCTTTAATGTGGTCTATGTGGTAGCATTTTTATGAATCGATTGTTTATTTTCTTGAAGAATCGGATGTGGTTTATATTGTATTACACTTAATGAAATAAATGTGGTTACGGGGTAGTATTCTTTACGAAAATATTGTGGTCTATGTGGTAGTATTCTTTATGAATATATTGTGGTTTATGTGATAGTATTTTTTATGAATCAATTATTTATACTCTTGATAGGTCAATTGTGGGGTTATGTGGTATTGTTCTTAATAAATCATATGTGAGTTATAAGGTAGTATTCTTGATGAATGTATTGTTGATCTTTGTGATTAAATTTTTATGAATCATGTATATCATATCATACATATCATGCATGTTATTTGCATCGTAGATGTTGCCATACATAGCTGCGACCATACCGGTACAGCATCGTACATTGCCATAGTATGATGCACACTCTTAGCTTGTTGGGTAAGGGTGTAGTGGATCATATGCACTTTCATTGTGGATGGATCATTTGTATACTTATATAATTTGTTGTGGATAAATTATTTGCATACACATGCAACTTCTTAGTTTTTTTATGTGGAATTGGCTCATGAGAGTCACTTGTGGTATGAGGAATGTGGCTGTGGTCGTGAAGTAGGGTTCACCCCCTTTGGTATGGTAGGGGTTGCGGTTGTGCCATGAGGTTTTTCTCTTGTGGTAACTATTGTCAGCGGATGTGGTTGTGGAAAATAATAATGTTGGTAACTATTGTAGTTTAATTAGCTTGTTAAACAGTTTGGTTGCTGAGATTTTTGTCTCATTTTTGTTTTCCCCCCTTCTAGGTGATCCTTGAACATGCATGGGAAGGGTAGAGCGACACAATACTATTACACACTATTTCATGATTTATGTTGTAATAAATACGATGAGTCTCTAGTTATTTATCTGTTTCCCTCAGTGTTGATCACTTTTAATTAATAAGGCTAGACTGTGGTTCACTTTATTTGGTTAAAATTGTTAGCGGATGTTTCTTATTTAGTATTTTTTTCCATTACTCATTATCTTGTTTTGCTTCCGCTTAGATGTCTTCTATTTTAGAGAATATTACCGATTTATTTTTACCTTGTAATCTGGTTTACTTTTACCTTGTAATCTGGCTAGTTGTGGAGTGGTTTAGTGGCATCCTAGGGTAATGTGGGTCCTGAGGTGTTACATCTAATGAATGGAAGCACATGATTGTCTATCTTAATTATAGACTCTCATATACTGAAATTCAACTAGTAACACACTCTAGATCTTCGTCTTCTCACCACACCATGATAGATGACGTTGCTGGTCCATGAGGAACAACAAGAATACTAGTAACTGATAATTTGGTGGAACGCTAACTAGTTGGCTCCCAACTTTCATGGCAGCGCACGGCATAAACCAAAGAGCACAGAATTGCTTTGACTCAAAATTAACATTTGAGGGTTACAGGAGACGATGGCCAAGGTTTTATACCCTCGTATAAGCCCAGCTGGACTCATAGTAGGGAAAGAGCTCGAATCTGATTCTAATTCCTAATTTAAACTGAAAGAAATAAGAAGTGGCTAGCTAATTGCCTTGGTTTGTGTGCCCATGAGGTGGGCCCCGATATGGTGGCTGGCCCATGAGGGTGGCACACAACTCCCTTAACAACGGCTCTACTTCCCTTGCGGTCCAAGTATTCGTTTTCAACCTATTTAAAGCTTGGCATCGCTATCAGCTCAAAACTGAACTAAAACAAATACTAAAGGCCAAAACACTCTTAATATATCTTATGATAGATTCAAACCAGCCCATCCCACATGAAGCTTGGCCAAAACTCAAACGAACTTAGAATTGAAGACTGTACACAATCTAACTTCGAAAGTGTAGTCTTCTTTATTCTTTAATTGGAGCTTGAAAACTTCATTCCAACATCTTGATGGTCTTTTCCACTGATATAAGTGAAGTGTCATCATCTTCTCTTTTTAGACCTTCTCTTGGTGTGTCAGCCTCCCTCGTCTCCCGCTTGGTAGCACTAAGTTCTTACTTACCTAATAACCTGAGAATACATAAAGTGAAAATATTAGGTAGCAAGCTGTGCTTAGCAGTGAAATCATAGGAACTTAGGATCAGATTCACATGTTTAATGAGTTCTCTTGCTCTAGCTTGAATGATTGGTCCTTTGTATAATTGTTTCATAATTTCAGCCATTGGACCAACACTAGTTTTATCATTGTCATTGTTACATGGATCTGATGATGGAGGTGATAATTATGTAGATGAAATCTGCATAATAGCGATGTCCTCATTATTCCCCCTCTTGAAAAGGAGTCGACCTCTACTCTGCAGGGTTAGTAGAACCAAAGAAAGGCGACAAATCTGCAACATTAAATATAGCACTAACACCATAATCTTCACCAGGCAGTTCTAAATTGTAGGTATTATCATTTATTCTTTCAAACACTTTGAATGGATCATCTCCATGATTCATCAATTTAGATTTTCTTTTCTTAGAAAATCTATCTTTGCGAAGATGTAACCAAAGATGATCACCAAGTTCGAAGATATTTATTTTCTATTTTTATTTTATTTTTTAGCAATACAACATGCCTTTTTTCTATTTCTTCCTTAGTTTTCAGATGGATACATTTCACAAAATCAGCACGTTTAGAAGAATCAATATTAACTTTTTCAATGAAAGACAATGGCAATAAATCCAATGGTGTATGTGGCTGAAAGCCATAAACAATTTCAAATGGAGAGAGTTGAGTTGTAGAGCGTACCATTCTATTGTATGCAAAATCAAAATATGGTAAATAATCTTTCCACTCTTTTAAATTCTTCTTTGTCATGGCTCATAGCATCGTTCTAAGAGTATGATTCACTACTCCAGTTTGCCCATTAGTTTGTGGACGACAAGTTGTGGAGAACAACAACTTCATTCCAAGCTTAGTCCATGATGTCTTTCAAAAGTAGCTCATGAAATTAATGTCATGATAAAAAAACAATAGTCTTTGGTATGCCAAGCAAACGCACTATCTCCTTGAAAAACAAGTCAGCTACATGCGCGTATCGTCGCTCTTATGATAGGGAATAAAATACGCCATTTTTGAGAATCTATCCACAACAACAAATACCAAATCGCCATTTTTGAGAATCTATCCACAACAACAAATATCAAATCCCCCACCCTCTTTGTTCTAGGCAATCCCAAAATAAAATCTATACTAATTTCTTCCCAAGGAATTGTAGGAACCAAAAGTGAAGTATACAAACTATGTAGATTTAGCTTCGATTTAACTTTGTGACATGTCATATACCGCTATACATATCATTCAACGTCACGTCTTATTCTTTGGCCAGTAGAAGTAATCAGCCAGCATGTTCAATGTTTTCTTGCACCTGAAATGTCCAATCAATCCCCCATAATGTGATTCCTACATAAGGAATAAATGAACGAATGAATCTAAAATGCAAAGTTTCTTAGCGCGGAACAAGAACCCATCATGAATATGAAATTTATCCCATTATTTTCCATGTGAGTGAGCAAAGGGTTCCGTGAAATCACAATCAGTAGCATATAACTCTTTCAAACTCTCTAAAACAAGCACCTTAGTATCCAATTGAGTTAAAAAAAATACTCTTTCAAGACAAAACATCAGCAACAATATTATCTTTGCCCTTCTTATATTTAACAACATATGAAAAAGTTTCTATAGACTCCATCCACTTAGCAAGTCTGTGGTTCAACTTAGATTGGCCTTTTAAGTACTTGGGAGATTCATGATTAGAATGTATGACAAAAGTATCAAGCCATAAGCAATGTTGCCAAGTTTTAAAAATACATACGAGTGCATAGAGCTCCTTATCATAAATAGGATAATTCAGTTGAGCTTCGTTCAATTTTTTAAAAAAAAGTAATTAGCTTACCTTCCTACATAAGAACACCATCAATACCTATTCCACTAGCATCAGATTCAATCTAAAAAGTTTTAGTGAAATCAGGTTGAGCAAACAGTGGTGTCTCTGTGAGCTTTATTTTCAGAGTATCAAAATCTCTCTATTGTGCTCTCTTTTTTTCAATTCATGGGCAGTAATAGCACTGAAATCTCCCAAGAATCGATTATAAAAGCCGACAAGACCATGGAAACTATGGACTTGACTCACATTAATAGAAACATACCATTTCTTAATTATATCAATCTTAGAGGCATCAACTTCAATTCCATGTCCAGAAATATCAAATCCAAGGAACACTACTTTATCAGTGCAAAATACGTATTTAGCAAAGTTCGCAAATAGCTTCTCAGTTCTAAGCACATCAAGCACTTATTTCAAATGATCTAAGTGTTTAGCCATCGTTTTGCAATATATCAGAATATCATCAAAGTAGACTACCACAAAGCGACCAATGAAAGCTCTTAAAATATAGTTCATCAAGCGCATGAATGTACTGGGTGCATTAGCTAAACCAAAAGGCATGACTAACCACTCAAACAATCCAAATTTTGTTTTGAAAATAGTCTTCCATCCATGTCCTGGTTTTGTGCAAATCTAATGGTATCCACTTTTTAGATCAATTTTTGAGAAAATGTGTACTTCACTAAGCTCATCTAGCATATCATCAAGCCTAGGTATAGGGTGATGATATAAAACAATAATATTATTGATAGTACGACAATCAATATACATTCTTCACATACCATCTTTCTTAAGAACAAGAATAACAGGGAGAGCTCATGGAGAAAGGCTCTTGCATACATACCTTTTGGCCAAAAGCTTTTACACTTGCCACTGTATTTTCTTGGTTTTAGTTGGATTGGTGCGGTATGATGGTCGGTTCGGCAGTGAGGCACCTGGCATGAAGATGATCTGGTGCTTAATCAAATGAAGTGGTGGAAGTCCAGGTGGTGTCTCCTCGGGAAAAATGTCATCGTATGCCTACAACAACGACTGGGCAGCACTAGGTAAAGTGTTTAGATCATTAGTTGTAAGCATAACCTTAGTATCCTTATAAACAAGAATAAAGTGTATAACACTAGGATCATTCCTCACCTCTTTCAGATCTATTTTTGTTGCAATCAGAACCTTTCCTATGCTTACCTTTGCCTTACCTTGCTAAACAGTAAGCTATGATTTCTCTTGGCATTTCTGTTCAATGGCTTGTATTTAAGGAGTAAGTGGTAATAAAACTCTGTTCTTACCTTCCCACTTGAAGGTATCAGTATTGGCTCATCCATCATGTTGTACATTGCGATCCAACAACCATGAACGACCCAGTAGTAAATGACATACTGTCATAGGCGCAACATCGCATAAAATAGTATCCTCATATTTTATCAACCTTGAAATGAACTTTCAAATAATTCTAAATTTTAGCTTTGCTTCCCTCATGAAACCATTGCACACAATATGGATCATGATATTTAAGCAATTTCAAGTTAAGCTTTTCACATATCTTAACACTAACAAGATTTTGGCATGAACCACCATCAATGATCATTTTAACATTAGTATCTTTCACTTTAGCACTATTCATAAATAAATTACAATGTTGATATTGGTTGTCTTCTTTAACAAGTATGGATAAACATGGAGTAACAATAAAAACAAATTCATCTTCACCAGGACATTAATCATGTGAATCAATTCATTCTTAGTGTTATTATCATCACATAGAGAAGGTTTAGTTTCAGAATCATAACCAGTTTCAGTGATAATCATAACCTTAGTATTAGGACAATCACGAGAATAATGACCATATCCTTGATAATGCCAATATTAAATTGCACTTGTTTTAGTATTAGAACAAGCAGAAGATTGCAATAATTTAGATGAACTAGTAAGCTTAACACCAGGTGATGGAGCATATTTCATATTTGAAACATTAACACAACATGTGATTGTGTATTGGAATTCAAAGGTTTGCTGAATATACCTTTGCTGATATCTATCTTAGACCTATTAGATGGATGGCTCATCTTGGGAGTAAAGTATTATGCCTGGATTGCAATAGCACCTCTTCCCAAGGTTGCTTTTTTGCTTTGATCGCTAAGCATAGTGGAATATGGCTAAAAGTTGATTAGCTTATGAAGATTAGCTTGTGAATTCTGCGGTTTAGCCTATGCAAGAATCTCTTCATTATTTTTTCATTGTCATCTACAACTCGGCCCCAAATCAAGAGTTGCTCCATCTGCTTGTAGTAGTCCTTTACGGATTATACACCTTGCTTTAGCTCTTGCAATTAGTAAGAACATATCGACAAAAATGTACAGAAATAAAATAAGTACACATCTCTCACTTCATTGCTTCCCACATTGTGATAGGAGGGTGACCATTATCCTGACGGCCGTTATGAACTTTCTCTTGACACATCAGCGTATAGTTCTCAAATTCCAAGAAAGCAAGCTTGATTTTATAGTCTTCACTAAAATCGTGCATACGGAAGATCTTGTTCACATGCATCTTTCATTTTTGATATTTTCTTAGATCTGCACCACCAACAAATTTAGGTATGGTAATTTTTACTTAAGTGAGAGGATCCTCCTCGCGTGGTACCGAAACATGTCCAGGACGGCCGTGATCTACAGTGCCCAGTTGGCGTCGTAGTCCTCCTCAAAGGCATCAATGTAGTGCTCATCATCATTGTCCGATCCTTGCTTGTAGTGACCAAGCCCTCCTCCACGGGCACCACCATGTGCTATGGCTCACCCACATGCAGCTCCTCCTCATGCAGCTCCTAGTGGAAGAAGACATACATCCTACGTTGTGCAAAGTAGATGTGCTTGTTATTGTGGGTGTGTTTGCTCTTCGTGCTAGTGTTGATGAACAAGATAAGTATCTTCTTCGTGCCTGCAGACTGCTTCTTCTTCTGCTTGATGAACTTGAGCAGCCATCTCAGCATGGGTCTCATCGAGTTCATGCTCCACCATTGTGTTTTCACCTATAATAGGGTTAGCTATAGAATTGTTATGCCATTCTTTTAGTTCTTGTAAATTAGCACGAATCTTCTCAAGCACTTCATTAAACCCCTCCATAATTCGCTTGACGTTATCTATATTAGAAAAAGCGATCCCCAGATGGACGCTCCTCAACTGATCTCTCCTCTGACATGGTTAGCACAATAAGAAAATAATACGAATGATGCATACTATGCAAAGGAATACCTAATGGTACCACTGGCCAAGTATCTTGTCAATTCCTACGAATAGCAATATCACGTATAGAGGTGGTGGGAGACAAGCTAGAGGTGTCAATAGCTGAAAACTAATCGCAGGAACTGCACTCATTAAGTTTATGTAGAGCTGGGATAGGGTTAGGGTATAATCCTACCACAATTCAAATGCTCAAGATACTGTAAAGCTAGTAAACAATCAACAAAGTTATCAAAAGTCTAGTTGCAATGTCCAAGATATAAGTAATGTACACACTCGCAACGATTAATGTGACTCGATGTAAGAAAAGGAAGTTTTCGTACCAAGTGACAATAGAGATACTAGTCCACTACTCAAACTTCCATCTAGGGCACAAGATTTGTTCACACAACGTAGGGCACAAAGATAATATAACGGTGCAATGTAAATAACCCTCTAAGCAGTAAACAACATCTAGTCTTAAAAAATAAAATAGCAAAGTTTTATATGTCTTATATATGCTCATTTAAAAAGTTTCAATGAGATCTATAACTTTACAATTGAGGCAAACCCCAAATTCCAAAGAGAAGATTGAAATTTTTTTGCAAAAACAGAAACTGAAAATTTGCAATGCAAATTCAGGGCTAAAGATGGCCGATTTTGGGGATCTTCGATAAGAATAAAAAGATCGGCCTCGTCGTTAGCTTTACAATGAATATAAGAATGTCAAAAAAAGAACTCTATATGCAAAACTTGTGCCTATTTTATTGAAGGTGTCTTGGAATCGGATTCCTACTTGGACTAGAAACCAACTTGGACTCAACTTGAAACTGCTATATCTTTAAATCCGTTAGGCCAAATCTGCTAAAATTGTTTATGGAAGTTTGTGGCCAAATGTATAAGGTATCCACCAATTTTCACTAGATTGGCTTTGGTTTGATGCACTTTTCATTTTTTTTGAAAGGTGGCCACATTTCGGGAAGTTCTACTCAGTTTCTTGATGGATTCCAAAACAAACTCGAGGTTAGGCCCTGTAAAAGTATTGTACACACCTCAAACACTTCCAAACACAAGCAGTAGCCCACAACACAGTCATAGATGCAAAGTTGGGAGATCAACCATACCGGATTTTGGATTCTAGGAGATCCAACAACTCAAGCAGAGTACAGAGATATTTTTTATTGTGGTTTAGGGAGTCTAAACCATAATTTCAAATCATGATTTTTTTGCTGCAGATTAGAGGAGTTCTAACCCATGAATTTTCTATTTGTAGATGCAAAAACTAAGAACCCTAAAAGAACGATCAAGCAACATGGAGGAAACACGAGATGCAATAGATAGTAACTATGCAATTGAGACTAACAGATTGAAAACTAATAAAACTCACAAGATACAAATGAATTAAAAACTAAGGCTAGGATTTGTTTGGCTTTGTATATAGGACAGAAAATAAAAAGTAATTAAAGATAAAAGATTGATCCTACCGTGTCAACCCAGCACTCTGATACAAAGATGATATGGAAGTGCCTAATCTTCATGACATAGGATCTCACTTGAAGGGTAAATATGTGACTAACTTGAAATCTTGTGAATTTTGATGAACAGAAGCACAAGATTGTCTGTCTTGTTTACAGACTCCCATATACTGAAATTTAACTAGCAACACGCTCTGGATCTCTGTCTGCTCACTACACCAAGATAGATAACATTGTCGATCCATGAGGAACAACAAGAATACTGGTAACTGGTAATTTAGTAGAACACTAACTAGTCGGCTTTCCAACTCCCATGGTAGCATACGGCATAAACCAAAGAGCAAAGAATTTCTTTGACTTCAAATTAACATTCGAGGGTTATAGGGGACTGTGGTCAAGCCTAGCCGGACTCACAGTTGGGAAAGAACTTTAGTCCAATTATAATTCCTAATTTAAACCGAAAGCAATAAGAAGTGGCTGGCTGGTTGCCTTAGTTTGCACGCCCATGAGGTGGGCCCCCACATGGTGGCTCGCCCATGAGGGTGGTGCACAACTCCCTTAACAACAGCCCAACTTTCCTTATGGCCCAAGTATTCGTTTTCAGCCCGTTTGAAGGTTCGGCATCGCTATCGCCTCAAAACTGAACCAAAACAAATACTAAAGGCCAAAATACTCTTAATATATCTTATTATAGATACAAACCAACCCATGACTCATGGAACTTGGCCAAAAACTCAAACGGACTCAGAATTGAAGACTAGACACAATCGAGCTTCCGAAGTGTAGTCTTCTCTAATCTTCAATTGGAGCTTGAAAACTTGATTCCAACATCTTGGTGGCTTTTTCCACTGATATAAGTAAAGTGTCATCGTCTCCTCTTTTTAAACCTTCTCTTGGTGCACCGGCCTCCCTCACCTCCCGCTTGGTAGCACCAAGTTCTTGCTCACCTAATAACGTGAGAATACATAAAGTGGAATCATTAGGTAGTAAGTTGTACTTAGCAGTGAAATCATAGGAACTTATGATCAAATTTACCTGTTTAGTGAGTTTTCTTACTCTAACTCGAGTGATTGGTCTTTTGTATAATTGTTGCAATGTTTCAGCCGTTAGACCAACACTAGTTTTATCATTATCATTATTACTTTGATCTGATGATGGAGGTGATGATTGTATAGATGAAGCATTCATAATAGTGATGTCCTTATCAAGCTTCCTTTTAGATGGGCGGTTCTTGCTGATGAGGAAAAGAGAAAAAAGGGCAGGATCAGCAAGGTATTTAAGTGTCATTAATCTTTGTAATTTGTTGTTTAATTTATGTCATTATGCCCACCTTATGCTCGCCCATTTCCTCATAAGAAATCATTAATTTTTATATTATTGTATTTTTGTTGCATCTATATACACGTATCGTTGTATCAGTGTTTTGGGGGAAACGGTGTGTCATGATATCGACGTATATGAGCAAACTAGCTCCAAAGTTCGAATACCCACTATCTATAGATCTATACATCTATTAACTAGGCACTCTGAGAAGGCTCCCATATTAATCCGAAAGATTTAGGCATTTATCTAGCTGGCGTAAATTATAACAGTTTAGATTTGTTATCTGTTTTGCAAAGAGAAAGGGCATAATATATCACTATTTCTGATGGAAGTAAAGGTCATTTTTGACAAAGAAAAGTCTTGCCTTACATAGATCCTTGTCCCATGCATGCATGTTGATGGTGCACATCAAATAAGGTTAGCCATGGGATTGAGCCAGATGTCTTAGAACTAGTCCAAATATTATAGGATTCTACTTTCTTGCATTCTCTTGTTCCCATGGTCTCCACATGAGAAAAACATTGACATGTTTAGGAAGTACCAGATTTAATGGACTCGATTACCGCGCAACTGGGTGCCCTTTAGCCTTAGCGCGCACCCAGTCCAACTTGCCTTTTTTAGCCGCACTAATCATCCTTGACTTTCTTTTCCCTAATCACCGCACACACGATTTCCTCTCTTGCGCTAATTAATTTCCTCTTCTATTTGTCATCATTGCTATATTTGGTCACCATCCAGTAGTGCATTAAGTTGTAATCTCTACCCTCCACAGTTTATCAACAAATAGCATATTAAGTTATCATCTCCAGCTAAGAAAAATGAGATTTATTAAAGTTGTCATCCATCCAGTATTAGTTCTATAAGTTATCACCTCCACCCTTAGTTTGCCATTAAAAAAATAGCATGTTATCATCTACAGCTAAAGAAAACTTGCGATTTATCAAAAACGCCACCATCCAGTAGTACACTGAGTTATCATCTCCCACCCCATAATTTAACATAAATTTGGAAAAGAAGTTTCTAATTTAGATGCATTCAATTTGAAGAAAAAAAATATTTCTGCAGGTTGTAACCTACAGATCAGTTATCATGCGACATCAAAAAGACACCATCTATGGTAGAATAGATTTTGTGAACCATGAGACATTTCAGTGAGTTACTCCTAAATTCAAGCTTGATAGGGTTATTTTGCTAGATACTATAGAAGACTAACTATTGCAAACCACACTTTAGTGCACAAAAAAGCAGCTCTCTCCAGTCGCATATTCCTCTTTGTGTTTTTGTATGGACCAAGAAAGCATAAGATGTCAAGCAATTAATAAGTTTTTTATAACCCAACACACACTGCTACAGACAATCCTATCACAGACGGTTCTCAAACCGTCTGTGTTTATGTCTCAGTGATAATAGGTGGTTATCATAGACGGCTCCCAAGCCGTCTGTAATAACATACATTATAGACAGTTTTTGAGAAAAAATCATCTGTAATAATCGACTTTCACAAACGGTTTTGTATGCAAAACCGTCTGTGATAGTCGACTTTCACAGACAGTTAATAACAAAGACCGTCTGTGATATGCACCATATCACAGACGGTTTTTGTTACTAACCGTCTGTGATATGATTCATATCACAGACGGTTAGTAACAAAAACCGTCTGTGATATTGTGTATATCACAGACAATTAATAACAAGAACCGTGTGTGAAAGTTTATAGATAGTTATCAACACGAACCGTCTGTGTTGTCTCGATTATCACAGACGGTTCGTATTAAGAACCGTCCGTGAAAGTTCACAGACGGTTATCAACACGAACCGTCTGTGTTGTCTCAATTATCACAAACCGGTTCGTATTAATAACCGTTTGTACAAATATCACAGCCGGTTGGTAATATAAACCGTCTGTGATAGTTTAAGCACATACGGTTCTGTATGAACCGTCTGTGATGTACCTGCCCAGTATAGCCTGTTTTGTAGTAGTGACAGATCATTGTTGATGGAAGTGTGGTAACATCTTAGAAGGATTGACTTCCATTCGATGTTGTTGTAATTGCAAGCCATCCATTTGTGTAGTAGCAACTTCTTCGCATTTGGCATATCTTTCTGTTTGCGTGAGGGCCGTCTCCGCCCATTCCATGGCTCTAGGAACTTTAGCATAAAGAGCCAACAATCATATCTGTTTCAGATGCAAAAAAAAAAGACTACATTTAGATAGGAACAAAATAATTATTTAGATACAGAAGAAATATCTTGAAGATACATTGAAGTTATTTTCAAGGCAAGATAAAGTTATCTCCCAAGATGCATAAAAGTTAAATTGAAATACATAATTTATTATTTAGAAACATAAGAGTTATATTTCAGATATGAAAAGTTATCTTTAGGCCAAAGATAAAATTATCTTCCTGCCACGTTCTGCTCTTTACGATGTGCTATTTCATGTCCGAGCTATTCATAGATTTTATGAATGCACGCACTTTCTTAACGCATGCATCATCCTCTTAGCGTCCGAGCTAGGGTTTGACTGTTTGAAACCGGCTTAAAAAACAGTAGGGTTTGACATTAAATCTTCCCAACAATTCTTCTTTATTTGAACGTACTAACCATATTTCCCATATTTAACAAAAAAACATTCGATTCATTATGAACATCTACAATTGGCAACGTAGTTGGAGATTCCAACAGAGAAGTAACGTCTCTATTATCTATGATATATATATATTTATTTTGTACTAAATTTCAAATTACTGTCAAACTTGAAAGAATTGGACACCCTATAAATTTTTAGATTTCTTCTTATTATGATCTACCTCGGAATTGTGAGAATTATTTCACTCTACTTTTTACTATGATGGGATGTGATATCTCAAAATTGGTGTTTGTCCTCACATGGTTGATGACTAATGATAATATGTAGAAATTCTAACGTTAATCGTAAATCTCGCCTTCAAGGAAGGAGAGACCGTCAACGAGTTCGGCGTCCGCATCACCACACTCGCCACCAACCTCCGTTCCCTCGGCGACAACATCACCGACGCCGAGGTAGTGAAGAAATTGTTGCAGGTGGTCCCCGCACGGCTGAATCAGGCCGCGGTCTCCCTCGAGATGTTCCTGGACCTGAACCAGGTGACGATCGAGGAGATCATCGATCGGCTGCGCGTGTTCGAGGAGCGCGTAAAGCCCAAGGAGGTCACGGACGCCATGGGGCGCCTGATGCTCTGTGAGGAGGACTGGGAAGCTCGGCGCAAAGCACGTCGCGAGCAGGAGAACTCCGGCGGCGGATCTAGTTCTGGCAACCGCGGGAAACGCCGCGGGCGTGGACGCGGTCACGGCGGAGCAGGTCGCGAGGGCCGCGATGGCCAGAACGCGAGCGCCGGGAACACCGGCGACGGCAAGGCACCGCCCGGCACTATCTGCAACAACTGCGGTAAACGTGGCCACTGGGCCAAAGATTGCCGCAGGAAGAAGGGCGCGGCTCATGTCGCGCAGGCCGAAGAAGAGGATGGGGCGCTAATGTACATCGCCGCGGACGCGGAGATTACCGTGGCGCCCAAGTCGTGCCCACACTCCAGCTCGCCGCTGCACGCTGCTGCACAGGGGCGCATCCACCTCGTCGAACAGAAGGTTCTCCTTCACCTCAGTGAGGAGGAGAAAGAGGCCGTGGGGCCTCGCCGCTGGGTGCTTGACACCGGCGCGACGAACCACATGACGGGGTCGCGGTCTGTCTTCGCCGAGCTGAACACCGGTGTCGCCGGAACTGTCAAGTTCGGTGACGGATCGGTGGTCGCCATCGAGGGAAAGGGCACCGTCCTCTTCGCCTGTAAGAACGAGGAATATCGTCGCCTTGACGGTGTCTACTACATCCCGCGCCTCACCACCAACATTGTCAGCCTCGGGCAGATGGATGAGGATGGCTTCAAGGTCGACATCGAGTCCGGGATCCTGCGGCTCTACGACTTGCAGCGACAACTCCTCGCCAAGGTGCATCGCTCGGCGAGTCGGCTGTACTACCTCGACATGAACGTAGTCGCGCCGGTGTGTCTCACAGCCCGCGCCGGCGACGTCGCTTGGCGCTGGCATGAGAGGTATGGGCACCTCAATTTCCAGGCGCTGAGGAAGCTGGGGCGCGACGAGCTCGTGCGCGGACTGCCGGTGATTGATCATGTAGATCAGGTCTGCGAAGATTGTGTGCTGGCGAAGCAGAAACGCACCTCGTTCCCGCAGGCCGCAAAATTCCGAGTGGAGGAGAAGCTCGAACTTGTCCATGGCGATCTATGTGGACCGATCACGCCGTCAACACCAGCCGGGAACGCCTACTTCCTGCTGCTGGTAGATGATATGAGCCGCTATACGTGGCTCACACTCTTGCGGTCCAAGGCAGATGCACCGGCGGCGATCATGGAGTTCCAGGCCCGCGTCGAGCGAGAGACGGACAAGAAGCTGAAGGTTCTGCGGACTGACAATGGAGGTGAATTTACCTCGGTCGAATTCGCTGAGTATTGTGCAGGTGAAGGTGTCCAGCGTCACTTCTCGGCTCCCTACTCGCCGCAGCAAAATGGCGTAGTTGAGCGCCGGAACCAGATGATCGTGGGGACGGCGAGGAGCATCATGCGCGCGCGTGGCGTGCCCGGACACTTCTGGGGGGAGGCGGTGCACACCGCCGTGTACCTCCTCAACCGGCACCGATCGCGCGCTCGGCGGAAAACCCCTTACGGGCGTGGTGCGGAAGAAACCCCGTGCACTTTCGAGAGTGTTCGGTGCGACGCCTACATCAGCGACTCGCCCACACTCGCCAAGCTCGACGACCGCGGCCAGAAGGTCGTCTTCATCGGCTACCAGAGCGGGTCTAAAGCATATCGCTTCTACGACCCCGCGACGGAGCGCGTCCACGTCTCGCGAGATGCGATCTTCGACGAGAGCGCGCGCTGGGAGTGGGCAGACGCCTCCACCGACCTCGAGCAGGAGCCTTTTACCGTCGAGCAGGAGTACGAACTCCCACGCCGTGTCTCTGGCGCACCGCCGTCGGTCGCGACATCAGTGGAACCTGCGACACCGCCCACTGTGCAGAGTCGTCGCACCGCTTTGCATCACCTGCACTGCTACACTGCCCGATCGCCCCACGGGGACGCAGGTCGAGTTCGCTACGCCTCTCAGCGACGATCCCAACCTCGACGCAGATGATGACGAGGACGTGGAGCACCGGTACCGGAGGCTGGACAACATCATCGGCTCGGATGCCATTCCAGGCCTGGCGGACCGGGACACAGTGGAAGCTGCACTGCATTCAGTCAGCGTGGAGGAGCCGAGATCGCTGAAGGAGGCCGGCGGCGATCCAAACTGGATTGCTGCGATGGAGGAGGAGATGAACTCCATCCGCGACAACAAAACTTGGTCACTGGTGGATCTCCCACAAGGTCACCGCGCCATCGGCCTCAAGTGGGTGTACAAGGTCAAGCGCGACGAGAACGGGAGCATCGTCAAGTACAAGGCCCGCCTCGTCGCCAAGGGATACGTGCAGCGCCCCGGCATCGATTTTGAAGAGGTGTTCGCACCGGTCGCTCGGCTAGAGTCAGTGCGGCTGCTTCTCGCCATTGCAGCGCACTACAGCTGGAGTGTCCACCATATGGATGTCAAGTCGGCGTTCTTGAACGGGGAGCTCCAGGAGGAGGTGTATGTCCAACAGCCGCCAGGCTTCGTCGACGTCAAGCACCGGCACAAGGTGCTGCGTCTTCACAAGGCGTTGTATGGACTCCGTCAGGCTCCACGGGCTTGGAATCAAAAGCTCGACGCCTCGCTGCTGGCACATGGCTTCACACGCTGCACCAACGAGCACGGGATGTACACCCGTGGAGAAGGAGCAGCACGCCTAATCGTGGGCGTGTATGTTGATGATCTAGTCATCACCGGAGGAAATGCAGGTGCGGTGAGCAAGTTCAAGGCCGAGATGATGAACACCTTTCGCATGAGCGACCTCGGGCTCCTCTCGTACTACCTCGGCCTGGAGGTCACGCAGGGAGCGGACGGGATCACCCTCCGGCAAGGAGCCTACGCCACCAAAATCCTTGAGAAGGCGGGGCTGGGTACTTGCAAACCAAGCGCCACTCCCATGGAGATGAAGCTGAAGCTGCTGAAGGAGGGGACGACTCCAAGTGTTGATGCCACTGAGTACCGCAGCCTCATTGGGAGTCTCAGGTACCTCTGCAACTCCAGACCCGACCTGGCATATGCAGTGGGCTATCTGAGTCGATTCATGGAAGCGCCGCGTGAAGAGCATCTAGCTGCAGTCAAGCGGGTGCTCCGCTATATAGCAGGGACAGTACATTGGGGGCTGCACTATAGTCCAGGGAGAAGAAATGAAGGAGTTCCCAAGTTGCTGGGCTACTCTGACAGTGATCTTGCCGGAGATATCAACGATCGGAAGAGCACCAGCGGCCTCATCTTTTTCCTTGCAGGTGGGCCGGTTGCCTGGCAATCGACCAAGCAGAAGGTGGTCGCGTTGTCTTCCTGCGAGGCAGAATACATCGCGGCTGCTGGAGCTGCGTGCGAGGCGGTTTGGCTGGCACGCTTGCTGGCTGAGCTCGTCGGAGGAGCAGTCCTCGCGCCAAAGCTCAAGGTGGACAACAAGTCCGCCATCTCATTGATGAAGAATCCTGTGCATCATGAACGGAGTAAGCACATTGATGTGAAATTCCATTTCATCCGGGAGTGCTGCGACAGGAAGCTGATCGACGTCGAGTTCGTTGGCACTGAATTGCAGCTGGGCGACATCCTCACAAAAGCGCTCGGGCGCATTCGGTTTCAGGAACTTCGTGGCGAGATCGGCATGAAAAATAAAACTTAGTCTAGTTGCTCTAGGACTTAGGAGGAGATTGTTTGAATAAGTCCTGAGCTTGCTAACTTTGGTAAGTAGAAGGTAGATTAGCAGGCTGTGCTAAGAATGGCATGTCCCAGATTGTTGGGATGGCAACAATTGCTCACGAGCATGCCGTGATTGTCTCAGTTATTTGTATCCATATTTTCCTGCATGTAATTTGCTTATAAAGGAATGAAAGATCAACAGAAAGCGTTGCCGCTTTGCAGGACAAAATACGAGTGTTTCACCTTGTGATCGCGTGTGTTATTCCTCATATCGTTCGGAATTCTGTCAAGCGTCTCGCTGTCGATGTTTAGGCAGGGAACCTCCAGTGTGCCGCCGTCGAGCTTCACGTCCAGGATGCAGCGCGCCTCGTTGACGCATAGTTCCCGCCTCTTAAACTTCACACCGGCGGTGTAGTACACTAGTACTCGGTCGCAGTGCGCCACCGGCCGACCTTCTCGCCGGTGGAAGTACTGTTGCCGAGCACCAGCGGCTGGTGATTATCGCCGTCGGTAGGCCTGAAGTGCATGTGGAGCATGTGGAGAAGATTGCCTGGTGGCGAGTGGCGACTCCATCGCCGGCTTTGCTATCGAGTACCCCAGGTGTTGCAACAATTCCTGGACGTACTCGGCTATTTTCTCCGCCGCGGAGATGTGATTTCCACCTTTCATGATCTCATGGATCTTCTTGATGACGAAGAACGGTATCTGGTTCTCGAAGAGGTAGAAGACATCGCGCACCACCGCGACGTCTACCAACTTGTCGCTGCGGCCGTTTGAACCAATAGGCAACGGCACAACGCCACTGTGTTCTAAGTCGGTGTGGCCGTTGGGCACCGGTGACGTCGCATCTGCAATTGCAGCACGGGGGCTTGGAGGTGGCCCATGCCCGGTAGCGCCGGCTGTCACGTCGCCGAAGCGGGCGAGTATGTAGCAGCCGTCGAGCAGCAGCATGCGGACGAAATCCCTGCTCGTCATCTTAGGGAACATGTGGTCATAGCAGCTCCTGGCACCGCTCTCGAGGAGCTCCAGCTGGTTCACGTAGATATCCACCCGCGTGGCTGTTGCCGCCGACATCAGGACGGCGTCGAGGCTTCTTAGCTTGTCGACGTCCCTAGCGGGGCACCGGTTGCTGGTCCGGTGGTACGGGCCGACGGAGACGTATTGCGGGTCGTACTCGGTCGGGTCGACGTTGCGGGTGGGTTCGCCGACCTTGCTGATGATGAGGGGTGGAGGGGATGCGCCGCCAACTTGCATTGTCGTCGAAGACCTCATCCTGGCTAGCTCTTCTGTCAGTTGTTGCGCCAAGGACGGAGCTGCAAGGGAGTGGTCGGCTCCGTCTGTGCATGATTAGTCAACGATTAAACAACAGATCTGTCCGAGCAAGAGACTCAACCTTGCATTGACATACCAATCTCTTTGGAAGGCTAAACCTGTCTATATATAGTTGTTGTTTTGCTTACCTGCTTCTTGCTCCATTTGTCCAGATTGAAGCTGTCGGTTCCCTAATTGGACTCTAAGTCACTACGCTGCTGCTCTCTGTCTCGCCGGCCTGCTACTCTCTATTTATACACGCACAACGCAAGTATATACTTGCAGCAACGTCCATGCATGTCTGCTTTGTGCCACTAATTCTTTTACCAATCCGATCGTACGTTTGGATAAGCTCACGGGGTTCACGCGCAGAGGTGGTACCTGCGTTTTTTTTGCACCGCGGTTAGTTGACACAAAGCAAAGGTCGCTTCAGAGTAGTACTATTGTCGCACAACTTTGCAGAAAGGAAAGCTAGAGGGGTCGGTCAAGCACTAAGGGAAATCAGGTCTGCATGCCTGCCTGCCTGCATCTTTTAATCGAGCGACGATTAAAAGAAGAAAGATACATTGGTCTATCGCTGTTAAAGGGGGTGTCGATTGGAAACATGCAGTTGCAGTAATATATATGCTGCAAGTTGATTTGTATATATCGGGTGGATTCTCTCTTTGTTCGCTAGGTTATCATGAGCACAAAGGGATCAAGTGGATAGAGATGGCTGGAATCTAAGCAACTACGAGGAGAGAATGAAATGCAATTCTTTGTGGGGGTATTTGTAATGCCATGTGGAGCTTTTGGAGTGTCACTGATCTATATCTCGAATTGGTGTTCAAAGTGGTTTGCAGTTTGGATTTGAGAATATTTAAAGAAGAGTTGAAAATGCTGAAAATAGGTGTCCATTCTCTGTTTATTGAAAACCGGCAAAGTGACAGAATGTGGCCTCTGAGCTAGTAGCGACTAGCGAAGGAACATTGCTCACTGATAAAGAAACGTAAACGATTAAGAGTTACTGAAATCTGGTGTCCTTACGGTCTAGAAACGTCGGTGTGCTTAGAAAACGTAAAGCTTCTCAGATCGATACTTTATTCCTGAACATTGAACGCAACATCTGTTCTACTGTTTTCATGAACACACAAAGGATAAAGCGGATAGAGACGGGTCAAGGTTATACAGAATGCAACTGCGAGGAAAAAATGTTATAACTTATAAGAAAGGAACTTGTTTCCGGGGAATATTAAATGATGAGTAGCATCGCCTCTTCCTTTCTTTCTTCAACGCTACTTTCTCCTTATTACTCGTCTCGAGACTAGGGCTGCCAATCAACAATCTGATTTGGAGATGGGGTATACGTGCTGGAAATAGCTAATGCTAATATACGTGGTCATGTTCTCTCGGGAAGAATGGCCTACTTTCAATTTTCAGTGAGAGGTCGGGGTATAAATAATTGTCAGGACTCAGGATTAGAAATGGGCGAAGTTCAGAAATTGGAAATGTTCACAGAAGGATTAAGTCGGCAGCGCTTCTAACGGTTTAACAGTTTCATTTACCGAACCAAATCAACGGCCTACGCTCTAGGGCATCTGGATTATGACGATAGAGCGGCTCAAGTATATTTTAGTACTTACTATTTACCTACTGTGTGTACGTCAATGGATTGTCGTCTCTTTTGATTTGTTTAGTTACCGCACGATTTGTACTGCTATCCACACTGTAACTTTGAGCTCAGGTGACTTATTTAGCCCCGCCATTGAGTAATGAAGAAAGCAGAAAGAAACAAATTTTCTAGTCTCGTAGTTATCTTGTGGTTGGTAACCGTAGAACCCTAGTTTTCCCTTTCCCTTTCCGTTCCAAATACATGGTGGCATGGTCAATTTGAATTTCGGAAGAAGTCCTCATCAAATACGTTGGGTTCTAAATCGGATCTTGACAATAATGTTGTTCGAAATACGTTTTCAATACAAGCAACATGATAAAAAATGGAAAACTTCACTATTTGCCCCACATTACATTTGCCTTAGCAAATTTGGAACTAAGTTCGAGGTAATAGATTATGTGCCACAACTTTCATTAGTCATTTGATTATTTGCCTTTTTGAACAATTTTGCTCATGTCTTCTTCTCTTCTTTCTTGCTCAAGCAATGGCTGACCTGACGCTTCGACTGTTCTCTCTCTCCGCCTTCTCGTGAGCTATCGCTACCTTTCCGATCGAGCTGGATCCACTTGGATCTTTTCCCGCCATCACTCTAATTGGGACACCGCCAAGCTATGTTGCCCAGATACCCCGATATCGATACAGATATGCGATATGCCGATACCGCGATTCACCATTTTCCAAAAATACCGATACAACGATACATTTATATATATGTAATGAAGATTAAAAAAAATAAGAAATTAATGAATTGTTACAAGGAATTAAGAAACCGAGAATACCTTAATATTGATGTAGCATATTGCTTGGTTATCCAGTTCTCCCTCCTGGTTGTTAGACCAATATAATGAACCATTTGTGAAGAATGAGAGAATAAATAAGTACATATATATAAATAAATAACAGAATCACAGTCACAGATAGTAAGTATTCAACAGACCATAAACCTAGTACATAATGTGATAAAGTGATAATCATAAAGCACACAAGTCCAAAAGAGTGAAATATCACAATCAGTGCAAGTGTTTAAGTTCAACGCACCATAAATCCATAACTATTACATAATAAGATAGACATATAAAAGACATGACATAACACAAATGTGTAGTCCAATTGTTGCTCCCATCCTGTAGAGTTGTCTCTGATTAGGCTGGAGATCCAACATCTGATGCAAACAGGTCCAGCGTCTCTGATTGGGCTGGAGATCCAACATCTGATGCAAACAGGTCCAGCGCCCCAAGATCTTCTAGTACTCTCTCAGGTCCAATTCATCCAATGAGAGGTCAGCATGCTGAAGGAAATGAGCACCACCATCAAAGAACTCGAAGCTATCTCCTCCGATATCCTACATTCTTGATGGGCCGATGTAATACTTTTAAAATTTCCTTAATGAAGGCATAAGTTGTGGTGCACAAATGTGAGATCCGTAGCACGTCCAGGGTTCAGCCTACAAGCTATAGACCACACACCAAAATAATTAAGTAACTCTATGCAACGTCAAATTCTCAGATTTATTACTTGGACTATGTATTGAACAAGGTACAAAATTTGCCTTCATGTATCTACATTTTATTACGATAAGATCATTGCACTCCAATAAGAAAACAATTATTCCCTTTTAAATAATATAAGACCATAATACAAGAATAGATAAATCCTGAAGAGCATCTTGTGGTGAATCAAGTACCAAAGTGCAGTAGCCCAAAGCCCCAAATCCCCACTCCCACGAACAAAACGCTAAGAGCAGAAGAATCCAACCCCCAAGGAAAAGCTCCTCAAAGGAAATACATGGCAAGAAGGGGGTTACCTCACCTATGGGAAGCGTTGAGGATCTAGACATCGATGTCTTGGTGGGGAGGGAAGGAGATCGGGCGTGGAGGCAGCAGGATCTTCGTGCTTCGTGGCGTGGAGGTAGTGGGGTCTCTAACTCTTGGCAGCATGGAAGCGGCAGGCCGAGGCCGAGGCCAGGGCGGGAAGGGGAGCTGGTGACCAGATGGAGGGAGTGGACGACTGGAGGGAGCGGCGGTACTAAGGATGCCACCTCCATGGGCTAGGAGACACTCCTCATTCGTGAGATGCAGGAGTGGGGGTGGCTGACTCGATCTGTAATGTGTATGACAGGATGGTATGTTATTAGGTAAAGATGTATCAGGGAAGTATTGACAAAGTATCAGAATTTATTTTCTTTTTTGAATAATCATAAATTTAGGGATACGTGTATGATACATATCATAGCATATCGGTGAAGTATCCATATCTGACATCGGCCTAGAAATAGGTTGTCCTCTCTTTTCGGAGAAGGGGGGTGAAGTAGATAGTGTTGCTATATCTTGCAGCATACTATGGGTTGGTTCTTTTCAGCTACGGTCGATGGCTCTTGGTCTTAGCGTGAGTGCTTGTGCAAATAAACCGAATGCCACTAAGCCGGTAAACCGCTTCGAAAAGGTTGACCCAATAAAACTGCTTTGAAAAGGTGATGGAGAAGTCGTCCCATTTATTTGTTCAGATGAAGCCATAAGCCATATTATGAAAAGAAAGTGTCTACATTTGTTAGCTTACTGCCCAACATGCATATATATATATTTATACACATTTGCATAGTACGTCGTGGATAACTGTTCTGCTCTCCTCTGCACGGAGATCCCGATAAGTTCAGTGGATTCAGCACATATGCTTTACACAAAAGCTTGCTCGAAAGCCACTACTATTGCTCAACTTTGCCAAGGAAGCTAGACCTTAGCCTAGAGGTCGGTTGAGTCAAGCACTGTGATGGAAAAAAGCTTGCAATTTTTTTTCTACCATCTTTCGAATAGTGCAAAAGAGAATAAAGGAACATTGGACACTGGTAAAAAAATGTAAATGATTTACAGTTACTAAAATTTGGTGTACTCACGGCTTAAAAAAATCGGTGTGCTTACAATATGTAAAGCTTCTTTGTGGGGATAGAGATGGCTGGAATCTACACACCTACGAGGAAAGTATGTTAGAAAAGGCACTTGTTTGTGGGGATATTGTATAGCCATGCTGAGCTTTTGGAATGTCACTGATGCATATTATTACTCGGTGTTCAAACTTCAAAGTGGCTTGATATTTGGATTTGACAATATTTGAAAAAGAGTTGAAAATGCTGAAAACAGGGGCGCCAGATAGTTCAGATTATCTCCGGACAATCCAACAGTGTTTTTTAGCTGTGCCGAAAATGGGATGCAGATACAGATAGTGCGACTTTTCAACTCAAGGCAGTCCGAATAAAAAATGAGGACATTTAGTTTGTCTGTTTTTTTATGTTCGACAAAATGACAGAATGTGCTTTTTTTGGGTGTTTTGATCCTTTATTGATTGTCCGAATATCTAAATTTGGGGAGTTGTTGATTTCACATCTGAGATGATACTGAAGGAACATTGCAAACTAATAAAGAAACATGTTAACAAAATTTCGTTTACCTACGGCTTAAAGAAATGGTGTGCTTCTCAGACGCTCGATTCATGAACATTGAACACAGCATCTACTCTAGCCTCTTGTGACATTGTTCTCTCATTTTTTCTAGGTTGTCATGAGCACGACGCAAAGGGTAAAGTGGAAAGAGATGGATATATAGAATCTAGGCAACTACGAGGAAAGAATGCTAGAAGAAAGGCAAGACGATGAGTGGCATCACCTTTCTTTCTTTCAGCGCTACTTTCTTCTCGTGAACAGAGCTGCCAATCAACAAGCGGATTTGGAATCAGCCAAGTATCCCTGTTGGGACTTGGGAATAGCTAATGTTAAGGACATGGTCATGGTCTCTGGAGAAGATTTAACATGTTTCTAGTGAGAGAGTCCCTGGAGAAGATTAACATGTTTCCAGTGAGAGAGAGAGAGAGAGAGAGAGGCGTATAAAATGTTGGTGGAAAGACATTTTCAGTACAACCGTACAATCAATATGATAAGAAAAAAATAGGGATTAAAATGCTCTTCGATCCTACAATCTTTAAAAGGTTTTGCAGGGAGAGCGTTGAAGAGAGTGTAAAACACCCTGTCTCCAGAAAAATGAAGTGTTCGAATGGAGATTAGCAACAGAACTCACTCAATTTCTTTCCTGATGGAGCACAAAAAGAGTATAGTGCATTATAGGACCCTAAACTTGCATGGGTGTTTCACCTTGTACCTCCGGACTTCACATTTTAGTTCTCTAAATATGAGAAAGTGAGTCGATAGAATTATATATGTCCAAATCCTACATAAGTTGGTAAATAAAGATTACATGAAACATTTTCTAAAACTAAATCACCATGTAACCATGTAAGTGTGATGTGAAACCAATGGGCACTTCGATATTGAAAGAACTTTTCAGATGTCTTTGGGCAAATTTACTAACTTCCTACTGATCTTTTTTTTATGAAATGCTGACCTTACATAGCAACCATATGTCTAATTTTAGCTGAGGTTAACTATCATGTTATCGGTAAATACTATTAAGCGCAAATAAATGACCTATGTTGCACTTTACTCTTCTGCAAAATGCGCAATTTGTGCTGCTGAATCTGAAGACTGGTTCGTTGGTCTCACGCATTATTTATATGCCCCCACGCTATATGCGCTGAATCTGAACATTGGTACGTGAATACAGAAAGTGCATGACCAGGAGCCCCCAGAGCCCTCTGCACTCTTTTCACTACATCCAGCAAGTTTTGTCGGATAACGCAAAAATGCAATATTTCCTGCAATAGGAGTACTACTCTAAGCCCAGCTCTATATGAAGTTAATGTTAGTGCTGCCAACATGCTGCCCAACCTCATCTGTGCCACGAAACTTCACTTTGTTACAACCAGCGTGTAAAAAACTAGATCGCTGGCATCGAAGTGCCAGGCAACTTTTTGCCAATTATTTGATTTTTGGGAAGGAACACAACACACAGGATATTTGATGGATTAGGTCTTAATCTGAAACTTAGTCTGAATTTACAGAACCCAGTTCTTAGGGCCATAAAATATATACATCTAGTAACATAGAACCATAACCAGTATCAGTCATCTGAAATGCAGCAGGACATCTTCGTTATTTACACCATCCAAACGAGCCACACTGTTAAAGGGGGAAAACAATCACAATTCTGCAAAAGGAGAATGATTGGACGAAAAAAAGAGCACGAGTTGAGAACCTTTCTTTCAGGCACAGTTCTTCCACTTAGACCTCATCTGCATCAGTTTGTCCCTCCATGTTGCTGCAGAAACAAAGAGAAAACAACGACCTACAATACTCTGGTCGGATATCAAATAAATTTCATTATTTCCGAGACTAATATGTGAGATCAATTTTTCGTTTGCTCCAGCTATTTGATGTCCCATTAAGTGAGATTGTTATTTCCTTCTTTCCTTTGCAGAGTACAAAATGATGTTTGTTTAGCATTACAAATGATCTCGAGAAGACAACACTACACGAAGTCCTTGCCAGTTTCCTCCAAAAAAAAATGAAGTCCTTGTCAGATAGGATGCATTATTTTAAGCGCTTTGATGATTGTAATAAGGCCATCCGAAGAGAGTATCATTACCGGCATCTTTGTATCTCTCTTCAGCAGCTGCAATGAGCATGTTCCCCACCAATCCAAACTCTTCAGCCTCAACGCAGGGCTGTCCGTCAGGTCTGACAAAAAGCCAATTGTAAGAAAAATAAACGTACCGGTCGACGGATGAGCTTTCTAGATCTTACATAGTAAAATAATACAAAAACTCCTTTAGGAACCACAGTATTGGATACAACGAAATAAAGTATCATCAGAGCCTCGTTGCCCTTACACGAAACTGTGTTAAACCACTTCTCTCAAAGGTCTGTGATTGCACTCCTCCTATGCACATTACAATTCGAGTGCATTTTTAGTTATCAGAAGAACTAAACAAGTTTTTGTGCAAATATACAAGCAAACAAGTTCTGTAAACAACAACCCATCTGACACACTAGCTGCAACTACCATTCTTGCTGGCTCGACCTATCTTATGCTATCACGGTATGCAAGACTTCTATGGACTTGTATAGGAACCTGTCAAGGGCAATGGAATAAATATGGATGCAGTTCTTTCTATAGTTGAGGTTGGGTGGAGTTAAAATCATGTTAGCTGTGAAAGATTGTCTAAGAAGTACATTTAAAATAACCACATTATTTGCTCACATTCTACATGTGAACTCAGAAGAGCATGATATGATTGCCTTTGATTAAGTATTATAAAACTGCAAGAAATATTATTAACTTTCAGTATCGCATGTTTCTTGACACCATTAACTATCTTATGCACTAACATTTGTGAGCATGCAACTCCTTGGTAATTATTACAAACATGTAAACAAACCACATTCAGAAAAACAAGCTAATTGATGGAATCTGAAAGGAGAACCATATTAGATACAAAAGGAGGGGCAACAACAGAGAAAATCAGAGAACTAGTCGATGAATTCTCATCTTCTGGTGTGACGGGCATAAAAGACAGCAATATGAACCTTCAACATGCATCATAATACCTTGCAGCGAACAGCAATGTTGATCGCATCTGAAGGTCGAAGATCAAAGGTGATACGCTGCAGTACATGAGGTTTCAATTTTAGAAAAATAAATGATAGTATTGCACCCACTAAACAGGAATCAAATTCCTTAAAAAAAGAATTATGAAAATACTTTTTGAGACAAACCTACGCATATGATTTTATGTATCTAATCTATATATTTAAAAAGATATCGATAGTGAAAGTTTCGAAAGTTTAACTGCATATATCCTAAAACGACATGCTCTTTATGCCTGGAGTGTTTACATATTGATGCTGATCTTCCCTCTGCCTGCAGCCGGCCACTCCCGTCTACCCGTTTTGCTAGGAGGCCGGACGACAAGTTTATAGTACGGCAGGCTTCTTCGGTTCTTCCTGTCTTTGCCTCTGTTAGGCTTCAAGTGACTCGGTTATTTCTTCCTTCGTTACTCTTTTTTTTACAGGAATCTGTCTTCCCATGCGAACTCTTACAATACTACTTTCCTGAAACAATAATTGGGCTATTGCCTAATGCCTATACGGTTGATGATATAAATACTAAGACTTCCATAGCTATCAGGGAGCCATGCTGGCCGTTATAATTATAAGTGGGCCATTTAAATTAAAGGACATGTAAGATATTTTCTTTTTATCTCGATTTAATGTGAGAATTTTTAATAATTTTATTTTTCTGATTTAATAATTATTATGAAATTTTTTAGCTACTACTACTACAGAAAACGTAATCACAGACGGTTTCGTAAGCCATCTAAGTTTATAGGTCAGCAATAATATGAGTTCTTGTGATACATATTATCACAGACGGTTATTAATTCATAATCATGTGTGAAACTTAACTATCATAGACAGTTATTAACATATAGCCGTCTGTGAAAATTAACTATTACAGAGGATTTATAGTAGAAACCGTCTATGATATATAATGTATCACATATGGTTTCTACTATAAATCGTCTGTGATAATTAATTTTCACAGGAGGCTATGAGTTAATAACTGTTTGTGATATTGTTTTTTATTCTTACATATATTTTTATTTGTTAGCTAGCCTCAGAAAATACTAGTCATGCCCTCTGAAACAAACAGAAACACAATATGTATACATCGAATTCACACTCATTTCAAAAACAAGAACATTCATTTCACAAACAATTAACTCAAATAAAATAAATCAACCATCCATGAATAAATACACACATGTATAATTAAACTCAATGTTATCCTAATTAAATTCATTCTACATTATGGAACCCCCATTTTTGTTTATGACATAAGACATCAAGAAGTACGCACACTGTTCTCTAATATTTTGGAGGTCGATCTATTCCAATGCAGTTGTAACGATAGACGCAACTCATCAATAGACAAATCAATGTTGTGCATACATATAAATTGATACGTATAAAATAATAATTATTGCAAGATTGACAAAACTAAGAATCATTGGTCTTCGCGGAACCAAGGAGTAGTTCCATGTTGTGGCAAACATAGAATCTGCAGGTGCTGCCTGGCGGCTACAGGTGGCACTATAAAAATAGAATTTGTTAGCTCAAGACTTATTACTACAAAGTGTTATATAGGATTAATGTGTAAAAATAGAATGTCATAGGGCATTTGATCCCCCTTAGATTTTTGTACAATAGCAATGTAATTGGCAAACGACTTATGTGATTCCAAAAGGTTAATCCTAGTCATTGCCAAAGAAGGAAACACTATAATAGAGTTATCTTTGGAAAAAATGTGTTTACCTAACGATTAATTGTTAGACAACTGTGAAGTCGGTTTTGGCCATCTTTAGGGAACCAAGATATATTACCTTGTTCTATTTTGATATAACTACAATTAAAATCTAGTGGTACCTACATAGATATATTGTCATGGTCATTGAACCTAAGTTTGTGTTGCTTATAAAATACAAATTAACAAGTATAAATTCCTTGTTATGTAACGCTAGACGAAGGATGCATCCTCATTGATGGTATCCAAGGAGACCAAGTGTGGGTCGAGAAAACTAACTGGTAATTTCGTTAATCTGGCTTCAGTCACCATATATATATACATACATACACAAACACAAATAGCAAGGAATTATATACGATATTTATCGGTATTACATGAACGTAGACCATGATTGTACACACTTACAGTGTCTAGCATCGAATGACTGAGGTGTTGAGGGCGTCGTGTTTGAAGAGCAATAACAAGTCCTTGAAGGTCACCGTGAAGACAGTCATGAATATTGTGCTGAAGATGATGCAGATTGAACTTGACGGTGACATCCAAGTGCCATTGTCCCTCTTGCTTGTTAGCATGTTTCATGTACCATGCATGCAATCTCTAGCAAGCCAGTCCTAGGGTTTGGAGGTGCTCTCTCGGGACAATCAATGGCTCGCCTAACTCAAATTTTTAGACCAACGAGAGGTAGGGGATATCATCGGTCTTCTTTGGTTTGGACTTGCTGTTCTTAGAGGTCGACATCACAGTATTCAACTGGTAACAAGATGTAGATGCATGTGATCCACCGCGCCCTTGCCGCGTCGATGCAAGTAGCGCTGGTGGACTTGGCATGGTGCAGGTAGCTTCAGTGGACTTGAAATTGGTGCAAATAGCTCCGATGGACTTGGCAACGGTGCAAATAGCTTCTATGGACTTGACACCAGTGCAGGAGCATCTAGGCAGATGTCCCTCTTAGGTTACTAGATGAATGTTTCAATAGCTTGCGCTACAATTACGACCTCATTGTTTGGGGCCATCTTCAGTGGGACGACCTTGAAATTAGCATGAACACCATCCACATTCATTTTTACAAAACCTGGTACTAGAGTTACGCTGTGCACCAAGGCCCTGGCATCGGATGAATACGCCTAGCCCCAAATAGCGCACAGAGCAACAGAGGTAATCTCACTTGGAGCTTAAACTTCGTAGCCACCTACGCAACGATACAAAATTAGCTACTCCAATAGGCCTATCAATGAATCGAGCATTCCATAGATAATAATTATCATCAGGAGGCCATCGATAAGAAATCTGTGGTCGCTTTCCAAGATAGGATTATACGTGCAGCTACTTCAACAGTTGGGGGTTGGCTAGCACAGGAGTGGCGAGGGCTACCGATTGATTTTTTCTATACCTTTGCATCTCATCTCTAGCAGCATGAACGATCTTCCCTCTAAGGGATGCCTTAACCTCCTCTCATAATCGTGCCTCACGCTCGCCTTTGCCTGGTGTTCTTGCAGGATCTCGAATGACAGAAAAACTTTCGTCACCAGTTGAGTTTTTCGATCTTCGCTCATGTTCTTCCACGAATCATACGTGATCTTAATCCATTCCTATGCAACTATTCTGACTATTCTTCGAAATATGGATACTACTCAACGAGAATTGAGAGGAGTCCCAGATGCATTGACATCTGTAATGGTAAATCGGCCCTCGGGCATTTTTGATAGTCCTCGTCCATAGCGCTTGGATTTTTTAGAGGACGATGTGTAATAGCAAAGTTTTTTTAAAAAAAAGAAAAAAAAAATAATATTAAAGTAAAATAAAATAATAATTAATTTAGTTTAAAACAAAAAAATCAAAGTTATTTGGTTGCTTGAATTTTTAAAATTTTAGCTAACCCGATTTTCTACTTTAAAAAAAGAGTATTTCTTTAAAAAAAATATATTTTTTATAAAGAAAAATATCTAAATTTTAGAAAGAAATATTTTTATAAGTTCAAAATAGCTTCAGAAACCTCTATGAATTTTTCTAAGATTTGTGGGCTTTATTTGTAATTTATTGTATTAATTTAAGCTAGAAAAAGAAAAATATTTTTAAAAATTAAAATATACTTCAATTAATTCCAAAATTATTTTATTTAATCTTTTTAGGTTTCAAGGATCTTTAGAAAATTTTCTTGAAATTTTTCTGAATTTTTTTCTTTTCTCTCTTTTCTCTCTCCTCCTTTTTCTTCTTCTTTAGGTTCTTCTTTAGGAAAACACCCGTGCGCGTACAGGGAGTAGCCATGGCTCATTTTTGGAGCTTCTTTAATCGTCCATAACTTATAATTTTCTCAACAGTTTTTTGTGAAATCAATTGCATTCACTCCTCTCGTCTAACTTTTCCATTTCCCCACTGTTTCCCCCTCATTCAAGAGCTATTTCGCGAGAAATTAACTCATGCCATTCAAAGACATAGTTGCTTGATCTCCCTCCTTGGACCTCCTTAACCCCTATAAAAGGGAGTACCATGAGCCCCTCATCCTCACTTAACCCTGAAAATCTCAAGTCCCTACTCCCTCTCTCTTGGCCGCAATCGGAGTTTTTCTTTTGCCGTTCAAACGCGTTCTTTGGCTTATTGCATCGCCTACAGTGGAGTCTCGCCACTTTTGACCACACCGTTGGATTCACCTCATCGTGTTCTACGCGGTGCTTACCTCGCCTTCGCCGAAATATCGCCGGAGCATCGTCGCCACCGTGGGCCAAATCGGGTCCCCGTTCCTCACATCGCCACCGGCCGACCGTGTATGCCCGACTAAAACCAAGGTGAGCACCATGTTCCCTATGCTCTACTCTTTGTTTTGCCGTAACTCTCATATGTTAACTCCTCTCCGTTTGCCCGGAATATCGATGTCAGCCTGTTGGCTACATAAAGTCTTGTTCACCACGTTTTGCTAGTCCATTGGCCAAGCCGTCTACACCATTGAGTTTGTCTCGACGCGTTCTACACTGTGCTCCCCTCTATTTATCCAAAAACCTTCCATAAATTTTTGCCTCCGATGCCTAGCCATAGTCGCAATTAGCACTTCGCGTCCCTATCTGTCCAGGGATGCTTTCAACAATCCGTTCAAGTCAAAATGTGTCAAACCATCCCAGGTGGTTACCTGTCGAATGGTTTTGGATTCACCTCACCGAGCACCAATATATTGAATTTTTTGTGTTTCGGTACCGACGTCGCTCAAACAAAGATTGCGTCGCATCTGGTGAGTTCTCAGTTTAGCCGATATTTTTTTCTAGCCTTGCTTCACCGCGTTCTAGACCATGCTCACCTTACTTCTTCATGTTCTTTGCTCAAAAATTATTCTTCTCTCTAACTCTATGTCGTTGTCGCTGTCCACGTCGTCATTATACTCCGTTTGACATGCCATCACTTTCTATATGTGTCTCGGGTCCTTAGCAATCCATTTTGCTAGTTGACTTCGCCTCTCGTGTCTTTTTTCATCGGTGCCATGCCCAAAAACTACTGTATATTAGTTTTGCGCAGAAATATTCAAAGGAATATTCCTAACTTTTCTTTTTCTAGAATTTTCTAATCCATCAATTTTCCAATCGCTCGTTCTCCTCCGTCCGAACTCAAAATCAAGTGATTCAAGTTTCTAAATTCATCTAAATTCATAATCTATCTACCAGTATATATTTTATAATTTTTGGATATTTTCAACTGGCCATTAGCTGAGTCTCCTCACCGTTGGAACGCCGTTGGCACCGCCGCCCAAGATGCGCCACCGTTTCACCTCGCCGCCGACCACCTTTCAGCCACTTCCGGTAATGCACAAGAGCACCAACTCACTTCTCGCAATCCCCTCTCTCTTTTCCTTACCTCGCCAACCGCCGCCGTGCTCTGCACCTCCAGCGAACCCATGGGTTTCGTGCACCGCGCCGTCGTCCCTGCCCATTGCCATTTGGATGGTTCGAATGTCCCTCAGGACCGATCGGACTATCCGAACTCTAAAGTTTTAGATGGTCCAAACTTTTCCCTTGCGACACCGCCACCTGATCCTCGCCTAACGGCCTCCAGTAAGCCTTCCCTTCTCTTACCCACTTGGCAAGCTATGTCCACACCCAACTCATGTGGCAGCCATGACAGTGCCACGTGGCATGTCACGTCAGCCCCTGACTACTCCTGACCACTATCGTCTCCATCTACCTCCGACCATCTACTACACCCACTACAAACCACTAACCACTCTAAACATCTGACCACCGTGAGCCTCTCACCGCAGTCGCTTCCGACCACTGTCACTCTTCGCCCTAAGCCTCTGAGTACCTTTGCTTTTCCAGCGAGGAGTAGTCTTAAGAGTACTCGGTAGTCGAAGTCATAGCCGACTTTGAGTACCTTCGCTTTCCACCCTAGTCGTTTCCAACCACTGTCGTTCATTACCGTCCCGACTGCTCGACTCCGACTACCCTTGGTTCTCGATCACTATAGTAATCATGACTGCTATAGTGTTATTCGACCACTGTACAGTTTTGACTAGGTCTTCGATCGAATCTTCGACTTCACCCACACTTGGAGTCACTATCTTTGACTTCGACCTCGCAACTTCAACCGTTTATTCAACCACGGCTTCGACTACGCCTTCGATCATGGCGTCGATCATACACATATATTGTAGCTTTCGACCACTTTTCCTTCACAAAGAAAAGAATTCCAAGAATCCCTTTTTTTCATTTCTTTGGAATTCAAACTACCAGAAGTCATTCTCCTTTGCCCTAACTCCATTTGGACCCATTCAAACTCCTAAATTCATATTCTATCTCCCAGCATATATTTTATAATTTTTGGATTTTATTTGGATTTCATTTGAATTTAGTTTATACTGGTTTTTTGCGTGTAGACTACGACTAATCCAGAGAGTATAACCAAATTATTTATGTTGATTTTAAACTTATTATGCATACGTATTTTTATTCAAATCTAGTTTAAATTTGATTTAGATTCTAGTTATACCCAAATCCTTTGTGTATGGCCAAATTTGATATTGAACTTCCTTATACCTTGTCACCTTAGATGAAAACCTTGTTAGTACAATAGTATTGACTAGAAAATTTATAGAATTATTTAGCTATGCTTAGAATGATTTAAGTGAGAATATTTGTTTCACTACAGAATAATGATTTTCTAAAATGTATTCTTGACTTCGGTGAGTCAAGAAAGTATATGGAATGTTTTTAAAATAAAATATAAAACTTAGTTTTGACCTAGGCTAATGGTTAGGTGGTGGGTGCTGGTATGTATTGTTGTTCGGTAACACAATGTTGATTGTCAGACACAAGGGGTATGTGGTTTGAGCCTAAGTCAAGTTAAGGACTGGTTTGTGAGCTACTGTTGCAAAGTCATATCGTACTACCACAAAACTGGTATGGGACAGTCCTGGCTGACTAATTTATGAAGTCCCAACATTGGTCTCGCTATAGGTTGAATGTGAGCGTGGCGTAGGCCATGAGAAGTCTCACACGGCATAAGAGGGGGCTCCAACATGTGGATTCAAGTTGTGGTAAAACCTTAGTGGCGGCGTGACCAGGTTGAAGGCTTAGCATTGTAGAGGCTTTGTTATGATTTTCTCAGTCGCACGCCTACGGAAGCATGTAATGGCCGACAATATGAGAGAACTATATCTTGTGGGTAAAGCTGTACAACCTCTGCAGAGTGTATAATCTATCCTGGATAGCTGTGCCCACGGTTATGGGCAAGCTGAGTGAAGTTTTTCATGGATTAGTTTTTGGTTTTTAAAATAATTTCTGAAAGGCCTATGGATAGATGGAATCCATAGGAGAGTAAAAAAGCATATTGATGGATGGAATCCGTATGAGATCTTTTGAAAAAGATGGACCAGGTGGTATACCTGTGGATAGGTTAATGTTTGGTCAGAGCCTGCACTAACGATATTATTTTGTTAAATTTCTATTGTATCAAATTCAGTTTTTGAATCTACATAATGTATTTACCTTAATTATGCTTTTACGCACAAATAACCTATTATGTCTTCCATTGTCAATCCTTATACATGCATAAAATCTATTAAACTTCCTGGTGTAGCTTGTGGAGTACTTTATGTACTCATATTGCTTCATTCACTATTTTCAGAGAAGGACTTCATCAACTTCAGTGAGAATAACGACGAGTAGATCACGTCTTATAGTCATTCGCCTGTGGGCAGGCAGGATGGGCTGCTGCTTTATGGTTATTTTTATGCTGTTTTTATTTAATTTTGGTTTATGAACCATTGATGTAAACTTTGGCCATCAGGCCCATATTTAGTTAATGAATAAATATCATTGTGCATGATATAAATCTTTGTTATCTACTATGTGCACTAGCTTGTCCTGGACTAGTGCGGTTTACACAGAGGATCCTGGAGTCGTTGCTCCGGAGTCCGACACGATGCATCACACGCATTTAGCGACGATGACAAAGAATGAAAGGATGACATTTTTAAAAGATAATAGAAGTGACGAAGAGACAAAGAGTTGATTAAAAAACCTAATACATGTATGAAGTGTTAACTTAATGCAAGTTAATTGGGTATCACTTTGCCACAAACACCTATTAGCTATAAAATTTCCTTAAATTTCCTTTATAGCTTACAAATTGGTTGAAGGTGGGACATGGTTAGTAGCTCTGACCAAATAGTTGTATGATCTAGATCAAAGATTGATCTTTTGATTTATCAGGCATTGTCATGATCAACAGTGGGGAAAAAGAAGGGCGAGAACTATATAGAGGGATAGAGATATAGAAATAACATCTTTGATCTCTTCCTCTTTTGATGAAATTTCTGGGACATCGCCTTTGTGCGTGCCTTGCCCTACTTCTTCACTGTGGTTTTGATTACCATCAGTTTTGTGAGTATTTCGGTTTTCTTCTTTGCTTGCATTGTGAGCCGTGCTAGTTAATTAACTTCTGTGGGTATCATGTTGATTTTGACATTTATATGCTGCTGGAAATATACTTTGATTATCTTTTATTATGCTGGAAATTAAGCAACTTTAGCAAATTTCTTAGATTAATTCCAAATTTAAGCATAAATAGGAAGGCTATTATCCAGGGACATAAAAATGAGATGAAGACTAAGCAATTATCTCTCAGCATGGATAACAAATTCAAGTCATTCAACCAGAGCCTGGACAGCACGCTGAACTAAAGTAAAAAGGCATTTGTAATCAACATAATGAACAGATTATATTATGTTATACTGTTCTCAGGTGAGGAGTTGCTCAAGTACTAAATACTTGGCCTTCTCAACTCTAGTCTATAGATCAACAATTAAAGTAACAATCTCTCTCTATTCTACTAGTTTACCAATATCAATTTTACCTCAGACAAGTGGCAGAACCAATTACTGTTTTAAAGCACTAACAGGAACCAAAACAGCTACTGAAATGTATCCAATAGAGCCAAGGTAGTAGCAAAAAAGTAAAAGTATGTGCAATGGCAGACATAATTGAGTTCAACAATAATCAGAGTAGAACAGAGATTAATCACACTGTGCCAAAGAAAGAAATTACCAATTCACAACTCAAACTAGCAGAATACTCATGTGATTGTCACTGAGATCTCACAAATGACTAGATTCCTCATGGAGCAATCACAAAAGCCCACATTCTGCTATGCATAAGTCCTCTCAGTGCTAGGATTTCTCATAATTTCATAGATATAAACTAATATCAACTAGCATGGCAAACTAATGTACAATAGAAATCAAGAATGTAAAGAATCGATCACTATGCGATGGCAGTCCAAACCATCAAGAAGACTGATAGGGGTGCCAGGCGTAGGGAGGAGGGCCGCCAGAGTCGGGGGAGGTGGCATGCTCAGGGAGGAGGAGGGCGCCAAGTGCGGGAGAGGTGGGCCATCGGGCTCGGGGGAGGCGGCATCGGGCTTGGGGAAGGCGGCGTGCTCAGGGAAGGAGGAGGGCATCGGGCATGGGGGAGGAGGGCGCTAGGCACCGGGGAGGCAGCGATGGGCTCGGGACAGGCGGTGTGCTTGGGGGAGGAGGAGGACCACCGGAGTCGTGGGAGGCAGCGATGGACTCAGGGGAGGCGGCGGCGTTAGAGTGGGGACTAGGGGAGTAGCGTCAATACAGTGTTTCAAACTGTAGAACGCAACATAGATAGGGGAATAATCACAAATAGTTTTTAATAAAAAAACATCTGTAATAACAAACATCACAGACGGTTTTATTTTAGAACAATTTGTGAAAATTGAACATCACAGATAGTTTTAATTTATAACCGTCTATGAAAATTAAACATCATAGATGGTTTTACTTTAAAACCGTCTATGATATTTGTTATTACAGATGGTTTTTTATTACGAACCGTCTGTGATGTTCCTATGACACAACCTCATATATATATATATATATATATATATACACATATAAAAGCAAAATCACATACATATGACCCATTCTCATATACATAGATGCAAAATTCACATATATATCACACATTCTCGTATACATAAATGTAAATTCATATATATATCACACATTCTTATATACATAAATGAAAATTCACATATATATCATACAGTCTTATATACATAAATAAATGTAAATACATAACATATGACACATAAATATTTCATTCATCATTACACTTACTTATTTTCTTTAAAAATTAGTGATGATCGACATGTATGTATCTATTTTCAACACGTTGTTCTTCCTTGACCCTTATGCCCTTTCCAAAAGGAGACAACTCATCAAATTGATTGTATTCTTCCTCGTCCACTATATTCTCAACTCTGACAATCCTCCTTTTTCATGAAAAACTATGTGGCACTTCTTATTTTCCTGATTGGTTGCATAGAAAATTTGAACAATTTGGTTAGCGAGTACAAATAGCTTGTCTTTGTATCCAACACATTAGAGGTCTATGATAGTGACACCATATCTATCAACCTTCACCTATGGGAGATAGACCCAACGGTACCGAGACAGGAGGATCTTGAAAAGTACATAGTCAAGCTCATAAATTTCCTCTATAAACTCATAGTAGGAGCTTCTCAACCCATCAGTACTGAACGCATCTATGCGAATACCGTTTTTCTTGTTAGTTCTCTTTACATCCTAAGTCTGTGTATAGAATGTGTACCCGTTTATGTCGTATCCTTGCCATGTCATAACTATAAATATTGGTCCTTTTGCCAACCATGTCAACATATCACTTGACGAGCTCCTAGTGACTCACGTCTCCAACCATTAATTGAATCGACTGCTGTGTTGTCTCATGATCCAAATATCCAGCCACTTTGGATTCTTTTGCCAAAGCACATCCTTGTGCTGGTCGATATACGGAGACACTTTAGTCATGTGTTGCAAGCTCGTGAAATAGGCTTGAGCATACGCATCTATATTTGTAGTGATTGCTTTCCTTCTGATGGTCCTGATATCCTCGAGCCTCTCCTCATGGTGAGATTGATACATACCTATCGGTTCAACCTGAGCCATGTGATCGACACAGAACTCAAGGACTTCTTAAGTTGCATAACTTTCGACGATACTGCCCTCCAGCCGTGATCGATTCTATACATAAGACTTGAGAATTCTCATGAACCTATCAAACATATACATGCTACGTAGGAATATCAGTCTACATATCTTTATCTTCCACACATTGTGAACAATAAGATAGACCATGATATCGAAAAACAACGAAGGGAAATACATCTTAAGATGATATAGAGTTGTCACCACTTTGTCTTGCAGAGCATCTAGTCCTTCGGGATTGATGACCTTCTAAGCAATTGTGTTAAAGAAATAACACAACCTCATGATTATCTCTTGGACTTTGATTGATAAAATACTTCTACTTGCAATAGGGAATATTTGTATCATCAGTACATGACAATCATGAGACTTCATGCCAATTAACTTTAAATCTTTCATCGAAACAAGTTTCTTCATATTAGCAGAGTAACCAGATAAAAATTTTACACCATACAAGCACTAGCATAGTTCAGTTCGCTCGGCCTTGGATAAGTAACAAGCAGGGGGAAGGTGCTTTCGTCATTTCTCAGTCTTTATCGGTGCTAATTCAGGTCTGAAGACCATATCAACCAAGTTAAGTCATGTGTTGACACAATTCTTTGTTTTTTCATGAATGTTCAGTAAAAGATCAATTAAACTGTTATATACATTGTTCTCTACGTGTATGACATCGATGCAGTGGTAAACTTATAGGTGCTCTCAATAAGGTAAGTCCTAAAATATTGATATCTTGTTCAAGATGTTCTTCTCACGAGTACTCGATTTACGTCCCTTTCTGAGGACAACATCTAAATATTTAATCATATCATAGACCTCTTTTCTATTTAAATACCTTGATGCTGAACTGTCATCCTTTTCTCCATCGAAGTGTTTCTTCATCTGGTGGTATGGGTGAGCCCTCCGAGGAATCTATGGTGATGCATGTACACGGTTTTGCGTGAGTATTTCAACCACACACTCTCGGTATCATATAAGTAGTGAGTACATACTTTGGCCCATTTTATACTCTGGCCTGACAGATTAGTAAGGGTAGGATAATCATTTATGGTACAAAATAAAAATAAGCAGAAAGTGAAGTTCTTTTGTTTGTACGCATCCTATACCTGTACCCCTTTGGTCCACAGTATTTTTACATCTTCCACCAACGGTGCTAGGTACACATTAATATCATTCCCAAGTTGTTTCAGCTCTTAGATAAGTATCGAAAGTAAAATATACTTCATCTTCATACACAACCAAGGAGAAAGGTTGTAGATACAGAGAGTCATGGGCCAAGTGTTATGTTGGCTGCTCATGTTGCCGAAAGAATTTATTCCATCTGTACTAAATCCAGACCTTATATTCTTGGGTTCTGTACTGAAGTTTGTAAACCTCCTATCGTTGTTTATCCAATAGGCAAAATCAGCAAGGTGTCTTAGCATTCCATCCTTCTTACGCTCCTCCGAGTGCCAACGCAGCAGTTTTTCCTCCTTTGGGTTCATAAAAAACCGATTCAAATAGAAATTTATAGGAAGATACCATATTACCTTAATAGGAGGTTCTTTCTTCACCTCTATTCCCTCACCATCATCTAATTAATTCTTATGCTTGTATCAGGATACGTTGCACACCAGACATACATGCATGCTTACAAACGTTTTATGGAAGAGGATACAGTCGTTCGAAAATGCATGTATTTTTTCTACTTACATTCTCAATGGACAAAGAACCTTCTTGGCTTTATAGGTGATTTTGAGCAACTTACTTCCCACCAGAAGCATGTCGGCTAAAAAATCTAACAACGCTATAAAACTCTTGTCGAATCAATTGTTACTTTCCTTCAATTTTAGCAATTCAAGCATAGCTGACAATATCGTGTACTTTGAATTGCAGCACGTGAACAAAAGTGTCTCCAAGTCCTCCATCAAGACTTAGAATTTAATATACTCTCTCTCTCATCATAATTCCCTTCTATATCGCGAAGCATCTTGTCGGACCCGGATTTAAAATTCCGGAATCCTCTGTGATTTAGCTGCATTATTCCCTGGATCAGTAGATAATGCTTCACAGTTACATTACTGGATCATCTCATACACGCGTTGTTTGATAATACAATAATTGGAGTAGAGTAACTCTAGGCAGTAGGCCGTCAGGCCAAATAGTCCATTATAATCAAAGAGTGCATTACAACCCAAAATACAGCGGAAGTACAACAAAAGCGGAAACACACTTCCCGACAGGCAGCGACTGTGGATCTTCCCAGGTGAATGCAATCCTCGAGCCGAGGCTACAAGAGAAATTCACCTGGTATCTAGAACGGTCAGCTAGCCCTAGGGAGAAGAGACACACACGACTAGATCTACTCGTCACCGCAGTCTTCTTCGTCTTCTTGATCTTGACCCTCGAAATACTCGTAGTGCCCTTGCTGCTCCAGGTCTGGAAGGGGGTGAGAGCGAGAGTGAGCACGTGCAACTGTGCTCCGCAAGCCAACACACAGAATGCAATAATATAACATGCATGGCTTGACAATGAATGGCTGGGGTTTATTTTAGTTGCGCAATGCCAAGTTTCTTAAATACATAGATAAAATCCTATAACCTAGCGGGTTTTGTGATAATGCGAAAAACTGTTCAAATTGTGCAAGAGATATATTGTAGATGGTTCCATCCACCAGTTACATGGCTCCATCCACCCATGCTACAATTTGCATACTGGGCTACGTCCACCCTAATTTACTCACTGGAGTACCTCTCCCTAGGAAAAATCCAACAGAGTAGGGTACATCTCCCTACTGAGTTTTATTGATTTTCACCCCTGAAAGTTTTATAAATAGAACTAACTCGAGGATGTTTCCATGTCCGCTCTTGACCGTGAGCACGGCTATTCGAATAGTTTAAACTCTGCAGAGTTTGTACATCTTTACCCATAAGAGATAAATCAATTGTTATATTCTGCATATTGCCTTAGATACGCAGATCAATCGAGTTATCACATGACCTTTACAATGTATCTAGTAAAAGAATGCACTCGCTAAGGTTTCCGTCTACAGGAAGGCCATTTAGGCGCCAGCTAGACCCCCTCTTGCGCCCACCTCCATCCGGTGACATGACATCTCCAGGACGCTTTGCCCCTGAAAAATTCATGCTTTCCTCAAATGCATTTATTCTTGGCAAGTAGTACAAATTATTCAGTCATGCCTACACTTTGCCAGCTTGTGGTTGTACTGGTTTACATGGAGAGGTCAACACAGGATTAAGTCCTTAATGTGTCCAGGCGGTGCTTTCCACAACCCTATACTTTGTGCTACACCTGCACCAGCCGCTCTTACAAACCGCCCAGACAGGAATGAAATTTTTGTGGGATTTTGGAGAAGCATAAAATATTCTTTAATCAATCTACCAATCAGGTACCTCCCATGATTGCCCTAAAATGACTTAGTTGTTTTAAGAATGTATATCAGGACATTCTAATGTCCTGAGATTGTACCGGACGAGCTCCGCAATTATTAATTATAGCTAAAATTTGAAATTTGTTTTTGTACTATTTACTAGTGCGACAATGGTAAAGATAACAATTTCAAGGAAGGGTCTTAGCTATATAGTGCCAATACACAAGTTGGAGTGACTAGCTAATAAAAACGGTAAACTATTGTACACAAAATATTGCATGCAATTTAGATAATTTTAAGCAATATAACTGATTCAAACATGGGATTTCAACATGGTCAAAGTGTTGACTCGCCTGGGTCTTGCGCGAGTAAATCTGGTTGATCTTGCGAGGAGTCGAATGCTTGATCGGGATTTTCCTCGTAGTCTACTCGTGTGATAGAACCGGAAAAGCGAGTAGGTAAAAGACAATAAATACCAAAACATAATTCAAATGAACTTCAATTTGGACTAAACTTAGTTTAACAGCAAGATCATGAATTTAGAAAATTTTAGAAACAAGTTTCATCCAAATCGGAGTTACGGTTAAAAAGTTATAGCCCTCTAAAGTTGGGTTTTTGAGAAAATCCGAAAATTAAAAAGGGAGAGAGATTTACTCTCACTGACATGCGGGTCCCGCGATTTTAATATTTTTGGAAATTAGATTTAATTAGATGAGTGTATGACACGTGGGGCCAACGGTTTAAAAGGATTTTGGAAAAATCAATAAATTTGCAGTGACCGACAAGTGGGGCCCGCGGCTCGGGTACTATTCTGTGGGGCCCGCTTGTCAGTGACTGGAGGCCCTAAAAATGGGTTAACTGTTTAATTAAAATCGGTGGGGTCCGCATGTCATACCCCCCAATTTCTTTAAACAGTCGAGGGGGCCCACGGGTCAATGAATGATTAGCAAATTTTAAAACATCATTAAAGAAAATCATTAACAGCTAATGACTCGGGTTAGTATTTAAACTATCGGAACAGAGCAGCGGCTCGCCGAGGGCAGCGTGGCGGCGACCGCCGGCGGGAGGAGAGGCGGCGGCTGCAAACAAGAAAAGGAGTCCGCAGCGCTCGGCAAGGCATTAGCCGGACGGCGAGGCTTTGAGCAGCGTCGAGTCGCACCGGCGGTGTGCATGGCGGCGGCGGGGCAGAGGAAAGGGGCGACGGCCACAACAGTGATAATTTTTCAATTAAAGCGGAGGGGAGCATCTAGTGGCCACCAGTAGCTCACCGAGGGGTTCAATTCAGCTCGGGGTGGCGCGGTGAGGCCTGGCGACGGTGACGAGCGGCGGAGGAGGGAGGTGCTCGGCACAGAGGAAGAGGAGTGAGGGAAACTCCGAATTGGTGCTAGGATTGAGCTCAGCAGGTCCTGGTGATGCTCGGAGGAGGCGGAATCGAACTCTAATGGCCGGAGGCGACGGTGACAGCGTGCGACCGGAGTTGAAGAAGATGATGCCGCCGGTGAGCTGCGGGGCAAGGGAGCCCAATTAGACACTATGGGAGCACCAGAAAGAATCAAAGAGCAAGAGTAGAAAGTCGCAGGAGCTTGCAGGTGCCCGGCGGCGGCTGGTGTCGACGGCGGCCGAAAACTATGGCGGCGGCGGTTCACAACACAAAATATTGGTTCGGGAGAGTGGGGAGAGTGGTAAAGGAGTGTATTGCGAGCTGTAGAGAGGGGAAGAGCCATAACTTATAGTGCGCAAGTGAGTGGGGGGCGCTGGGAGGCATTCAATCGCAAATTGAAGGCAAGGCCGCAGGTACGAGCTCTCGAGTGCGCTATTGTCACTAGGCGGGGAGAGGCAGAAAGAGGCAGTGCGACGCCTCTCCGATTCATTGCTCCACGGCGCAGCTCAGTGGGGGAGTCAAGGATTGAGGCAACGGCGCGGGTACGGGCGAGAGCACGGCGTCGCATCGGAGCAGTGCTGTGGCTAGGGGAGTCACAGGGCTAGCCCGGAGGCAGCAAATGCGGGTGGCACTCGAGGTCTTCGGAAGCGATGACTGGTGGGGCTTGCAGTCGACGACGACGGCAACCATGGTACAGCAGAGCACGTCGGCCACCCGGGCTTGGGGCTGAAACGGACTAGCCCGGCGGGGAGGGAGCACGGAGCCGCGAGGAAGGCACCACGAGGAGTCCTAACACAGGAGGTAGAGGAGGGGAAGGTGGAGGATGATGTCGGCGCTATTGGCGCCCGCGCGGGGTAGGGGAAACCAGGGGCGCCTCGGGCGATTTTTCAGGCGCCGCCGACAGAGAGAGAGAGATAGAGAGGGGAGGAAGAAGGAGAGGGGAGGGGGCGCTCAGGTGGGCCAGTTGTGCCGATGGGCCTGGCTGGCCTGCCCGGAAGAGGGTTTTCTTTTTATAGATTTTTCTTATTTATGCAGATCTTTTAAAGATTTTTACAGAGACCAGGAAATAATGTTTTCGTGAACTTCCAAAACTATAAAACTTTAAATAAAACCAGAGAAGAACACGAAAATTTTTGGGCAAAAATCCAAATGAAGACAAACTATTTAAATAATTGGGATAATAAAATTGGGATGTTACAAATCCCTACCCCCTTAAGTAAAATCTCGACCCCGAGATTTGCTTAGGCTGAGAAAAGGTGAGGGAAGTCAGCCTTGAGCTGGTCTTCACGTTCCCATGTGGCTTCTCCTTCAGTGTGGTTGCTCCACTGTACTTTGTTGTCGGAACCCGGAACAACAACTCCGAGTCCCTCTGTGTAAATCGCACTAGTCCAGGATCAAGCTAGTGCACACAGTGGATAACAAAGATTCATATCATGCACAATGACATTTATTCATTAACTAAATATGGGCCTGATGGCCAAATTTTTACATCCATGGTTCATAAACCAAAATACATATAAACAGCGGAAGAAAACCAATGAAGTAGCAGCCCATCCCGCTCGCCTTACAGCAAATGATCAGAAGACGCGCCTAGTCATCACCATCCTCACCGAAGTTGTTGACGTCATCCTCTGGCAACAGATTTTAGCAAGGTGAGCACATAAAGTACTCCCAAGGTAAGCACATAAAGCACTTACGCAAGTTACACCAGGAGTTTTAACGGAGTGAATGCATGCATAGGGATAACAAAGGAAGGCTTATTAAGTTTATTTGTGCGAAAAACGGTACTGAATTTAAATACAATAACATAAGTGCAAAAGCTGAATTTTATACAGTAGATAGAAATAATAAATTAACAAAATAATATCGTTAGTGCAGGCTCTGACCAAACATTAACCTAGTCACAGGTATCCCACCTGGTCCATCTTTTCAAAAGGTTTCACATGGATTCCATCTATCCATATGCTTTTCAAAATCTCTTATGGATTCATTTTGTTAGTGCAGGCTCCGACTATACACCAACTTATTCACAGGTATCCCACCTGGTCATGGATTCCATCCATCCATCCATAAGCTTTTTCATAAACCATTTTAAAAACCAAAGTCTAATCCATGAAAAACTTTACCCAGCTTACCCATAACCGTGGGCACGGCTATCCAGGATAGATTATACACTCTGTAGAGGTTGTACAGCTTTACCCACAAGATATGATTATCTCATATTGTCGGACACTACACGCTTCCATAGGCGTGCGACTGAGAAATCATAACAAGGCCTTTACAATGCTAAGCCTTCAACTTGGTCACGCCGCCGCTAAGGTTTCACCACAACTTGAATCCACAAGTTGGAGCCCCTTCTTGTGCCGTGTGAGACTTCCCATGGCCTATGCCACGCTCACATTCAACCTATAGCGAGACCAAAGTTGGGACCTCACAAATTAGTCGGCCAGAACTGTCCCATACCAGTCTTGTGGTAGTACGATGTGGCTTTGCAACAGTAGCTCACAGACCGGTCCTTAATTTGACTTAGGCTCAATCCACATACCCACATGCACGACAATCAACCAGGTGTCACCAAACACGAGGCATACCGGCACCCACCACCTATCCATTAGCCTAACTCCAAATCATAAGTTTCTATTTTTGTTTTTAAACCATTTTCACAAACCATCCTTGACTCACCGAAGTCAAGAACTCATTTTCAAATCGTCATTTCATGAGAAAGATTTGATCCCACCTAAAGTTATACTAAGCCAGGCTAAGCATTGCTAGTCAATACTACAGTACTAACTAGTTGTTAGCTAGGGTGACAAGGTATAGGAATTCGAGATTCAAATTGGGCTATAATCAAAGGATTATGGGTATAACTAAATTTAAAACAAATTTGAATTATATTTGAGTAAAGATACGCATGCATATACAGTAAAACAATATAAATACATTTGAAATATTAGGTTCAACATGGTCAAAGGTGTAACTTGCCTTTCTTTGAAGTTTGCCGAGGTTCGCTGAAGTTATACTCTCCGGATTAGTCGTAGTCTACACGTAAAAAGCAAGAACAAACTAAACTCAAATAAAATCCAAATAAAATCCAAAAATCATAAAATAAAAGCTGGGAGATAGAATATGAATTTAGGAATTTGAATTGGTCCAAAGGAGTTAGGGCGAAGGAGGACGACTTCTGGAAGTTTGAATTCCAGAGAAATGAATAAAAGGAATTCATGGAATTCTTTTCTTTGTGAAGGAAAAGTGGTCGGAAGCTACAATATTCTTGTATAGTCGAAACCATAATTGAAGACGTAGTCGAAGCCGTGGTCGAAACCATGGTCGAATCAACGGATGAAATTGCAGAGGTTGAAGCCGAAGACAGAGACATCAAGTACGGGTGCAGTCGAAGTCGAAGATTCGGTCGAAGACCTGGAGTCGAAGTCTCCGAAGGTTAGTCGAAGGCTCTGAGCAATCGGATTCTAAGAAGCCTCCAAATGGTCGGAGTCTAAAGAACTTTTGGACGGCGGAGTCTAAATAACCTTTGAACGGCGGAGTTTAAAGAGCCTCTAGACGTCGGAGTCTTATGAGCCTCCGAACGTTAGAGTCTAAGAATCGGATGGTTGGGAGAAGTCGGACGGCTTCACGTGACAAGATCCGAGCGATCCAACGGCGACGAAGACCGAGGAGGTGTACAAAAGAGGGAGAAGAGTATCAGTCCGGTATTTCCTTTGTGCAAGGTTCGGGCTACACAGAGTTGGCTGGCGGTGAGGGTGTAGCGGAGGTGGGGACCCAATTATTGATGGCGGAGACTCTCCGACGACAGCTTACTCGGAAAAGGGGCGTCGAAGGTTCGCGCGGGCCTAAGGAAGGTTACCAGTGGCGGGGTACTCTGGTCATGCTCTGGCTCGGGAAAAGGGTGAAGGAGGTGCGCGCGGTCCTGTCGAAGATGTTGACGGTGGCGGCGTCAGCGTCGGCGAAAGAGACACTCCAGCGGCGGGATTGCTTGGCGGAGGGGTGGCAAGGTAAAGAAAAGAGAGAGGGGATTCAGAGAAGTGCATTCGTGCTCTTGTGCAATACCAGAAGTGGTTGGAAGGTGGTTGATGACGAGATGAAGCGGTGGCGCAACTCGGGCGGCGGTGGCGACGGTGTTCCGGCGGTGAGGAGATCCAACCAAGGGCAGTCGAGAAAATCCAAAAATTATGAAATATATACTGAAAAATAAATTATGAATTTATATGAATTTAGAAACTTGAATCACCTGATTCGGAGTTCGGACGGAGGAGAACGAGCGATTGGAAGATTGGCAGATCAGAAAATTCTGGAAAAAGAAAAATCAGGAATATTCCGAAGGAATATTCCCGTGTGAACAGTAACAGGCAGCAGCCCTGTTCACTGTTTTTGGCCGTGTCGTTGGCGAGAAAAAACACGGGAGGTGAAGCCAATGGGTTGCTAAAGACCCGAGGCACATGTAGGAATTGGCGGCACGTCAAACGGAGCACGATGACGACGTCTGCGGTGACAATGACATAGGGTGTGGAGAGAAGAATAATTTTCGGGAATAAAACATGGAGAAGGAAGGTGAGCACGGCCTAGAATGCGGCGAGGTGAAGCTAGGAAAAATATCGGCTAAGCTGAAAACTCACCGGAGGCGACGTAATCGTCGTTTGAACGACGTCGGTACCGAAACACGAAAAACTCAATATCTTCGCGCTCGGTGCGGTGAATCCAAAACCGTCTGAAACGTAACCTCCTGGGATGGTTTGGCACGTTTTGACGCGAACGGATTGCTGAAAGCATTCCCGGACAGACAGGGACGCGAAGTGCCATTTGCGGCCATAGCAAGGTGTCAGGCGCAAATAGTTGTGGATAGTTTTTGGACAAACGGAGGGGAGCACGGCGTAGAACACATCGAGACGAACTCAACGCCGCAGACGGCTCGGCCAACGGACTAGCGAAACACGGTGGACAAGACTTTAAGTAGCCTACAGGCTGACATCAGCGTTCCGGGCAAACGGAGAGGAATTAGCATGCGAGACTTGCGGCGAATTGAAGAGTAGAGCGTGGGGATCGTGATGCTCACCTTGGTTTTGGTCGGGTATGCACGGTCGGCCGGTGGCGACGCGAGGAACGCGGACCCGATTTGGCCCACGGTGGCGACGGTGCTCCGGCGAAGGCGAGGTGAGCACCGCGTAGAACGCGACGAGGCGAAGCCAACAGTGTGGTCAAACGCGGCGGCGCTCCACCGGATGAGGCACAAAAAGCCGAAGAACACCGCTTGAACTATAAAACTAAAACTCCGATTGCGACCAGACAAGTGGGAGAGGGGACTTGAGATTTTCGAGGTTGACTGAGGATGAGGAGAGGCTCACGGGGCTCCCTTTTATAGGGGTGGAGGTGGACCGAGGAGGGAGATCAACGGGGTATGTCTTTGAATGGCATGGTTTAAATCCCGCGAAAATAGCTCATGAATGAGGGGGAAAACGGTGGGAAATGAAGGAGTTTGATGAGGAGAATTGATTGCAATTTATTTCGTGAGAAACCGTTGAGAAAATCAAGAGTTATGGAAGCTTGAAGAGTCACCCATAGCTGCGTGCGTGCTGTTTCCTGCGCGTGAACAGGAACGGGAGGAAGAAGAAGGAGAAAGGAAGAGAGAGAAAAGAGAAAAAAAGAAAAAGAAAACAAAATTCAGAACAATTCTAAAAAAACATTTTTAGAATCCTTGGAACCTAAAAAGAATAAAAAAATATTTTCGGAATTTTTTGACGTTTATTTTAATTTTTAAAAATGTTTTCCTTTTTCTAGCTTTAAATAATACAATAAATAACAAATAAAGCTTAAAAATCTTAGAAAAATTCATGGAAATTTCTTAGGCTATTTGGAACTTATAAAAAATATTCCAACTCAAATTTTCATATTTTTCTTTATAAAATATTTTTTTATTTAACAGAAAGGCTCTTTTCTTTAAAGCTGAAAATCAGGTCAACTAGAATTTAAAAAAAAACTCAAGCGACCAAATAACTTTAATTTTTATTTTAAACTAACTTAATTATTATTTTATTTTTTGATGTTTTTTTAATCACCTTTTCATAACTTTTTTTAAGCCGAAAATCAAGAAATTAAATTTAAACAACCAAAAGTAAATATTTTTATTTTAAATTAAAGTAATTTTTTTCCTTAATTTTTGAAATAAACAGCTGGGCTGTTACATTTGTGTAGGCAAGAAATCTTACTTCTTGTTTGCTTTTCCATGGTGTCTAAAATTTTGATCAGGTACTCAGGGTAAGTGAGGTCCTTTTGAATTTCCAAAGCTTCCAAAGGGGCTTGCTCTTCCGGAACTCGTAGGCATTTCTTGAGTTGCGAAACATGAAAAACATCATGTACTTCTGCCAGGCTTGTAGGCAGGTCTAGCTTGTAGGCTACTTCTCTGCATTTAGCAAGGATGGGGAAAGGGCCTATAAACCGAGGTGTTAGTTTTCCTTTAACTTTAAACCTTCGCACTCCTCGAAGGGGAGAAACCTTAAGGTAAACATGGTCTCCGACTTGAAAGGTGAGTTCACGTCGGTGATTGTCGGCGTAGCTCTTTTGTCTAGACTGTGCAACTTGTAGCCGGTCTCTAATCATCTTAACCCTCTCTTCTGCTTGTCTTAGAGTATCTGGTCCAAAGGTACGACCTTCGCCTGTTTCTAACTAGTGCAATGGAGTTCTGCACTTTCGTCCATACAAGGCCTCAAAAGGTGACATCTTAAGGCTTGACTGGTAACTATTGTTATAAGAAAATTCTGCATAAAGCAAACTCTTTTCCCAATCTGAGGTTGATTCCAGGGCACAGGCTTGAAGCATGTCCTCTAGAATTTGATTTACCCTTTCAGTCTGTCCATCCGTTTGAGGGTGGTAAGCAGTACTGAAACTTAGATGGGTTCCCAGGGCACTGTGCAAACTGTTCCAAAAATGTGAGGTAAATTGAGAACCTCGATCAGAAATTATTTTTCTAGGTACCCCGTGCGCACACACGATGCGGGCCATATATAATTCTGCTAACTTATCTCCTTTATAGGTAGTTTTTATCGGTATGAAATGAGCTACCTTTGTCAATCTATCTGTTATAACCCATATTGAATCATATCCTGTCCTAGTGCGAGGAAGGCCGGTTATGAAATCCATTCCTATTTCTTCCCATTTCCACTGAGGTATTTGCAAAGGTTGAAGTAATCCCACTGGTTTCTGGTGTTCCACCTTAATACGCTGGCAAGTGTCACAACAGGCTACATATTCGGCAATGTCCCGTTTCATACGTGGCCACCAATATAATGTTTTCAAGTCTTGGTACATCTTGGTGCTACTAGGGTGTAAGGCGTAGGACGAGTTATGTGCTTCCTTCATTATTAGCTCCTTCAGTTCTTTTTGGTGAGGAATGAAAAGTCGTTTTCCAAACCATAAAATTCCTTGGGAATCTCTCACCATCTTGGGTGCCTTTCCCTTTTTCATCATATGCTCGAGCTTTTGGGTTCCAGGGTGTCCTTTCTGTGCCTCTTTGATTTGTTCTTCTAATGTAGGTTGCACCTCTAAGGTGGCTAATAGGCCTTGCTCTATAAATTCCAGGTTAAGGGAAGCAATCTCTTTACACAGCTCTGGTGAAATTTCTTGAGCCTGGGTGTGGTTACATTCGGGCCTTCTACTTAACGCATCAGCTACTACATTAGCTTTACCTGGGTGATAATGAACCTCCAGGTTGTAATCCTTAATTAATTCCAACCATCTCCTTTGCCTCAGGTTAAGATCTTTCTGGGTGAATATGTACTTCAGACTTTTGTGATCCGTGTAGATGTTGCAATGGTTCCCAATTAAATAATGTCGCCATAACTTCAAGGCATGCACTACAGCTGCTAATTCCAAATCATGGGTGGGATAATTGTCTTCGTGAGGTCGAAGTTGTCTGGATGCATAGGCTACGACCTTCCCATCTTGCATAAGCACACATCCTAGACCTTGGCGGGATGCATCGCAATATACTTCAAACTCTTTATGAATATCTGGTAAGACTAGCACCGGGGCTGTAGTAAGCTTTGTTTTTAATTCTTGGAAACTCCGTTCACAGTCAGCTGTCCATTCAAACTTCTTTTCTTTCTTCAGAAGGTGGGTCATGGGCTTGGATAATTTGGAGAAATCCGATATGAAACATCGGTAGTATCCGGCCAATCCAAGAAAACTACGGACTTCAGTAACCGAGGTTGGTTGTTTCCAATTTAAAACAGTGGCCACCTTGGAAGGATCAACTGCTACACCTCCCGAAGAGATAACATGTCCCAGGAAGTTGATTTCTTGCAACCAAAAGGCACACTTGCTATATTTTGCATAGAGCCTATGTTCTTGGAGAGTCTCTAGGATTGCTCGAAGGTGGGTGGCATGATCCTCGGGTGTTTTGGAATAGATCAAGATGTCATCTATGAATACCACCACGAATTTATCCAGGCATTTCATGAATACCTTATTCATAAGATTCATAAAATATGCAGGGGCATTGGTTAAGCCGAAAGACATTACTGTGTACTCGAATAATCCATATCGAGTGGTGAAAGCTGTCTTTGGAATATCTTCTGTCCTAATTTTAAGTTGATGATAACCGGATTTTAGGTCTATCTTAGAGAATATGGTGGCTCCGGTGAGTTGATCAAATAAATCATCTATCCTTGGTAAGGGGTATTTATTTTTGATAGTCATCTCGTTAAAACACGATGAGTCCACACATAGCTGGCCGTGCCATCCTTTTTCTTAACGAAGAGTACAGGCGAACCCCAAGGTGATGAACTGGGTCGTATATACCCTTTCTCTTGTAATTCCCCAAGTTGAACCTTCAGTTCCTCTAGTTCATCTACTGGCATTCGGTAAGGCCTCTTGGCAATTGGGGCTGTTCCTGGCTTTAGGTTAATTATAAACTCTATATCCCTGTCTGGAGGCATTCCTGGCAATTCTTCTGGAAAAACATCAGGGTACTCTTGTACTACTGCCATGTTCTCCAAAGGTACCATGTTAAGGTGATGGAGCCGAGGTCGAGAAGGGATATGGTTAACTTGGATTTGGATTTCCTGCCCTGGGTCTTTTGTCAGTACCACCCTTCTATTTGCACAATCTATCATTCCTTGATGTTTGGCTAACCAATCCATCCCAAGGATGATATCTAGGGTCTGGGATGACAAAACCAAGAGGTTGGCTAGAAAGCCAAAATCTCCCAGGGTAATTTTCACTTTGGGACATACTAAAGTGGTGAACAAGGATCCTCCTGGGGAACTAAGTAGTACTGACTTTACTAACTTAAAAGTCGGCAAATTTGCGTTAGCAACAAAATTACCCAAGATGAACGAATGCAAAGCCCCAGAGTCAAATAAAACTTGAGCAGGTAATGATTTAACTGAGAACATACCCATTAGGACTCCGGATGCATCCTGGGCTCCTTCTGCTATCACGTGATTTATGCGACCTTGATGATGAGACGAGGCAGTCCTGGAAACTTGAGATACTTGGCCTCCCCGAGCGGTTGCTAAGGACGATCCTTTGGCTGGATTAGTCTTGACATTAGTCCTGGCTGGGGTGGATTGACGGTCTGGACATTTATTGGCAAAATGCCCCTTTGCCCCACAGTTAAAATAATGCAGGTTGGCAGCTGGATTTGTCGTGGTAGCTTGCCCCACCGAGCAAAACACTCGGGAAATCTGCCGCTCATTCTTTGGGAGGGCGAGGCTTGAAAACCTGAAGTGGTTCCTTGCTTAAAAGATGGCTTATCTTGATATGAGGTCTGCGGGCGGTTGCTATTCTGAGTTCGTTGGGTAACCCATTTCCTCTTGCGACTGGCTTCCAGTTGCTTCCGCTCATTCTCATAAATGAGGGCCTTGTTGACTAGATGATGGTAGGTAGGATGGTCATGAAGAATCAGCTGGGATCTCATCTCTTCATTCATGCCCTCCAAAAATCGATCAATCTTCTCCTCCTTGTCCGCAATATCCTTAGGAGCATAACGAGCAAGCTGGTTAAACTTGGTGAGGTACTCACTTATGGTCATGTTCCCTTGCTTCAAGTGGAGGAACTCATTCTTCTTCAGTCTCATGATGCCGGTAGGCACAAAGTTTTGCCGGAAGATAGCCTTAAATTCTCTCCAGGAAATGACAGCCTTGGGTTGTCTTGGCGCACTGCCACTTTCGTTCGTTTCCTCTTCTTCCACTTCACCCTTAGCCTGGGCTTGCTGGCCAGATTGCTGTGTCTCGACTGCAGGGGTCTCGGCCACTTCTTCTACTTCCTCTTCTTCTTCTTCTTCTTCTTCTGAGGACTCTACCTGGTGGCGAGTCTCAAGGTAGTTTTCCCACCAAGCGGCGGCAGCGCCTTTGAGTTGGTGGTGGAAAAGTCTACTTTGTCCTCATCCGCACATCTTGCTACACGAAGCTTCCTCTCAGTGTCCCTCAACCAATCATTGGCCTCTAAGGGTTCATTGGCAGAAGCAAAAGTTTGGGGTCGGGTTCGGAGGAAGTCTGCCAATTTTGAACTCCTATTGGCTGATATGGAGTGCTGGCTAGTGAGCATAGCATGGAGGATCTGGGTCTGGTGAGCTAAGATCTGAGTCGTTGTTGGAGGTGCGGGTGGAGGGGGTGGTAATCCTTGACCACGGCCGCGGCCTCTACCTCGGCCTCTGCCACGACCCTGCACAGGTTGGCTATTTTGGAGGCATCTGCATTCACAGGAAAGTGTTATTTAATCGAAGAACAAGGGGGAAAAGGGTATAAGAGGGTTTACTAGTCCTCTAGTAGCACAACAGAATTCCGATAACTTTTAGACAAGAAATGCAATAAAAACCATTAAAACCAACAGGTTCATATTACAAAAGGGGTCTTACACCCAGTACACAGGGCTTAGCCACAGCATATAACTCTTGCCATAGCGGCCACAAAGGGATACAAAAGACTGACTAACCAAACACTGACTAACACCTACCCTATCTAAGGGTGGTCGCCTCCACACTCAATGCATCCCTGCGAGCGACTACAGCTGGCCTGCGGAGAAGGACTAACTGAGCAGGATCGGGAGCTGGTCGTGAACGGAGCGGCGTATCCCCTGCTGGGCCCTTCAGGTCGAGCGAGTGTAGCTCGGGGTGGGCGAACGCTCTTGCGACGATGCAGCCTTGAGGCAAGTCCTCTGGAAGTGGAAGGAGCCAAGTCTCCCGCAATCTGAGGAGGAAGAGGAATAATCCGGCCATAAAATGACTGGAGTGAGCTAGGTGCTGTATCTTGCTACGGTCTTCTTTGATCTGGCTGGTGCGAGTATGGCTCTGCGGGTGCTCGGTGTGAAGCCGGGTGTTGGCGCGGTGCGGTGATGCTTGGGGTGGACGGCGTATAAGAGGGAGAGGACGGGGTGTAATCCGCCATAGAGCGTACCCTCTCCAACTCTGCTTCCGCAGCCCTTCGCCCTCTCTCAGCGAAGATAAGTGCGGTATCCGGCCGGCCAGCTGAAGTTGCAGGGCGTCAATCTGCTGATAGCTGTCTGCCAACAGGGTGAGAAGCGCTCGGATCTCTCTCAGGGCGTTGCTGTAAGACTCCACCTGTGCCTCTATCAAGTCCACCTGGTGTGAAAGGCGAGGGTCGTCAATCGGTTCTTCCAGCGGCTCTGACTCATCACCTCCCAAGCGCAATATCAGAAAGAAACTGAATGGCGAGGAGGCCAAAGCGTCTCCATGCACATGCATCAAACGTGACGACCAAGAAGGCGGCATCACGAGCGGCATCATGCAGGTGGCTCCGGGGAAAAGTATCTGGAGTGACAATAGGAATCATCTCATTGTTCCTGTCTCGGGCATAAATAAAGACGTGCACCTTCCAGGTCTCCCTGTCCGGGAATCTAGTGCACAACCCACGGAAGATCGGCGGGCGATGATAGCGAAGATACTACATCAACTGACGCAGTAACGCGGCGAATCCTCCCTCAGTCTCTTGGTGTGAGAGAAGGTTCCAAGAAGTCGCAGCTGGGCTCGCCATCTACAAGTTTTAAACAAAAGTTAGAAGCGGAAGAGACTTTTATAAATCCAAAAGAGGAGAAGTCAGCATTTTATGCACTTAGTTTATAAGATTGAAATGTCTGACTAAAATAGGCTTTTAACCCTAGTTGCGGCCATTCTAGCTAAAACTTCCTACAGTCGTATGGCTCTGATACCAGCCCTGTCGGACCCAGATTTAAAATTCCGGAATCCTTTGTGATTTACCTGCATTATTCCCTGGATCAGTAGATAATGCTTCACAGTTACATTACTGGATCATCTCATACACGCGTTGTTTGATAATACAATAATTGGTGTGGAGTAACTCCAGGCAGTAGGCCGTTAGGCCAAATAGTCCATTATAATAAAAGAGTGCATTACAACCCAAAATACAGCGGAAGTACAACAAAAGCGGAAACACACTTCCCGACAGGCAGCGACTGGGGATCTTCCCAGGTGAATGCAATCCTCGAGCCGAGGCTACAAGAGAAATTCACTTGGTATCTAGAACGGTCAGCTAGCCCTAGGGAGAAGAGACACACACGACTAGATCTACTCGTCACCGCGGTCTTCTTCGTCTTCTTGATCTTGACCCTCGAAATACTCGTAGTGCCCTTGCTGCTCCAGGTCTGGAAGGGGGTGAGAGCGAGAGTGAGCACGTGCAACTGTGCTCCGCAAGCCAACACACAGAATGCAATAATATAACATGCATGGCTTGACAACGAATGGCTAGGGTTTATTTTAGTTGCGCAATGCTAAGTTTCTTAAATACATAGATAAAATCCTATAACCTAGCGGGTTTTGTGATAATGCGAAAAACTGTTGAAATTGTGCAATAGATATATTGTAGATGGTTCCATCCACCAGTTACATGGCTCCATCCACCCATGCTACAATTTGCATACTGGGCTATGTCCACCCTAATTTACTCACTGGAGTACCTCTCCCCAGGAAAAATCCAACAGAGTAGGGTACATCTCCCTACTGAGTTTTATTGATTTCCACCCCTGAAAGTTTTATAAATAGAACTAACTCGAGGATATTCCCATGTCCGCTCTTGACCGTGAGCAGGGCTATTCGAATAGTTTAAACTCTATAGAGTTTGTACATCTTTACCCACAAGAGATAAATCAATTGTTATATTCTGCATATTGCCTTAGATACGTAGATCAATCGAGTTATCACATGACCTTTACAATGCATCTAGTAAAAGAATGCACTCGCTAAGGTTTTCGTCTACAGGAAGGCCATTTAGGCGCCAGCTAGACCCCCTTTTGCGCCCACCTATATCCGGTGACATGACATCTCCAGGACGCTTTGCGTCTAGCGAGAAAATTCATGCTTTCCCCCGAAATGCATTTATTTACTGGCAAGTACAAATTATTCAGTCATGCCTACACTTTGCCAGCTTGTGGTTGTACTGGTTTACATGGAGAGGTCAACACAGGATTAAGTCCTTAATGTGTCCAGGCGGTGCTTTCCACAACCCTATACTTTGTGCTACACCTGCACCAGCCGCTCTTACAAACCGCCCAGACAGGAATGAAATTTTTGTGGGATTTTGGAGAAGCATAAAGTATCCTTTAATCAATCTACCAATCAGGTACCTCCCATGATTGCCCCAAAATGACTTAGTTGTTTTAAGAATGTATATCAGGACATTCTAATATCCTGAGATTGTACCGGACGAGCTTCGCAATTATTAATTATAGCTAAATTTTGAAATTTGTTTTTGTACTATTTACTAGGGCGACAATGGTAAAGATAACAATTTCAAGGAAGGGTCTTAGCTATATAGTGCCAATACACAAGTTGGAGTGACTAGCTAATAAAAACGGTAAACTATTGTACATAAAATATTGCATGCAATTTAGATAATTTTAAGCAATATAACTGATTCAAACATGGGATTTCAACATGGTCAAAGTGTTGACTCGCATGGGTCTTACGCGGGTAAATCTGGTTGATCTTGCGAGGAGTCGAATGCTTGATCGGGATTTTCCTCGTAGTCTACTCGTGTGATAGAACCGGAAAAGCGAGTAGGTAAAAGACAATAAATACCAAAACATAATTCAAATGAACTTCAATTTGGACTAAACTTAGTTTAACAGCAAGATCATGAATTTAGAAAATTTTAGAAACAAGTTTCTATAGGAATACGCGTAGGCTACGGAAGCAGAAAACAAAACTTTTCTACCGCGCACCCAAGAACATCATGCTAAGGAAGGATCATGGATCGTTACCACTTAGACGCGCAGCGCAGCGGAAGAAGAATTGAAGCCGATCCAATCTCACGCGTCGAGGTAGTAGTGGAAGTAGCCGATCGTCCGACGGATCGTCTCCTCCACGCACGCCGATCGGCCTTTGCAACGAGCGGCGCCTCCACCGGTATCCACACGTCCGGGGTGGGCGCCGATCGCGAGTGTACTAGCACTCGTGAGCGGCTAGGGTTTGGCTCGGGAGGTGGCGGCTAGGGTTTTGCTAGATGTTAGCGGGGCGAATCCCCTCCGCCCCTCGCCTCCATATATATAGACCTCCTCACGTGGGCCTCGTGGACCGAGGCCCAATAGGAGTCTATTCGGATCTCTATCGAATTGAGCCCATATCAGAATCATATTCGAATTAGTGTTCCAACCCGTTAAGCGTGCGACCACAGCAGGTTCACGTATACTTGGTCGTGACCGAAACGCCTTTCGATTACCATGTTAATAGCGGCCTCTAGTAAGACATATTAACCCCAAAGTATATGTAAAGATCATATCGGTGAACTGTAATGTTCTCTCATGTACGAATCCCTTTGCCTCACGATATAGATTGAGCTCAAGGCGAGACTGTGTCATCCTCTTAATAGCTCAATCACTCTCTCGATTCCGTGATGGATTATAAACTCGTGATTGACTCCTCAATCACCTTGGCATGGCTATGCACTTTCATAATCCATTACATCGAGGGCGAGAGATATCTCTCCCATAAGGAGGGCAAATTCTATCTTGATCATTCACATCCCACTACATGTTTCATGGCAAACCCGAAGACTACTTTTATGACTACCCGATTCACGGAGTAGTGTTTAGTAGTCCCAAAATAAGCTACTACTCATGTTGGGAACCATGATGATCTCAAGTCTAAGGACTCTACATAAACACTACTTGAGACCAGCGATGACACATGGAATCTCTGCGGTGTCTCATGGCGAGTCTATCAACATATGTTCACTAACACATGTCCATATTATTGATTTGGTATCACCATACCATGATCCATGAGACATGATCATCAATCAATACATATGCTGATCTTTGTCTTTGAATCATATTTGTTCCTCATATGATATACGATCAGGGATCATTTAGAAATAGCAACATCTTAGTATTTAAGAGTCTCATGAATAAGTCACATACTCATTGATCAATAATGATGATGTCTATTCCAAGGAACAAAGTAATGTATCATAAACATAGTATGTGATATATACAACATCTCCATGTTGCCTCTAGTGCATATCACTAACAGTTTCATCCAAATTGGAGTTACGGTTAAAAAGTTATAGCCCTCTAAAGTTGGGTTTTTGAGAAAATCCGAAAATTAAAAAGGGAGAGAGATTTACTCTCACTGACATGCGGTCATGATTTTAATATTTTGGAAATTAGATTTAATTAGATGAGTGTATGACACGTGGGGCCTGATTTAAAAGGATTTTGGAAAAATCAATAAATCTCTGATGGCCAACAAGTGGGGCCCGGCTCATGTACTATTAGTGGGGCCGCTTGTCGATGTTGGAGGCCCTAAAAATGGGTTAACTGTTTAATTAAAATCAGTGGGGTCCGCATGTCATACCCCCCAATTTCTTTAAACAGTCGAGGGGGGGCCCACGGGTCAATGAATGATTAGCAAATTTTAAAACATCATTAAAGAAAATCATTATGACTAATGACCGGGTTAGTATTTAAGCGCCGAACAGAGCAGCGGCCGGCCGAGGGTAGCGGCGGCGACCGCCGGCGCGAGGAGAGCAGGCGGCGGCGCAAGCGACAAAAGGAGTCGCGCGGCTCGGCAATGCATGGCCAGAAGCGAGGTTTCGGCGGCGTCGAGTCGCCGCCGCATGCATGGCGGGCGGGGCGAGGAAAAGGCGGCAGCCACAACGGTGATAATTTTTCAATTAAAGCGGAGGAGCATCTAGTAGCCACGGTAGCTCACCGAGGGTTCAATTCAGCTCGGGGTGGCGCGGTGAGGCAGGCAGCGGTGACGAGCGGCGGAGGAGGAGGTGCTCGGCGCAGAGGAAGAGGAGAGGAAACTCGGGTGGTGCGGGATTGAGCTTAGCGAGTCTGGTGATGCTCGGAGGAGGCGGTCGAACTCTAATGGCGGGGCGGCGGTGGCACGTCGGCCGGAGTTGAAGAAGATGATGCCGCCGGTGAGCTGCGGGGCAAGGAGCCCAATTAGACACTATGGGAGCACGAGAAAGAATCAAGAGCAAGAGTAGAAAGTCGCGAGGAGCTTGCGGGTGCCGTGCGGTGGTGTCGGCAATGTGCGAAAACTATGGCGGCGGCGGTTCACAACACAAAATATTGGTTCGGGAGAGTGGTAAAGGAGTGTATTGCAAGCTGTAGAGAGGGGAAGAGCCATAACTTATAGTGCACAAGTGAGTGGGGGGCGCTGGGAGGCATTCAATCGCAAATTGAAGGCAAGGCTGCGGGTACGAGCTCTCGAGTGCGCTACTGTCACTAGGCGAGGAGAGGCAGAAAGAGGCAGCGCGACGCCTCTCCAATTCATTGCTCCACGGCGCAGCTCAGTGGGGGAGTCAAGGCTTGAGGCGACGGCGCGGGTACGGGCGAGAGCACGGCGTCGCATCGGAGCAGTGCTGCGGCTAGGGGAGTCACAGGGCTAGCCCGGAGGCAGCAAATGCGGGTGGCACTCGAGGTCTTGAGCGATGGCGGTGGGGCTTGCGATCGGCGGCGGCGGCAACCGTGGTGCGGCGAGCACGTCGGCCACCGGGCTAGGGGTGAAATGGACTAGCACGGCGGGAGAGGAGCACGGAGCGCGAGGAAGGCGCCACGAGGAGGCCTAACATAGGAGGTAGAGGAGGAAGGTGGAGGATGATGTCGGCTATTCTGCGCCGCGCGTGAGTTAGGAAACCGGGCGCCCGGGCGTTTTCGAGCGCCGCCGACAGAGAGAGAGAGAGATAGAGAGGGGAGGAAGAAGGAGAGGGGAGGGGACGCTTGGGTGGGCCGGTTGGGCCGATGGGCCTGGCTGGCCTGCCCGGAAGAGGGTTTTCTTTTTATAGATTTTTCTTATTTATGCAGATCTTTTAAAAATTTTACAGAGACCAGGAAATAATGTTTTCATGAACTTCCAAAACTATAAAACTTTAAATAAAACCAGAGAAGAACACGAAAATTTTTGGGCAAAAATCCAAATGAAGACAAACTATTTAAATAATTGGGATAATAAAATTGGGATGTTACACATCTGATCTAGATTTGTCATTATGCAGCCTATTCGAATCGGTACCACAATCAACATCATCTGGCGGTATATTATTGACTTTATCGATGATATTATTATTACTACCTTCCTGTGTAATCTGCTCTTCACCATGACTGGTCGTACATACCCTTTTTTGAAACCCCTTCGAATCAAGTGCACTTCAATCTACGCTTGGTTCTTAAACATTTTTAGATTCTCGTAGTCAATGCATGGATAGTACATATATTCGATCATCTTATTCAACATATCCTCTTCGGTAGCTCTTGTAAAAGTAAATATGCATTTAATATACTCTTCACTCACATGGTTCCCAGCGTACATCCAACTTCGGTCTTATGTTACCCATATAACAATTTAATACTAAATATTGAATTAATTAATTAGTATACTAGATATATATGATCTAAAGTAGATATATGTAGCAAGAACAATAAATTAAATTAAATTAAGTATAAATAGACTATGAATTGGAGAAACCCTAAACCATACTAGATGTAAATAATCTTTTTGATCTTTACATCAAGCTAGATCTAAACTATTTTCAATTCTCCCTTTACCAAAAACTTGATCTAAAATATATTGCAATTAGATACAAATTACTAACCATAGATAGTCAAGAACAAATGGATCTACAATCATTCTTACTAAATCTGTAGTCTCCTTTCACTAAATAGCCTCAAAGCCCCACCACAAAGCATGCAGCAGCCTGTGAGAACAGATCTATAATTTAAGATTAGATCTGTCGATGGGTATGCGCAATTAATAGGTGGAACTATCATAGATGGTTTTTAATATAAACCATTTGTGATAATTTTATTATCACAGACGGTTTAAATAAAAAACCATATGTGATATTTCGTAATATCACAGACGGTTCTTACAAAAAACTCTCTGTGATATTATCTCTTCACAGATGATTTTTAGTGCTGGCAACAGCACAGACGGTTTCTAAATCTAAACCATCTATGATTGTATTTAATACTGACGATTTTAGTAAACCATCTGTGATGAAGCGTCTAATATTAACCTTTTTATAGTAGTGAGCTCTCTAAAGCCAAGAAGGGACTTTTAATTTCACCGGTTGTTTGTAGATATATAGATTTCTATTCAACACCTGAGTATTTTTTTTTTGTTTTTGGGAATCAATTGATTTTCACCATTTGCTTGGCTCCATACTGCTGACACCTCGTATCAAGGCATTGTGTCAAGCAACGCTTAATGACCTACTCACTCTCTATATAGAATAAGATTTTTGTGTTTTCACCAGCATCGGGGGCAACGAGGTAGTGGCAACACAGGAGAAAGTGGTGAGCTAGAGTGGTAGCGCAGGGGAGGTGTGGCAGCATACATGGGAGGAGGCGACGGCTAGTAAGTCTTGCCGGTGACAGTGGTTGTGCCGGCCAGGCGGCACCTATGGCTATATAGGGTTATGGTTGAGGAGGGAGGAGATTTCACAATAAAGATGGAGAGAGCAGATCCATAATATCTATATCGAATTGCCCAAAATTCCATTAATTTATTGAGTAAAATCAATGAAATGTTTTGGTCACGTTTTTGTCTATAAATCTTCAAGGATTTGCTAAAATTAAATCAAACATTGGGCTATTGGATTAATGTTTCGATTAGGATTTTGAACTCACCAAGCCTCAACAAAATGATTTCCAACAAATGGTGGTAGTGCGGAGAGGCAGTGGAACCAACGTCGGCTGCAGATTGGAGGGCGACGATGAGTAGGGTTGGGGAGCCACGAGGCGGTCAGAATAGTTATGTCTGGCAGTGTTCAATGGTAGTAGCGATGCCATTGAAGGTTGTGTCGGGCAAGTAAGGTGTTGCGGCAAGGTTTGTAGTTGGGCCTTACCTATTTAGTAAAAGTTTTTATTACATGGTGTGAGCAGTGTGAGGTGTAGATGGTTGCAGTGGGATGGAGGGAAACCGGTAGTTTTAAGGGAGTGTCTATTGCACCAGCGATTGAAAATTTTCTTTGTTTCGGTCACCTTTTTATGCATTAGATAAGTATCATCTGACGGCCCCTTTTTTAGGGGGGAATTAGCACAACAATATTAGGTGACTGAGAGTGCAACTTCAAAGAGGGGGAATCAGTACTACAACTTTAGATGACTAAGAGTTTAACTTTAGATAACTGAAATGAAAGAAAATTTCAGGCGACTGTGTAATAGCAAAACAGCAGTTTTAAATAGTTGCTTACTGGCGACCATCGATTGAGGTAAGGGACAGGGATGGTGAAATATAAGGTTGTATGTATGGGCCCAAAATTTGACTATTTTTTTTGCTAAAAAAATAACATCTTTTCAATAGCTTCCTATTGCATCTATATATCTACAAACAACTGGTGAGAATAAATGCAAATCTTTGATCTAGAGAGTTAATAATTCACACATTAATGCATAAATTAGAAAAATAATTTTTAGAAATTCTCTTGTCAATCCCGATAAAAGAAAAAATCTCTTGCACATGCATGAGGTGGCCCACAATAATTACAATGGTGAGGGGAGTTTATGAGGTGGCCTCGGTCTTAGGTATATCTTTCGTAATTAAAAGAACCCATTTGCGGTGGTGACATTGCCTCATCTTCCACCTTGAATCCAAGGAAAATCAATTCCACCTTGAATCCAAAGAAAATCAGTTCTTCTAACAAACTATGAAACACCACATGCATGAGATGCTTTACCAAAAGCAATAAACAAAAGGTCTAAGCCGTAGCTTAGTGGGAGGTGGCAAGGCAAGTGGATATGTATGGGTTGTGTGCGTCTGCCTTGTATCTGTCTAAAAACGAAGCAACAGACAAGAAGAATCAAGGAGCTATATGCTTGCATTAATAGAAATTGAGAGACGTGGGTTCCGTGCCATTCATGTACGTACCTATGCATCATCGAGTGATCCGATATGTAACATACCCTGTAACCACCACACGTACACACGTACGCATCCCCTAATATATGTATGGGAATTTTGCAAAGACACCAAGGTCTTACAAAGCACAGGTGTGCATTTTCACACTGAACACATACGTGTATGTGTACCCTACTCTAAATATTTGGGTGAGACATGCGAGTACGATCCAAGGGATTGAACTCGGACGTGCTAGATGAACAATATTGCACCAAGCCAACCGAGCTACGGCTCGGTCCTCAATAGTCCATCTCTCTTTCCCTTCTACAGACACCTTTTGTCATGTGTGAGGAATTGCAAGAGACATATATCAAAAGATAGAACACTACTCTACTAAACGTGTGATGTGGCTCAGTCAAGCAATCATGCCACCAGTTGCCCTGGTTACTAGTGCCACTACACGGGGTAGCGCAAGCACGGTGGCGATAGCCGATAGCGTGAGTGTGCCAAAGGTGGTAGCAGAGCCCAATTAGCATCACAATCAAGTCGGTGTTGAGTCTGAGTGAAGCAAGGAAAGAAGACAGATAGACAGGGGTGCATTCAGGACCATGGCGACGTAGGCTTCTGCCTAGGACATAGGAAATTTCTAGTGTATAGCCTAGATAATTTTAACCAATCCTGGGGTAGTAGTTTAGTGGTTCGGCCTACATCATGTAGGCAAAAGAAAGCCTAAGTCTCCACTCGGTGGCCAACCCCACTCCGTGCTCAGTCGCCCCAACCCACCCCCAAACTTATGCAAAACAGCCTTACCTCGCACTGCCGCACGACATGCCCAAATGGCCAAACCCTATCACAGCTAGAACCCCTCTCCTAGGCCTCAATTGCCTCTATTAAATATAGAATGCTAGATTGATTAGCATATGTATATCAAGCCTATACCTTGCCGGATCCTGGGAGATCCTTTCCATATGTAGTTGACCTCTTCCTTGTATAGCTATGTACTATCGGGAGACACTGTACAATATTTTAGCAATATAACTGAGAGCTACACACAGCAATGTGTGTGAGACTCTGATTCTCCCAATTTACTTCTCATCTAGAGTTTTCTTTACATGGTATCAGAGCCTCCTCTTCTACAAGCACATCATGACTTCGTCTTCTTCCTCAAGTGTTGGCATCTCTAACTCTACTGCGGTGGTGTCTTCAATGGTTGTCGGTCTACTTCCTATGCCATCGTTCAATCATCTTGTCAATATCAAGTTGACACATGAGAACTGCTTGCTTCAGAAGGGTCAAATTCTACCTTATCTACAAGGACAAAGAATGCTTGGCTTTGTTGATTGCATGAGCAAACCACCTGTCCCGCTGATTGCCGCAAGCTCGGCTGAGGGGATAGCATAGATTATGAATCCTAATTATCAAGCATGGGTTTAGTCTGAGCAACTCCTACTGAGTACGTTACTCTCATCTCTCTCTCTCTCCTGAGGTTTTGTCTCAATTCATTGCTACAGACAGGCCTATCACAAACGGTTCGGAACTGTCATCACAGACGATTTTTGAACCATCTATTTTTATGTGTTAGTGATAATAGGTGGTTATCACAGACGGCTTGGGAGCCGTCTGTTCTAACTTACATTACAGACAGTTTTTGCAAACAACTGTCTGTGATAGTCTACTTTCACAGACGGTTAAAAACAACAACCGTCTGTGATACACACAATATCACAGACGGTTCTTGTTCCTAACCTTCATGCCCTTTGAAGGTCTATGTGGCATATATTTTTGGATGACTATGTGGACACAGTGAGGTGTGGTATATCTCTAGCTATAGCTATTAATAATTCATATATAGCAATATAATTCTAGTATGATTATGTGAGCACAAAGATGACATCAATCGAAATACAAATGTCATAACATGTATGTAATCATATGAATTGAACATACCATTTGAAGTATAACACATATCCAAATACAAATGACAAATGAATTTAACATATTCATCAATCCAGCATGTGTAAATTCGGCCAGCATATATATCAATATTACAATGTAGCATATATATATACACACATATCAATATATATACATATCAATATGACAATGTAGGATATATATCAATATGACAATGTAGCATATATATCAATATGACAATGTAGCATATATATCAATATATGAAACATGAAACATGAATAACATATCTTCATTATTCTATATGAAACATGAAATAACTACATGAAACAAATCTAAAACCTAGCTAGAGTCGGGGGAGGAGGGCACCGGAGTCAGGGGAGGAGGGCGCCGGGCTCGTGGGGGAGGAGGGAGCTAGAGTCGGGGCGCCGGGCTTGGGGAGGAGCGGCGTCGGGGAAGGAGGGCACCGAAGTCGGGGGAGGAGGGCACCAGAGTCGGGAGAGGGAGCGGCGTCAGGAGGGAGCGATGGCGGGAGGGAGCTGCGTCGGGAGCGACCGGCGGTGGTGGCGACGGCGTCGGGAGGGAAGGGCGGCGCGAGAGAGCAATAATATACCAGGGGTGCTGGAGATCTAGAGTGCGTGAGTGCGGAATATGTGCCCTAGCTGCGGATATTTATAAAGAAAACTATCACAGACGGTTCCGTAAAGGAACCATCTATGATAGTTCTATCACAGACGGTTCTATAACTAAACCGTATGTGATATTACATTATCATAGACGGTTATAAGTTAAGAACCGTCTGTGATAGTATTACTATCACCGACGGATCTTAACTTATAACCGTCTGTGATAATATAATATCACAGACGGTGATAAGTTTAGAACCGTCTGTGATAACTAGCACAGACGGTTCTAAGTTTATAACCGTCTGTAATAAGCCTTTGCCCGCTAGCTGTAAGCCTTTGTCGGCTGGCTGTTGTAACTACACTACCAGCATTCAATAAGACCTCACAGAGTGTAATGAATATAACTACACCTACCAGCATTCAATTCACCTATATATATAAATGCAAATTCACAAATACATCACAGTTCCTGAGTCATTTTACAATTACAATAAAACATATATAGTTACATCTATTACACATAGCTATTTCATTTTAAATAAAGTCCTTCACGATGATCGACACGCATATAGCTTGTTTCATCGCCTTGTTCTTCCTCGAGCCTAATGCCATCTCCGAATGGAGGCAAATCATCAAATTGATTGTACTCTTCCTCATCCACAACATTCTCAACTCCGACAATCCTTCTTTTTTCCTGAAGAACTACATGGCGCTTCTTATTTGCCGGGTCGGTTACATAAAATAGTTGAACAACTTACCTCGCGAGTACGAATGGTTCGTCTTTGTATCCTACACATTCGATGTCCACGGTAGTGACACCGTACTTATCGACTTTTACACCTCGTGGGAGATGGACCCAACGGCATCGAAATAGAGAAATCTTGAAAATTACGTTGTCAAAATCCCAAATCTCCTCTATAAGCCCGTAAATGCGAGCTTGGGCGGTGATCTTGGCGTGCGCATCATAGGCATCTATGCGGACACGAGTTACGCCTTTGTGCTCTTTTATCTGATCATTGTATAAAATGTGTAGCCATTAATGTCGTATCCTTGTCATGTCACAATTGTAAATTTTGGCTCTTTTGCCAACCATTGTAGTGTTTCACTTAACGACCTCCTAATCAATTGCGCCTTCAACCATTCATTAAACTGACGGTTGTGTTGTCTCGTGATCCAAACTTCTGACTGGCCTGCATTCTCTTGACGTAGCATGTCCTTGTGCTCTTCAATATATGGGGTCACTTCAGTAATGTGTTGTAAAACCGTGAAATGGGTTTGAGCATACGTATTTTGATCCGGAGTTATTGATTTCCTTCCATAGTCCCGATACCCTCTAGTCTTCCCTCGTGACGAGATACAGGTACACCTATCGGATCGACCTGAGCCATGTAGCCAATGCAGAATTCAATGACCTCTTCTGTTGTATAACCTTCGATGATGCTACCCTCCGGTCGAGATCGATTGCGTACATAGGACTTGAGAATTCTCATGTACCTCTCGAAAGGGTACATATGACGTAGAAACACGGGGCCGCATATTTGTATCTCTTTCACAAGGTGGACAATGAGATGGACCATGATATCAAAAAATGATGGAGGGAAATACATCTCTAGATGACATAGAGTTGTCACCACCTTGGTTTGCAGAGCATCTAGTCCATCGGGATCAATGACCTTCTAAGCAATTACATTAAAGAAATAACATAACCTTATGATTGTCACTCGAACCTTGTCTGGCAAAATACTTCTAATTGCAACAGGTAGCATTTGTATCATTAGCACATGACAGTCGTGGGACTTCATGCCAATTAATTTCAAATGTTCCATGGAAACAAGTTTCTTCGTGCTGGTGGAATGACAGGATGGAACTTTCACACCATGTAAGGACTGGCATAGTTCAGTTCTCTCGGACTTAGACAGAGTGTAGCAAGCTGGGGGAATGTATGTCCGGCCTTTATCGGTCTCTATCGGTGCTAACTCGGTCCTGATGTTCATAGCGACCAAGTCACGCCTTGCGTTAACACCATCCTTAGTTTTATCAGTAATGTTCAGTAAGAGACCAATCAAACTGTCACATACATTCTTCTCTACGTGCATGACATCGATGCAATTGCGAACTTCTAAGTGCTCCCAATAAGGCAAGTTCCAAAATATTGACCTTTTTTTCCACATGTTCTTTCTCAATTTACGCCCCTTTCCAAGCATAACGTTTATATCCTTGACCATATCATACACCTCTTTCCCGCTAAAAGGTCTTGGTACTGAGTCATCTTTTTTTTCCATCAAATTGTTTCTTCATCTTGCGGTATGGGTGATACCTTGGAAGGAACCTACGGTGACGCATGTACACAGTTTTACGCGAGTTGTTCAACCACACACTCTTCGTATAATCTAAGCAGTGCGGACACGTTTTGGCTCCTTTGTACTCAACCCTGACAGGTTACCAAGGCCGAAAAATCATTAATGGTGCAGAACAACATAGCACGTAGAGTAAAGTTCTCTCGTTTGTCCGTATTCCATACATGTACCCCTTCGTTCCACAGTATTGCAAGATTTTCTACCAATGGTGCTAGGAACACATCAATATCATTGCCAGGTTGCTTCGGCCCTTGGATAAGTAGTAACATCAAAATATACTTCCGCTTTATACACAGCCAAGGAGGAAGGTTGTACATGTATAGAGTCACGGGCTAGGTGCTATGTCGGCTGCTCATGTTACCAATAGGATTCATTCCATCTGTACTCAACCCAAATCTTATATTTCTCGGTTCCACACCGAAATCTACAAACATCCTATCAATGTTCCTCCATTGGGCAGAATCATCAACATGTCTTATCATTCCGTCTTTCTTACGCTGCTTCAAGTGCCAACGCATCAATCATGCATTCTTGCGGTTTGCAAATAAACGCTTCAAACGGGGGATTACAGGAAGATACCACAACACCTTAGCAGGAGGTCCTTGCTTCATCTCGATGCCCTTTCCATCATCAAAGTCATTTTTACGCTTGTATCGGGATGCTTTGCACACCGGACAAACATTTAAGTTAGCATACTCTTTACGGTATAGGATACAATCATTCGGATATGCATGTATTCTTTCTACCTCCATTCCTAATGGACAAAGAATCTTCTTGGCTTGGTAGGTGATTCTCGACAACATATTCCCTTTGGAAGCATGTCCGCTAGGAGACCTAACAATGTCGTGAAACTCTTGTCGGACCAACCATTGCTTGCCTTCAATTTCAGTAGTTCTCGAACTGATGACAACCTCGTGTATTGCGGCTTGCATCCCGAGAACAAAGGTTTCTCCGAGTCCTCCATTAAGCCCTCGAATTTACCAAACTCTCTCTCACTGTAGTTTCTTTCTGCATCACGTAACATCTGATCCAGATTGTCATCCTGCGATCCATCCGCGGCCTCATGATCAAAAGCACAGTCCACAACTGGTATATGTTGTCCCCCTCGACTATGTCATAACTACCAGCTTCTTGTGTACACTTCTCTTCACCGTGACTGGTCCAACATTTGTACCCTTTTCTGAAACCCCTTCGAATCAAGTGAGCTTCGATCTGCGCTGAGTTGCTAAACATCTTGAGATTATCACAATCAATACATGGACAGTACATATAATTTATCCCCTTCTTTAACATATCCAGGTCGGCCGCTCTTCTAAAAACAGACACGCCAATAATGTACTCTTCACTCACACGGTTCTCAATGTACATCCAGCTTCGATCCATCTACGCTAGCTACACAAGTAACAAATGGTTGCCAAAAATGATTATTACCGCTACTACATAGTATATAAGTTATCATCTCTGGCCTTCCATTACAAAAATATGTATATAAGCATAATTAAAAGTAATTGAGTACTAACCTCTGATTAGATCACTAAGAAGACGGCGATATATTTTCACCCCCGAACTCCCTAAAGCCGGCGACCTTGCTCCACCGATGCAGCGCAATGAGGACAGATCTATGTCGACATCGTCCAAGTATTAATAGTGCAATTTATCACAGACGGTTATTAACACGAACCGTCTGTGACAATTAATATCAAAGACGGTTTGTTATACGAACCGTCTGTGATAATAGAGACATCACAGACGGTTCGTGTTAATAACCGTCTGTGAAGGTGATAATAGAGACATCACAGATAGTTCGTGTTAATAACCGTCTGTGAACCTTCACAGACGGTTATTAACACGAACCGTCTGTGATGTCTCTATTACCACAGACGGTTCGTATAACAAACCGTCTGTGAACTTTCACAGATGGTTATTAACATGAACCGTCTGTGATTTCTCGATTACTATAGACGGGTCGTATTAATAACCGTCTGTGACAGTATCACAGCCAGGTGGTAGTATGAACCGTCTGTGATAGTTAAGTACAAACGGTTCCATATGAACCGTCTGTGATTTACCCGTCTAGGATAGCCTGTTTTGTAGTAGTGATTACTTCTCTTGCTGACTGCTACTAAAGTTTGGAGCACCCTGGAGAGAATGTTCTCCTCCCAGTCTAGGGCAAGAATCATGCAGAATCGCATGCTCTTGGCCAATACCAAGAAGAAGGAGATGTCAGCTATGGAGTATTGCAACAAGATGAGGGCCATAGCAGATAACATGGCGTCAGCCAGAAGACCACTGGAAGAAGAGGAGTTTATCTCCTATGTGCTTGCCGATCTTGACTCCGACTACAATCCTCTCATCATGTCAATCACCACGTGTATTGATCCTGTCAGCATGTAACAACCCAAGTTTTTTTAAAAAATATATATATATATATAATAAAATGAAATAATAATTAATTTAGTTTAAAATCAAAATCAAAGTTATTTGTTTGCTTGAATTTTTTTCAAACTTCCGCTAACCTGATTTTCTGCTTTAAAAAGAAAAGAGGTTTTCTGTTAAACAAAAAAATATTTTATAAAAGAAAATATCTAAATTTCAGCTAAAAATATTTTTATAAGTTCAAAGTGGCTTTAGAAACCTCTATGATTTTTCCTAAGGTTTTTAGGCTTTATTTGTAATTTATTGTATTATTTTAAAGCAAGAAAGGAAAAATATTTTTAAAAATTAAAATATACTTAAATAATTTCTGAAAATATTTTATTTAATCTTTTCAGGTTCCAAGGATCTTTAGAAAATTTTATTGAAATTTTTCTAAAATTTTCTTTTCTTTTTCTTTTGTTTTTCTTTTCTCTCTCCTCCTTTTTCCTTCCTTCTTCCCAGGCAACCTTCGTGCATGCGCAGAGAGCCATGCGGCCATGGACACCATCTTGAAGCTTTTTCAATCTCTCATAACTTTTGATTTCCTCAACGATTTTTAGCGAAATAAATTGCATTCAACTCCTCTCGTCTAACTCTTCTATTTCCCCACCGTTTCCCCTTCATTCATGAGCTGTTTCGCGAGAATTTAATCCATACCATTCAAATACATGGCTGCTTGATCTCCCTTCTCGGACCTCCTCAACCCCTATAAAAGGGAGCACCATGAGCCCCTCCTTATTCTCACTCAACCTCGAAAATCTCAAGTCCCCACTCCCTTTCTCTTGGCCGCAATCAAAATTCTTGTTTCGTCGTCCAAGCGCGTTCTTCGACATATTGCGTCGTCTACAGTGGAGCCCCGCCACTTTTGACCACATCGTTGGTTTCGCCTCATCACGTTCTACGCGGTGCTCATCTCGCCTTCACCGAAACTTCGCCGGAGCATTGTCGCCACCGTGGGCTAAATCGGGTCTCCATTCCTTGCGTCACCACCAGTCAACTGTGCATGTCCGACCAAAACCAAGGTGAGCGTCATGTTCCCCACACTCTCCTCTTTGATTCGCCGCAACTCTCGCATGTTATCTCCTCTCCGTTTGCCCGGAACGTCGATGTCAGCCTGTCGGCTGCCTAAAGGCTTCGCCACCGTGTTCCGCTAGTCCGTTGGCCAAGCCGTCTGCACTGTTGAGTTCATCTCGATGCATTCTACGCCGTGCTCCCCTCCGTTTGTCCAAAAATCTTCCCCAAATATTCGCTTCTGATACCTAGCCATGGCCGCAAATGGCACTTCGTGTCCACGTCTGTCCGGGAATATTTTCAACAATCCGTTCACGTCAAAACGTGCCAAACCATCCCAAGTGACTACGTTTCAAACGGTTTTGGATCGCCTCACCAAGCACCAACATACTGAGTTTTTCATATTTCGGTACCGACGTCGTTCAAACGACGATTACATCGCCTCCGGTGAGTTTTCGGCTTAGCCAATAATTTTTCTAACCTCATCTCGTCGTGTGCTCACCTTACTTCTCCTTGTTCTATACTCAAAAATTATTCTTCTCTCCCACCGTATGTCATTGTTGTTGTACACATCGTCACCGTGCTCCGTTTGACGTGCTATCACTTCTTACATGTGTCTCAGGTCCTTAGCAACCCATTTTGCTAGTTAGCTTCACCTTCCGTGCCTTTTTTCCCCGGCCCCATGGCCAAAATCAGTGAAAGGAGCTGCTGTCCATTACTGTTCACGCAGGAATATTTCTATATTGGAATATTCATGATTTTTCTTTTTCCAGAATTTTCTGATCCACCAATTTTCCAATCGCTCGTTCTCATCCTTCCGAACTCCGAATCAAGTGATTCAAGTTTTTAAACTCGACCGGCCATTGGCTGAGTCTCCTCACCACCGAAACGCCGTCGCCACCACCGCCCGAGTTGCGTCACCACTTCACCTCGTCGATGACCACCTTCCAGCCACTTCCAGTAATGCACAAGAGCACCAATGCACTCCTCGCAGTCCCCTCTCTCTTTTGCGCCCCTCACCAACCGTCGCCATGCCTCGCACCACCAGCGAGCCCACAGGCTTCGTGCGTCGTACCGCCATCCCTTTGCTATTTGGATGGTCCAAACGTCCCCTAGGACCAATCGGACTATCCAAACTACTCTAAACTTTCAGATAATCCAAACTTCTCCGTGCATTATCACCGTTCAATTCCCATCTAACGGCCTCCATTAAGTCTTTCCCTTCTCTTATCCACTTGGCAAGCCATGTCCGCATTCGACCCATGTGGCGTGCCACATCAGCACCTGACCACTCCCGACCACTCTCTATAACTTTCGACTTTGACCTTCAACCCCAGAGTCTTCGACCATCGGAGACTCCGATTTTGACTTTGACCTTTGGAGACTTCGATTCCAGCCTTCGACCTTCGACCTCGAAGACTTCGGCTTCGGCCTTCGGTCTCAGAGCCTTCGACTTCGACTTTTGTCTTCGAACCGACCATGGTTGTTTGACCGTTTTAACCTCTACACCCTCTGACCTCTCTGAACCCTTCGATCTCTCCGACCACTGAAACCGTCTGACCTCTCCAAGACATCCGATTCTTTCGACCACAATTGTTTTTTCGACTATGGTCGCTCACGACCACAATCACTCCCGACCACTGCCGTCTCCATCTACATCCGATCATCAACTACAACCGCTGCAAACCACTGACCACTCTAAACATCTTACCGCCATAAGCCTCTGACCGTAGTCGCTTCCGACTACTGTAGTTCCTTGCCATCCCAACCGTATAGAACTCCTTCTATGACCACTCGACTCCGACTACCCTTTGTTCTCAACTGCTATAGTGTTCTTTCGATTGATCTTTGTCTGCATCTTCGACCACACTATACAGTTTCGACTGATCTTCGTCTACATCTTCGACTTCGACTTCACTCATACTTGGAGTCTCCGTCTTCGACTTTGACCTTTGCAACTTCAACCATTGATTCGACCATGGTTTCGACCACGGCTTCGACTACGCCTTCGATCATGTTTCGACCATACACAAATATTGTAACTTCCGACCACTTTTCCTTCACAAAGAAAAGAGTTCCAATAATTCCTTTCATTCATTTCTTTGGAATTCAAACTACAAAAAGTTGTTCTCCCATTCAAATTCCTAAATTCATCTAAAGTCATATTCTATCTCCCCTAAATTCATCTAAAGTCATATTCTATCTCCCAATATATATTTCATAATTTCTGGATTTTATTTGGATTTTATTTGAGTTTAGTTTATTCTGGCTTTTCGCGTGTAGACTACGACTAATCCGGAGAGTATAACTTCAGCGAACCTCAGCAAACTTCGAAGCAAGGCAAGTTACATATTTGATCATGTTTCTCCTAGTAATTTAAATTATTTATGTTGTTTTTAAATTATTATGCATGCGTACTTTTATTTAAACCTAGTTTAAATTTGATTTAAATTCTAGTTATACCTAGATCCTTTGTGTATGGCTAAATTTGACATTGAATTTCCTTATGCCTTGTCACCTTAGATGAAAACCTAGTTAGTACAATAGTAGTGACTAGAAATTTTATAAAATTGTTTAGCCATGCTTAGAATGATTTAAGTGGGAATATTTGTTTCACTATAGAATAATGATTTTCTAAAATGTATTCTTGACTTCGGTGAGTCAAGAAGGTATATGAATGTTTCAAAGGAAAATATAAAACTTGCGTTTGACCTAGGCTAATGGTTAGGTGGCACTACAGGACGGTGGGGAATTTGAGGCAAGCTTTTGAGGCATGACTGAAGATAGTTGCCTCAAAATATTCTCTGAGGCAGCAACTTCTGCCTCAAATTATAAAATTGAGGTAAACCATAAGCCACATTAATCTGAGGCTAACAGTCAGCCTCAACAAGGAATTAGAGGCTACCTAGTGGTTGCAAGCCTCAAATGGTCAGGTGAAATTGGCATTGGCGGGAGCAGGTGAAAAATTCCCTCCTCCTCTCTCTCCTTTCTATTCTCCCTGCCTATTCACCAATTTTTTTCCATCACACCTCTCTGCCTATTCTCTCACCAGCCCATCCTCCATCCCCAAGCGAGGCCCTTCTGCCCTTCACGATTTTGGGCGGAACCGCGGAAACTCTGAGACCTAGCACCGCGCGCCTCGTCGCCTCCGCCTCCCGGCGCCGCCCGGCCCCGCCTCCCCGCCTCCCAGCACCGCTCGACCCCGCCTCCCCACCTCCCAGCGCCGCCTCGCCTCCCGGCGCCGCCCGGCCCGCCTCCCCACCTCCCGGCGTAGATCCAGCGTCGCCCCGCCTCCCCGCCTCCCGGCGCTGCCTCCCGGTGCAGATCCAGCGCCGCCCAGCCCGCCCCGCCTCCCGGCGCGGCCAGCCTCGCCTCTCGACCCATCTCGGCGCCGCCTCGCCTCCCGGCCCATCTCGGCGCCACCCGCCTCCGAGTCGGACCGTCTCGGCGGTGTGGTCTGCGAGAGGCGTAACACGTCCGGCGACCTCGTGCCACCGCAGCGCGCCGGGTAAAGCGTTCGATTTACATTACATTCTTGCTCTGCGGCTGGCTTATTGTGTGGCATGTCACGTCGTCTCATCAGGACATCAGACTCATCAGTGAAATGTGAACTGGCTTTCCCAACTAGCATGAATGCATGATGTGATGATGAATTGATTATTGATGATATCAGTTAATATAGCAGGATTGTGTTTCTGTAATTTTCCCAACTGGCTTTCCCAACTAGCATGAAATCAGTGAAATGTAAAATGTGAATTGGCTTTCCCAACTAGCATGAAATCAGTGAAATGTGAATTGATAAATTGATGATATCCTGATGAATTGTGTTCTGTAATTGTGAATTGATCCTAGCTGTTCTTGTATTATAGCTCTTGAAAAATATTATTGTTTTATGTATTAAAAAAATCTGAATTTTCGCTGTAGGAAATTAGGAGTTAAAAAATATCTTATCTCTATTATGTTACATCTTTTGTACTTTGAGATCATGCCATGTTCTTCGTATTATGCTTTATGTTTGCTTGTTTAGTATTGAACTCAAGTTTCATATCGATGTCTGATTAGCCAATTATGATATACTTTTGTTATATCAAGGTATGGGTGTAAATTGGCGTTAGTTTTAGGTGGTTAGATAACATGGTTGATTGTCTTTTTTGTGGATCCTGAGTGCAAGTAACTTATATGACTTTAGGTGTACTTGCATATGGTTGTAATTAATAAATATTTGTGATATTCGTGGTGTTTTTGATAGCATGTGTGTGGCATATTAATTTTTTTTCATAATGCAGTTACTCAGATTTCTGCTGCACCAAGAGAGTCGACGATCTGTCATAGCTATTGTGGTGTTGAATTGGGTACTTGTTTATGTCCTTTTCTTAGCTTGTTTATGTGTATACTTTGTTTACCTAGAAAATCTAACATGTCAAATGAATGCTCACAATTAAGGTTGAAGAAGTTCCACCCAGGCAGAATGGTGAAGTAAGAAAAACAAGTACTTATGTCATTATGTTGCATATAAAATATTTAGTGCTTAGGTATGACATAAAAATTATTTACACCATCATGTGATCCATTGAGCGAAATATAGATAGATAAAATTATAAATAGAAATGAAACATGAACTGAACTATGTTGTTTATAAATAGAAATGAAACATCCTGTAATTCATACAAACAGCTGTAGCTACTTTCTTGATCCAAATGTTTTGGATTATTTTTTGTTCCTGATATTTTTGTATTAAGCACTGACCTGATTGAATTTTGTAAATTTAATTCTAGGTGGTCGGGTTTCTCTTGCACCACCAGGCACAACCATGCAAAATTGGCGACAACTTCTGTAAAGATGACAAAATATGTGCCCGTAGCTACTATATGGTTGATCAGTCATGAGCAGTTACTGTCTACTCTTTTGAGAAGTTTACTATCTCAAATTTTGTATAGATGATATATTTTATTAACCCATAGCTACTATACAGTTGATGGCTCAAACATGTGTCCACTGACTAGCTATACTATTGAGAATTTTACTATATATTGTATGCATAGTTGAATGCTACATTTGTCAACTGATGGAGAGGACCTTTTGGGGACTAAATGAGATACTATATATTTTCTCCTCAATATGCATGTGTGGCTGTGATGTTTTAATCTATTGAATGAAGAGATTTGGAGGCTATATTTGTTACTGTTTCAATTATCTTGTGTGCATAGTGATGAGATGTCTGTGTTTGATAATAATTATTGAGAAAAATATGTATATGCTGAAAATAATTGTAATTTGATGCTTGTAACGTTGAGGTAGCTTATAGTTGCCTCAATTCTTTTCAGGCAGACATTGCAGCCTCATGGCTAGTCGTCCTAGCTGAGGCAGGCAATCTACCTCAATCAAATTCTGAGGCACACCGTGTCAGCCTCAAATTTAGCTTTTAGAGGCTAACTCTAGTGGTTGCCTCAATATGCTTATTTTGAGGCAAGGGTATCCGAGGCAGGCTGTGTTAGCCTCAATATATATTCTGAGGCTGATTTTTCTACATTTCGAGGCTGATTAGCATGCCCCAAATTCCCTACCGTCCTGTAGTGTGGTGGGTGCTGTCATGCATTGTTGTTCGGTGACACAATGTTGATTGTCAAGAACAAAGGGTATATGGTTTGAGCCAAAGTCAAGTTAAGGACCGGTCTGTGAGCTACTGTTGCAAAGCCATATTGTACTACCACAAGACTGGTATAGGACAGTCCTGACTAATTAATTTGTAAAGTCCCAACTTTGGTCTCGCTATAGGTTGAATGAGAGCATGGCGTAGGTCATGAGAAGTCTCACACGGCACAAGAGGGGGCTCCAACTTGTGGATTCAAGTTGTGGTGAAACCTTAGTGGCGGCATGACCAGGTTGAAGGCTTAGCATTGTAAATGCCTTGTTATGATTTTCTCAGTCGCACGCCTACGGAAGCGTGTAATGGCCGACAATATGAGATAATCATATTTTGTGGGTAAAGCTATACAACCTCTATAGAGTGTATAATCTATCATGGATAGCTATGACCACGGTCATGGGCAAGCCGAGTAAAATTTTTCATGGATTATACTTCGGTTTTGAAAATGTTTCTGAAAAGACTTATGGGTGGATGGAATCTATAGGAGATGTTAAAAGAAAAAGCATATGGATGGATAAAATCCATGTGAGATCTTTTCGAAAAAGATGGACCAGGTGGGATACCTGTGTATAGGTTAGTGTTTGGTCGGAGCCTGCACTAACGATATTATTTGGTTAAATTACTCTTTTTATCTATTATATCAAATTCAGCTTTTGAATCTTTTTACTATATTTACCTTAATCCTGCTTTTACGCACAAATAACCTATTATGCCTTTCATTATCAATCCTTATGTATGCATGAACTCTGTTAAATCTCCTGGTGTAGCTTGTAGAGTACTTTATGTACTCATGTTGCTTCATTCACTATTTTTAGAGAAGGACTTCATCAACTTCAGTGAGAGTAACGACGAGTAGGCCACGTCTTACAGTCATTCGCTTGTGAGTAGGCAGGATGGGCTGCTACTTTGTGGTTCTTTTTTCACTGCTTATATTTATTTTTGGTTTATGAACCATTGATGTAAACTTTGGCTATCAGGCCCATATTTAGTTAATGAATAAATGTCATTATGCATGATATGAATCTTTGTTATCCACTGTGTGCACTAGCTTGATCCTGGACTAGTGCGATTTATACAGAGGATCCTAGAGTTGTTGCTCCGAGGTCTGACACAGCACCAATGACTTGTATGTGTATCCCTTGGATTTTGAGATGCATCTCGAGAACCAAATCATGGACTCTCAATTTCTTGGGTCCTCAACAAACATTGCGTCTCGTGAAAACTCTTGCGGGCATCGTGGTCATGGCTAGGGAGGATGTGATGGACGTGGTGGACGTCAAGGTGGAGGCAAGAGGCAGCATTACAATGCCAGTAGACAGTAGTATAGTTTTGGCCAGTACAATTCTGGTGTTAATCAACTCAAGTTTGGCAACAATCAACCTACGTGTCAGGTTTGTGGCAAGGTTGGTCATGTGGCGTTAAAATGCTACCAGTGTTTTAATCATGCTTATCAAAGTGATAACAACCGAGTGGCTTCAATGGCACACATCAACTCCTACAATGTGGATACAAACTAGTACACAGATACTGGTGCAACTAATCACATAACTAATGATCTTGACAGGTTGATGATGCAGGAGAAATATTCTAGTCATGACATGGTGCACATGACAAACAGATCAGGTATGTGCATTAATCACATTGGTTAGTCCACTATCTCTACTCCCTTTCAACGTATTCACCTCAAAAACATCCTTCATGTTCCTAGTGCTGCAAAACATCTTCTTTCAGTTCATTGTCTTACACATGATAATAATGCCTTCCTTGAATTTTATCATGATTCTTTCCTTATTAAGGATCAGTCAATGAGGAGGGTTCTTCTTCATGGAAAGTGTGAGGGCGGTCTTTATGCTCTCAAGTGCGCAAATCCAAAAACCGAGAGACACATTCTAGCGGTTGCTAAAGCTTCATAAGGGCGGTGGCACAGCCAGCTAGGACATCCTGCTTTTCCTATTATTCAATATGTTATCAATAATAATAGTCTGTGCAGTGAGAATTTGTCTAAAGATATTTTAGTTTGTGATACCTATCAGAAGGCTAAAAGTCATCAATTACTATTCTAGATCTACTAGTGTGTCTTCTGTTCCGCTTGAACTAGTCTTCTCTGACGTTTGGGGCCCTGCCCCAACCTTTGTTAATGGATTCACATATTATATCAGCTTCATTGATGACTATAGCAAATTCACTTGGTATACCTCTTAAAGAGTAGAGTTGATTGTTTCATCATCTTTATTCAATTTCAAAAACATGTTGAACAGTTGTTGAATAGGAAAATTCTAACTATGCAAAATGACTGGGGGGAGAATATCAAAAGTTGAACTCCTTCTTCAGACAAAATAGTATTGCTCATCTTATTTCTTGCCCTCACACCCATCAACAAAATGGATCAGCCGAATGTAAGCACTGACACATCGTTGAAGTTGGATTGGCACTTTTAGCTCATGCTTCCATGCCAATAAAATTTTTGGATGAGGCTGTTCTTACCTCCACCTTTCTGACAAACATAATTCCTAGTCATGTCATTTCTTGTAACACCCTGAACGTCGTTTTGGCGTCAGTTTTTAAATTAATCGTAGAGTCGCCCGGATTTTCGGTAAATCATAGGAAGGGAAAATAAAATTATGAAATAGCCTAAAATGAAAAAAGAATGAAATAAATAAATAAATAACTTTTTAGTGGGCTGCCCGATGGGTGGGCCTACCACCTTGGGCTACCCGGCCCAAGGGGTGGCCGCCCCTAACCCTAAGACGCCCTCACCCCCAATAAAGGCCTTGGGCGCCTCTGTAACATCCTATTTTTCTGCATTTTAGAAAGCCTAGAATTTAAAATTGAATTTTCTGGATTTTCCTGGGAATTAATCAAGGTTCAAATGACTTTTTAGAATTTAAAATAATTTAATATGATTAAAATAAATATTAACATAAGTTGAAAATATTTCATTTGGATTCTTCAGGTCTCAAGGAATTTTCTGGTATTTTGGTGAATTTTTGGGGTTTTCCTCCTATTTTCTAGAGCTATTAGTATTTTATTTGAATTTTCTGAAAAGAAAAAGAAAATAAAAATCTCTCGGCCGCCTGATCCGTCTCCCCCGCCCACGCGTCACCCATCCCCGCATCACGCCGTACCACCCTTCCCGCTTCGCCTCGCGCCGTTGGATCTGCCACGCGGCAGCACCAGCGCTGCCTCCCGCTCGCGCCCGCGCGCTCGCTTGCTCCGCACTACCCCACTGCCTGATCGCCCCACTTCACCACACGGCAGCATCCGCGCCATCCGCGCTCGCGTGAACCCTAACCCTAGCGCGCCGCCACTCGCGCCGCGCCCGCCCGCCGTTGGATCCCCCGCGATACATCCCAGCCGCACGCGTGTCCCAACCGCGTCCGCACCAGACCGCGCCCGTCCGCTCGAGCCACACGTCGGCAATCCGCGTCGCCCTGCCTCCGAGCCGCCTGATCCTCGCCGCTCATCCAGATCCGAGCCGACGCCCCACATCTCACCGCGTGGTCGCCCCACAACCGTCAGACCTCGTCGCTGCTACCCGCGCCGACACCACCGCGTCAGCCCTAGCCACGCCAGCAGCCACGTCAGCCCTAGGCCACGTGTCGTGCCACGTGTCACGCCATGTCAGCGCCACATCAGCAATATCCGAGCCCTGGTGCCACGTCAGCGCCACGTTAGCGTGCCACGTCAGCTGCCACGTGTCAGCACGCCATGTCATCACCCTGGTACTGTTCCGTAGACCCGGTCCACCGCACACCACTCTCACCCGTAGACCTGGTCGACAGCACAGTGTATTTTTCGATTTTCTCGATTTTCCTTTAGGGTTTATTTTTTGAGAGCCCGTTCTCCTCCGTCCTAGCTTCGATTGACCCCATTCTTTTTTCTAAATTCATCTAAAATTGAGCTCTAGTTTTTGGTTCTAGTTTCATGATTTTTGGAGTTCATTTGCTTATCATTTATGTGTTTTTCTTGTTTCGGTCGTTTTCTCTCTCGTTAGATTCGGATTCCGGAGGAGCAGGAACTGCGCCCGAAGACCAAGAGTACCTCGTTGAACATAACCAAGGCAAGTGTCGGGACCCGGAACAACAACTCCGAGCCCCTCTGTGTAAATCGCACTATCCCAGGAAAAGCTAGTGCACACAGGTTTCACAGTAATGTATATCATGCAAAAATAACCACGAGATATTATTAAACGAAAATATGGCCTGAAGGCCAAGTCTTACAATAAGGCACTAGGCCAACAAAGTAAACAAAACAGCGGAAATAAAGCAAAGGTGGCAGCCACGGCCCATCCGACCTCCACGAGCGAATGATCGTAAGGCGCATCCTACTCATTGAAGTAGTCCTCACCGTCGTGAGTCGCCCTCGAAGTCGGCAGCAGATTTAGCAAGGTGAGTACGAAAGTACTCCCAAGGTAAGCAAGTAAATGCTTACGCAAGTTACACCAGAAATATAACGATTTGATGCATGCATAAGGGATTTCAAAGGAAGTTTAATAGGGTAATGTGCGGAAAGCAATGCTTGAATTTAAATACAATAACGTAAGTCTGAAAAGCTGAATTTAAATACGATTATATGAAACATTGTTTTTAACAAGTAATATCGTTAGTGTAGGCTCCAACCCACACTAACCTAACCACGGAATCCACGGACCATTACCAAATCCAACGTTTGTTTGCCAAAACCAAGTTTTATGAAAATTCAAGTCTAATCTGTGAAGACTCTACTCGGCATGTCCATGACCGTGGACACGGCTATCGAGATAGTTTGTTACTCTGCAGAGGTGTACAACTTTACCCACAAGACATTCCCTCTCACTTGAGCCACGCGATCAACACCTTGCCTTAGGTGTGCGGCGGAGAGTTCATGACAAAGGCTGTTCCGATGATTCATAGCCAACATAATCACGCCGCCACTAAGGTTTCACCACAACTCGAATCCACGAGTTGGAGCCCCCTCTGTGCCATGTGAGACTTCCCACACCTACGCGCTCACATTCAGCCTATAGCGAGACTATAGTTGGAACTTCACAAATTACTTAGCGAGTCCGTCCCATACGGACTTGTGGTAGTCTGAAGTGACCGTAAAATAATTCACGAAGCGGTCCTTAAGTTGATTTAGGCTCAACCACATACCCCGTACGATAATCAACAGGTGTCACCAAACACGAGGCATACGGTACCCACCACCTAACCATTAGCCTAAGTCCAAAACATGTTTTCTATTTTCATTTTTAAATAATTTCAGTAAAACCATCCTTGACTTACGAAGTCAAGATATCAATTTCAAAGTCCGTCATTTCATGTGAAAGATCGATCCACCTAAAATTATACTAAGCCGGGCTAAGCATTGCTACAAAAATTTCTAGTTAATACTATGGTACTAACTAGTTTTCACTAGGGTGACAAGGTATACAAATCAAGATTTCAAATAGGCTATAATCAAAGGATCATGGGAATATCTAAGTTTCAAATCCAATTTGAATTATACTTGAATAAAGATACGCATGCATATCTGATAAAACAATATAAATAATTTAAAATATTAGGTTCAACATGGTCAAAGGTGTAACTTGCCTTGATCGAAGTCTGCTGCGATTAAATCAATTCAAACTCTCGGAATCGTCAATATCTAACGAGAAATCAATTCAAAGCAAATTCAAAACAAAAATTCAAATGGAATCCAAATAACTTCCAAAAATTATCAAATAATTTGGGAGACAGAATTCTGAATTTTTGGATGTGGGTCAACAATTTTTAAAAGGAAATGAGGCTTTTAAAAGAAGTTGGAAGTTTTAATTTAAATTTGAACCTTGGAATTACAAAATATATTCAAATCAAATTTAAATAAGTTTCAAAATTTCAAAATTATTCCAGAAATGGATAGATCATGATTTTAGAAAAATTTAGAAATTTGAATGGGTCAATTTGGAGTTAAAATGCAAAAGTTATAGCCTTCCAAAGTTTGAATTCAAAATAAAAGAAAAAGGGTATTTTCTGGATTTATTTTTAAACCGAAAAGGATTTATGACGTCAGCACGAATTATTTTCTAAAGGAAATTATAGATTATGACGTCAGCCTAGGATTAATATATTCGGCGGTGACAGGTGGGGCCGGTGTCATGGACCGAGTCCATGGACCGAGGAAGGTGAGTGGCGGCGGCGCGCGGGGCGGGTGGCGGCGTGTGGCGCCGCGGGGCTGCCGCGTGGTCGCCGCGTGGCTGCCGCGTCGCGGCTTTATGCGGCGTGGCGGCAGCGCGAGTGGCGGCGTGCGGGTGGCGGCGTGGCGCCGTCGGCGCCACGGCTGCCACGCCGCTGCCGGCTTCGGCCCGACGGCCGGCGTGGCTGGCGGCGGCGGCGGCGCTCGAGGCCGATGGTCGCCGAGCTCCGGTGGCGGCGGCGCCGCCGAGGGTACCAAAGCGACGAGAGAACGCGGAGTGCGTCGGTACCTTGCACGGAGGCCGAGATGGCGGAGAGGGAAACCGGCGGAGGGGCGGCGGTCGGAGAAGCCTTCACGGCGGCGGAGTAGTTCCGGTGGTGCGTGCCGGGAGGTGGTCGCGGTGTTCGCACAGGCACCAGGCAAGGTCGGGAGGCCGGCGGGGGCGAGGGCTTGAGCGGCGGCGGTGCTCGCCGGAGTAGCTGGAGCAGCGGAGGAAAACGAGCGCGAGGGAGCCGGGGCTGGATTAAGCGCTCTGGAGGCTCGGGGTGGCGGTGTGAGTAGAGGACCTCGGGGCACCTCTTTTATAGGTGGGGAGGAGGGTAGCGGCGCGCGAGTTCGCCGGAGTGCAGCGGGGGGGAGGTTTATTGCGGCGGTGATAACGGCTGTGATTATGCGTGATTATGCGTAATGGGCGCGGTGGAGGTGCAATTGCGATCGGCCGTTGGCGCGGGGCATAAATTTGGAAGAAACGAAGCTTTAAAAGCTTCGGTTTGCGGCGGCAATAATGGCGGCGGGCGGAGATCGCGCGAGGAAGAAAGGAAAGGGCGGGAGAGCAGGCGGCGAGTGGGGCCCGCGTCGTGAGAGAAAAGAAAGGAAGGAGCGAGGGGCGGTCGGATGCTTGACGGGTGGCACGGGGAAGAGATCGGGACGGCGGCGCATTGCGAAGGGTAAGTGAAGGGGGCGGTGAGATCCGATCCGACAACGAAGGTTAGATCGGGGCGGACGGTGCTTAAGTGGGAAGAGCGGCGAGATGAGATCGGCAATAGGGGCGGCTTGGATAACACCACGTGGCGGCGGGAGCGGAGAGGGAAGCGGTGAAGCGGTAAGTGGTTGCGGCGGCGAGGATTAAATCCGGCGCGAGAGTGGGCGGTCCGATCGTGACACGCGTCGCCGCACGCGAGAGAGGGAAGCGCGGGAGAGGTTTAAGTTAGATCGGACGGTGAGGGATTCCGGCGGGCGGAGGGCGCCGATGGTTGACACTGGCGGCGGGAGGATTTTGAATTTCTTTCTTTTTGATTTTCGAAAATGCTATTAAGCTTTAGAAAACTCAGAAAAATACCAAATAAATTTTGAAAAATCCAGAAAAATTCAGGAACTATCTGGAGCTATTATAGACTTAATAAAAATATGTCCCACTCATTTTAACAAGTATATTTTGCAAAGGTATAATTTGATTTTGTAGGAGGTTTTAATTCCTTCTAAAATCCAGAAAAAATTAATATAATCTCATATTTGACTTAGGAAGCTGAAATACATTGGTTTAAGCTTTTAGGAATGCAATAAATTTAATTTTGACTTTTACACAATAAAGTTTAAAATTTTTCTCAAATCGAGATTTAAACATAACTCGAGAAAATCCAAATAAACTCAGTTAAATTTTCAATAAAGGGACAAAATTTTGGGATGTTACAAACCTACCCCCTTAGAGGAAATCTAGCCTCGAGATTTGCAGCTAACAAAAGAGATGGGGATGGCTGGTCTTTAAGTCTTCTTCTCGCTCCCGGTGGCTTCGTCCTCGGTGTGATTGCTCCACCAACTTTGCAGAATCGATGGTCTTCCTCACAGTGCGGCGTTCTGCTGTCTCGAGAATCTTGATTGGTTGCTCGATAGGTGAGGTCATCACGGAGGTCCAAGGTTTCGGTGCGGCTTGCTCTGTGGGTACTCGGAGGCACTTCTTTAAGCGTGAGACATGGAAGACATTGTGCACCTGACATGCTTGGCGGCAAGTCTAAGCGATATCTGTTGCACCTCTTGGTTCGAGAATCTTGAAAGGGCCCACATATCGCGGTGCAAGCTTTCCTCTAACTTGAAACCTTTTCACACCTCACGAGTGGGGATACCTAAGATAGGCGTAGTCCCGACCTCAAAGGTCGGTCTCGGCGGCGGTTATCCGCGTAGCTCTTCTGTCGAGATTGGGCTATCTTGATCATCACGATCTTCTTCACTTGATCTTCTGCGTCTTGCGGCGAGTTTGAGTCCCGTTTCTTGGGGTTCACCTTGCTGATCCCAAAGCGGGGGTTACGCACTTCGACCATACAAGGCTTGAAGGGTGCCATCTGCGGTAGGCTTGGTAGTTGTTATTGTCACGAGAATTCCGCATAGGGCGTTGAGCGGTCCCAAGCTGTTCCCGAAATCCAGCGTACAAGCCCTTAGCATATCCTCGAGTATCGATTAACTCTTTACGTTTGACCGTCCGTGCAGGGATGGTAGCGATCTGGCCAGCTTACTACCCAACTCTTCGTGCGACCTTTGCCAAAATCGAGAAGTAAGCGACTACCTCGATCGACACTATCTTCTTGGAGTGCGCCATACGGGCACACAATTCGAGACATGTCTGATTCAGCCAACTTGCTTCCGAATAAGTGGTCTTGGTGGTATGAAGTGAGCTACTTTAGTCAATCTGTCTATGATTACCCAAATTGAATCATAACCCGATTGTGTCCTTGGGAGTCGGTTATGAAATCCATACCAATTTCTTCCCACTTCCATTCGGAATTGGCAATGGTTGTAAAGTCGGCCGGCCTCGATGTTCGGCTTTGACTCGCGGCGGTGTCGCGAGCCGATGAACTCTGCGATTTCCCTTTTCATACTAACCCACCAATATCTTTCCCTCGGATCTGGTACATCTTGAGTACGACACAGGTGGATTGAGTATGGGGTATCATGAGCCTCTTTGAGAATCGGGTTTTGATTTCACGATTATTCGGCACCTGAGATGCGGTTCTCGAACCAAGCCGTGCCATGTTCATCTTCGCTGAATCTGGCGCTTTGCCTCTCCTCATATTCTTCTTGATTTCTTGAATATCCTCATCCACAATCTGAGCTTCCTTAATTTGATCGGGTAAGCGGGTCGCACTTCGATGTGGTGAGGTGCTTGGTCCCGTTGGGTTTAGACTTAGGCAGGCGACTCCCTCCTGAAGTCGGTGCAGTCTTCTTACGATATCACCAAGTTTGCATAAGACTTCTGCTTAAGGCGTCGGCTACTACATTCGCTTTTCGGGGTGGTAATGTATACCGATGTCGTAGTCATGATCAACTCAACCATCTTGTTGCCTCGGGTTGAGTTACTGCACAGGTGAAGATATACTTCAAACTCTTATGGTCGTGTATACTTCACAGCGGTTACCAATAAGGTAGTGGCGCCAGATTTTTAAGGCGTGCACTCTGCGGCTAACTCAAGTCATGAGTAGGATAATTGCACTCATGAGGCTTGAGTTGACGCGATGCATAAACTACCACTTTGCCCTCTTGCATCGAGAACACGGCCTAAGCCTAGGCGGGCGTCCTGAAAACCTCGAAGCCTTTATGCGTCGGCAAGGCGAGCACGATCTTGAGACTAGTCTCTTCTTAAAGTGCGGAAACTCGCTCGCAAGCCTTCGTCCATTCGAACTTCTTTTCCTTTTTCAGCAATTGGGTCATTGGCTTGGTGTCTCGGAGAATCTGCTATGAGCCGGCGGTAATAACCATAAGTCCAAGAAAGCTCGACTTACATTACGGACTTTGGTGGCTTCCACTCCATTCTTGCTTCCACCTTGGAAGGATCTCTGATTCCTTGGTGTTACAATATGTCAGGAAGGCAACCTCTTTTAGCCAAAATTCACACTTATGAATTTGGCGAAAAGTGATGTTCTCTAAGCTTTTCGAGTGATCTGAGGTCTTGCTCGTGCTCTTCTTCATTCTTGGAGTAGATGAGGATGTCGTCGATGAAGATTACTACGAACTTGTCCAAGTATTTCATGAACACTGCTGTTCATCATGCTCATGAAGTAAGTTTGGTGCATTGGTCGATCAAATGACATGACCGTGAACTCATAATGCCCATATCTGGTGGAGAAAGCGGTCTTAGGAATGTCTTCTTCACGAATCTTCGGTGATGGTATCGATCGCGAGTCAATCTTGGAGAAGATACGGCCCCTTTCAAGCGATCGAGCAGGTCATCGATCACGGGGAGGGTATTTATTCTTGATGGTGGCGTCATTGAGTGCTCTGTAGTCCACACATAGCCTCGGACTCTCATCCTTCTTCTTGGCGAATAGGGCGGGTGCTCCCCAAGGCGATGAACTAGGTCGGATATACCCCTTGTCTTCTAACTCCTTGAGTTGATTCTTCAATTCCGCTAACTCGTTAGCGGGCATCGATATGGTCTCTTGGAAATCGGGCGGTGCACGGGACTAGGTCAATCACAAATTCGATCTCCTATCCGGTGGCATCCTGGCGGTTCCTCGGGAAAAACATGCAGGTACTCCGTGCGATCGGCACTTCCTCCAATACTTGGAGGTGGAAGAGGGCACATTCTTACGCCTTGGAACACAGGGAGAGAAGATTACTTCCACGCCTTGGTCATTGGTGAGGTGATGGATCTGGTAGCTGTCGATCAGACCTCGATTCTTGGCTAACCAGTTCATCCGAGAATGACGTCTAATCCTTGTGATTCCAAAACCAAAAGATCGGCGAGAATCGGGTCCCATCTATGAGCAATTCCACTTTGGGGCACAAGGTCCTGCTCTCATTTACTGCTCCGAGGAGTGAACTATCATAGGGTTGCTAAGGGTTACCACCCAACCCATGCTTATCCACAAAGTTTTTGACACAAAGGAATGCGATGCTCGGAATCGAAAAGAGCGATCTTTGTGCTGAATTGACAAGGAACATACCCGGCCACGACATGCGGTGCGGCTGGGCCTCTTCCATATCACGTGGTTCACTCGCCCTTTGATGAAGGTGCTGCGGCCTGCGGCCACAGTTACGACTTCGAGGCTCACGAAGTTCTTGCGCTTGAATCTTCTTAGGGCATGCCTTGGCAAAGTGCCACGGTTCCTTCTGATAATAGCGAGTCAATCCGTCGGGCGGCGGACTGCTCTTACGTGTCAGCCACCGATTCTTTGAGTTGCGGTTGCTTAGGAGCTAGCTGGCGGTTGGCTTGAAGCGGCGGGCGGTGGTTGAGGACTTGAACTTTCTTTGGGTGGTTCTTGAAGTTCTTGCCACAGGGTGCGAACTTGTTTGAGTGAGGAGAATCTGCGATTCTTGAAAGAACTTCGAGTTGTTCCTTTGATCCGCCATCCTTTTCTTAGGGTCTCCATTTCCATGAGCTTGCCCTCTGGCGGATGGCCTTCTTGACTAGTTGGTGGAAGTCGGTATAGTCACCGATATCGGTTATCTTGATATGTTGTCATTCAGCCCTCCATGAACCTTTCTTGCTTGGCCGTCGGAAGCCACATCCTCTGGCGCATAGCGGGCGGTTGGTTAAACTTCATGCGTACTCATTGTGATGCGACTTCCTTGGCGCGAGATCTGAACTCCTTCTTCTTTAATGCCATGGTGCGGTGGGGATATGAGCTTTGCGAAAGCTTTGCTCGAACTCGATCCAGTCACCGTCTGCGGGTTGGCGTGCGATCACGGTGAAAGTGTCCCACCATTGAGATGCGGACCCGTTCGGTGATGGGAGGCGAACAAGACTCGCTCCCGATCGATGCAACTGCGCGAATGTCCGACTTCTTGCCAATCGACTGAGCGATCGTCGGCGTCCATTGGTTCGACCTGCTGGCGAAGGTGGGTGGCTTGATCCTCGGGAACTCGGAGAGCGATTAGGAGGCACTTGGGCGGGTTGATGATGAGCACGAGGGTTGTTGATCGTCGAGCTAAGAGCTGGATCAGCCCAGGTTTGATTGGCCATCAAGCGTGCCCAATCTGGTCCTGCTGCGGCGAGGTGGTGGAATCGGGCGGTGGCTTCCTTGTGCTCGGGGTTGGCGTTGTCCATGTTGGGATTTCTTCTTGTGTTCACCATCTAATGAGACTTTCAGATTTAGAGAGGAACTAAAGGAAAGGTTCTAGTAACAATCCCACCAAAACAACACACAAGAGCAAGAAAACCGGATAAGAGCCAAATAAAACTTTTTATTTTATTATAATAGTCTTCGTGGCTGTTTACAAGGTTTCTGACTCACGGATAGCGTTCTAAGACTCGGGGTTGTCTACACACTAGCGCTGCGCTCGAGTCTCCTCGGAAAAGTCGGAATCGGTGGAACCGCATCCTCCGCACGGGCTCGGCAAGTTCCTCTTCGGCGTGCGCGGAGCTTCTGGCATGTGCGGTGTGCGGCTCGTCGAGTGATGCAGTACATGTGATCCATGGACTTGGTGTACTCCACCCGATCGTATGGGCGGGGTTGCTCTCATACTCGGTGAGCGAAGTCGTTGGCAGCCCACAAGGGAGTCTTCATGGGAAGTAGCGGAAGTCGGTGCGCGGCAAGTCTCGGCGTAGATGTTCCGCGGTGGCGAATGGCCTCTCGGGCTGCATCACGAACTCCATCAAAGAAGGTGGCCCGAGGTAGGGTGCGTCGAACACGTAAATGGCTCGTGTGCTCGAAATCCTTGAAGATCTTCACTTCCACTCTCCAGCGTTCTTCGTCTCCATACATGCCAACGTATCCACTGGTAGAGGGGTATGGGCGGAAGTTGAGTTCTTGCATGAGGTTGTACAGATCGTCGTGAAGAGTCCGGCAAGGGTTCCGTGGGAGGCAGCGGGTGGGTTGCTCCATCTAAAATTTGGAAGGGAGAGGAGTTAGTGTCGGTTTTGGTAAAGAGACTTGAGAAAAGGAGAGATAATTTAAAAGCACATTTCTTATTAAAATATATCCTTAAAGCTGGTCTCTTGCTAAGGTCACGTCTTAGAGTCATTGTTGCTCGATACCATTTACTGTCGGGACCGGAACAACAACTCAGAGCCCCTCTGTGTAAATCGCACTATCCGGGAAAAGCTAGTGCACACGGGTTTCACGATAATGTATATCATGCAAAAATAACCACGAGATATTATTAAGCGAAAATATGGCACGAAGGCCAAGTCTTACAATAAGGCACTAGGCCAACAAAGTAAACAAAGCAGCGGAAATAAAGCAAAGGTGGCAGCACCCATCCGACCTCCACGAGGCGAATGAGCGTAAGGCGCATCCTACTCATTGAAGTAGTCCTCACCGTCGTAGTCGCCCTCGAAGTCGGCAGCAGATTTAGCAAGGTGAGTCGAAAGTACTCCCAAGGTAAGCAAGTAAATGCTTACGCAAGTTACACGGGAAATATATGATTTGATGCATGCATAAGGGATTTCAAAGGAAGCTTAATAGGGTAATGTGCGGAAAGCAATACTTGAATTTAAATACAATAACGTAAATCGAAAAGCTGAATTTAAATACGATATATGAAACATTATTTTTAACAAGTAATATCGTTAGTGTAGGCTCCAACCCACACTAACCTATCCACGAGAATCCACGGACCATTACCAAATCCAACGTTTGTTTGCCAAAACCAAGTTTTATGAAAATTCAAGTCTAATCTGTGAAGACTCTACTCGGCATGTCCATGACCGTGGACACGGCTATCGAGATAGTTTGTTACTCTGCGGTGTACAACTTTACCCACAAGACATTCCCTCTCACTTGAGCCACGCGATCAACACCTTGCCTTAGGTGTGCGGCGGAGAGTTCATGACAAAGGCTGTTCAGATGATTCATAGCCAACATAATCACGCCGCCACTAAGGTTTCACCACAACTCGAATCCACGAGTTGGAGCCCCTCTGGTGCCATGTGAGACTTCCCACGACCTCGCGCGCTCACATTCACCTATGGCGAGACTATAGTTGGAACTTCACAAATTACTTAGCGAGTCCGTCCCATACGGACTTGTGGTAGTCTGAAGTGACCGTAAAATAATTCACGAAAACGGTCCTTAAGTTGATTTAGGCTCAACCACATACCCCGTACGATAATCAACGGTGTCACCAAACACGAGGCATCACGGTACCCACCACCTAACCATTAGCCTAAGTCCAAAACATGTTTTCTATTTTCATTTTTAAATAATTTCAGTAAAACCATCCTTGACTTCACGAAGTCAAGATATCAATTTCAAAGTCCGTCATTTCATGTGAAAGATCGATCCCACCTAAAATTATACTAAGCCGGGCTAAGCATTGCTACAAAAAAATTTCTAGTTAATACTATGGTACTAACTAGTTTTCAGCTAGGGTGACAAGGTATATGAATTCAAGATTTCAAATAGGCTATAATCAAAGGATCATGGGAATATCTAAGTTTCAAATCAATTTGAATTATACTTGAATAAAGATACGCATGCATATCTGATAAAACAATATAAATAATTTAAAATATTAGGTTCAACATGGTCAAAGGTGTAACTTGCCTTGATCGAAGTCTGCTGCGATTAAATCAATTCAAACTCTCGGAATCGTCAATATCTAACGAGAAATCAATTCAAAGCAAATTCAAAACAAAAATTCAAATGGAATCCAAATAACTTCCAAAAATTATCAAATAATTTGGGAGACAGAATTCTGAATTTTGGATGTGGGTCAACAATTTTTAAAAGGAAATGAGGCTTTTAAAAGAAGTTGGAAGTTTTAATTTAAATTTGAACCTTGGAATTACAAAATATATTCAAATCAAATTTAAATAAGTTTCAAAATTTCAAAATTATTCCAGAAATGGATAGATCATGATTTTAGAAAAATTTAGAAATTTGAATGGGTCAATTTGGAGTTAAAATGCAAAAGTTATAGCCTTCCAAAGTTTGAATTCAAAATAAAAGAAAAAGGGTATTTTCTGGATTTATTTTTAAACCGAAAAGGATTTATGACGTCAGCACGAATTATTTTCTAAAGGAAATTATAGATTATGACGTCAGCCCTAGGATTAATATATTCGGGCGGGTGCGAGTGGGGCCGGGTGTCATGGACCGAGTCCATGGACCGAGGAAGGGTGAGTGGGCGGCGCGCGCGAGGCGAGGTGGCGGCGTGGCGCCGCGGGGCTGCCGCGTGGTCGCGCGTGGCTGCCGCGTCGGCTTTATGCCGGCGTGGCGGCAGCGCGTGAGTGGCGGCGTGCGGGTGGCGGCGGCGTGGCGCCGTCGGCGCCACACAGGCTGCCACGCCGCCGCTGCCGGCTCGGCGGCGGTGGCGTGCTGGCCGCGGCAGCGGCGCTCGAGGCCCGATGGTCGCGGAGCTCCGGTGGCGGCGGCGCGGCGAGTACCAAAGCAGCGAGAGAACGCGAAGTGCGTCGGTACCTTGCACGGAGGCCGAGATGGCGGAGAGAAACCGGCGGAGAGCGGCGGTCGGAGAAGCCTTCACGGCGGCGGAGTAGTTCGGTGGTGCGTGCCGGGAGGTGGTCGCCGGTGTTCGCTGGGCACCAGCAAGGTCGGGAGGCCGGCGGGCGAGGGGCTTGGCGGCGGCGGTGCTCGCCGGAGTGGCTGGGCAGCGGAGGAAAGCGAGCGCGAGGGGAGCCGGGGCTGGATTAAGCGCTCTGGAGGCTCGGGGGTGGCGGTGTGAGTAGAGGACCTCGGGCACCTCTTTTATAGGTGGGGAGGAGGGTAGCGGCGCGCGAAGTTCGCCGGAGTGCAGCGGCGGGAGGTTTATTGCGGCGGTGATAGCGGTGTGATTATGCGTGATTATGCGTAATGGGCGCGGTGGAGGTGCAATGCGATCGGCCGTTGGCGCGGGGCATAAATTTGGAAGAAGCGAAGCTTTAAAAGCTTGGTTTGCGGCAATAATGGCGGCGAGCGGAGATCGCGCGAGGAAGAAAGGAAAGAGGCGGGGAGGCGGCGGCGAGTGGGGCCCTACGTCGGCGAGAAAAAAAAAGGAAGGAGCGAGGGGCGGTCGGATGCTTGGCGGGTGACACGGGAAGAGATCGGGACCACTGGCGCATTGCGAAGGAGTAAGTGAAGGGGCGGTGAGATCCGATCCGACAACGAAGGTTAGATCGGGGCGGACGGTGCTTAAGTGGGAAGGCGGCGCCGAGATGAGATCGGCAATAGGGGCGGCTTGGATAACACCACGTGGCGGCGGGAGCGGAGAGGGAAGCGGTGAAGCGGTAAGTGGTTGCGGGCGGCGAGATTAAATCCGTGCGGGAGTGGGCGGTCCGATCGTGACACGCGTCGCCGCGAGAGGGAAGGCGGGAGAGGTTTAAATTAGATCGGACGGTGAGGGGATTCGGCGGGCGGAGGGGCGCCGATGGTTGACACACAGCGGCGGGAGGATTTTCGGAATTTCTTTCTTTTGATTTTCGAAATGCTATTAAGCTTTAGAAAACTCGAGAAAAATACCAAATAAATTTTGAAAAATCCAGAAAAATTCTGGGAACTATCTGGAGCTATTATAGACTTAATAAAAATATGTCCCACTCATTTTAACAAGTATATTTTGCAAAGGTATAATTTGATTTTGTAGGGAGGGTTTTAATTCCTTCTAAAATCCAGAAAAAAATTAATATAATCTCATATTTGACTTAGGGAAGCTGAAATACATTGGTTTAAGCTTTTAGGAATGCAATAAATTTAATTTTGACTTTTACACAATAAAGTTTAAAATTTTTTCTCAAATCAGGATTTAAACATAACTCCAGAAAATCCAAATAAACTCCAGATTAAATTTTCAATAAAGGGACAAAATTTTGGGATGTTACAGCAAGTTGTGTCCTTTGATCATGTTGAATCTAGTTTGTAATCTATTATTTAATTATTTTATTTTAAATTACATTGTATCGCTATTTACTACAAATCCTTGTATTGGTAGTTATCGTCCCAATTGTTTATCCCTCCTTGATAACTTTGATGCCATGATGCCATTGTTACCTTAGGCAAGAAATTTAATTAGTGATGTTATGTTAATTGTCACATGGGTTGGTACGATATAATTGCTTAGACTTGCTTAAATTTACGAGTGGTTTCATCATCACATGTGAATTATGAATTTGACTTAATGATATATGGAACTGTGGTTGGTGCCACGTTTATTAAAATTTGTGCCATAGCATTGGTGTGTCATTGGCGTAGATATACAAACTTGGTTTTGCACTCAGACGAGTGATCGTGCAGTAAAGGGGGAAGTGTAGGTTCACTTCGGGGGATGTGGTAGCCTCGCCCGGGTAGAATTAAGGACTTAACTTTGTGCGCCATTGATCTAAGCTTTATCGTGTAAACTACATATCTAGTATGGGATAGACCTAGCTGACTAATTTGGGAGGTTTCAACTTAATCTTGCCAATGAGATGAACATGGTTGCTGATTTCCATGTGGCGCAAGGGGGTGTGATGCAAAACCCTAACGGGCATGATTAGGTTGGGATTGAACTTTGTAAAGGCCTTGTTGTGATTTCCTGAGATCGAAGCTAATCATATCGTGTGGGTTCAGTTGTGCAACTTTTGCAGAGTGTAAAACTATTCGAATAGCCGCATCCTCGGTCATGGACAATGCTCGGTGATTTCACATGGGGGTTAGTGTTGTCTTTTAAACTTGGTGGTTTATATTGGAAGTGAACAGGTAGTTCACCGTTGGTTCAGCTTGTGAATGGGATGTTCACAAGTGGTTTATGTTCATTATTTTGATTATTTATTGTTATCATTTTCATTTAAAGTTCGCTTTCAATCTATTTATAATATTTACTGTGAAATGTCTTTTATGCAAATTAACCTTTCAGCCTTCCATTGGTAAGCCTTGCATATTATATTGCATTCATTTGTTACAAACGATTTGCTGAGTACCAATGTACTCACGGCTTTACGCCTATGTTGCTCAGTTGAGGACGAGGAGTATTATCAGCAGGAGGTTCCAGAAGGAGAGTACTTTGATGACTTCACGGATTAGGCTTTGTTCTCCACTCGATAGCCTGTGGGTTTGTCGATTGGCCGCTACGCTTTATTTTGGATTTCCGCTGCTAGTTTTAAAGCCCTTCCTGCTAGAGATATTGTAAGCTTGGCCATAAGGTCGTACCTTTGAGATTTATCAATATTTGAGTTTTCCCTTTATTTAATCATGTGTATGGTTGTGATTACATCTATGTTTAACTGTGTGCACTAGCGTGATTCTGGACTAGTGCAGTTTATACAGAGAGTCCGAATTTGCATATTTGGGTCTCGACAGCCTCCCCCCTCCCTGTTTTCCCCCCTGGCCGCCACCCCTATCCCCTCCCTGCGCATCCAATATTCCCCCCAATGCTGCTACCCCTTGGTGCTAGGAGAAAGCGAGAAGGAAGGAAGAAGAAGAGAAGAAAGGGAAGAAGAAGAAGAAGAGAAAATAAGAGGGGGTGATCCCAAGGGGATCCCCTAGGTAACTCTCCCTCATCCCAAACCCTTCTGGTTTTGCTATATTTAGGGTTCTTAGCATTGGAATTGATGGGGTTTAGTAATTTGATTCTCCAATTAAGGAATTCTTGTTGTCTGCCTGTAGATCAATCCGTGCAGCGCGACTGTTTGCGCAGTTTAGACCTAAGAAAAGATTTTCCTGCGGGTCTACCCAAAACAAAAATTGTAGAGCATGATGAGACCTATCTTCTGTTTTTTTCAGAATTTTTGGCCACGGGATTTGGACGCAGCAGGGTCGGGAACTTTGCTGTCTATCAAAGGTGCAGACTTGGACAGATGGCTGTTCGGGTGTGATTTAGGAGTAGTAGATGATTTTTATATTTTTGGCCACAATTTTGAAAAATGTAGGGAATTCAGTAATCTAACTACTGTATAACAATCATAATTTTTAGAGCTTTGTATTGTGGTTGGGATGTGTTAGAAGCTGGCTGCCCAGATTGTCAGGACAGAGAACGTCCTCTGTTTTGCGCATTAAGTTACACCTTTTTAGTAATAAAATAAAAATAAGTGATCTACATGAAAAGTGAAGGTATTTAAGTGAAGATTCCAGAAATATATCTTTCTCTATAAATGGTTTAATAGTTTTAAAGATACAAAAAAAATTAAGCAGCACTGTTGCAGCACTGTTGTACCGGTACAGCATCATACATTGACGTAGTATGATGCACACTGTTACCTTGTTGGGTAAGAGTGCAGTGGATCATACGCATTCATATGCATTATACTGTGGAAAAATCATTTGCATACTTATGCAATGTATTGTGCTAGAGTTATTTTGCAAATAAATGCAACTTCTTAGTTGTAATGTGGAATTGGCTTATGAGAGTCACTTTTGGTATGATGAATGTGACTGTGGTCGTGGAATGTGGTTCATCCCTTTGTGGTATGGTAGGGTGCAACATCCCAAGTTTTTTTTAAAAAATAATAAAAATAAAATAAAAAAATAATAAATAAGTTAGTATAAAGTAAAAATCAAAGTTATTTAGTTTCTTGAAATTTTAAAATTTTTAGTTAACCTGATTTTCTGCTTTAAAAAAACAGGCCTTTCTATTTAAAAAAATATTTTATAAACAAAAATACTTAAATTTATTTTTAAATATTTTTATAAGTTCAACATAGCCTTATAAACTTCTATGAATTTTTCTAAGATTTTTAAACTTTATTTGTAATTTATTGTATTATTTAAAGCTAAAAAATAAATATTTTTAAAAATTAAAATAAACATCAATTAATTCCAAAATTATTTTATTTAATCTTTTCATGTTCCAAGGATTCTTATAAAAATTTCTTGAAATTTTCCTAAATTTTGTTTTTCTTTTTTTTCTCTTCTCTCTTTTCTTTCTCCTCCTATTTTTCTTCTTCCTCCAGCCCGTGCGTGCGCAGTGGGGGCAGCAGCCATGGCGCCTCTTCAAGCTCTTAGAACTTGTGATTTTCTCAACAGTTTTTCATGAAATAAATTGCATTCACTTCCTCTCATCAAGACTCCTTCATTCCCCACCGTTTTCCCTCTCATTCATGAGCATTTTCGTGAGAATTAACCCATGCCATTCAAAGAAATGCCACGTCGATCTCCCTTCTCGGTCCACTTCCGCCCCTATAAAAGGGAGCACCGAGAGCCCCTCCTCATCATCACTCACCCTCGAAAATTTCAAGTCCTCTCTTGCTTTCTCTTGGCTGCAATCAATGTTTTTGTGTTGTTGTCCAAGCGCCGTTCCTCGGTTTAATGCGCCTCATCCGGTGAAGCCCCACCACTTTTGACCACATCCCCGGCTTCACCTCATCGCGTTCTACACGGTGCTCAGCTTGCCTTTGCCGAAACTTCGCCGGAGCATCGTCGCCACTGTGGGTAAATTGGGTCGCTGTTCCTCGCGTCTCCACCGGTTGACCGTGCATGCCCGACCAAAACTAAGGTGAGCATCATGTTCCTCACACTCTACTCTTCGATTTGCCGCAACTCTTGCATGTTAATTCCTCTCCGTTTGCCCGGAATGTCGATGTCAGCCTGTCGGTTACATAAAATCTTGTCCACCGCGTTTCGCTAGTCCGTTGGCCGATCTGTCTACGCCATTGATTTCATCTCGACGTGTTCTACGCCGCGCTCTCCTCCGTTTGTCCAAAAACCTTCCATAAATATTCGCGTTCGGCACCTAGCCATGGTCGCAATTGGCACTTCGCATCCCCATCTATCTGTGAATGCTTTCAACAATCCGTTCACATCAAAACGTGCCAAACCATCCCAGGTAGTTACTCTCCGGACGGTTTTGGATTCGCCTCCCCGAGCAAAAAGATATTGAGTTTTTCCTATTTCGGTACCGTCGTCGTTCAAACGACGATTGCATCACCTCCGCTGAGTTTTTGGCTTAGTTGATAATTTTTCTAACTTCGCCTCACCGTGTTCTAGGCCGTGCTCACCTTACTTCTCTATGTCCCATTCCCGAAAATTATTCTTCTCTCCCACCTTATGTTGTTGTCACCGTACACGTCGTCACCGTGCTCCGTTTGACGTGCCGTCACTTCCTACATGTGCCTCGGGTCCTTAGCAACCCATTTTACTAGTTAGCTTTATCTCTAGGGTCTTTTCTCACCAACGGCACGGCCAAAAACCCTCTTGCTGTTACTGTTCACGAGCAGGAATATTCCCTGGAATAATCCTGATTTTTTTCCAGAATTTTCTGATCTGCCAATTTTTCAATCGCTCATTCTTCTCCGTCCGAACTCTGAATCAAGTGATTCAATTTTCTAAATTCATCTAAATTCATAATCTACCTTCTAGTATATATTTTATAAATTTTGGATTTTCTTGACTGGCCATTGGCTGAGTCTCCTCACCGCTGGAATGCCATCACCACCGCCGCCCGAGTCATGCCATCACTTCACCTCACTGCCGACCATCTTCCAACCACTTGCGGTAATGCACAAGAGCACGACCGTCGCTAACCGTCGTCGTGCCCTACACCGCCAGTGAGCCCACTGGCTTCATGTGCCGCACCATCGTCCCTACCCGTCACCGTTTGAATGGTCCGAACGTCCCCCATGACCAATTGAACTATCCAAAATCTTCTAAACTTTCAGATGGTCCGAACGTTTCTTTGACCATTCAAACTAGTCCAAACTTCTAAATGCATCATCACCATCTGATTCCCATCTAACGGCCTCCACTAAGCCCTTCCCTTCTCTTACCCACTTGGCAAGTCATGTCTGCACCCAACCCATGTGGCAGCCACGACAGTGCTATGTGGCATATCATGTCAGCCCCTGACCGCCCCGACCACTCTCTAAAGCTTTCGACCATCAATCACAGCTATCCGACTATAGCCTTCCGCCACTACTTTTGACCACCTGAAGATCCATCCAACATAACCACTCCGACCACGGTGTAACCTCCAATCCATTCAAGCAATATTGTTTTTCCAACTACGGTCGCTCACGACCACAGTCACTTCCAACCACTGCCATCTCCATCTACCTTCGATCATCAACTATGACCGCTGTAAACCGATGACCACTCTAAAAATCTGACCGTCGTAAGCCTCTAACTGTTGTCGCTTTCGACCGCTGTCACTCTTCGCTCTAAGCCTCCAACCACCGCTATTTTCGACCACCTTCACTTTCCACCATAGTCGCTTCCAACCACTATAGTTCATTGCCGTCCCGACCATACACAGAACTCCTTCTATGACCACTCGACTCTGACTACCCTTTGTTCTCGACTGCTATAGTGTTCTTCGACCACCGTACAGTTTTGACTGGGTCTTCGTCTCGATCTTCGACTTCAACTTCACCCGTACTTAGAGTTATTGTCTTCGACTTCGACCTCCGCAACTTCAACCGTTGTTTCGACCATGGTCTCGACCATGGCCGTGACTACGCCGTCGATCATGGCTTTGATCATACACAAATATTGTAGCTTTTGACCACTTTTTCTTCACCAAGAAAAGAATTTTAATAATTCCTTTTTTCATTTCCTTGGAATTCAAACTACCAGAAGGCGCTCTCCTTCATCCTAACTCCGTTTTGACCCATTCAAATTTCTAAATTCATATTATACCTCCCAATATATATTTTATAAATTTTGGATTTTATTTGAATTTTATTTGAGTTTAGTTTGTTCTGGTTTTTCACATGTAGACTACGACTAATCCGAAGAGTATAACTTTGGCAAACCTCAGCAAACTTCGAAGCAAGGCAAGTTACACATTTCATTATGTTGCTCCCAGTAATTTAAATTAATTATGTTGTTTTTAAAATTATTATGCATGCGTACTTTTATTCAAATCTAGTTTAAATTCGATTTAAATTCTAGCTATACCCAAGTCCTTTGTGTATGGCTAAATTTGATATTGAACTTCCTTATGCCTTGTCACCTTAGATGAAAACCTAGTTAGTACATTAGTATTAACTAGAGATTTTGTAAAATTGCTTGGCCATGTTTAGAATAATTTGGGTGGAAATATTTGTTTCATAAGAAATGATGATTTTCTAAAATGTATTCTTGATTTCGGTGAGTCAAGAAAGTATATGGAATGTTTTTAAAATAAAATATAAAACTTAGTTTTGACCTAGGCTAATGGTTAGGTGGTGAGTGCTGGCATGTATTGTTGTTCAGTGACACAATGTTGATTGTCAGGCACAAGGGGTATGTCGTTTGAGCCTAAGTCAAGTTAAGGATAGATCTGTGAGCTATTGTTGCAAAGCCAAATCGTACTACCATAAGACTGGTATGGGACAGTCCTGGCTGACTAATTAGTGAGGTCCCAAGTTTGGTCTCGCTATAGGTTGAATGTGAACGTGGCGTATGCCATGAAAAGTCTCACACTGCACAAGAGAGGGCTCCAACTTGTGGATTCAAGTTGTGGTAAGGCCTTGTCATGGTCTCCTCGTCACACACCAAAGGAAGTGTGTTTATCCGGTGGCAATATGGGATGATCATGTCTTGTGGGTAAAGCTGTACAACCTCTGCAGAGTGTATAATCTATCCTAGATAGCCATGCCCACGGTCATAGGCAAGCCAAAAATTTTTCATCGATTAGATTTGGTTTTCAAAATAGTTTCTAAAAAGGCTTATGAATGGATGGAATCCATATGAGATTTTAAAAAGTATATGGATGGATGGAATCCATGTGAGATCTGTTGGAAAAGATGGACCAGGTGAGATACCTGTGAATAGGTTAGTGTTTGGTCGGAGCCTGCACTAACGATATTATTTTGTTAAATTAATATTTCTCTCTATTGTATCAAATTCCACTTTTGAATCTACTTACTATATTTACTTTAATTCTGCTTTTTCGCATAAATAACCTATTATGCCTTCCATTGTCAATCCTTATACATGCATGAACTCTATTAAACCTCTTGGTGTAGCTTGTGGAGTACTTTATGTACTCATGTTGCTTCATTCACTATTTTCAAAGAAGGACTTCATCAACTTCGATGAGAATAATGACGAGTAGGCCACGTCTTACAGTCATTCGCTTGTGGGCAGGCAGGATAGGCTGCTGCTTTATTGTTTTTCTTCTACTGCTTATATTTAATTTTGGTTTATAAACCATTGATGTAAACTTTGGCCATCAGACCCATATTTAGTTAATGAATAAATGCCATTGTGCATGATATGAATCTTTGTTATCCACTGTGTGCACTAGCTCGATCCTAGACTAGTGCAATTTACACAGAGGATCCAGGAGTCGTTGCTCCGGGGTCCGACATATTGGTAGTGATTGTGGCGTGAGGTTCTTTTCTTTTATGGTAACTGTTGTTAGCGGTTGTGTTTATGAGAAATAATAAAGTTAGTGAGGTAAAACATGTTAATGCTTTACTGTTATTGGTAGTGGTAGTGGTTGAGAATATGAAGTAGTCAAACAATATTTATTTGTTAATGTTTTATTATTGTTGGTAGTAAATGTGGTTAATGCTATAATAGTGGTCACTATGGAGAATAAATGTTGATGCTTAATAACATTGTAGTTTGATTTGCTTGTCAAACGGTTTGCTTGCTGAGATTTTTATCTCACTCTTGTTTTCCTCCTTTCAGGTGATTCTTGAGCATGCATGGGAAGAGTAGAGTGGCACATCACTGTCACACACCATATGATGTTTCATACTGTAATATATATAAGTGCAGTCTCTAGTTAATCATCTATATCTCTCATTGTTGATTATTCTAAATTAATAATGTTAGGTTGTGGTTCACTTTAATTGGTTAAAATTAGTAGCGGTTGTTTCTTAATTAATAGTGTTCCATTACCTTTGTTTTATTAAGCTTCCGCTTAGTTTATCATGATTTAGAAATTATTGCCAGTTTATGTTATCTTGTGAATTGGCTAGCTTGTAGAGTGGTTTAGTGGCATCCTAGGGTAATGTGGGTCTTGAGGTGTTATATTTCTTTGTCCACTCCTCTTGAAAGATTGTTTGGATCCAAACCGAATTATTCTTTTCACAAAATTTTTGGTTGTGTGTGTTAGCCTCACCTTCATCCTTACAATTCTCTAAAACTCAAGTTTCAGTCCAAACAATGTGTATTCATTGGATATAGCAGCCAGCACAAGGGATACAAATGTCTTGATCCTTCAACAGGGTGTGTTTATATATCTAGAGATGTCATTTTTGACAAGATGTTTTCCCCTTCTCTAGTTCGGCCACAAACAACTCCTCTGCTAGTTGTCCATCTGCTAATGACATGACTCCTTTGCCAACTAAATCAAGTTTTGATTCTCTGGTTGTGGACGACCGTGTGGTTAATGAGGCATCTGATTTGTTACCATCTAATGCACCTATTGAGTTTTCAGGTGATACTTCTCTAGGTCTCATAGCAGCACGTCAGCCGGATGATTCTCAAGATGATCCTACTTCATCTTCAATGGCTGAGTCGTTGCCATCAAATAGCATAGTCGGTACCAACTCCGATCGTCTCCGATAGTAGTACACAGATGGCACCATTTGCTATGCACATTTCTGTATTGGTGGACCACCGATAATGTAAAATCCCAAATTTGCGATTAGCAAAATTAATAAAAATCTTTTCTCATTTCTGGTGAGTTTCAAAATTTTGTTTAATTGAGTTCTTGATTTGAAATTCCTGGCGACAAAAATTTAATTAAGAGAAGAAAAACCTCAAAAGAGAGAATCAAGATTTCAAGAATCAAAAATGGGACTTCTCAAAAACCCTTGGCAATTCTAAATCTAAATTCTGAAAATCAAAGAAATTAAATCAAGAGTAAGATTGAAGTTAATCATTAAAAGTTTTCTCACCAAATAAAATTAATCAAGGACTTTTTTCGCAAAAGTCTGAAATTATTTGGCACTTAATCTTTTTAGCAAGGCAAATTAAATTGTGGGAATCCCAAAATTAGAAAAACTTCCTTGGGCCTCAGCCCTTTCTTCTTTCGGCCCACATGGCCCGTGCATCCTCCCCTACTTTCCCTGCCCCTCCCGATCTGTCCTCCTCCTTCTTCCAGTGCCGCCGCCGGTCTCTCTTCTTTCTCCACCCCTCCCTCTACTTCCTCCGGCCCTGCGCGTCAAGCCCGCTCGCCACCATGGCCCTCTCGCGCTCCAGTTCAGCCTGGCTCCAGCCCACCCCTCTCCTCTCCTCTTGCCTCTAGGCCGACCGGGTCCTCCGCCCCTCCTCCCTGGCGTGAGCCCCTACGCCGGCCCAACCAGCTCGTCGGCTGCTCCTCAGCCCAGCCCTGTGCCAGCCACCCTGCCCCAGTTTGGCCTTCGCGTGGTACGCCTAGCGCCCCTTGGCGCGTTAACTCCGCTGAGCTAGCTGCCACCAGTCTAACCTCAGCATTACTCCCCTCCACCGGCTTCGTCACCATTACTGCGCGTCACTTCGCCGGTCTAAGCACTGGGCTACTCCTCATCCGCGTCACGCTATCCCTCTGCTGGCTCTGCACATGCCCTTCCATCACCTCGCCTAGCTGTGCCCCGGCATCACATCGCCTCTGTCCCCTCGGCACTGGCTCTACGTCGGCCTACCACTAGCCCCTTCCTTCGCCCTAGCCCTGCGCCGGCCTCACTCTGCCCTCGCCGCCTAGGCGCACACTCAATGCGGTCGCCCCCACGTTACTTCCTCTAGTGCGCGTCTTTACTTCGTCCAGCGACCGGCCCCTTGCGCCCCACTACTACATCTTCCCCACAACCGCCCTCTCCTCGATTCCTTGTGGTGAGAGATCAACCGCGGCACCCCGAGGCTATTCCAACTGGCGGACAAGCTTCTCGGTCACTCGAGCTCGCCATCGCCGGGAGCCGCCTGCCGCCGACTAGGGCCCTCGTCGCCAGCCCACTGCGACTCCCCTCTGACTCCGACAATCCTCTTGGTGAGCCCTTGTGACCTCCTGAAGCTCATACATGCGCCAATTACCCTTCCCTCTCTTCAAATCACCACCTTCCTGGTTGTCTTTTTCCCAGCGACGTCACCGCCCAGGAGGTTGCTGCATCCCTCCCTGCTTTCTTCGGCCGAGCCCCTGTCGAGACCCGAATATGCAAATTCGGTCTCTCTGTGTAAACTGCACTAGTCCAGGATCACGCTAGTGCACACAGTCAAACATAGATGTCATCACAGTCATACACACGACAATAATAAAGGAAAACTCGAATATCGATAAAATATCAAGGTACAACCTTATGGCCAAGCTTACAATATCTCTAGCCGGAAGGGCTTAACAAAATAGCAGCGGAAATCCAAAATAAAGCGTAGCGACCAATCGACAAGCCACAGGCTATCGAGTGGAGAACGAAGCCTAATCCGTGAAGTCGTCGTAGTACTCCTTACGGCACCTCCTGCTGATAGTACTCCTCTCCCTCAACTGAGCAACATAGGCGTAAAGCCGTGAGTACATTGGTACTCAGCAAGTCGTTTGTAACAATAAATGCAATATAATATGCAAGGCTTACCAAAGGAAGGCTGAAAGGTTAATTTGCATAAAAGGCATTTATTGATGAAATATATTAAATAACTTGAAAGCGAAAGTTAACTGAAAACAGTAATAATAGATAATCAAAGGAATAAACAAGAACCACTTGTGAACACCAATTCACAAGTTGAACCAACAGTGAACTACCTGTCCACTCCCAACCATAAACCACCAAGTTATAAATGAAACACTAACCCTCGTGTGAAATCCCGAGCACCGCCCATGGCCAGGGGCGCGGCTATTCGAATAGTTTTACACTCTGCGGAGGTTGCACAAGCTGTACCCACACGATGTGATTAGCCTAGGCCTAAGGAAATCACAACAAGGCCTTTACAATGCTCTACCTCAATACAATCACGCCCGCTAGGGTTCGCATCACACCCCCTTGCGCCACATGGAAATCGGCAACCATGTCCATCACAATGGCGAATCGAATTGAAATATTACAAATTAATCAGCCAGTCCATCCCATAATAGACATGTGGTTTGCGATTAAGCTCGGATCAATGGCGCACAAAGTTAAGTCCTTAACATTACCCGGCGAGACTACCACATCCCCAAAGTACTCTCAGTACTTCCCCCTTTCTTGCACGATCACTCGCCCGAGTGCAAAACCAATTTGTATAACCAAGCCAGCGTCACACCAATGGCGTGGCACAAATTTTAATACACGTGGCACCAACCACGCCCATATGTCATTAAGTCAAATTAATAATTTATCATGTGTGAGGGGATCAATCGTAAATATAAACATGCTAAGCAATCTAATCGTACCAACCCATGTGATAAATAGACTAGCATCACTAATAAATTTCCCAACCTATGGTGACAAAGGCATCATGGTATTTCAAAGTGTCAAGGAAGTATATTTGCAATTGGGACAATAACTACCTGTGCAACGGTTTGAATAAAAATAGCAATGCAATGTAATTTAAAGCAAAATAATTAAATAATAGTTTGTAAAATTGGGTTCAACATGATCAAGGGACACGACTTGCCTTCGTTATGCTCGTGAGGTACTCTGGTCTTCAGCGCGAAACACTGCTCCTCGGAATCCGAATCTAACGAGAGAGAAAACGACCGGAAACAAATAAACACATAAAATGACAAGCAAAAGAACTCAAAAATTCACAAAAATAGAACCAACAACTAGAGCTCGATTTTAGATGAATTTAGAAAAAAGAACGGGGTCAATCGGAGCTAGGACGGAGGAGAACGGGCTCCCGGAAAATTAATTCAAAATTAATTCGGGAAAAACGAAAAAGTCACTGTGCTGTGAACCCGGTCCACGAGATTCCGAGTCCACCGTGGACTCGGTCCACGTAATGCTGCATGCAGGCGGCGGCGGACGCGCGGGGGCGCCGACGTGGCGGCGGCATATCTTGCCACGTGGCGCTGGCGGCGTGGCTGCCACGTGGCTCGGGAGGCGGCTAGGGCGGCGTGGCATGCCACGTGGGATGCCACGTCGGCTAGGGCTGGCGTGGCCCGTGCCGACGCGGCGCAGCGCGGCGCGACGGCGGGATCCGGCGGCGGGCGAACCTCGCGGCATGATCTGGACCTTCGGTCCAGATCTGGAAGCGACAGCGAGAATTGCGCGGCGCGGGCGCGGCGGCAGGCGGATCGATCGGCGGCGCGTGGCGGCTCGCCGCGCGGCGTCGCGCGCGCGCTTGCGCTGCGGCGCGAGCGAGAGCGAGATGGCGGCAGCGTGGCGGCGCTCGCGCGCGCGTCGCGGCGCGGGCGGTGCTGGCGCGCGCGCGTCTCGCAGGCTCGGGGACCGGCGGGCGGGGTGCGGGCGACGGCGGCCGGCGGCGCGGCGACGCGCGACGGCGCGAGAGAGGGGCGGCGAGGCTCACCGGCGAGGTCCTCGGCGGCAGCGGCGGGACGGGTGCGCGCGCGCGGCGGAGCGCGGCGACGAGTTCGTCGGCGCGAGGCGACGCGAACCGAGGGCGAGCGCGATACTTATCCACGCGAACCGAGGCAATCCCGATCGGTTCTGCGACGGAGCAAGCGCGGGTTTGGTTTGGGCGGCCGGGATTCAGCGGGAGGATCGGACGGGCGGCGCACGCGAGGGTTAGGGTTAGGGTTTGCGCGCGCGCGAGGGTGGGCGGCGGAGATCGCGCGCGCGCGATCGGGCGGCCGGTAGGCGCGGCGGGCGCGGCGCGTCTTGGCGGTGCCCAGTGCGCCAGCGTGTCAGCGTGGATCGCGCGACACGTGGCGCGAGGCGGATCGGCGGCGGGAAGCGGCGCGCGCGGAAAGGCTCTGTGGCGCGGCGCGCGGGATGGGCGACGCGTGGAGGAGAGAGGGAGATCGGGCGGCGGGGATTAATTTCTTTTCTTTTCTTTTTCCAGAAATTCAAATAAACTTCTAAAAGCTCTAGAAAATAGCAAATAAATCCGGAAAATTCACCAAAAATACCAGAAAATTCCTTGAGACCTGAGGAACACAAATAAAATATTTTCCACTTATGTTAATGTTTATTTTACTCACATTAAATCATTTAAAACTTTAAAAATTCATTTGAAGCTTCAATTAATTTCAGAAAATTCCAGAAAATTCATTTTTGAAATCCAGGCTTTAAAAATCTCAGAAAAACAGGATGTTACAAACCTTACCCCCTTAAACGAGATCTCGACCCCGAGATCTGGGCCAACTAAGAGAATAGGTTCGGAAACTCCGCTCTGAGATCCTCCTCGCGCTCCCAGGTGGCTTCCTCCTCGGAATGGTTGCTCCACTGAACTTTGCAAAAACGGACCGCTTTATTCCGGGTGACTCGCTCTGACACTTCCAAGATTTTGACTGGGTGCTCTTTGTACGACAGATCCTCCTGCAGGTCAACGGCCTCAAGCGGCACAACCTCCTGCAGTGCGCAGCACTTCTTGGTGGGACACATGAAAGGCGTCATGTACCCCATCAAGGGCGCAGTAGCTCAAGCGATAAGCAACCTCTCCCCTGCGTTTCAGAATTCTGAACGGACCAACATATCTCGGTGCAAGCTTCCCTTTTAGCTGAAATCTCTTCACACCTTTGAATGGTGTGATCCTCAGATACACAAAATCATCTGGCTCAAAACTCGGCTCGGCGTCGGTATCTACATAGCTTTTACATGCGGCACAGGCAGCTTTCAACCTTTCTGAATCAAGCGGACCTTATCCTCAGCTTCTTTCAAACAATCCGGGCCAAAACCCTGACCTTCCCCCGTCTCTTTCCAATTGAGAGGGGCTGCATTTCTGCCATACAATGCCTCAAGCGGTGACATCTGCAAACGGCACGATAAGCGTTGTTGTATGAGAACTCGCAAAGGGTAAACAAGCGTCCCACTTAGACCCATGATCAAGCACACGGGCTCTCAACATGTCCTCCGAATCTGATTAACTCGCTCTGTCGACCATGCATGCAGGGTGATATCTTCAGATTGAAATTCGGTGGGTCCCCATAGCCTTATGGAAACTACCCCAAAACCGAGAGGTGAATCTGCGATCCACGATCGACACAATCTTCTTGGGCACACCATGTAAACTGACAATCCTGGACATATATAGCTCTGCCAATTTGTCACCACTGTAAGTCGTCTTAAGCTGGAATGAAATGAGCAACCTTGGTCAAACGGTCCACAATGACCCAAATCGAATCATGACCCTCTTTGGTTTTAGGCAAACTGACTATAAAGTCCATACCAATTTCTTCCCACTTCCACTCAGGGACTTTCAATGGCTGAAGCAAACCTGCAGGTCTCTGGTGCTCTGCCTTTACTCTCGACAAACATCACAAAGGGCTACATACTCGGCGATCTCACGCTTCATGCTTGCCACCAATACTTATCCTTAATGTCTGGTACATCTTGGTACTGCTGGATGAATCGAATACTGTGACTCATGAGCCTCTTTTAATAACACATCCTTTAGTTCTTGCTTGTTGGGCACACACAAGCGCCGCTTGAACCACAAGGTTCCTGATCATCCACCAAAAATCGACTCTTTACCTTCACTTAAATTCTTTACGATCTCATGAAATGCCTCATCATCCGACCGAGCACGCGAATCGACCATCAAAGTAGGTTTGCATCTCCATAGCTGCCAAAAATCACAGCTCTACCAACTCAAGGCTAAGCTTCAAATTCCTCATGCAAAGTGGTGACTCTCTCGAACCATCACCGAATTGCGGTATACCTTTACTGCTCAAGGCATCTGCAACAACATTAGCTTTCCCGGGATGATAATGTATGCCCACATTATAATCCTTTATCAGCTCTAACCACCTCCTCTGCTGAGGTTAAGCTCGGGTAGGTAAAGATGTATTTCGACTCTTATGATCCGTGTAAACCTCACATCTGTTACCCATCAGATAATGACGCCAAATCTTTAAAGCATGCACTACGGCTGCCAACTCTAAGTCATGGGTAGGGTAGTTCTCCTCATGCGGTCTCAACTGGCGTGAGGCATAGGCTACCACTCTCTTGTCTTGCATCAAGACACAACCCAAACCTTTGCGCAAGCATCGCAAAATATCTCAAAATCCTTGTTAATATCAGGCAACACAAGCACTGGGGCTGTGGTCAAACTCTCCTTAAGTTTATGAAAACTCTTCTCGCACTCTGGCGTCCAAGTGAATTTCTTTTCCTTTTTGAGCAAGCTGCGTGAGGTCTGGCCACACTGGAAAATCCCTCAATAAAGCGACGGTAGTATCTGCCATACCGAAACTCGACTGGAGTAATCAAGTGGGTGATGCCAATCCAAAACATCACTTACTTTCCACTGGTCAATGCGACTCCTTCTGCTGTCAACACATGCCCTAGAAAGCGACTTTCTTCATCAAAACTCACATTTGCTGAACTTTGCATACAACTGATTATCTCTCAACTTCTGCAATGCTAACCTCAAGTGCTCCTGATGTTCCTCCTCATCCTTGGAATATATCAAAATGTCGTCAATGAACACAACGACAAACTTATCCAGATATTCCATAAACACTTTATTCATCAAATACATGAAATATGCTGGAGCATTAGTCAAACCAAATGACATCACTGTGAACTCGTATAGACCATAACGAGTCGAGAAGGCTGTCTTGGGTATGTCCTCCTTACGTATCCTCATCTGATGATATCCTGATCTCAAATCAATCTTGGAGAACACTCCTGCTCCCTTAAGCTGGTCAAGCAGTCATCGATCACGGGCGGAGGGTACTTATTTTTGACGGTGACCTCATTAAGTGCTCTGTAGTCCACACACATGCGCTGACTACCATCCTTCTTCTTGACAAACAACACTGGCGCTCCCCACGGGGATGAACTCGGTCTGATGTAACCCTTATCCAAAAGCTCCTGAATTTGCTTCTTCAGCTCTGCTAAATCATTGGCTGGCATCCGATAGGGTCTCTTGGAAATCGGAGCGGTACAGCACAAGCTCAATCGAAACTCAACCTCCTCTCTGGTGGCATACGGAAGATCATGCGAAACACGTCGGGTACTCTCGGCAACCGTACACCCTCCAACCGGATTACCTTACTCGGCAAATCATGGTAGCTCTGGTGGCATTCAGCTGCGAATCGCACCTTAACTCCATCTGAATTAGTTAAGGTCAACGCTCTGCTCCCACAATCTAACATCGCTGCTTACAAGCCAATCCATTCCCAAGATTACATCTAGGGATGCATATCCAACAAAATCAGTCGGCCTGAACTCAACTCCTGAATGGTTATCCTAACTCTGGACAACCTAGGTTGGACCTCAACTCGGATCAGGGATTGGATTAAAAGAACAGATCCAAGAGCAACAGTTTTCAATTGTTGCTTTAAAGCAAAACTCAGAAACAAGCGAATGCGAAGCTCGAATCAAATAAAGCGGTGGCGAGGCCTGAATGTGCGAAACGTCATCGATCACAACGTCTGGTGCTGCTGGGCATCCTCTGCGGTGGCGTGGTTCACGACCTCTCACCACCGGCGTCCCGCTGGCTTGTCACGAGGCCGGGGTGCTCCTCGCCTGCTCCGGGGTAGGGGTGCGGCCGGTGTGGCTCCCAAGTCAAAGCGAATCGGCGTCGGGGCACGCCTCGAGGGCACTTGCTAGCATAGTGTCCCACCTCATGACACTTGAAGCAAGTGATGGATCTTTGCTGAATTATTGCTTTTCTGCTGCTGCTGTCCATCGGAACCACTAGGGCCATCCCGATCAAATCGGGCGCGCGTTATGCAGTGCGGTCCAAATCTCGAGATCGCTAGCTGCTGCTGCTGCTGCCGTGGCGCTCGTGCAGGTGGTAGGAACCAAAACGAGGCCTCGAGGCCGGTGTGGCCGTGATCCTCGCTGGATCAACCTCCTCTTGCGAGACTCCTCGAGCTCGCGCGACTCTCCTCGATGAGAATGGCCTTATCCACCAACTGCTGAAATCGGCATAGTCGCTGCCTCGACTTGCACCTTCAAAGCTGGGTTCAAGCCTTTCTTGAACCTCTTACGCGAAGCTGCATCCGCCGCTACGTCCTGCAGCGCGTGAGCGAGCCAAGCGAGTGAATTTATTGAGATATTCACTCACCGATGAGTTCCTCTCTTGGAACTCCCGAAACTCATCCTTCTTCATCTCAACCACTCCCTCCATGACATGAGCGGTGTGGAAAGCCTTTGCGAATTCCTTCCAGTGATATTGTGCTTGATCCTCATGGGCGGCACGATGGTTCTCCACCACTCTGCTGCTGGTCCCTCAGGCGATGTCTTTGCATATAAAACCTTCTCCTGCCGGTGCAGAGCCAAGTTCGATTTCTTCTCAATCGAGCGGACCCGTCGTCGGCCTCCAAAACTCGATGAACTGGAGAAAGCAGCGGTCTCGTCCTCATAAACTCTGCATAGCTGGTCTGCTGACGAGTCTTGGCGGTGGTATTGGCTCTGGTCTTTGTCATTGCATCATAGTCTGCATACCTCGCATCATAGTGCGCATCATCGTATGCAGGCCATCAGAATCGACCGAGTGCGGGATCCAAGGCAGTGTGCACCGCTGCGCGACCTTGTTCTCTGGGTCTGGTTCCCCTGATTGCGGCTGGAGGAGTTCCTGGTATCAACCATCTTGCTCTGAAAAGAAAACAACTGCTGACTGACCAAAGGTGAAAGACGAGGGGGAAAAGCATAGATAAGAGGTAAATGCGTCTAAGGGGGTTTTGCTTAATGGAGACCTAACTAAACAAACACTTAGCCAAAAGGCTAACTAAGAAACTGAACAAAATAAACTCCAATAAAAAATTTGACATGATCGCAATATAATGCTTTTAAGGCAATATTTGCAGCTCACATCGCACTCAGCGCAAATAAAATCCAACGTGTCTACTCGCACTATCTACTCAAAGGCTCCCTCGGGTCCTGACAAATAAGGTATACTGCTATCGTCCTCGGAATCGCTGTAGACAACCCACGAGTTGCGGATCGGCGGCGCCTGCTCTCTGACTGGGGCTGGAGTGAACCGGCTGAGGTAGGCGCGACGATCTCCGTGATACGACGTCTCTCCTCTGGACTCGGCGGTGTAGGCGACGGTAGAGGTATCTTGGCGGCGCGGCGGGGCTCCTCCCGGCATCGCTCGGTAGTCTCGGGGTGGCTCCGTACTGCTCCTTGAACTTCCGGACGAGTCTGGCCATGTTGATCTTGTATAGCTTGCAAAGTCGACGGATGGCTTTGTGCGCAACTCCTTGTCTTGACATCTCCCACCGCACCGTGTTCTTGAAATCGTGATGTAGCACCGCTTGCCAACTCGGGTGGTGAAGTATAGCTGGAGATGCTCCGATCGTTGACCTTTTGCTTCTCATCCTTGGTGAGGTAGGCGGGCGATCTCTTAAATCCGAGGCACCGCAACAAAGCGCGTAGAAGTGACCTCCATCCTCTGTCGGGTGAAGGAAGTTTGGGACATCTAATGCATTTATAAAGGAAAGATCGGTTTATAACTTTAGGAAAACAAATTTTGCAAGAGTTGGGGCGAGAGACAGAATCCTTAAGAATGAGGTAAGAAGATAGAGATATTACTAAATATCAAGTTTAGTTGGTTTGATTTAGAAAATAAATTTTTGGGCTATCGACCAATTTAACTTAGGGCTTAGTCCTACTGATCGATATGGCTCGATACCATCTCTGTCGAGACCGAATATGCAAATTCGGTCTCTCTGTAAACTGCACTAGTCGAGGATCACGCTAGTGCACACAACAAACATAGATGTCATCACGAGTCATACACACGACAATAATAAAGAAAAACTAGAATATCGATAAAATATCAAAGTGCGACCTTATGGCCAAGCTTACAATATCTCTAGCGGAAGGGCTTAACAAAATAGCGTGAAATCCAAAATAAAGCGTAGCGACCAATCGACAAGCCACAGGCTATCGAGTGGAGAACGAAGCCTAATCCGTGAAGTCGTCGTAGTACTCCCCTTCTGGCACCTCCTGCTGATAGTACTCCTCTCCCTCAACTGAGCAACATAGGCGTAAAGCCGTGAGTACATTGGTACTCAGCAAGTCGTTTGTAACAATAAATGCAATATAATATGCAAGGCTTACCAAAGGAAGGCTGAAAGGTTAATTTGCATAAAGGCATTTATTGATGAAATATATTAAATAACTTGAAAGCGAAAGTTAACTGAAAACAGTAATAATAGATAATCAAAGGAATAAACATGAACCACTTGTGAACACCAATTCACAAGTTAAACCAACAGTGAACTACCTGTCCACTCCCAACATAAACCACCAAGTTATAAATGAAACACTAACCCTCGTGTGAAATCCCCGAGCACTGTCCATGACCGAGGACGCGGCTATTCGAATAGTTTTACACTCTGCAGAGGTTGCACAACTGTACCCACACGATGTGATTAGCCTAGGCCTAAGGAAATCACAACAAGGCCTTTACAATGCTCTACCTCAATACAATCCTGCCCGCTAGGTTTCGCATCACACCCCCTTGCGCCACATGGAAATCAGCAACCATGTCCATCACAATGGCAGAATCGAATTGAAATATTACAAATTAATCAGCCAGGTCCATCCCATAATAGACATGTGGTTTGCACGATTAAGCTCAGATCAATGGCGCACAAAGTTAAGTCCTTAACATTACCCGGGCGAGACTACCACATCCCCCAAAGTACAACTGTACTTCCCCCTTTACTGCACGATCACTCGCCCGAGTGCAAAACCAATTTGTATAACCAAGCCAACGTCACACCAATGACGTGGCACAAATTTTAATACACGTGGCACCAACCACAGTTCCATATGTCATTAAGTCAAATTAATAATTTATCATGTGTGAGGGGATCAATCGTAAATATAAACATGCTAAGCAATCTAATCGTACCAACCCATGTGATAAATAAACTAGCATCACTAATAAATTTCCCAACCTATGGTGACAAAGGCATCATGGTATTTCAAAGTGTCAAGGAGGTATATTTGCAATTGGGACAATAACTACCTGTGCAACGGTTTGAATAAAAATAGCAATGCAATGTAATTTAAAGCAAAATAATTAAATAATAGTTTGTAAAATTGGGTTCAACATGATCAAGGGACACGACTTGCCTTCGTTATGCTCAGCGGGGTACTCCTGGTCTTCTGGCGCGAAACTGCTCCTCCTAATCCGAATCTAACGAGAGAAAGCGACCGGAAACAAAGAAACACATAAAATGACAAGCAAAAGAACTCAAAATTCACAAAACAGAACCAACAGCTAGAGCTCGATTTTAGATGAATTTAGAAAAAGAACGGGTCAATCGGAGCTAGGACGGAGGAGAACGGGCTCGGAAAATTAATTCAAAATTAATTCAGGAAAAACGAAAAGTCATCGTCTTTGTGAACCCGGTCCACGAGATTCCGAGTCCACCGTGGACTCGGTCCACGTAATGATGCACGGGGCGCGGGCCGACGCGGCGGGGCGCTACCGACGTGGCGGCAGCATATGCCGCCACGCGGCGCCTGGCCGACGTGGCCGACGCCACGTGGCTCGGGAGGCGGCTAGGCTGGCGTGGCATGCCACGTGAGATGCCACGCCGGCTAGGGCTGACGTGGCCCGGCCGACGCGCACGCGCGCGCGCGACGGCGGGATCCGACGGCGGAGGGCGGACTCGCGGCATGATCGCGACCGCGGGTCCGGACCGAGCGACAGCGAGATGCGCGCGGCGGTGCGCGGCGGCGGCGGATGGCCGGCGCGTGGCGGCTCGCGCGCGGCGCCGCCGCGGGCGCGCGCGCGGAGCGCGCGCGGGAGCGGCGAGATGGCGACGCGTGGCGCGCGCGGGAGCGGATCGGCGACGGCGTGGCGGCGCGCGCGCGCGGCGCGCCGCGGGCGAGAGGGGCGGAGCGGGCGCGCGAGGGCGACGAGCGACCGACGGGCGAGGCGAGTGCGGCGGCGAGGCTCACCGGCGCGACGCGGCGACGGCGAGAGAGGGGCGGCGAGGCTCACCGGCGAGGTCCTCGGCGGCGGCGACGGCGGGCGCGCGAGCGGCGCGGCGAGGGCGGGCGACGAGTTCGTCGGCGACGGCACGCGAACCGAGGGACGAACGCGATACTTATCACGCGAACCGAGGCAATCCCGATCGTTACGCGCGGAGCAAACGCGGGTTAGGTTTGACGGCCGGGATTCAACGCGGGAGGATCGGACGGCGGCGCAAAAGGTTAGGTTAGGGTTTGCGCGCGCGCGCGAGGTGGACGGCGGAGATCGCGCGGCGCGCGATCGGCGGGCGGCGAGGCGCGGCGCGGCGCGGCGGGCGGCTGGTGCGGCCAGCGTGTCGCGGCAGCGATGCGCCGACACGTGGCGCGGATCGATCGACGCGGGCGGAGAGAGGAGCGGGCGGGAAATATGCACGCGGCGGCGGCGGGCGCGGGATGGGCGACGCGTGGAGGAGAGAGGGAGATCGGGCGGCGGGGATTAATTTCTTTTCTTTTCTTTTTCCAGAAATTCAAATAAACTTCTAAAAGCTCTAGAAAATAGCAAATAAATCCGGAAAATTCACCAAAAATACCGTCAAAATTCCTTGAGACATCTAATGAGGAACACAAATAAAATATTTTCCACTTATGTTAATGTTTATTTTACTCACATTAAATCATTTAAAACTTTAAAAATTCATTTGAAGCTTCAATTAATTTGTGAACTCGGTGCATGAAAATTCCAGAAAATTCATTTTTGAAATCTAGGCTTTAAAAATCTCGAAAAACAGGATGTTACAAACACCGAAAGACGCGATGGCGCTAAGTTGGCAGTTGACTCGGATGGTTCAGGCTCATGGGCCCAAGGCACAATGGTGCCGGCACGACGTGGCACTAGGGTCGACATGTGGGTCCCCGCGTGGCAACTGACATCGGCTTGGCAGCTCACGGTGGGATGGTTCGCTCATGCCCAAGGAGAAGGCGCAGCGACGCGGAGGCATGGGTGTGGGATCACATTGGTGTGATCCGACGGCGGCGGTTAGAACATGTGG